>CM042254.1:22334510-22969510 GCA_023566225.1 Romanogobio albipinnatus | reverse complement strand
TCATAGCAGCACCAACTGCTGCAGTTAATGTGGTGAATTCAGATGACATTGACATAGTCCTTTTATGTTTTCCCATTTTAAATGCCTATTGCCTGCCGTGCACAGTTAAGCTGATGCCACCGGCGTGGCGGTGCCACCGGCTTGAGCCCGTCATCGCTGCTCGCAGCTTTAATTATTATTATTATTATTATTATTATTTTTTTTATCGACTAAATGGGCACTTTTGGGGCCCTTACCATGCTCAAAAACTCTTGAAACTTTGCAGATACGTCAGAATCTGCGGCCATCAGGGCCGGGCTGAAGCTGATACCCGGGCGTGGCAGGGGGGCTCAACAGCGCCCCCTATTAAAATTTGGTCTATATATCAAACACACTTGCACGTACATGTATGAAACTCGGTACACATATAGACCTCATCGGGCCGAACAACTTTCGTGCTCTAAGTTACGCGTCAGCCCAACAGGAAGTGAGCTATAATGGGTTGTTCGGAAAACCCATGCTCTGGAATTTAATATACTCCTCCGAGGCCATTGTTTCGATCATTGCCAAACTCGGTCAGCATGAAGTGAACATATTCAGGATGCTAAATTGCGAGCGGATTTTTGATATCTCAAACGGTTTGGCCGTGGCGAAGCAACGAATTTATGGCGAGAAAAGGGAAACAGGAAGTGTGGTTTAACTTGTGCAAACATTGAATGATTTGGATGAAACTTCAGCTGTGTGTTCGTTGTAAGAGGCCGATCACATGGATATGACTTTTGTGAGTCAAAGTTATAGCGCCACCAACTGGCAGCAGGAAGTGTGTCACTTTCAAAAATGCTTTAAATCACTGTCTTATTTTCTCCCGATTGACTTCAAACTTCATCAGTATAATGTGAAAACATGACAGATAGAGACATATGAAATGGATTTCTGAAATTTGAAGTACTGTTGCCATGGCAACGTGTCAAAGTTTAATAATGTTTTTGGCTGTTTTTGAGACTCTTAGCATGCTTGAAACTGCTTGAAACTCAACACACACATCAGAGATGTCAGTCAGTACACATTGGCAAAGCCTCAGAAACGGGCGGGGATGAGGGGCTCTATAGCGCCACCTTTTGACAAAAGTGGGGGGGTTAGTTTTATCTTCAGTCACCAAACTCGGTACATATATTGTTCTCTTCGAGCCGGACAACTTTCTAATTTACAGTCATTAGCTCCGACCAACAGGAAGTCAGATATTTTGGTTTGAAGGTGAATAATTGTATAATTCAGGGTCTGAGTTTTTACGTTCTCCTCGTAGGCGATTTATTCAATCTCCACCAAACTCGGTCAACATGAAACAAAGATACAGAAGATGCTAAAATGCAAACGAATATTGGATATCTCAAACGGTGTTGCCATGGCGAGGGATTAAATAAGGACAAAAAAGGGGAATAGAAATTCTCTCATATCTTGTAAAATCATTTTTTGATTTCAATAAATTAAGATTGTATGTTCAGTAATTGAACTTGGATTTATTTAAAATGACTATACTACTTTTCAGATCAATATATTTATTTATTTAAAATATTTCTTTAAATAATCTATTCTGTGTCTGTGCTGCCCCTCAATGAACACAAGATGGCAGCATTGTATTAGTTTTGAAGCAGGATATAAAAAAATCCCATCTCTCTTTCTCTCTAAGGGGTTTGTCTGTGCGTGTGTGCGTGTGTGTGTGTGTGTGCGTGTGTGTGTGAGTGTTTGTGTGTGTGTGTGTGTGTGTGTGTGTGGCCAGGCCACCAACTGGCAGCAGGAAGTGTGTCACTTTCAAAAATGCTTTAATTCACTGTCTAGCTTTAAAAACATTCTAAACAATGTTTTATTCAAAATGTAAAAATGCAGAATGTTTTCTGTGATGCTAGGTTTAGGAGTAGGGGTAGTGTAGGGGGATAGAATGTACAGTTTGTACAGTATAAAAACCATTAAGTCTATGCAATGTCCTCTGCCTTTCCTTCCCCTCCCCCCCTCACTCTCACTTTCTCACTGAGTGAGTGTGTGTGTGTGTGTGTGTGTGTGTGTGTGTGTGTGTGTGTGTGTGTGTGTGTGTGTGTGTGTGTGTGTGTGTGTGTGTGACTTTCTCTTTTGATGATGATAATTTAACCCTTTCATACAGGCTATCACAAATAACTATCACTTGAAATAAAAACGTCATGTGATGTGTTTGCCAAGATAACGTATGATGCACATTAATGTCATAGGATAAACTATGCACACTACACAGCACACTGATATAATATAAATGTATTAAAACATACATTTCACATGATTTTATAAAAGTGGCTATTTATAATAAACTTCCATAAAATGTAGACACGCATCTTAATCTTACCTGACACTGATATTAAAATCATCTTTGCTGTTTCCGGGATTTGACTCCATTTATTAATTTATTAATTTTGTAATTTATTTTTTATATTGGACCACACATATTGATTTCAAATATATTCAAAATAATTTTTTCAGAGAGTGAAATGAAAAAAACTTTCTCCCACCATTTAGATTTTATTTATTTTTGTTGTTAAAATCTTGTGAATCTTGTTCAATGTGCAGAGTGCCTCTCTCTCAGTCCTCTCAGGCTCAGCCTGGGTGTGTGTGTGTGTGGGGTCCCTCTCTCACCCTGTGAGTTTGTGTGTGTGTGCCTTTCTCTCTTGATGATGATAATTCAACATCAGCATTTGAATGGTATTCTGAACTCATTACGATTTGACCTTTGACATCATCTGACATGAAATTCATTTAAATTAAATTGATCTCATATATGTGGCTGTTGTGGTTCATGGTCATAGCAGCACCAACTGCTGCAGTTAATGTGGTGAATTCAGATGACATTGACGTAGTCCTTTTATGTTTTCCCATTTTAAATGCCTATTATGATTTGACCTTTGACATCATCTGACATGAAATTAATTTAAATGTAATTGATCTCATAGATGTGGTCCTATATGTGATCCTATGACATTACAATTCATCTATATTTAAATTACATCATGGGTGTGGCTTATGGTCATAATGGCACCAGCTGCTGCAGTAAATGTGGCATATTCGAGTGATTTTTAAAATGCTCTCCTGTTTAAATGCATATTGCCTGCCATGCACATTTAAGCTGATGCCACCGGCGTGGCGGTGCCACCGGCTTGAGCCCGTCATCGCTGCTCGCAGCTTTAATTATTATTATTATTATTATTATTATTTTTTTTAGCGACTAAATGGGCACTTTTGGGGCCCTTACCATGCTCAAAAACTCTTGAAACTTTGCAGATACGTCAGAATCTGCGGCCATCAGGGCCGGGCTGAAGCTGATACCCGGGCGTGGCAGGGGGGCTCAACAGCGCCCCCTATTAAAATTTGGTCTATATATCAAACACACTTGCACGTACATGTATGAAACTCGGTACACATATAGACCTCATCGGGCCGAACAACTTTCGTGCTCTAAGTTACGTGTCAGCCCAACAGGAAGTGAGCTATAATGGGTTGTTCGAAAAACCCATGCTCTGGAATTTAATATACTCCTCCGAGGCCATTGTTTCGATCATTGCCAAACTCGGTCAGCATGAAGAGAACATATTCAGGATGCTAAATTGCCAGCGGATTTTTGATATCTCAAACGGTTTGGCCGTGGCGAAGCAACGAATTTATGGCGAGAAAAGGGAAACAGGAAGTGTGTTATAACTTGTGCAAACATTGAATGATTTGGATGAAACTTCAGCTGTGTGTTCGTTGTAAGAGGCCGATCACATGGATATGACTTTTGTGAGTCAAAGTTATAGCGCCACCAACTGGCAGCAGGAAGTGTGTCACTTTCAAAAATGCTTTAAATCACAGTCTTATTTACACCCGATTGACTTCAAACTTCATCAGTATAATGTGAAAACATGACAGATAGAGACATATGAAATGGATTCCTGAAATTTGAAGTACTGTTGCCATGGCAACGTGTCAAAGTTTAATAATGTTTTTGGCTGTTTTTGAGACTCTTAGCATGCTTGAAACTGCTTGAAATTTAACACACACATCAGAGATGTCAGTCAGTACACATGGGCAAAGCCTCAGAAACGGGCGGGGATGAGGGGCTCTATAGCGCCACCTTTTGACAAAAGTGGGGGGGTTAGTTTTATCTTCAGTCCCCAAACTCGGTACATATATTGTTCTCTTCGAGCCGGACAACTTTCTAATTTACAGTTATTAGCTTCGACCAACAGGAAGTCAGATATTTTGGTTTGAAGGTGAATATTTGTGTAATTCAGGGTCTGAGTTTTCACGTTCTCCTCGTAGGCGATTTATTCAATCTCCACCAAACTCGGTCAACATGAAACAAAGATACGGAAGATGCTAAAATGCGAACGGATATTGGATATCTCAAACGGTGTTCCCATGCCAAGGGATTAAATAAGGACAAAAAAGGGGAACAGAAATTCTCTCATATCTTGTAAAATCATATTTTTATTTCAATTAAATTAAGATTGTATGTTTGGTAATTGAACTTAGATTAATTTAAAATGACTGTACTATTTTTCAGATCAATATATTTATTTATTTAAAATATTTCTATCAATAACCTATTCTGTCTCTGTGTGTGTGCCCCTCAATGAACACAAGATGGCAGCATTGTATTAGTTTTGAAGCAGGATATAAAAAAAACTGGTTTCTCTCTCTCTCTCTCTCTCTCTCTCTCTCTCTCATATATTGTTCTCCTCGAGCCGGACAAATTTCTAATTTAACTAATCTAATTTAACTAATTTAAAACTTTCTAATTTTAAATAAAAACGTCATGTGCTGTGTTTGCCAAGATCACGTATGATGCATATTGCAGGGTATATGCAGGAATCCTGAAGTAAATTTTAATACCTTTTTAAGACTTTTTTAAGACCTTCTCAAAATATTTAAAGACCTCATCGGCGATGAGAACTACTGTTGAGCAATAAAATAAAAATATATAATCATAAGCTATGACAAAAATATATATTAAATTAGGTGAGTGGATAGTTAAAAAAAATTGCAATTACAAAAAGTAATTCTTTAAAAAACATCTCTGGACTAATTTTATAAAATCTAAAAATGTTAATGAAAAGGTACAAATTACTTTGTGTTCTTATTAAATACATTGATAAAAAAAACAATTTATATTTAATTTATATATGAATGTAAATAATTATATGGGCCTACACAAATAATATAACATTTCAAGATTTATAGTTTATTGTAAACGTAATGTGCAGCTCTGTAAAGGGGCAACAAATATATGATAGATACGTGAGAACAAGATTTTTTTAATCATCTTTAAGTGCACAAAACTATGAAAATATATGAAAGCGTGGCACAATGCGCTTATGCGCATCCCGGGTGCAGAATGATGCGCTTAAAGCAACATGGAGTCAGAGGGCGCAGTGCACCGCGAGTGCACATTAAAAAGTTCACGGCATAAAGAGACGATGAGCGTTGAGCGCACAAATCCTAGTCTACTATGTATATCGGTCGGTTTCTTCACAGTTTTAAATTCCGGTTATTGTGCGTGTGATGCCTTGTGTTGTCACCCGGGTAGGGAGCACAACATCGTTCAGAAACCGCTAGATAAACTCCAGGAAGATAAATTATTTTATCTACATATCAAGTATTATAACGGGAATATATCATCTTGGAGTGAGCTTTACCGAGCAGCTGACTGACTGTAACCAAACGCGACGCGCAGTTTGAAACTCAGCACACACATCAGAGATGTCAGTCAGTACACATGGGCAAAGCATCAGAAACGGGCGGGGATGTTTTAACAATGTTTTAATAAAAATGTAAAAATGCAGAATGTTTTCTGTGATGGTAGGTTTAGGGGTAGTGTGTGTGTGTGTGTGTGTGTGTGTGTGTGTGTGTGTGTGTGTGTGTGTGTGTGTGTGTGTGTGTGTGTGTGTGTGTGTGTGTGTGCGATATGTAGGCTTAGGGGTAGTGTAGGGGGATAGAATGTACAGTTTGTACAGTATAAAAACCATTAAGTCTATGGAATGCCCTCTGCCTGCCTTTCCCCTTCCCCCTCTCTATCACTCTCTCTGTGTGTGTGTGTGTGTGTGTGGGGGGGGGGGGGGGGTCTCTCTCTCACCCTGTGAGTTTATGTGTGTGTGCCTTTCTCTCAGTCCTTCCCCTCCCCCCTCACTCTCACTCTATCATTGTGTGTGTGTGTGTGTGTGTGTGTGTGTGTGTGTGTGTGTGTGTGTGTGTGTGTGTGTGTGTGTGTGTGTGTGTGTGTGTGTGTGTGTGTGTGTGTGTGTGTGTGTGTGTGAGACTTTCTCTCTTGATGATGATAATTTAACCCTTTCATATAGGCTATCACAAATAACTATCACTTGAAATAAAAACATCATGTGATGTGTTTGCTAAGATCACGTATGATGCACATGTCTTTAAATGAATTATTTACTGATATAATATAAATGTATTAAAACATAAATTTCACATGATTTTATAAAAGTGGCTATTTATAATAAACTTCCATAAAATGTAGACACGCATCTTACTCTTACCTGACACTGATATTAAAATCATCTTTGCAGTTTCTGTGATTTGGCTCCATTTATACATTTTTTTATTAAATTTTTTTTATTGGACCACCCATATTAAAATGAAAGCACGCTTTATGGTGCATAAGATTGGTGCACAAACGGTAGCTAAGGTAGCTCAAAAACACATGAAGAGAAGTGTTAGAATAAAACAACATCAGCATTCGAATGGTATTCTGAACTCATTCCAATTTGACCTTTGACATAGTCTGACATGAAATTCATATAAATTTAATTGATCTCAAAGATGTGGTTTGTGGTCATAGCAGCACCAACTACTGCAGTTAATGTGGTGAATTCAGATGACTTTGACATAGTCCTTTTATGTTTTCCCATTTTAAATGCCTATTACCTGCAGTGCACAGTTAAGCTGATGCCACCGGCGTGGCGGTGCCACCGGCTTGAGCCCGTCATCGCTGCTCGCAGCTTTAATTATTATTATTATTATTATTATTATTTTTTTTAGCGACTAAATGGGCACTTTTGGGGCCCTTACCATGCTCAAAAACTCTTGAAACTTTGCAGATACATCAGAATCTGCGGCCATCAGGGCCGGGCTGAAGCTGATACCCGGGCGTGGCAGGGGGGCTCAACAGCGCCCCCTATTAAAATTTGGTCTATATATCAAACACACTTGCACGTACATGTATGAAACTCGGTACACATATAGATCTCATCGGGCCGAACAACTTTCGTGCTCTAAGTTACGTGGCAGCCCAACAGGAAGTGAGCTATAATGGGTTGTTCGGAAAACCCATGCTCTGGAATTTAATATACTCCTCCGAGGCCATTGTTTCGATCATCGCCAAACTCGGTCAGCATGAAGTGAACATATTCAGGATGCTAAATTGCGAGCGGATTTGTGATATCTCAAATGGTTTGGCCGTGGCGAAGCAACGAATTTATGGCGAGAAAAGGGAAACAGGAAGTGTGTTATAACTTGTGCAAACATTGAATGATTTGGATGAAACTTCAGCTGTGTGTTCGTTGTAAGAAGCCGATCGCATGGATAGGACTTTTGTGAGTCAAAGTTATAGCGCCACCAACTGGCAGCAGGAAGTGTGTCACTTTCAAAAATGCTTTGAATCACCATCTTATTTTCTCCCGATTGACTTCAAACTTCATCAGTATAATGTGAAAACATGACAGATAGAGACATATGAAATGGATTCCTGAAATTTGAAGTACTGTTGCCATGGCAACGTGTCAAAGTTTAATAATGTTTTTGGCTGTTTTTGAGACTCTTAGCATGCTTGAAACTGCTTGAAACTTAACACACACATCAGAGATGTCAGTCAGTACACAAGGGCAAAGCCTCAGAAACGGGTGGGGATGAGGGGCTCTATAGCGCCACCTTTTGGCAAAAGTGGGGGGGTTAGTTTTATCTTCAGTCACCAAACTTGGTACATATATTGTTCTCTTCGAGCCGGACAACTTTCGAATTTACAGTCATTAGCTCCAACCAACAGGAAGTCAGATATTTTGGTTTGAAGGTGAATATTTGTGTAATTCAGGGTCTGAGTTTTTACGTTCTCCTCGTAGGCGATTTATTCAATCTCCACCAAACTCGGTCAACATGAAACAAAGATACGGAAGATGCTAAAATGCGAATGAATATTGGATATCTCAAACGGTGTTGCCATGGCGAGGGATTAAATAAGGACAAAAAAGGGGAACAGAAATTGTCTAATATCTTGTAAAATCATATTTTGATTTCAATTAAATTAAGATTGTATGTTTGGTAATTGAACTTAGATTAATTTAAAATTACTATACTATTTTTCAGATGAATATATATATTTTTTATAAATATTTCTTTGAATAATGTGCCTTTGATGCCCTTCCCTCAATGAACACAAGATGGCAGCATTGTGTTAGTTTTGAAGCAGGATATAAAAAAATCCCATCTCTCTTTCTCTCTAAGGGGTTTGTGTGTGTGTGTGTGTGTGTGTGTGTGTGTGTGTGTGTGTGTGTGTGTGTGTGTGTGTGTGTGTGTGTGTGTGTGTGTGTGTGTGTGTGTGTGTGTGTGTGTGTGTGTGTGTGTGTGTGTGTGTGTGTGTGTGTGTGTGTGTGACTTTCTCTCTTGATGGTGATAATTTAACCCTTTCATATAGGCTATCACAAATAACTATCACTTGAAATAAAAACGTCATGTGCTGTGTTTGCCAAGATCACGTATGATGCACATGTCTTTAAATTAATTATTTACTGATATAATATAAATGTATTAAAACATACATTTCACATGATTTTATAAAAGTGACTATTTATAATAAACTTCCATAAAATGTAGACACGCATCTTACTCTTACCTGACACTGATATTAAAATCATCTTTGCAGTTTCTGTGATTTGGCTCCATTTATAAATTTTTTTATTAACATTTTTTTATTGGACCACCCATATTCAAATGAAAGCACGCTTTGTGGTGCATAAGATTGGTGCACAAACGGTAGAGCCCTATTGTTCCCCTAAGGATTATTCTTTTTATTTTTATTTTTTTTCAAGATGGCAGCATTGTGTTAGTTTTGAAGCAGGATAAAAAAAACAAACCTTGTTTCTCTCTCTCTCTCTCTCTCTCTCTCTCTCTCTCTCTCTCTCTCTCTCTCTCTCTCTCTCTCTCTCTCTCTCTCTGTCTATCTCTCTCTCTCTCTCTCTCTCTCTCTCTCTGTCTCTCTCTCTCTGTGTGTGTGTGTGTGTGCGTGTGTGTGTGTGTGTTTCTGAGGACATACATTTGTAGACATTTCATGTGTCCCCATACATATATTGTTCTCTTCGAGCCGGACAACTTTCTAATTTACAGTCATTAGCTCCGACCAACAGGAAGTCAGATATTTTGATTTGAAGGGGAATATTTGTATAATTCAGGGTCTGAGTTTTTACGTTCTCCTCGTAGGCGATTTATTCAATCTCCACCAAACTTGATGAGATTAACAGCGTTCTCCACATGGATCATATAGCACTGATATAGACCGGAGCGATCGTGTTTACATTTTTTATGGACATATTTCATATACTATAGTGCTCTAGACATGAACCAGAAGCGTGTATGCGCACATTTCATCACGTCTTATTAAAATGAAATGTATATGCACTGATTACACTGATACAACCGCCTATGTCTGATCACGAACGCGCTGACACGATGGATTATTCTGCTACACAAAAGACAATGATGTAAATTAATAAATAAACTGACAATTCAAAGAAGAATTGGCCAAAAAGTATCTGCTTTATTCTTTCTGTGTTAAACTGATGTGTGTCATTCGTTCAGAGAGTGCTCTTAAATGTATTACAAATATCCGCGTTTCTCCTCGTTTGGGCAGTTTGTTGTTATATAAGGTTAGATTTTTAAAATACTTAAGGTGCCCTCAACTCAACTTTTAATATTCAGGTGTCTGTAAGTATGACTCTGAGCGTGTTGCAGGTCTGTGTTTTATTGGTTGTTGTCTCTCCATTAGCTCCGACCAACAGGAAGTCAGATATTTTGGTTTGAAGGTGAATATTTGTGTAATTCAGGGTCTGAGTTATCTGTTATTTTGTACCAACTACATAGACTGTAATAGTTTAATTACATTTAAACTAACTACAAATTATATATACAAGTGTTCCCACAAATAAAGTATAAATCATGTGAACTCATTATGATTTGACCTTTGACATCATCTGACATGAAATTAATTTAAATGTAATTGATCTCATAGATGTGGTCCTATATGTGATCCTATGACATTACAATTCATCTATATTTAAATTACATCATGGGTATGGCTTATGGTCAAAATGGCACCAGCTGCTGCAGTAAATGTGGCATATTCGAGTGATTTTTAAAATGCTCTCCTGTTTAAATGCATATTGCCTGCCATGCACAGTTAAGCTGATGCCACCGGCGTGGCGGTGCCACCGGCTTGAGCCCGTCATCGCTGCTCGCAGCTTTAATTATTATTATTATTATTTTTTTTAGCGACTAAATGGGCACTTTTGGGGCCCTTACCATGCTCAAAAACTCTTGAAACTTTGCAGATACGTCAGAATCTGCGGCCATCAGGGCCGGGCTGAAGCTTATACCCGGGCGTGGCAGGGGGGCTCAACAGCGCCCCCTATTAAAATTTGGTCTATATATCAAACACACTTGCACGTACATGTATGAAACTCGGTACACATATAGACCTCATCGGGCCGAACAACTTTCGTGCTCTAAGTTACGTGTCAGCCCAACAGGAAGTGAGCTATAATGGGTTGTTCGAAAAACCCATGCTCTGGAATTTAATATACTCCTCCGAGGCCATTGTTTCGATCATTGCCAAACTCGGTCAGCATGAAGTGAACATATTCAGGATGCTAAATTGCGAGCGGATTTTTGATATCTCAAACGGTTTGGCCGTGGCGAAGCAACGAATTTATGGCGAAAAAAGGGAAACAGGAAGTGTGTTATAACTTGTGCAAACATTGAATGATTTGGATGAAACTTCAGCTGTGTGTTCGTTGTAAGAGGCCGATCACATGGATATGACTTTTGTGAGTCAAAGTTATAGCGCCACCAACTGGCAGCAGGAAGTGTGTCACTTTCAAAAATGCTTTAAATCACAGTCTTATTTACACCCGATTGACTTCAAACTTCATCAGTATAATGTGAAAACATGACAGATAGAGACATATGAAATGGATTCCTGAAATTTGAAGTACTGTTGCCATGGCAACGTGTCAAAGTTTAATAATGTTTTTGGCTGTTTTTGAGACTCTTAGCATGCTTGAAACTGCTTGAAACTTAACACACACATCAGAGATGTCAGTCAGTACACAAGGGCAAAGCCTCAGAAACGGGCGGGGATGAGGGGCTCTATAGCGCCACCTTTTGGCAAAAGTGGGGGGGTTAGTTTTATCTTCAGTCCCCAAACTCGGTACATATATTGTTCTCTTCGAGCCGGACAACTTTCGAATTTACAGTCATTAGCTCCAACCAACAGGAAGTCAGATATTTTGGTTTGAAGGTGAATATTTGTGTAATTCAGGGTCTGAGTTTTTACGTTCTCCTCGTAGGCGATTTATTCAATCTCCACCAAACTCGGTCAACATGAAACAAAGATACGGAAGATGCTAAAATGCGAATGAATATTGGATATCTCAAACGGTGTTGCCATGGCGAGGGATTAAATAAGGACAAAAAAGGGGAACAGAAATTGTCTAATATCTTGTAAAATCATATTTTGATTTCAATTAAATTAAGATTGTATGTTTGGTAATTGAACTTAGATTAATTTAAAATTACTATACTATTTTTCAGATGAATATATATATTTTTTATAAATATTTCTTTGAATAATGTGCCTTTGATGCCCTTCCCTCAATGAACACAAGATGGCAGCATTGTGTTAGTTTTGAAGCAGGATATAAAAAAATCCCATCTCTCTTTCTCTCTAAGGGGTTTGTGTGTGTGTGTGTGTGTGTGTGTGTGTGTGTGTGTGTGTGTGTGTGTGTGTGTGTGTGTGTGTGTGTGTGTGTGTGTGTGTGTGTGTGTGTGTGTGTGTGTGTGTGTGTGTGTGTGTGTGTGTGTGTGTGTGTGTGTGTGTGTGTGTGTGACTTTCTCTCTTGATGGTGATAATTTAACCCTTTCATATAGGCTATCACAAATAACTATCACTTGAAATAAAAACGTCATGTGCTGTGTTTGCCAAGATCACGTATGATGCACATGTCTTTAAATTAATTATTTACTGATATAATATAAATGTATTAAAACATAAATTTCACATGATTTTATAAAAGTGACTATTTATAATAAACTTCCATAAAATGTAGACACGCATCTTACTCTTACCTGACACTGATATTAAAATCATCTTTGCAGTTTCTGTGATTTGGCTCCATTTATAAAATTTTTTATTAACATTTTTTTATTGGACCACCCATATTCAAATGAAAGCACGCTTTGTGGTGCATAAGATTGGTGCACAAACGGTAGAGCCCTATTGTTCCCTTAAGGATTATTCTTTTTATTTTTATTTTTTTTCAAGATGGCAGCATTGTGTTAGTTTTGAAGCAGGATAAAAAAAACAAACCTTGTTTCTCTCTCTTTCTCTCTCTCTCTCTCTCTCTCTCTCTCTCTCTCTCTCTCTCTCTCTCTGTCTATCTCTCTCTCTCTCTCTCTCTCTCTCTCTCTCTCTCTCTCTGTCTCTCTCTCTCTCTGTGTGTGTGTGTGTGCGTGTGTGTGTGTGTGTGTGTTTCTGAGGACATACATTTGTAGACATTTCATGTGTCCCCATACATATATTGTTCTCTTCGAGCCGGACAACTTTCTAATTTACAGTCATTAGCTCCGACCAACAGGAAGTCAGATATTTTGATTTGAAGGGGAATATTTGTATAATTCAGGGTCTGAGTTTTTACGTTCTCCTCGTAGGCGATTTATTCAATCTCCACCAAACTTGATGAGATTAACAGCGTTCTCCACATGGATCATATAGCACTGATATAGACCGGAGCGATCGTGTTTACATTTTTTATGGACATATTTCATATACTATAGTGCTCTAGACATGAACCAGAAGCGTGTATGCGCACATTTCATCACGTCTTATTAAAATGAAATGTATATGCACTGATTACACTGATACAACCGCCTATGTCTGATCACGAACGCGCTGACACGATGGATTATTCTGCTACACAAAAGACAATGATGTAAATTAATAAATAAACTGACAATTCAAAGAAGAATTGGCCAAAAAGTATCTGCTTTATTCTTTCTGTGTTAAACTGATGTGTGTCATTCGTTCAGAGAGTGCTCTTAAATGTATTACAAATATCCGCGTTTCTCCTCGTTTGGGCAGTTTGTTGTTATATAAGGTTAGATTTTTAAAATGCTTAAGGTGCCCTCAACTCAACTTTTAATATTCAGGTGTCTGTAAGTATGACTCTGAGCGTGTTGCAGGTCTGTGTTTTATTGGTTGTTGTCTCTCCATTAGCTCCGACCAACAGGAAGTCAGATATTTTGGTTTGAAGGTGAATATTTGTGTAATTCAGGGTCTGAGTTATCTGTTATTTTGTACCAACTACATAGACTGTAATAGTTTAATTACATTTAAACTAACTACAAATTATATATACAAGTGTTCCCACAAATAAAGTATAAATCATGTGAACTCATTATGATTTGACCTTTGACATCATCTGACATGAAATTAATTTAAATGTAATTGATCTCATAGATGTGGTCCTATATGTGATCCTATGACATTACAATTCATCTATATTTAAATTACATCATGGGTGTGGCTTATGGTCAAAATGGCACCAGCTGCTGCAGTAAATGTGGCATATTCGAGTGATTTTTAAAATGCTCTCCTGTTTAAATGCATATTGCCTGCCATGCACAGTTAAGCTGATGCCACCGGCGTGGCGGTGCCACCGGCTTGAGCCCGTCATCGCTGCTCGCAGCTTTAATTCTAATTGAATCCTCGTCCAACGCACAAAGGGTTGTGGGCAATATTAGCCGTTAGAGTGTGCATTGAGCTGTACTTCAAATTCTAACTGGAAATAGTAGACCATCCGGTTATCTTTAGAATACTCTTTTTAACATACTACGATTTGGGATGTACTGATTGTATTTTCAAAATTCTATTTAGGACGGATAGTAAGCAAATTGGGATGCACAAGTGTCTTTTCAGAAGACTTGGATTAAACTGCTTGATTCATATGGATTACTTTTACAATGTCTTTATGAACCAGTCAGCAAAATGTGCAAATTATGAGAGAATACAATTTTTTTTAGTGTATTATTCCTTTAAAAAAGCATCTAGGGGTATGTTTACACGGCACAAGTTTCAACTGAAAACGTAAAACTTTTTATGCCTTTTGGTTGTTCATTTACATGACAACAGCATTTTGGGGGCCTGGAAATGCAAGTTTTTAAAAACGGGTTTCAAACTGCAAGGTTTTTGAAAACGATGCCTTTACCATCTCCATGTAAACAACAAAAACGGTGACATCATGTTCATGCGTATGTTCACGCATGTGTGTTACGTGGAGTGTTTCTTGACAAAGTGACATTGCCAACTACTGGCATGCATAATACACTCATTCAAGTCATTTTCATACATCCATGTGAGCATTTTGACTGTGTTTTCATCAGTTTTTAGTACATTGTTGTTGTGTAAACATACCCTAGATGCACAACCTGCTATGATAATTAAATAAGAGCGAGTATATTTAAAGTTTCCATTGTCTTTTATAAAAAATAAAATACAAAAATTCTCTACTTGAGGCATGGAGAGTTGTTGTTACACACGCCAACTTGAGTGTCCATGATAACCACCAGAGGGCACTCCCGTTTCCTTTGCCGCTTCATGAACTACATTTCCCATAACCCATTGCCTGGACTCATTATGTTCTGATTGCTGCCACCTGTTTGTCATTATCTTCTTTATGTTTGCCTATTTAAACCCTGGCTGAATCCGAAATTGCCCCCCCTATACCCTTAAATAGGGCACTTTTTGAGGAGACAGCCATTTGTAGTGGTGTCTGAAACCATAGACAACGTTATTGAGTGCACTCATTCAATCCCACATTGACAGCAATAACGAGTGTACTGCCGATGTAGGCTACACTCAACGGATGTCTGAATTCGCTCACTTGTTTTCATTCACTCCTTCAAGTGAACTGTATTAGTGGATTAAAAGTCCCATGACATGTGAGTTTTTTTTAACATTAATATGAGTTCCCCTAGCCTGTATATGGTCCACAAGTGGCTTTAAATTTCGATAGGTGTAAACCAAGCTCTGAGTGTCTTGCTCTGCCTTTGAGAAAATTAAAGCTCAGATGAGCGGATCTGGAATCTTTATTAACACCCCAGAGCTGCGTGGAGCACATTATTTGACAGACAGATGCACTTTTTATGGGCTTCAAAAACAGAGCAACTATTAATCAAATTCTAATGCTTGGATTAGCCTGGATTTTTGTAATATATCTTTTATTTGTCTAAAAGAAGAATGTCATATACACCTAGGATGACTTGAGGGTGAGTAAATTCTGGGCTAATTTTCATTTTTGGGTGAACTAACCCTTTAAGGTAGGGAATAGTGATTGAGGGTTTAGGGGGCGATTTCAGCCTGTGTGTTCATTCACTCATTGCAAAGTCTGTTACACTGCAATTGTTTGTGTTACACTGCATTTCTGAGCACCAATTCTGGTTTCCGTGTCTGTGTTTGGATCTGCCTGTCTCCCTGGATTTCCCTGCTTGCCTGTGCCTTGGACATTTGTGATTATCTGGATGGTTTGCTCTGTGGTTTTGACCTTTTATTACTATCATGGATTCTCACGATCTCCTGTCACCAGCCCAGTCACCTCAGCTCTGTTTCCCAGAATCCATCCTGGCTCCCACCTGCACACACTCAGTCATCACCAGTCAACTGTCAGACCCTCATCAAGCACCAATTATAAGCACACAGCTCACACTCACTCATTGTCCGGTCTCGTCAGTGTCTACACGAGAGTGAACCTACCCGACTACTCACCTGTAGGCCTACCTACCTCCTTCATCCTCATCAAGCTACTTATTCCTTTATTATCTGTGTGCTCATCATCCATCCTGCAAAGACTCATCGGTTAAGTGTCCTTTAAACTGTTTATGCTCTTCACGTCACATCTGTGAATAAAGACCTGTGAAGGAGTCTCACTTCCTGTTTCATGGCAATCTAACAATAATTCAGTCTATAATGAATTGATCAGGGAAAGAAAGAACTAGCATTCCTGGTTTTCAATGAACATGAAAGTAAAAGAGACAAGTTTATTGCAAAGCCAGTAAAAGAGAGTTATTGTGTTCATGGGTTGCAGAATATAAAATGCTTGTCACTTTTAAGCTGCTATAACACTGAAATTAAGCTGAATGGTCTTTTTTTCCCCCTCAGAGTACAATGACCTTCATCAGTGTTCCAGTCAGACAAGATTTTTTTTCCAATCAATACAATCAATATTTAATATCTAGTCATGAGTATGCTGTTATACATATGTCAAATACAATTAGAGGCATAAAATAATAAACAAGCAGAAACCTAAGTCTAAACAGAAACCTATTTAAAATATGGGATTGTGTGGTGGTGAAGTAATGCTGCATATACAATGTACTGTAGGTCAGTTGATAAACGTGTTTCTCATGTGTTCATCGACTGAGAGCAAGGAGGGGGTTGGGAGGAAAAAAATATAGATAGGCCTAGTTCGCCCACAGCCAAAGGGCCTGCAAGAAGAAATGGAAAGGCAGATGAATCAAATGAAAAAAAGAAAGAAACAGGGGTCATCAGTGCATCAGCAACTCTGAATTGAATGACGTGTTCTGGCAGGGAGGTTTGCGGTAGAAGGCTCTCTCAGGTCATAGAGGATTTGACTGGCAAATTGATAGAGACGTTGCTAAGTTGCACTCTCAAATATACAACGCTACTTCCACATCAGGTGAGTGCCATATACCTCACTTCCTTTTTGAATCAGGAAGTCTCAATATGTCATTGAAGCACTTTTAACATGCGAGTGGATTGAGGTTTAGGTCTCAGCTGGCACAGGCCGGCAACATCAATGAGAGGGACATCAGGTTTTAGCTGTGGACCCAAACAGTATTTAGTTACCACTTCAAATTTGCTCCTGATTATCTCAGGAGTGAAATCGGGTTAGATGCGTTACATTATCATTCAAAGATCCCAGATGCAGCAGGCATGAAGGCAGTGTGCGTCTGATAGCTCTGCTGATGATTGGAGGAGAAGTTGCATGGTTTAAGCTTAAAAGCACTCTGTTTCCTGTCCCATCCAGGCCAATGGTTAGCGTCTCCAGGGAGAAGGAGTACTTTGAATGTTATTTTTAGGATCAGAGAGCTCATTTGCTTTTCCCATGGTGAACAGCGAAGCCCATCTGATCCCGACGACGGCCCTTCACGCGTCAGGCTGTAACACATGGTGTCAGACAAACACATGCAGGAAAGATATACTGACTACTGACATAGAAAGGGACAGAGGTGAAGAAAATACAGTGTCATTAAAAAGGGAATTTCAATAGTAGTTTATAAAATTAGTTAATTTTTAATTATTAAAAAATTCCATTATTTTATCTGAAAAAGTTAATAATTGTATTTTATTGGCTAAATATTGTAGTTTGTCTTCGATATTTTATTTTGATTGTATCAGGTAACATTTTAAGCTGTCATTTGGTCATGTTACACTGTGCCCCTCACATGTTACAACATGCCCCATGTCACATTTCACTTCCATTCTTTTGGGTTAAATCAAGAAAAAAGTATACACTGTGTTAATGAGACAAAACCACATAATTGTACTAGACGTGTGAAATTAATGTAGGAAAAAATAATTACTCTGAACTCCTGAAGTCAAGAAGCGTTAGGTTGTGCCCCGATCTCCCCTATACTATTTGTGTATAAAGAGAGTCAACGTTCTTAAAATCTTATGATTAATGGACAACTCCGGTGAAAAATGAACCTAGGGGTAATTAACACATGGTTACCGGGTAGATCGTTCTCTGGGATGCGTTTTCATGAAAATCGAATGTAAAGAGTTTTATCTCTAAAAACAGATTAGCTTATAACACTAGTATATGGGGCATAGAATAAGTAAAATTAAATCGCTAGTTAATACCACTAACAAGGCTCAAAATAGCCTCACACTAACACGGTAGCATAATGAGGGTCCCTACATGCAAACCGAAGCATTGAGAACTTTGTAAGTGTACAAACAGTTTAATAAGAAGATACTTTATAAAAACAGTACATTACGCGTATACAGACAGGAGCCATCTTGGAAAACAGTCTCGACAAGTCGAGCCACGGTTGAATAATCCGCCATCTCTTTAGTGTGTAACCCTTGGAAGCACTAGTCTCTGTTGCGTTCAGTTTTTTTTAAATTATTATTTATTTTGTTCAGTGCTTTCTTCTGGAAACAATGACCATATGAGATTCCAAGTCACAGTTCATCACTTAGCACAGCGTTCGTGGCTCGACCCTCATTATGCTACCGTGTTAGTGTGAGGCTATTTTGAGCCATGTTAGTGGTATTAACTAGCGATTTAATTTTACTTATTCTATGCCCCATATACTAGCGTTATAAAATAATCTGTTTTTAGAGATAAAACTCTTTACATTCAATTTTCATGAAAATGCATCCCAGAGAACAATCTACTCGGTAACCATGTGTTAATTAGCCTACCCCTTTTTCACTCGGAGTTGTCCTTTAATATATTTGTGATAGTTAGTAGCCTACATAAATATACAGACACTATAAAACGTTTTGATAAATATGGCACAATTCTTTTAGGACAACAGACATGATAGGCAGGTAGGTTGAACCTGTTTAACAACAAGGATTTATGGGATGAACTATAGCCTTATGCTAAATTTCTACCCAAACTGCCACTCTGGGCAAACCGACAAAACTGGTCGTGCAGGAGTGTTAGAAAACAATTCCCGTCTTTGTAAACAGCAAGTCTTAAACATAACAAAGACAAAACTACGTTTGAAAATCTTTCATGATTTACAACTAAGGCCCAGTACTTTGATTCTGGACATGTTGTCAATTCCTCTCATTACAGTTAACCCATTTTAGATGCTGATTATAGCCTTGAATACAGTCCAGGTGCGATTATTTATACATGTTTATGGTTGCATTCATTTATTGCTGGCACTTGAACGATTTATAATGTGAGAGACATTTAATCAGGAGTTTCCAGAAATCGTTCCTTCTTAGACGGGCTTTAGGACCTGGTGACGGGCGCAGAGAGGATTCCCTTTAAGAGTCCGAAGGGAGATAGTGCGCACGCGCGCACGTTACGCTCGCTCCATCCCTAGTCGCGAGCAGGCAGAACAGGATGAAATGTATCAAAACAGACGTCAACGCTGTACCTGTTTAAAGGAGCCGTAAACCAGGAGGAAACACTAACCAACACCAAAGAAAGCTGCGGGAATTATACTTAGAAGTGTTTTCGAAGACATTAAACTATTTTTAAAACAGCGTAAGACTTAAAGAAGTGTAGTTAAAGAGGTTTATGAAATTAAAACACAAGCAGAAGAGCGCAACCAAGAGGAGTAAATGGCAAAGATGTTAAGAAGATGAGGAAAACAATACAGGCTAATTAGGGAAGCGGTGGGACAGGGGATTTCATTTAGTCAACAGCCGGACAATGGCTTGATTTAGTTTTTTCTTTCTTTTTTGGGCTGCGAGGAAGCTGCATTCATGACCGAGGGGACGGGAAAGAAACTTTACCGCGTGTGCGTGGGATATTTAATTCTATGAAACTATTTCGTTTTCTCGTCTGTCAGCGGAACCACCTGTTTCTGGACGGATTTTATTGATTCATCATGTCCAAAGTGGTACAGAAAAAGAATCACTGGACCACCAAAGTTAACGAGTGCACGGTCTCTAAGGACGCCCGTGGCGAGCTGAACGTGCAGCTGCTCGGCGGTGCGGAGAATGGGGAGTTCGCCTATATCGGACACGTTAACGGGAATGCCGTACAGTACAGAAATGGGAAAGTGTCCGAGGGGGAATTACTGCTGGAAGTGGAGACGCTCTCTGTCTCAGGATTGCCGCTATATGATGTGCTGACAGTGATCAAAAACTGCAAGGGACCTATTAGGTTGAAAACTGTGAGGCAAGGTAAGAAGAGTGCTTTTGTTTTTTCCATGTGATGTACCTATTTCCTGTAAACAAATCATCAAGGAATTACCGAATCAAGAAATCATTGTCCAATAACTAGTTTAAAATAGTAAACAAATAGTTTTTAAAATAGTTACAATAGTAAAATATCCTTTAAAATAGTAAAGGACCTTGGACCTTGGTTGTGCCTCCCTAAGGAAAGCCCAGAGCTACAGCAGCAAGTAGTAGTAGAAGTGTTTTACATTTCTGCATTTTGCACATTCCTTTTCATTGTTGTTTTCGACTTAATGTAATGCGATTCTCACTTTTTGCCCCAGTTTAAGTTGAATAGTAACTTGGCACATTCACAGAAGGTCAGATACTGCTGCACATCCTTTGTAAATGCACTTTGATGCGTTTTAAGCATGACTCACAAAAAAAAAAAAAATCACGTGATACCGTTCTTCACATTTCTAGGCCCATTTGTCATTTATTTTGCTTGATTCCTTTATGAGGAGTTGATGAGTGAGCTGTAATTCTCAGGTAAAGGCACTACAGACTGTCCATTGTGCTGAAGCTGTGGTGACTCCCCACAGGGCTCTGCCTCATCACATGGTTTGAGTTATGCTGCTCTCTATGCTTCTGCCTATTTCACCAAATGACTTCAGACAATATCAGGAAACCAGCCAATCAACTCGGACTGCATTCCCAGAGCACCACTGGGCCCGGCTCCAGCTCTCTCTCTCTCTCTTGCTCTCGCTCTCATACACTCCTCATATACATTCTGGTGTTGAATTTCACTGTTTATAATCTATCATGCTGTCTGGGAATTCTTTGTTGTAACCAGCCTTAATTATGAAAATGTTTTTGGCAACAAATGCCATCTGTGTTTCTGTGAGTTTGTGCACAAAAAGTATTTTTTTTGTCTCTACAAGCTGATGATCACAAACTCTCCCATTCTTCAGACTTGTAGGATGAATAATTGATATGAAATGCATTTAGCTGAGCTTGAAGTGTGTTTCTTGTGGATCAAGACCCTGTACGCCCTTGTTCAAGCACCTGTGGGTCTTCACGGCAGTCATATGGCCTTGTTCATTTGTGTGGGCCATTATTATATACAGTGTCTAATCGTGAGCACACAGCCCATCCATAACCTTCGGCACAGTTAATTCAGCGCACAACAAATTCACTCATTAATCTTCATTGATTTTAACATTAAGACTCTGAGTTCTGTGGTGACCTCACTAACAGTCTGTGCCCTGGCAGCTCTCTCTTGAGGTAATATGTAATAGGAATACCTTTCAACGCTGTTGTATTGATTGATGGAATAAGCCTCTTCAGCTGAGAAAACACTGTTATTGGTAATGTCAGCGGAGTTGAGCTGAAAGTTACATGCATGGCAGTTATGGACGACAGTGAGAAAAATGAGAAAAGATTGATGGGTCAATCAATGACATGACACTATTCTTTTTGTCCTATTTATTAATTTTCTCTAAATGTTTTGCATTCATTTCATATGTTTGAAACAGTTATAAGGCAAGGTTATAAAATATTGTGTGATGTGACTTCCCAAAAACATAATTAATGTCATATTTTTGAAATATCTTTTGAAAATATTGATTGTGTACAATCACGTGTTTAAGTTGTAAGGAAAATTACAACTTTTTGATGGTTATGACTTTTTAGAGTCATTTTTGAAACTGAAAACGGAATTAAAAATTTTCAGGCCATATGAAACCAACATGAATACAAATAGTACATTTATAAGAATATGTATTCTAAATGAGATTTTCAAATCAAAAGATTTCCCTTTATATTTTTGTGGATACTCTTACATGCCAAGTTTTTGTTGGGCGGCAAATTAGTGCATATACAATGCCCGTCTGGACTCCAGACTGGCTGTTGACTTGTTATCATGATGCATTTCACAGTAGGACAATTTATCCTGTATCAGATTTCTCCCATGTCTGTGCTCATTGTAAACAAATGCTGATCCTAGATCAGTTTCCACTCAGAGCTGCTTTCTGAAGGGGAGAATGACACACTGCTCTACATCCCTCTGTCTGGGAGCTTCTGTGTGGGATTTGACATCGAGTTGGATTAGGCTATGCCTGGGGAGAAAATGCGTGTGTGTTTGGCATGTTCACAGCGTCAGTTTGCACATGGGATCATGGTAATCTAACGTGACCCATTAGAAAGAGGACTGTGAAATGCCATTAAGCCAGTGGTCAAAGGGTTAACATGAAGGTATTTAGTATCTGGATCACATCAGGCTGTCGAGGCTCTGCCCTTAAGTTCCACATCCATTTTTATTGTTTACACAGTCGATTTTCAGTCCTGCTGCATTTCACATATATCAAACACAATTCCATCTCATATATACATATTGTAGGTTTTTATATGGCCGGCTGATAGATTTACTGCAGTGTAAATTAGCTGAAGGGAGGGGTGGAGGCCTCAGTCGGTAGATTTCATGTGGAAGTGTTTATTTCCTTTTCCTGAGTTCAGTTTAAACATCTGTGTTCTTCAGGAGAAAGAGAGGAACCCACTCTGCTTCCTATCATAGTCTGTGAGCCGGAACAGCTTAAAACAATAAGGAAAGCTAGCCATTCTTTCAGCGCTTCAAAAAAGGAAGGAACAATAAAAGGAGTGAATGAATAACCAAATGATCCCAACCGCACGTTTGTGCATCCATCTATGGTTATGCAACAGCAATTTGTGTACCTTACTATTAAGGCAGGGGTGCCAAATCCTATACCTGGAGATCTACCTCCCTGCAAAGTTCAGTTCCAACCATGATCAAACACAGCTAAAATGGCTAAATATGATCATCAGGAGAACTTACAGATAATTACAGATGTGTGTTGGATCTGTACTCAGCAGGTAGGTAGATATCCAGTAACAGAATTGGGCACCCCTGTATTAAGGTGTAGCACTTAATGCTTTCATCAAGGTGCCGTGAGTCTGAGACATTATTTATATATTAGATTAGATTAGATTCAACTTTATTGTCATTACACAAGTACAAGGCAACGAAATGCAGTTTATATATATATATATATGTATATATGTATAATATAAAACCATTGTTTTGTCTAAAGCGCTTTGAATCAGGTGTCCACTGTAGAGTTGTGTCTTTATGGTATTCAAAGGTAGAAAGGGATCCTGCTT
Source organism: Romanogobio albipinnatus (assembly GCA_023566225.1). Lineage (NCBI taxonomy): Eukaryota > Metazoa > Chordata > Actinopteri > Cypriniformes > Gobionidae > Romanogobio > Romanogobio albipinnatus. The sequence goes on along the minus strand of CM042254.1, from coordinate 22,946,151 downwards.
TTCGGATTTAGTTAGAAACGTGCCACTATTGAGGAGCCGTGCATTTGAACTCAGGACTAGAGATACCAAGACCATGGATAATGAGTTGTATACCATGCTTGGATAGGAAAGGTCTGATTTTCTTGATGCTGTGGAGCACAAATCTGTGACTGAGACTTTTTTTTTTTGTGATGTGGTCAGTTAAAGGGATAGTTCACTCAAAAATGAAAATGATCTCATAATTTACTCACCCTCAAGCCATGTAGGTGTGACATTCTTCTTTATGACGGATACAATCAGACTTCTGTTAAAAATGGCTATATTGAAGCCCAAAAAAGTGCATCCATCCATTATAAAAGTAATCCACAGGGGGTTAATAAATGCCTTCTGAAGGGAATCGATGGGTTTGTGAAAATTATCCATATTTAAAACTTTATAAAGTAAAATTAAAGTAAAAAGTAAAAAAACACTGTAAAGTAAAACACTTTCTTCATAAGTTGAATACGGAAGGCAGTCCTCTGGAAGCTAGATATTTTACTTTATAACGTGTTAAATATGGATATTTTTCTTACAAAAACCTGCCAATTCACTTCAGAAGGTCTTATTAGCCCCCCAGAGAAGTATGAATTACTTTTATAATGGACGGATGCACTTATTAGGCCTTCAAATTTTGGGCTGTCATTATAAAGCGTGGAAAAGCCAGGACATTTTTTAATATAACTATCTGAACTATCTACTTTAATCTGAAAGTAGAATGTCATATACACCTAGGATGGTTTGAGGGTGAGTAAATCATGGGGTAATTTTCATTTTTGGGTGAACTATCGCTTTGAGTTAATTGACCTGGATGCGGATATCATTGATAAGCTGATGAAACTCAATGTTAAAACATACCAAACAAAAAGGCTTTATTTATAGTAAATCTACAGGGACTTGGCCTTCTTCTACCTCAATCATGGACATTTAAAAAAATATAAGTGGTAAGTAAGGGGAATTGGTTACACTACTATTTGTACAGAATGACCGTTCCAGGGCAAAAGCGTTTTTTCCCCACAAGCTATGTGTATCCACAGGGAGAGCTTCCGTCCAACTGGGCTAATGGGGTCTTGTGACTTTCCTGTGGAGGATGCCGTAAAGAAATACTTATTCACAGATCAAATTGGATTTGACTGTATCAGCATCAGAGAGCATTTTACAAGGGTACTCGTGAGGTGGCTGCCTTCTGAGATCTCCTCCTCTGCTCTCAGACACGCAAAACGATGTTGTTTTCTTGCTTGCTGCTTGAAAAGCTGACCCACATTGTGTGATGCATGACATGGAGCAAATTGTGTTGTTATTTGTTTAATAGTACATAAGTCACAATTACGAGAGTCACTATGTAGCCTACTATGATATGCACAAAAATGTATCTGTATCTTTATATCTTTACATTTCACATGTGACTTTGTACCTCACAATTACCTAATATAAGGGTTGATTAACTTTATTTCTTATTTTAACATTTTTATCGCACATGAACTGTTTCATTCTGTCGTTTCTATCTGTTGCAAGTGCGTGTGAGTGTTGGAGGTTATAATGATTACTTCCATTCATCTGAAGCCCCGGTTACCAAAGAGATGAGCAAACATTCAGCTGAATGTCAGATACTCCCGGCTGGTGTGTGCTCAGTGATGTGTCAACAGCTTACCTGTCTCAATAGAGGTTTCTGGGGAAGGCATGGGGTGACTCTTAGATAAAACTCTGTAGTCTTTTTTTTTGCCTTTCACTTTTCTCAAGATATCACATTTTAAAGGGGTGATGAATTGAGAAATCAACTTTTCATTTAGCCTTTGATATATAAAAGTTCATAGTGATATAAGAATATCCTGGAAGTTTCGGAGCTGAAAATGTCCTTGTTAGTCAAAGAAAAGCTTTTACTGACACCAAGCAAACGCTCGATCTCAGAATATGCCAACCCTTGACGTTATCGTGTGGTGAAATGCCGCCTCAATCCCGCCCAGCGAAACAGATCGCACTACCGAGCAATAAACATAACACAAGATACTGCGCAGTGCCTGGTTGTGGAAGAACACAGTCGCAACAGTAAGCATCCTTCAGATTCTAATATTAGGAATATGTGGCTGAACTTTATTTTTAATGAAGTTCCAGCTCACCTGCATAAGACATTGCATGTTTGTTCGCTTCATTTCACTGTGGAATCGTTTGCAGACATATTGAGATTAAAACAATACTGTGCCTTCTATATTGGATCCGACAGGAGTGCAACACACTTATGTGAGTAAAACATGTTTTTTAAATGTGATAGTATTGCATTTTTACAGATCGTTTGATATCTACTGATTATATTGCGGAAGTTTTGAACATGCTAATTAGTCTGCAGTGAAGTTTTGCTGATGCATGTGCTTGGCGTGTGTGTGGTAGTGATGCGTGGTTCACGTATATATCCACCGATCGGGCGGGCCAAGTAATAAAAAATAACATTCGTATTAATTGCGGGTGGATGAGATAAATCATTGTGTTTGTTTGATAAAGACATTTTGCGAGCCCTGTGGGCGTATTCCAGTTGCTGTTTCTCCACATTGGAAGTTTTCAAAACAATTCCCCACATATACTGACGGGGGAGTGAAACTCATTATTATGCAAAACTGTTATCCAATCATAGCAGTGGGCGTTTGCTTCCAAGTCTTCAGTGCGGCACGCCCATAAAAACCGAGCGTTCCAGGAGAGAGCCTCAAAACCAGGGTAGAAAATAGCCTATTACTTATTCATTATGATGTTTTTGAATGTAAAAAACCACGCAAACATCATAAGTTGACCTCAGATAACAGTATAAAAAAGTAAAAAAAAGCCAGTTCATGACACCTTTAAATACTCAAACATACATATTGAGTCTCTATGTTTAGCTGTTGTTTTTTCTCTCAGTTTAATCTGAGCTTAAATAGAACTTTTGTTTATTGTTAAAACAATCATTGCCATCCTTTTTGTAAAGCTTTTGTCACCTTTCGGTCAGTGATTCTGCCCCACATTTCACAACATCACGGTCAAGGCATTCAGCAAGCCATGAAAGTTTGGTTAGTGTTTATGACATTTTTCTTTCTCCATTAGTTTGGTTAGTTTACCCAAAAATTTAAATTCTGTCATTAATTACGATGAGAATTACTTTTTGTGCGCAAAAAACAAACAAAAATAATTAATAGTGCAGCGCTTCCAGGTTCTACGTCAGAATGCCTGCTCATTATTGGCCGACGCTGTTCACGTGAGAACCACGACTCATGCGTGTGATGTTGATGCAGGAGCTGGCCAATAATTGTAAAGTTCTGATAATAATAGTTCTGACGTAGAACCCGGAAGCGCTGCACTGTGTTTACTGCATCAATCGTGTAGGAGAATGACGTGGTGGAAGAGATGAGATTGTTGAAAAAAGTATTCTTGGCGCTTCACAACCTTGACAGTTGCAATGACATTTCTGCCTATGTGTGGTTTAGAAACCTCTCGAATTTTATCAAAAATATCTTTGTGTTCCGAAGATGAACGAAGATCTAATGGGTCTGGAACAATATTGGGGGTGAATAATTAATGACAGAAATAATTATAATTTTTTATTTTTATTTAATTGTCACAGTCCGTCTCTTTTTGGCCATTGAAGATCAATTAGTCACACAAGAACTGAAAGAAAGTGAAAGATGTGGTTTTTGAATCAGCAGATGCTTTGAATGGCAAACAATCTTGTGGATAGCTATTAGAACATTGCGCCTTTTCTGAAAGGCTAAATATATCTGCATATGTAAGTTGTGAATCATTTTCAAAAGGGTGCACGAGTTTCATCAGTTTATTTATAAATAGGCCAGATTTTAGCTATAAATTTGCCTATCTTGCAGTAATTATGACAAAGGAAACTCTTGTTTAAGGATGGGAATCTGATTCTGATTCAATGAATGATTCTTTTTCTAATTTTGAGGATGAAAGAAAACGGAATGTTTGGAAAACATTTGTTATTGCATTCGCAACGTCCCTGCTTTGGAATCACACACTACAGACTTGGACATTGATGAAAGTTGGAAAAACCCAGAGAATATCTTCTTTGGATATTATTCTAAGTGACATCTGTGAGAGTCTATGGTTAGTGCAGAGAAACACGATTTGAAAGTTTCTCCTGCAGGGAGAAACGCTGCAGAAACATACTAGCACACATCAGATGTTCTGATCACCCATGCATAGCCACAGCTCTGCTGTCGTTGCCCTCTTTTCTCGATGATTTTCAGAGCAGTCTCTCACACAAGCACCTAAATTGAACTTAACCTCAGGATAATCTTGACCTGGTGCGAATAGTCATCGGCGGTTCCCTATATTCCAGAAGTCCCCAATTAGCGTTTTATGGTTCATATAAGAACACCCAGCCACTTCATTTTCAATGTCCGGCTTAAATGTAAAGTTTATTTTTGTGAACTATTTCTTATTGATGCTTTAGAAACTACCATTGCTTGGAGTATTGGGAAAATGCTATTGCTTTGACATTTAATATTCCTGCAGTGCACATTGCTTATACATTGCGAGACTGGAACTTTAATCGAATACCCTGTTATATTCGTTTGTATTATGCTTCATTATCCCAGGGTCTCTGGAGTAGTTGCTGTGTGTCCAGCACGTTGTGTTTTTCCAGCACGGTTCTGTTCAGCCGATGCCCAGAGGTCTGAATACACAGATCTCATTAAAGAAGAGGCCTTTTCTTTCTATGCCTCTTCTCGTACGACCTTATTACTGAAAGAGAGACCGCAAGAAAAAGAGTATGGGGTGTCTCGCAGAGAGTTCGGAGGGGGTCAGACTAGTTCAAGAGGATTTAGACAGGCTTTTATTGTCAACAATAGCAGACAGACAACACACTGTGCCACCATGGAGTCCGATATGGTCGGCGGCTGCCCATGGATCCTTCTTTGGTGCCTTCTCTTTTTGTGCTTTTCTTGTAAGAGAGCCTTGCACGAGCTAATTGCTTTGCTCCTGCTCTTTTCAAGTATGTTTTATTGCAGAATTCCAGAGATTTTACAATGTAAATTAATGCGACCTTCATGCATGCATTAAGTTTTGTTCTCTGGTTTTCTGTAGACCGTCCCAAAATAATCAAAATACTTCCTCAGGGTCAAGAATATTGTGTCTTGAGGCAAATGAATGTCATGTTGATGTCTTTAGCTTAGTACAATCCGTACGCTATTCTCAAATTAGGCACTGCTGTGTCTGGCAGTGTTGTTATCATTAACTAAAACTATTAAAAAACTTGCTTGAAAAGGAATTTCGTTTGGAGACAGAGACTGGTGTGTCTTAAACACCCACCTAACCACATACACACCCAGCCGTGGAAGGATGCACCCCACTTTCGGAAGATCAGGCAATTAAATTTAATAACCATGTGTTAGTATTTACAGAAGGAAGTCGGAATCTCTCCCACAACAAACCCTCCCGGAACATTCTGCCTAACGTTTTCTGCACATTTCAGTTATTAAATCAAAGAAATCCATCTGTGATCACTTCTTTCCCCGCTTGTCAGTTACTTTGTTTTTAATTCATTTCTCACACAGTAACACGCCGTTCTTGCTTTCCAAACAAATCAGATCTTCGGTTTGAATTGCAAAAGCCTCCATCTGCAAAATAATCAGCGTGATTCGAAACACTTGTGGTGCCGAATCGAACGACTGGAGCGTGTCGATGTCTAAAACATCCTGATGCCTTTTGTTAGCATGTTTATGGCGGGACGGAGGAGGGGGGGGGGGGGTGCTTTGACAGTACGCAGCTGTGGAGGTGAGGCTGCCATATGTTTACAGTAGGATTTATCCTGACAGCGAGGGCCACTGTTCGCGGCATCTGCTGTCATTGTCCCCATCTTTGTTTTCAATGAAATGAGGGACGTGTGCGATCTTGTAATAGATTATTAGGTTGGATTCTGTGCAGTTCTTTCCTTGTTTGTGTCTTTTATTGCTGTGTGTGAAAGAGAGTCGTACCTCTCATCAACAACTTTTTAATTGCTTTCTTTCACTGTTCATCTTCATTAATTAGACTTTACATGCTGTTCCGTTGTGTCTCCGGCTGACTCTCTTGCTATGGTAACTGAAGTCATGGTGTTGTGATTTGATTGGCATTTAGGTGACCGCGTGAGCACAGTGCCGTCCCAATTGACAGGGTCAGACACACACACACACACACACACACACACACACACACACACACACACACACACACACACACACACACACACACACACACACACACACACACACACACACACAGATGCACACATTGTCTGTTGAGATCCATCATATTCTGCCTGCAGTAAGTCAGCAGGGTAATTTCTCTCTCTTCTTTGTCATCTGCTCACACACTCATTGGTCCGATTTGTCATGTCTTATCTGTGTTAATTTAATTTTAAGCCTTGGCATGAGTCATTTTATACTTCAGTTTTTTTTTAGATCAAAATAAATAACCTATAATAAACAGTCTTATCTTAAAAACATTTATGAAAATATTCTTAAAATGTAGGGCATAAATATAAATTATAAATATGTAGCTAACTTAAACATATAAAAGAGAAATATTAGCGAAAGCATGATCAGGCTGATGGGCAAGCCTTAATGTCGAATTAAAAAAATACAAAAATCCCATACCACCCAGTACTGCGCTCTCACTTCTACTCTGTCCATCTCTCTTCCTCAAACTTTATGGCAGAAAAGCGTGAAGATGAGGGTGGTGCATTTAATGTTTGATGCTATTCTTAACCCTTTAATATAGCAGCGTCAGTTTAAATTAGGCTGTACGGCACTGATTTACTGGCATGGCCTGTAATTGCGTCAACAGCTTTAAAGGAGGCCATTCCTGGAGTCTGTTAGCCATTTTTTTGAATCTGCACCTCTCTTGCTCTGGGGATAGTTGGGTGGGAATAATTTATGCTAAGTTAAAGGGCTAAAGTTGCCTCGCGGTGCAGTTGGTGTTTCTTTCTGTCTGTTTTTCATTTAGGAAGGTTTTTTCCTCTAGCGGCATGCTTTAGACCTCTTCTCCTTCAATACAGAGGGAAGGAAAACAAAGTTGTCTTCGGCACCTCTGAGAGGAAGAGGCATGACGAACCAATTCTCTCCATCTGTCGCTTTTTTGTGGTGGAAAAATAGTTCAGACTTTGATGTTTTTTCTTCTTCTTAGGTCATTGACAAATTGTGATTCTCGGGAGTCACTGGGATTAGGGAGGAGAATTTGAGGTTTTTCTCACATGTGTACATTTCTCAGATCTTTTAGAGGTCATTCTCAAAATAGGTTGACTTTTTGACTTTCAAAATGTGTATTTTTTTTTTTATTATTATTTTTTTTTCACTAATAACTGGGAAAGTTCTTCTTCCTATGAATGAGTTGATCCAGTTTCCCAATCTGATTGATTCAGTCATTCAATTCTGGTCTGTTTCTCACACAAAGCTACTTTTATAATGTTTTTTTTTTTTGGTCCATTTTGAAGCTTCACAGAGGTGATCTTTATGAACTGTATTGTACGTTATTGCAAGGGAAAATGTAACTGCATACGGTTTTGGAATGACATGAGCGAGAAATCTGAATATTTGTGAGTGAACTATATCTTTCTGCTGCTTATATTTTACCCTCTCTCAGCATGTTTTGTTTGGAAAAGTTTACATTGACCTCATCTCATCGGTGAGCTGCACTGCATACACGAAGACTCTTTCCTACATTACCTAATTGAATAAGTCCTGTTGCCAGGTATTGCAATTAGATCTCTCTGTGGAGTGCATTGTCCTCATTTGAAAAGTGCAGACTGCAGCATCTCTCCTTCACTATTATTTTTCAGCGCTTACATTTTTCTGTCCCCATCGCATGTCCTCCTTTTTTCCCTTTTTCATTTAACTTTATCCTTCCCCTCTTGCACACTGGCATCCTATTTTTAGTATGTCAGTAAACTTCCAGTTTGAAGCATAACATTAAGGCCCAATCCCATTTCTACCCCTTAGCCCTTCACTTTCCCCTACCCATGAATCACATGAAGGGGTAGGGGTGTCTTTATTCTCCTTTGGCTGGAGTGGTAGGGGTAAGGGCCAGATAGCCCTTCAAACAAAGATTTTTCAGGACCACACTTTGAATGAAGGGGTATGAGGAGTTTCCCTCCATACACCGACTACCGTGCTGCTAGAATGTGTGTAATAATGTTGTTGCCACTCGGGATCGATCACTTGTGTGTCGCCTGGCTGCCAGTTTCTTCGTAGCTTGCTAAACGTGCTATTTGAGTTATGTGAACACTAATTGATAACAGTTAAAAAATATATATCTGGTCATCCTTCATAACGCAGTCGATATTTACATCACATATCGTCTGTAAACTGTTACCAAGGCAACGACTGACTTGGCGTATAACGTGTCCGTTATCGCAGCACCACAGTAGAAAACAAAACTACATCTGTACCGGCTGGCTCGGCTCAGCACAGAATGGAAAGTTTAATAAACAAAGAAGAGAACAGTTTGGCCCGATGGAAAAGTGGCTTCACCAGTCTTGTATGTTCTGTATCATCTTAGGAAACTGGAAAGGCTCATAAGCATTTGAACTGAAAACGAGTCCAAACCAGAACAAAACTACGTTCGGAGTGAGTAATTTGTTAATTGTGCTCACGCCTGATTTCTGTTAGATATTGCCTATGCACTTCATTGCTGTTCATACTGGTTAGATGTTACAGGACACTAATAAAAGAAACGGGGTATGATGACGACGTGTAATGGTATAGTAGTGGTGTCCCATTTCTTAGGGAAACATTTTCACCCCTGCGCCTTGCCACTCTGTTTCAAGGGGCAAGGGGAATGGGTAGGTTTAGGGGAAGGTGATGGGATATAAAATAGAATTGGGATTGTTGGGACCATGAAAGGCCTCTGTTGGAGCCTAGAGGTTAGCACATGTGCTCCTTGGTGCACATATGGGAAATTTAGGTTTGAGACGAGTCCTGCCAGATATGTGCTCATTACTGTTAAAATCTCATTCTCTGTTGGAGCTCTGGCCTAGTGGTTAGCATATATGCTCCAGTCACAGTCAGTGTTGTTTTAGTATCATCGAGATACTATTATGGGTGGCTGAGTGGGTAGCGCTGTTTCCTCACAGCAAGAAGGTCCCAGGTTCCTTTCTGTGTGGAGTTTGCGTGCTCGCCCCGTGTCAGCCTGGGTTTCCTCTGAGCACTCTGGTTTCACCCACACCGTCCAAGGACAAGCAGGTTAGGTGGATTGGATTTAGTTTTAGTTAACTATAATAAACGTGGTCACGTCGAGCTCTGGTGCTCACTGCTCATATGAGAAATTCTGGTTTGCGTCCGACCCGTGTTGTGTCCAAATCCCATTCTTTGTCTCCCTTATAATTTCCTATCGCTTAAATGCTACCAATATTCGTATCCAGTAATAGCTTCATAATTGTAGTTTTTGTAATGTTAGTTATTCATTTGTTTATTCACTAATGCTTTTTGAATCAGTTGATTTTTATTTATTGTTCTGTAATATCGTTCCGTTGATAGATAAAAAAATAAAAATGGGCCTCTTTTAATTTGCAGAAATGTAAAAATCCATTTTTAGAACATAATGAATAATGTAGAGGTTTTTCGATATTTAAAGGGCAATAACTAAAAGTCAATTTTTTAAGTACTTTGTTGAAATGCATCCTGAGTAAAGTTCAAGAGCTGAGGTGGGGAAAAAGTTTGGCATAAGCTGCATTCAATTTAATACTGTATGCTGACTCAGATACTGCAGCGCTTGTGAAACACAGATGCTGGGAAAGTTTTAAGTCCAGTCAGAGACAACATGATGAGCCCTTTCTGCTGTTTAGCCCTGACCAATGTCACTTCCTCAGTATCATTTCCTGATTCATTTACTTCCTACCTTTTTGTGTTTGCCATATCTCTTCCTCTTCACTTTTTGCTGTGCGTGTCCTAGACTTTGTTTCTTTGAGTCAACACCTGATTCGGAGGAGGGTCAGGAGGAAGTTTGGCTTCCAAAAGCAAATAAATGAGAAATGGCTGACTAAAATATCCATAGTGCCAGAAACTTCACATGACACCTGTTTGCTTGTCACATAGTGGAAGTGCTCTAGAATGTTCTGCTGGATGTTTATGCGTATCCATGCCCTCTGTTTGCGCTTTGCGCTTTGGAACTTCAGGAATCTCGTCTGACCAGTCTCTTCTGACATTATCTCTGTTTTTTTTGGCCTGCTTTGTCTCTTGTGCGTAATAGTTCACATATCTTATCTTGTACTGGAAGCTGCGCTCCACAAAATGCCTTTGAAACAGAAACCCTTTTCTAAGACGTTGTACTTTTACATTTAAATATATATCACTAAATTCCACTGGCTGGTAATGGGGAGTAAATTGAGATGTTGCACTGGCACTGGCCGGCACTATTGTACATTCAATCCTGAATACCAGAGATTACGAAAGCGCTCCACTAGCAAACCGTGGACTGACTGTATATGTAACACACCTGCTCTCTGGGCGGGACCTGTCAGACAGGTTGGGGTGAAACCGACATATCTTCATTCCACCTGTTAACAGGTGCAAGTAGATTCAGGAAGAGAACCCTTTCTGTTTAAGTGCCATAATGACTGCTTCAATTCAACACATCAATTGCTGCGCAATCTATTACACCATATGTAAATGTTCTTTGTGGGTTAGATGTCCATGTCAGATTGAATGCCATGAACTTTGACCTGAAAATGAATTTAATTTAATTGTAATTTTTATTTTATTTTAAAGGTCCTGTTTTCCTTTGATTGTGTTTACAGTGTGCAATATAACATGTGTTCATGTTTCGCGTGTAAAAAAACAGTATTTTTCACACAATTTACTTATCTGTATACCGCTGTTTTCACTCTCCTAAAAACGGCTGATGACTTCCTTGTTCTATGAAGTCCCTCCTTCAGAAATGCGTAACGAGTTCTGATTGTGCAAGCGGTTCCCGTGTTGTGATTCGACAGCAGCTAAGCGCACGTTGCCCGGTTCCTGTGTTGTGATTCGACAGCAGCTTGGCACACGTTGCCCGGTACCAGAGATGCATGCGCTCAGTGTTCTAGTGATGTCATCAAAGAAGGAAGGAGAGGGATGTAGTCCTAATCGGCCGTTCGGTGTAGGCTTTGAAAGGGAACTTCTGTTAAATAAAATATCTCGCTTGGCATTGAACTTTGAGCTTTATAATTTTACAGGTATTATTTATGCTCTAACAGCAACATTACACACTAACTAAAGTTTGAACAATGGGATCACAAAGAACAGGACCTTTAATCATTTAATTGTAACAATTTCGTTTCACTATTATATCTTTAGTTAGTTTAATTTAATCTAACAATTTATTTGTATTTAATTTTAATGATTAAATTAAATTTAATTTTAAGATACAATTCAAGTTACGTTTTAAGATCATTTTGAAGATTTACATTTATTTACTACATAAAATCTAGATAACACTAAATGTGGCTGATTGTAACTTAACTGAATAATATAATTTTCTTGATGTTATTACAGTATTTATTAAAACTGTCATAAAACATGACCATGCAGCCATAGAATTATTATATTTGTAATATTATCTTAATATTTTTACACTAATTTGCATTTGAAGATCTTTTTCTTTAAAAACTCTCCATTTTAATTGCCTAAATTATCTTTTGACCCTTTTATAAATCATTAGATTAGAGACTGAAACACGAATGTAGTGATTGTATCACATTTATGTGTTTTGTAAGTCACTTCAGTCTTCATAATAGGGTCAAGCATAATTAAAATCTCTGAAATATTAATGAGGGCTTTTCTTAATACTCTAGTGGGGGGAGAAGCAGGTTCAGGTCATTAGCATATTAACAGTGCATAATTTCCTGCAGAAAATAAATGATGAGATTTTTTTTCTTAATGATTCCTCCCAAGTGATTATATAACAGAAGAACATCTCTGCTTCTAGAATCCAGAAGGTTCTGGATTGTCAAAAGACAACGGCACCACCATTACATTAGCACACATTTTCTTTGTAAACCCACTCGAGTGGAGGCTCAGATATTGATGTGAGGAGTGGACAGACATCGGTCACATGATTTGAAGCTTTATGGCCCACCAGAGGGTCTTAATGGACTCATACACTGATTGATGGCTAACAGCCTTTCCTTTAGTAAGCCTTGGCCAGCGATTCTCAATGTTGTAGTGTTTCATGTAATATCACAGAATACAAAGCACAATTATAATAAATTATAATTATTATTTTTATTAATAATAAAATAAAAAATATAAAAGTAAAATTAAATTATTATTAATATAATTAAATAATATATATATATACAGTGAGGAAAATAAGTATTTGAACACCCTGCTATTTTGCAAGTTCTCCCACTTGGAAATCATGGAGGGGTCTGAAATTGTCATCGTAGGTGCATGTCCACTGTGAGAGACATAATCTAAAAGAAATCCAGAAATCACAGTATATGATTTTTAACTATTTATTTGTATGATACAGCTGCAAATAAGTATTTGAACACCTGTCTATCAGCTAGAATTCTGACCCTCAAAGACCTGTTAGTCTGCCTTTTAAAATGTCCACCTTCACTCCATTTATTATCCTAAATTAGATGCACCTGTTTGAGGAACCAAAGACCAAAAGACCAAAGAGCTGTGCAAAGACACTAGAGACAAAATTGTACACCTCCACAAGGCTGGAAAGGGCTACAGGGAAATTGCCAAGCAGCTTGGTGAATAAAGGTTCACTGTTGGAGCAATCTTTAGAAAATGGAAGCTAAACATGACTGTCAATCTCCCTCGGACTGGGGCTCCATGCAAGATCTCACCTCGTGGGGTCTCAATGATCCAAAGAAAGGTGAGAAATCAGCCCAGAACTACACGGGAGGAGCTGGTCAATGACCTGAAAAGAGCTGGGACCACTGTTTCCAAGGTTACTGTTGGTAATACACTTAGACGTCATGGTTTGAAATCATGCATGGCACGGAAGGCTCCCCTGCTTAAACCAGCACATGTCAAGGCCCGTCTTAAGTTTGCCAATGACCATTTGGATGATCCAGAGGAGTCATGGGAGAAAGTCATGTGGTCAGATGAGTCCAAAATAGAACGTTTTGGTCATAATTCCCCTAAACGTGTTTGGAGGAAGAAGAAGGATGAGTACCATCCCAAGAACACCATCCCTACTGTGAAGCATGGGGGTGGTAGCATCATGCTTTGGGGGTTTTTTTTCTGCACATGGGACAGAGCGACTGCACTGTATTAAGGAGAGGATGACCGGGGCCATGTATTGCGACCATGTATTACCACCTTCCCTCAGTTAGAGCATTGAAGATGGGTTGAGGCTGGGTCTTCCAACATAACAATGACCCGAAGCACACAGCCAGGATAACCATAGAGTGGCTCTGTAAGAAGCATATCAAGGTTCTGGTGTGGCCTAGCCAGTCTCCAGACCTAAACCCAATAGAGAATCTTTGGAGGGAGCTCAAACTCCGTGTTTCTCAGCGACAGGCCAGAAACCTGACTGATCTAGAGAAGATCTGTGTGGAGGAGTGGGTGCAAACCTGGTGAAAAACTACAGGAAACGTTTGACCTCTGTAATTGCAAACAAAGGATATTGTACCAAATATTAACATTGATTTTCAAATACTTATTTGCAGCTGTATCATACAAATAAATAGTTAAAAAATCATATATTTTGATTTCTGGATTTTTTTTTTAGATTATGTCTCTCACAGTGGACATGCACCTACGATGACAATTTCAGACCCCTCCATGATTTCTAAGTGGGAGAACTTGCAAAATAGCAGGGTGTTCAAATACTTATTTTCCTCACTGTATGTATAAAAATAAATAAATACATATATACATACTGTGTATATATTTTATTATTATACATATTATTATTTTAGTGATTTATTTTATTTGATAACATTTTTACTAAATTTCAAATATTTTTTGGCTATCATTATTGACCAAAATGCTGTTATTGGTGCATCCCTAGTAATTTCTAGCATTTCTAATCATTAATCAAGACAAAAATCACAGCTGGATCTAAAAAAAATCTATAATCTGGATTTTAATATGTGGATAGATCAATTTACTCGTTTTGAAACTAAAAATAACGGGCATGCAGGTTTGTAAAGAATCTGTGATGATGGAAAGAACAGTGATAGCTAGATGTGCAGTTTGACACCGCTGGAGGCGGCTTCCATTTTGTGCACCAAGCGCTGGACTGTAGACATCCAAACAGTGATGTCATGCCTTTCACACACAAACAGCCCTATTGTAAAGCAGAGCTGAGAAAATTATATTGCGTTGAACTTCCTTTCACATGTCTCCACCATGAATTTGTGGTGCTTTTAATTGTGAGTTTTGCTTTGCAAGTCCCATGCAAGAAGGTTTATTTTAAGTGAGATGGTTTTTGTGGACAAGTAGGAACGTCTCTGTAGGGTTTTTAATTCTCTTAAATAAATAACTAGCATTTTCTACTGTAAGGTATGAGGCCATTGTTTGCAGGACTGCTTTGACCTTTTAGATGTTGTAGTATTTACTCAATGCAGATGACTGTAGGGTGGATTCCAGTAGGCCAGTGTAACGCAGGCAGCAGCTACAATCGTTTGAACTAGAGGAGGCCGGTCAGCTGCCCGCTGTTTGTTTCCCCTCTCTGATCCAGCAGCAGGATGTGTGCAGTAAGCCTTTTCATCCCTTCACTGGGCTTGTCTGTCTGCCTGCCGCCCGCTCTGTCGGCTCTGTGAAGCATGAATCAAATGTGTGCAGTCATAGTGTGTGTTGTGAGCAGCGCAGGACGACTTTTCCCTGGAATACCAGAGGCAGAATGTTTAGTTTACCTGTCCTACTGTGGTTTCCTTCCACAAATGTCTGTGTTTGTTGCCTTGAGTTTATTTAGAGCTGTTCTGTGCTTCACTAGAGCTGTTTGTTTTCATATGGTGACTTTGTAACAGGAACACGAGGCTCTTTTCCAGCCTCTGTAATGAGTCACATGCTGCTGTCCGCCTGGAGATACCCATGTGTCCATCTCCTTATTACAGAAGTCTCTCTCTCTCTCTCTCTCTCTCTCTCTCTCTCTCTCTCTCTCTCTCTCTCTCTCTCTCTCTCTCTCTCTCTCTCTCTCTCTCTCTCTCTCTCTCTCTCTCTCTCTCTCTCTCTCTCAGAATGTTTAGTTTTCTCTCTCTCTCTCTCTCTCTCTCTCTCTCTCTCTCTCTCTCTCTCTCTCTCTCTTTCTCTCTCGAAGATTTTTTTCTTTCGCACATACTCTTTATTTATTTTTCCGTTACTTTTGCAGTTTCTTTTTCTTTTGCATTTGTGCTTTGTGCTGTCTTTCTTGCGTTCTTTTTAGTCACTATTACACTTTCTTTTGCACATTCTTTTTTGCACTTTCTTATATATTTATGCATTTGTCAGACGCTTTTATCCAAAGCGACTTACAGTGCCCTTATTACAGGGACAATCCCCCTGGAGCAACATGGAGTAAAGTGCCTTGCTCAAGGACACACTGGTGGTGACCGCGGGGATCAAACCAGCAACCTTCTGCGTATCAGTTCCATGGTTTAACCCACTGGACCACCATCTCACATCTTCTTTCCCTCTTACTTTTTTCCTTTCCCTCCTTTTTTCTTTTTTCACTCTCTCTTTCATTGTCTGTCTTTTCTCATTATTTTTTATTTATTTTGGCCTTCCTTTGCTTTTCTTTCTTTCCCTTGTTCTTTAGTTTTATCACTTCTCTTACACTTTTTGTTTATAAAGATGAAAACTAGATAACTGTATTATCATTTTATTCGTAGTGCACGCTGCTGTTTTATCATCTGCCACTTTAAATGCACAAGCATTTCTCTGGGGAAAAAAACATTCTGAAAGTTTTTTTCAATTATATTTTTTCTCTGTTCTGTTATCATTATAGTTGTGGAATGGACTCTGCTATTCTTTTATATTTAAAACTATATATTTACACTAGTTATCAATATAGTCAATATAATATTGTTTTTATAGTTATTGTTCTTGGTGTGAACAAGCCTTAAAGGGATAGTTCACCCAAAAATGAAAATTAGCCCATTTACTCATTAAAATTAGATGATTTACTCATCCTCAAGTCATTGGTGTATATGACATTCTTCTTTCAGACAAATAAAATCTGAGTTATATTACAAAAGTTCTGGCTAATCAAAGCTTTATAATAGCAGTAATAGTTGCTCTGTTTTTGAAGTCCATAACAAATGCACCTGTCCGTTGAATAACGTGCTCCACACGGCTCCGGGAAGTTAATAAAGGCCTTCTGAAGTCATGTATGTATAAGAAAAATATCCATATTTAAAACTTTATCAAGTAAAGTTCCAGCCGATCGCCTTCCGTGGAAAAGTGTTGAAAGTACCTTCTCGCAATTCAAGATGTGTATGTGACGTCTGACCTGGTAACATAAGCCTTTGATTGGCAGAGGCACTTTCAACACTTTTTCCATTAATTGAATATGGAAGGCGATCGGTCGAGACTTTACTTTATAAAGTTTTAAATATGGTTATTTTTCTTACACAAATGCATCTATTCGCTTCAGAAGGCCTTTATTAACACCCCAGAGCCGTGTGGAGAACATTATTTGACGGACAGATGCAGTTTTTATGGACTTCAAAAACAGAGCAACTATTCCTGCTATTATAAAGCTTGGATTAGCCAGAACATTTTAAATATATAACTCTGATTTTATTCGTCTGAAAGAAGAAAGTCATACACACCTAGGATGACTTGAGGGTAAGTAAATCATGGGCTAATTTTCATTTTTGGGTGAACTAACCCTTTAACTCATTCTTTTGCTGTATGTTTCTTTTCTAACATATTTGTTTTCTTGTTTTTTTTTCATTCTTTTCTTTCACCCTTTCTTTCTTTGTTTTCTCTTGTCACTCATGTATTTAAGTGTGTGCTGTGGTGTACAGTAAGTACAGTAAAGTGACTCTTTGTTTTTACTATTGGGCATATGTCATAGAGCTTATTAGAAATGGATACTTTACGAGCGAGGAGGGGATGGCATCACGATTGCTCTTTGTGGTGTGTAATGTAATTGACGTGTGCATGAAATGCAGAGTGTGTGTATGTGTGTTTGTGTAAAATGGGAGTGGGAGAGATCATTAAGCTGTCAGGCCTTTGAGCAGAAGGCAGTAGATATTGCCACCATAATTCACAGGGGTTGTGGATTGGTCTACTCTGTAGGTCCCCAGTGGGAAAGTCCCTTAAAGCAGCATGCAGACTCTAGTTTAACTGTATGTATGTGGGTGTGTATGTAAGAGGTTGTGAGATCTCTACTTTCTGTTTAACAGAAAAGTCATTAATTGCTGTGTTTCTGACATATCACATGCTATCCTCATTCTGGTGTGTTTGGATCTGTTACTCTAAAAATTCTGGGTTGTTTCAACCCATGTTTGGGTCAAATATTGACAACCCAACCGTTGTCATTAAAAAATTTAATCCAATCGTTGGTTTAAATGTTTGAATGACAACGGTTGGGTTTGTCCATATTTGATCCAAACGTGCATGTGAGTGTATTCACCTTCTGGTGTGTTTGGGTGTTTCGTCATGTTGTGCGTGTGAATGAGAGCGTCTGCTGTTGTTGGTGTGCGTGCTGTGTGATTGATGCACTGCATCCTCAGTAGTGTCTTCTGAAGCTATTTGTCTGTATAATCTTCTCCTCCTGCTGTCTCTCTCTCTGTCTCAGAGACCCAAATAACACTCAACATCAGCATAAGAGTGCATCATGTTTTGAGACTGACTTACCACAGCAGTTTATTGTAGTGTTCTGAGTGGGTGTTGGTTAATCAGGCCTCTGTTGTTCGGGTGTTTTCTGATCACCACAGGATGTCAGATTTTAACTAGTGGTTTCAGACCTTTGGATCCTGAAAGAAAAAAAAGGAAATATACATATATTCACAAGTTATCTTGCTTGACACTTTTTGATTCTTAATTTGTCGGTCTTTCTCACATCTGTTTTTATGCCTTAAGTCTGGGATACACTGCACAATTCTCAGAAAAGTGTAAACACTCTGACTATAATGCATTAGCTCAACCAATGGTGTGAGTTTGGGGCGGGGCTATCTGTATTTCGACCAAAAGCAGACTACAGAAGTGTTTGAAGAAACTTTTTTTAACATACTTTTTTCTAAATTGTTATATTCTTTTTAATGCCGATAGTACACTGTAAGAAAAAAAAAAGTTTACTAGCAGAGAATTAACCTTTTTTTTTTTAGTTTACGGACATTTCCGTCAACCCTCAAACATAACACAACACAATAAAATGTGTAATTCAAATCAAACCTGTGACCAATCATTACAGAAAGTTTCATATTAACAGTATTACTAACAGAATTTTGCACTTCATCTTGAACTTTGTCTTTACCTCTTTGTCTTTTTATGTACTTTTGCTTTCTTGTCTTGTTCTGTCTCTGTTTTTCTCTCTTTTTCTCAACTGGCCAGTCCAAGACAGGACAAAGTGAATTTTTGAGGATATAATTTTAGAATGTGGGCTGTAAACAACTAATTAGTGGGCACAAACTGGCATCAAAACCTGCCTGTGCCAGATGGGCACATACACCCCTGCAGTCGGGACGGTGTGCTTGAGCCGGCCACCACCCACTGGGGGATTCTGGCCCACACACCTGTGCTTACAACAGTAGTGTTCATACCATACCAGAAATCAGACCATTTTTTTTTTTTTTTTACAGAATAAATTAATAGTCACAAATGAAGGCAATATGATATAACAAAGTTTCTGAATGGGTCTAAAAAGTATTCAGTATCAAAATAATTTGTTGCGAAATGATGGCAGAATAGGTGAGTAAAATATCTTGGATTTTGGTTTCATTAAGTTTGTTGCAGTGCATTCTGGGATACATGTGGCCACTTGTCATTTTAGTTTCTTCCACCTTTGAAAAAAGGGTGCCGTACTGAACCTACTGCCACTCAGTCAGCGCCAGATGCTGTAGATCACACAACCTCCATGTGCATCACCACCTTAAATGACACACAATACCTCTAGACTGAGGAATGTAATTATTTTCCTTTCTTTGATCATCTGTGTATTATCTCTGTTATCTTCCTGCCTGATGGAGAAAAAATTAGAAAGCAAGCAGAGAAACTATCACTCAGAAGGAAAAATTATCACCCAGAAAGAATAACAAGTTAGACTAGAGGAATGGAGGAGAAAAGGAATGTCAGTGTGTTTTCAGAGCTAATGATCTTCTAGCTGACCTCCTAAAGCAGACAGTATTGATATTTTCTTCTGTTCAAAAATGTCATGAGCTCGGGCCCGGCTGTGAAGGAATACCATGTTGCATGCTAGAGTGCTAATGGGTTAGTTAAGACTAATGGCCCTTTTCCACTGCATGGTACAGTTCAGTACGGCTCACTTTTTGGCGCTTTTCCACTGCATGGTGCGGTTCGGTTAGGTATGACTCGGTATGGTTCGCTTGAATAGTACCACCGATACTAAAAAGTGATGTGTAAATACTGCAGATCACTGATTGTTCAGAGAGAATCATCACTATCATCACTACCATTTATATCCTTTTGTGACAGTAATATAGTGATTGAGACCCTAAACACATTGCTAAATACAAGATTAGTTTACCCTTGTGCGCCGTCGAGCAATTCAAGTGATGTCGTTATCTGTGCTTTGTTGTACGAGTGCCTAAGACTCTCTTGTTTTTAGCAGTATTTTGTTTTGCTGCCATCAGCCTCCTTTGAAACAAACTTCCTCGTTTTGTAGTTAAAAACATCCACATGCCGAGAAGTAGAGGCGGCACAATTACAATGATCATTCTATAATCCCACCCACTTTAAAGCTGTGCTAACTGCAGTAGAAAACCAGACCGAGCCAAAGCAAGCCGTACCATGCCGAACCGAGTCGTATCATGCAGTGGAAAAGCGAAGCGAGCTAAGCCGAGCTGTACTAAGCGTTACCATGCAGTGGAAAAGTGCTATTAAATGAAATTATTATTATTATTCATTATGTTAATTAACTATGAACAAATGTTTGTACTGTTAAAGGATTAGTTCACTTGAAGTTCAATGAAAATTACCCCATGATTTACTCACCCTCAACCCATCGTTGGTGTATTTGACTTTCTTCTTTTTGATGAACACAATCAGAGTTGTAGTAATGCATATTCTGACGCTTCCAAGCTTTATAATCGCAGTATATCTCAAATATTCATATTTAAAACTTTATAAAGGAAAATATCTAGCTTCCACCAGACCGCCTTTCCGTATTCATACCGCACTTTTTTTGGAGCTTCAAACTCAATAGACCCCGTCACTGCCATTTATAAAGTTTGGAAGTGTCAGGATATTTATTAAAGCAGCACTAGGTAGGTTTTGCTCTCGAGGTCCCCCTACAGTTGGGAAACAGTATTGTCCTCTACTACTGTCGTAAACTCTGTCATCCTACATCAGGGGATGGTGCATTTGTTGACATGACAACTATGATAGCCCTGAACACTGCAGGAGGAGTTCACATGCAGGTGTTCTGCTTGAGTCCCGTGTGAAATGTCTTCATCCCAGGTACAGTGGCATATGAATATAATTTCATGGGTTTTATTATAATTTTTTTTCAAACGCCAAATGATCGCGATGCTCACGTTTACAAGCCAGCGTCATTATAGTAGTCTAGTCTATTGGTTACCGTTTTACAGAATCTATATGATACTTCAATTCAATGTTTGAGTGGTAGGTAATAACCATATATCGTCAATATAATATATTGACCTCCTTCAGCTCACGCCAACGAGCAAACGCTGGCCCAAGGATTATAATACTTTTGCGCTATGAAAGATTACTAATAAGGTAAGGTTTAAACTGTTTGTCAATGTTATGTTATTTATTTGGAATGTTATACATATGTCTTTCAGTGCCTTTTTGTTATTACTGCTGTGATTTGCACATAGCTGCACTGTGAGGGTTTTGTATTTATTTGTTTATAATGCTGAATGCTGCTATTTAAATAGTTTTAAAGGTCCCGTTCTTCGTGATCCCATTGTTCAAACTTTAGTTAGTGTGTAATGTTGCTGTTAGAGCATAAATAATGCCTGTAAAATTATAAAGCTCAAAATTCAATGCCAAGCGAGATATTTTATTTAACAGAAGTTCCCTTTCAAAGTGGGAACGGCTGGCTTGGACTACATCCTGGTACTTCCTTCATAAATGACGTCAGTAGAACAGACTAACCTCCGCCCACAAGAATACGTGAAAAAAGGGGGAGTGGTCTTGTTGCTGTCCCGCGTGGAGAAGAGGACGTGTCGCGTGGAGAAAAGGAATTGTTGCGTTTGACTGTGTTTGTCGCCATGTCGTCGAGACGCTGTTATTTTCATCCCGGAGTCAAATCACCATTGTTTGGCTTTCCCAGGGACGCTGTAGAGATCATTGAGCGCATATATCTCCCGTTAAGAGGCGTGACCTTTCCACGTGCGCTAAGCTGCTGTCGAATCACAACACAGGAACCGTGCAACGCGCGCTAAGCTGTGGTCAAATCACAACACGGGAACCGCTGGCACAATCAGAACTCGTTACGTATTTCTGAACGAGGGACTTCATAGAATAAAGGAAGTCATCAGCCGTTTTCAGGAGAGTGAAAACAGCGGTATACAGATAAGTAAATTGTGTTAAAAATACAGTTTTTTTTTTTACACGCGAAACATGAACACATGTTATATTGCACACTGTAAACACAATCAAAGCTTCAAAAAAACACGAAGAACGGGACCTTTAACTTTAAACCTGTTGGTAGCATTAAGTGCTGAAGTACTTAAAGGGTGGCAGTCTTTTCAAATCAACTGTTGTTGTGGACTATACTGAAGAAGTATTTGTTCTCCATTTGAATGAGATGTTTTTAAGTGGTTAATTGAGGAAAGTGCTTCCTTTTTTTATTATTATTAGTATTGGTTCATAAAAATATCGGATTGATATCGGAATCGGCAAATAGCCAAAGCTGCGGCATGCCGGCATCGGTATCGGAATTGAAAAAGTGGTATCGGGACATCCCTAATTTTATATATAAAATAAATCGTACTGATCCCAAACTTTTGAACGGTAGTGCATGGTTTTTATAGTTATAAATCTCCTTGTTTAAAAACCTCTGTTTACTGTGTGTTTTGATTGGCTGTGATTTTTTTTTTTTTTTTTTTGTTGCTTCCCGCAGTATTTCACTTTCAGCATGTTGGGACATGGAAGTTAAGAGAAAGTGTAATCTTCAGTCCTTTTCAGTTTTATGCAGATTCAGTCCAGAATCTCCTTCTCAAATGAAAAAGTGGAACTATGGGAATGAGTACAACTGATAGATTACCTCTGACAATAATCTCTTTTTTCACACACTGCGCTTCTCTTCCTACTGTGTATTTTGCCGACTGGGCAAGACAGATATTTCGCTTTACGATTTGCAAGATATTTTCTTTCTTTTTTTTTTTTTTTTTTTACCTCTGTTCCTGTTATTAAAAGTATAACGTCTGGCTTTTAGTGGCCTAAAAGCTTTTCCTTTGTCAGGGAATGGGCTTAACTTCCATTTATGGGAAGTTATGGCTTTGTTCAGGTCAGTGGTAATGTATATCCTCCATTTATCTAGCTGGGAAAGCTCTTAGTAAGAGTTTAGGGGGAAGCCCTTTTCAAACCGTAAGCCAAATAAACTAAAAAGAGCTTGACACGAGTAGCCTTTTAGTATTAGACTAGTTCAGAGTTATGAAATCTCAACAGTATCCATGAGCTGAAAAGACAGAAGTCAACATTACATTTCATTCACGACCCATTTGTTTCCGTAATCTGATGCATTTCCAATTAAAACGAGATATGAAAAGGTGACGAGCTGAAAAGGAAAGTTGTTTTAGAGGTTGATGAATCATGCACAATGTTTATTTTAAAGTCATAAGCAGGAAAGAATTATGAAGGAGGTGTGATGAAGAATGAGTTGGCAAATCTGGTTTGGAGAGGGACTAAACCATAAAAGTTGTGTTGCGAGCTTTGATGTGGTGCTACAGTATAAGAGTACGGGAGCCAAAGTGAGTGGAGGGAAAGAGACAAGTGAAAGAATGCCACACATGTCGATGAGCTTGCTACAGGGGAATGTGTGTGTGGTCTGATGTCATGTTTCTCAAATTCAGTCTGTCAGTTTCTGGCCCGTCTGGCCGACTTCTCCTTTACAGCCGGTTTCTGTCTGCGCTCCAGTCTCCACAGTTATGATGCATCAGCCTTCAATTTTAACTGACTCTTATCGTTACATCACTGGGTTTCTGTTCTAATAATAACTCTGTTCTGCTTTATTTTCATCTTCTTTGAAATATTCCAATGCGGTTCAGCAGATTGACTTGTTCTTTTGTTCATATTTTCTTTGTGGTTGATGGACGTGCAGAAACGCGTGTGTACTAACCACTGGAGTTTGGTGAACATTTCTTTTGTATTTTATATTGCTCTGACATTTTGGAGGGGTGATGACATAACCCCGAGCTATTATCTGTGTGTGTATGTGCAGTACAGGAAATGTGAAGTGAATCAGAGCATGTTCCTTTTTTTTTTCCTTTTCAAAAGACAACATAAAATAAACATTCAACTCACACAGCTCTGACAACGCTAACAAATGACACCAGTCAAAGCATATGGTGAGCTTACTACATCAGTACGGTCAGTTGTGTGGACAGATGTATAAAGCTTATGCAAAATAGGATTCATAGTTCAAAGTTAGCTTGAGGATCGTGGACGGAGCTGACAAGATTCATTATTGTGCTTTGCTTTGGCTCTGCTTGGATTTGGGGGTTTAAGTCAGAATTCATAATCGTGTCGTTGTCCATGTACTGTAGCTGGTGGTAAACACAAAACATACTATTTGTAATGGCTTTTGGAGGGTCACATAAAGCGTGTCCTGAAGGCAAGGATATTTTTTTTCTCTTTAACTCTAGGGTCTTTTTGAATGTAACATGATGGATGAACCATATCTCATCCCATGTTTTATTATTAGAATAGAAAATAGAAAAATGCAGATTGTATATATTGTATGTAGCCTTGTGCATGATACTGTTTAAACACAGACTACATGTACATGTGCACCAATAATGTGATTATTTCCAATAATCAGAGTAAGGACTTACTCAAAAATGTGATGCCTTCTTTACCACTATGTTTATGAATCTACTCATAACATTATCTGTGTATGTCAGAAGAAGCATATGCACACTTTGGTCGGAGTGGAAGAGATTATGCCTGTTTATTGCGTTTAAAATCAACATACGCCACACATTTTACTACGATTATGGTTACTATGAGCTTAATTGCATCAATTTGATCCAAGTACTATGCTTACATGAGGTAACGTTTAATGGCAATATTGCTTAAATCTTATATTATTGTATTTGCATTATGTAAACAAAAACATTGTGTCATCATTGGGTGTGACATTAGTTCTCACCCTGATTAAATTAGTCTGATTTGCAGGGGTATAAAATCAATAGTGGACATCAACACTCTTCTTTCATGAGTAACATATCAATTCATATATTGATAAACTGATAAATCCTTTTATTTGAATGAATTACATGAATCGATCAAATTAATCATGGTTAATTGCATGTGCATATATAATATAATATAA
This sequence comes from Romanogobio albipinnatus, assembly GCA_023566225.1. NCBI lineage: Eukaryota > Metazoa > Chordata > Actinopteri > Cypriniformes > Gobionidae > Romanogobio > Romanogobio albipinnatus. The sequence goes on along the minus strand of CM042254.1, from coordinate 22,921,548 downwards.
TATAATATAATATAATATAATATAATAATATAATATAATATACACTAGTAGTTGAGAAAAGCCCCGGTATGACTTTCAAAGACATGACATTATTGTCAGGCAAGTAAAGCATTGATTAGAAAGAGTGGCTTTAGAAGTCCATATATTGTTTATGTCCTTATCATAGATAATAAAAACACTACTCTCCTACAGTCCACGGCAGTTCATTTTACAATTCAGTTTGTCATTCTGTCAGTCATGTTGTCAAAATTCCTCATTAGTGAATTTACATATGGGTTAAGGGGCATGATTCATTATGCAAATTTGTATTGCATATTTTTATAAAATAATTAATTGCACTAGATTTAAAATGTTAAATTGGTATCCCTAATTAAAATAGTTATCAATATTAATGTTGTATTTGCATATTTCAAGGCTTTGACATTTCATGATATTTGCAACAAAATAGGCTCGTAATAAAGATAGTCAGTGAAGTTTCTTTTCTGTTATTTGAATGAAAATTCTGATGGGAAAAGTTACAGTGGCATTACAACATTGTAAAGAAGAATTTGGAATGAGCCATACAGTTTTTGAAAATGATTTTTTTCTTCTTCATGTTTTTGTCTCGTATGCTTATCAAGCCTGCATTTGTTTGTTAAATACAGTAAAAACAGTAGTTATTTTTTGTTTATAGTCTTCAGCATCACATGATCCTTTGATTTTCATTTGTATAATCTCTAGCTATTATTCTATTATTATATATGTTGACAACACTTGTGCTTTTTAATATTTTTGTAGAAACAGTGCCTGTACTGTGCCTTTTGTTAAATGTAATGTTCCCTTGCTTAAAGTATTAATTTATTTTGTTAAAGACACTAATATAATATATTATTAAATATATTATAATAGTACTTACATATCCGATTTAGTTTTTAGAGTTTAGAGTATAAACCACAGATTTGCTAAATGTATTGTATCCTATTTTGACCTCTGTGTTGTGGAATCCTTGGTAATTCTTAGCCCTTTTAAATACTTGTGTACCAATATAAATTCTAAATTGATGGTAATCCTTAATAGTGAGAGTGATTTAAACCAGCTGAACTGCTTTCTGTCCCAAAGAGGTGTAGATAGGGCTAAGTGGCCTGTCCCAGCTGGGCTTGTGGAGAAAGACTGATGAAGCATCTCCGAATGGTTTATTTGTGGGTTGTAAAAATGATTAACATCCACTTCCTTTAGTGGTATAAATGATTGTAGGTGGGGAGGTTTAGGTTGTGGTGTTGTCTGATTGGCTCTTTGTGTGAGTTTGAGAGATGAGGGGGCGGGCAGTGCGCTCATTTCTCTAAATTCTCCTGAGGGTCTCAGTCAGAGCAGCACCCTGTCCTGTAGTCCCGCCCCCAGAAGTCTGCTGTCGTTATGATACACTTTACAGGGAAAGGAATTCATGTTAATGATCTTAAAGGTGTCAAGGCACACAATTGATCACCATGGCAACGTTTGTGTGGCTGGCAGTTCGTATCAGCACATGCAAGGTACAGACAAAGGATATCTGTGAATTTTGATGTCACAGCGCATTGTGAGCACAACAAATCAATTTGCACCCGGACCCCCTCTGTCATCTCTGAGGGATCGAGTCTTGATTTGTGGGCAAAGTTATTTGCATTTTGTAATGGCTCTGGAAACCCCAAAAAGCAATTAGTGATAAATTTAGTCCGCAAATGTCAAGCCAACTAATGGACCAACCCCGAACAAACGCCGTCAGCCATCATGAATGTTACGTTGGCAATTAATGGGACATTTTTAGCATTAGGTGCATGTCTTTAGGGTGGATTGTGGACATCTGTCCAATAGTAAGTCATTACGGTTGAAATCAGTAATGCGCGTGTTAGGAGTCCAGTGCACTTAATTGCAAAAAGTTAAATGTGCTCATCTATCAAACATCCCTGAAGTTAACGGCTTTTCACTGAATATTATAACCACTGTAAAAAAATTATATGACCAATAAGTTATAACAACATATTTGTTTTACATTACATTATCTCATCAAAATAAGTTCAGTAGTTTTTTTTGCAAGTTTTACAAGATTCAATTCATCTTTTAAAGTCAGTTGAATGTAATTTACCTCTTGTCCAATGATGCTCTTTGTTTGTCTTGTGTGATTCAGTTTTAGATCAGGTTGTTTATCCAGGATTTTCAGACACTTTCAGGAAATGGCGCTGCAGCTCAGGACAATTTGAATAGTTAGCTTAATGATTCGTTATCCAAGCTGTCTGAATTTTTCACTTATAGCTGAGAAGTTTAAGGATTCACGATCTTTCTATTTATTTATGTCATTAGAGATTTGTGAAGTTATGATTAATTAACTGGCAAACATATAATGTAAGACTGTGTTCAACAGGAACAAATGTACAAAATATTGGTATTTGTTGTTGAAGCTATATTTATCAAGAAAGGGTCCATCTCTAGTTATATTTGTCTGTCGAGTCGGCTGGTAAACACATAGCATATGATTATGTGCCCAGCTGAAGTATTCCAAAGATTGTCCATCACGAGGTTGAACACACACAAAGACACTCCATCTTTTGTGCCAGGTTTATGCTTGTAACAGAGAACGGTGTGCTAGCAGGACTCAAATGAACTCAGAGCAGCTGAGATGGAGGAAGATTCATGCTTGACTTCTTTCTCCATTTGTTTGCCACTTTATTTCATGTCAAGTGACATGAATCTCCACAGTCAGACAGGTGATGTGTTCGCTGAAACAGACACGGAGAGCAAAGCAGTGAGGGTTTGTGACGCACATTAGCACTTTATTTTGCTCATGTAAATGCTTATACAATGTGACTAAAGCATACAATGTGTTAAAGGCCCGTTCACACCAAGAACGATAACTAAAATGATAATTTTAGCATCCACACCAGTGGACGATATCATTCTGTTTATTCTAAGCTCATGCAGTTTTGTTGTCTGTCGCTTTAAATGCTCAAGCGCTTTAAAGTAGGGTGGATTCTGATTGGCTGTCAATGTTTTTATCGCTCATCTGTTGGAAAAAAAAAAATTTGATTTACGGGCATTTATGAATGTGTCTTTTCTATCTGTCAAGTCATTTTAGAAAGTGTAAAGTAGAATCAGGCATGGAAATACTTAATTAATAATTTCTTATTTTTCGTGTCCCCTCGCCAAACCCTGACTCACACACGCACACACACACACACACACACACGCACACACTGTTTTAAAACTGGTCTGTCCTACTTTTCATCTTGCTCTTACTCAGGATATAATATATACTATATATCAGGGGTCTTCAACTCAAACTGCTTGAGATCCAGTAAATGAACCCTCCTCACCGGCCAAGGTCCGGACAATTATATACCTAAAAACAATAATTGATGTTTATTGCCTGACTAAAGAAACTAGTGTAGATAGCGTTTGTTCTTAATTGAACAAAATATAATATGTTCTCATATGGACAAAACATGTCTGTTCATATTGTTAAAGCAAACATAGGTATTCCTTCACAAAATTGATCTCTTTTTGTTGTTGTTCTGTTTTGTCCTTTAAGTTGCTTTGGTACAAAATATCTAAATTCAACCAGTAACCATGCCTGACAAAATGAACTAAAAATGCCTTCATCTCTAAATCTGCACTGAAAATACATTAATTTCAAAATTACTAGCAATTAAAGTGCTGTTTCCTGCTGAACTGAGATAAATAATAACAGTCAATGAACACAAACCCCACTAGTTAAAAAAAAAAATCTGAAATTTTATAACACATTTTATGTTCATTCACATGTATAAGTTAGTCTTAACTAAATGTATCTAATCTTGAACACTGCTCTCTTCTGTGCTTCAAATTGCACTGGTAAAATATCATTAGCAATATCATTCAGAAACACAAACAGGCAAAAATAAAATGCCAGCAGTGTTGGAAAAATTCAAAAGTGCAAGAAACATTTTATTAAAGGTCCCGTTCTTCGTGTCTTTTTGAAGCTTTGATTGTGTTTACAGTGTGCAATATAACATGTGTTCATGTTTCGCGTGTAAAAAAACCCCAGTATTTTTCACACAATTTACTTATCTGTACACCGCTGTTTTCACTGTCCTGAAAACGGCTGATGACTTCCTTTATTCTATGAAGTCCCTCCTTCAGAAATGCGTAACGAGTTCTGATTGTGCCAGCGGTTCCCGTGTTGTGATTTGACAGCAGCTTAGCGAACGTGGCCCGGTTCCTGTGTTGTGATTCGACAGCAGCTTAGCGCACGTGGAAAGGTCACGCCTCTTAACGGGAGATATATATGCGCTTAATGATCTCTACAGCGTCCCTGGGAAAGCCAAACAAAGGTGATTTGACTCCGGGATGAAAATAACAGCGTCTCGACGACATGGCGACAAACACACTCAAACGCAACACTTCCTTTTCTCCACGCGACACGTCCTCTTCTCCACGTGGGACAGCAACAAGTCCACGCCCCCTTTTTTCGCGTAGTCTTGTGGGCGGAGGTTAGTCTGTTCTACTGTTCTACTGACGTCATTAATGAAGGAAGTACCAGGATGTAGTCCAAGCCGGCCGTTCGCTGTAGGCTTTGAAAGGGAACTTCTGTTAAATAAAATATCTCGCTTGGCATTGAACTTTGAGCTTTATAATTTTACAGGTATTATTTATGCTCTAACAGCAACATTACACACTAACTAAAGTTTGAACAATGGGATCACGAAGAACGGGACCTTTTTAAAGTTTCCACTTTTGACAACCGCATCAGAATCAGAGCACATGAGACACACAGGCCTCGTACAGGATGCAGGAAGAATAAACGCGACCCCCCCCCCCCCCCCCCCACACCCATTCATCACGGAAAACTCGCTTTTCAGCGTCAACTTTACAAATTTTCGAAAAAGCCATTGTTTTTTGCGCGCCGCTTTCTGCTCTGGTGCGTTCACACCGTTTTGCACGAGTGATTTAAGGCAATGCAAAGACGGGAATAGTCATTCTGTGGCGCGATTCGCGCGAATTAAGCGGCGTGCATGACGCGTCATTCGCGTCCGGTGTGAACACACCATCAGTCTCTTCTTCACTGCATGCGTGACCGCGCGTCTGAACGTAGCAACAGTGGGCAGAGTAACGTTAACTGTCCTCGCAACCCGTGGCCACATAGGACCCAAACTGTTCTACTGAGCTGCCTGATATAAATGCGATTTTTTTAATTTTTTTTTATGGCATGTGGCATATTTATTTAATTACGTCAAAAGGCTTCGTGGTCCGGAAGGACTCATCTCGCGGTCCGGATTCCGCTAGTTGGCGACCCCTGTACTATATAAATGTTTGTAGTTCTGTTTGTAAGCTAAAATATTGATCTATGATTTAAAATGCCTTATTGTGGAGGGCACCCATATACCAGTTAGCCGTTCAACTGCTAGTCTTCAAGTGGTTCTGATAAGAAGTAGATGTCATGTTGAATTGATGACTCTACTACGACGTAATAGAGAAAAGGCTTTATTATTTTAATCTTTAATCACATATTACATCAAATAGCCTGAGACGCATGTTTATAAGGAAAAAACACTTGTGAGATTACTTGGTTGAATGCACAATTAATTATCGGAGCTCTGATTAATAATTAAATCCTGAACTCTAGTTAGTGCTAACAGTGTCTGCGACAGCTGGAACTTTCCATTTAAAACATTTTTTTGATGGCTCAGTTCTCATTATTTTCTCATAATGACATATCTTGTTAATATTATACAATTGCATATAATATAGAGATAATATAATAATAATAAAAAAGAGACAACTATAAACCAGCTATTTAACCAACTCTGGCTCAACCAATGGCATGAGTTTGGGGTGGGTCTATCTGTTTGTTCAACCAATGGCAGATAATGGTGTTTGAGAAACCAGTTTGTTAACAGTTATGATTTAACAAGCTCCCTCTAGTGATGCCAGTGTTGCAGAAACAAAAGGCTTCACTTTAAATCTGTAACTAAACCTAAACTGTATATTTGGACTATCCCTGTTGATTTGTTGAATCCTTTGCATGTTCAGGATTGTGTTGTTGTTGTTTTTTGGTCTTTTGTTTCCCAACAATTAAAACTCTTCTGTATTCGTTTAAGACCCGGTCTATCCACTCCCTAGTTGGCGTTTCCGTCCAATATTCACTGTTGAAATAGTTTACAGCCACACAGCTTAGTCAGCACCGCTAATGGAGAGAGTACATGGAGGACTGCCCAGCCTTATCAGCTCTTGACCAGCGGCATGGTGTTAAGCTCATGCTGCTCTAGTTGTCCAACCACTGGGACGTCTCTCCATGCATCTATCATTAATAACTCTGACTCAGGAACAAGGAAAGCTCCACATGCCTGCTGCGTGACCAGCGGTTGGCCTTCTGTATCCTGCATGAGCCGCACCAGGCACTAATTGTAGCTTGTGGGATGCTTTATCTCCAGCACACATGGCTGGGGGTTACGTTGACTATCACAGGTTGGAACAAGATCATTCCACATAGACGGCACACTATCTGTAGTTTTCGTTATGCATACACCCACAAAATCCCTCCTTATGAATTCCCTTGACCTCTTGACCACATTGCAACTTTAAGCTACACATTTCTCTCAACTCAATATCCAATTATATACCACAAAGTTAAAGCACCAAAAGCCAACATGCTATTGATTTAAGCCTCCTTCGTAATGTTAACGGCTGATAGAAAGGACTTTCTGTTAGAAATCTCTCCAAAGTTCTGGATTATGAATTGAATTATGAGTCGAGTAGGAGGAAGCAGCATTTTTCAATCCATTAATGTTTGGTTTGGATACAGAAGAAGGTCAGACTTTGGGCACTAATGCCAAGACTGGAAATTGTCCTGTTGACTCAAGATAAACAGTATCTCAACTGTACTGTTTCTCATTCCACTTGTCGAGGTTAATGATTTGTAGATGTAGAATACACAGCAGGGTCCTCATGGGCCTCATGTATGAAACTTGATGTGAATTTAATCTGAAATGTTTTCAGGTTTAAAAATCTGTATGCCTGAAACTGTGCTGTGTTCCCACAGATAGCATTTTTTGGTAGTAACAACTAGGAAAATGGCAAATGATACTGATAAAAATAAAAAACAAAAAATCTGTTTATATATATTTTTTATATTGTCTAAGAAATATTTAAATGCCTTTCAAATGAATGTGTTCATGAGAAATTGTTAATCAGGCCCCAGATGTTGGTGGTCAGTGAAATGGTCTTTTTTTTATATATAAAAAGCACAGCAATTATTATATGAAACATAACAATACAGGATTATCAGATTTGCTATTGAAAATGCTATAGAGGTATGCTGTGTATTTTGAGTTTAGTATTAAATTAATCCACTTTTGGGTGTAACGCAGTGTTCAGTTCTAAGAATCTGACACAGGAGGAGAGCTTTGAGCTCTGTTTACTCAACTGGAGCTTTGTTGCTCTCTTCCACAAAAGCTTGAGTGGAACATTCCTGTTTCAGAGTTTTACACAAAGCCAGAGTCTCTTGGTTCTCTTAATACCAGTGTTTGACACTTCATCAAGGAGTTTTATTCTTCAGAATATCGAGCTCAAGTGGTGCAGTCCGGATCCACAAATGTAAATTCACAAGATGTGTGGTTCTATGTACTCTTTACATTACCTTTTGCAAAATATAAGTGATGGCAAAGCTGAATTTTAAGCATCATTACTCCAGTCTTCAGTGTCATGTGATCCTTTAGAAATTATTATTATTGTTATCAATGCGAAAACAGTGCCGCTTAGCATTTTTGTGGAAACCGTGATTTTTTCTTTTTTCCTTCAAGATTCTTTGATGAAAGAACCGCATTTATTTTAAAAAAGAATGCGTCCTTGTTGAATAAAAGTATTCATTTCTTAAAAGAAATCATACTGACGCCGAACATTTTTAACTGTAGTGTAGATGTACGTTGTTCATTAAATAAATTCCACAGTCTCTAAATGTTGCTTTTAGCATCTGGGCATCTTAAAAGGATTTGGCAAAGTAGCATGTTTACAGTTCAGGAAGTGGATTAGTCAGTGTGTTGTAGTACTTGAGTCCATTCCTGAGACGTCTGACTCGAGTCCAGCTCCCTGTGGAGTTATCACTGTTGTTACCTGCTTGCTTTAGCACTATCACTGATAATCTGCTCTGTATGCAGTCACACACTGACAAAGAGGCTCAGAGCTGTTCTCTAGTATCTACTCAACCATCATGTCTAGAGCCCCATCTGCTCTCAGTCTCTTGCTACCCCACAAAGTGAGGTTATTAATATGAGTGGCAACTGCATTCAAACCAAATTCACTCTATATCTGCTGAATCTGTATAGTGTGTACAGAATAGCATAGCAACATCCTGACAACCACTAATAACACTTTAGCATTTTCTAGACAAACACATATCAAATTTGTTTGATAAAATGTAAAACAAAATTGGGCATGGATTCACAGTAGTCTTCTTAAGAAAGAGGTTGAGAAATTTAGATATAATTTAAGATATTTGTATGAAGTCCAAGTCTTGGACTTAAAATGAGCTAAAGCAACACAATTGCTATACATTTTGTCCTAACTTAATTTGATTGTGTTCAATCCACTTAAATATATTAAAATTGTAGTTTACGTAATCTGTTTGTGTTGAGATTACATTAATGATTTGTGTTGCATTAACTGAAACTGGGCAGGGCTTGTTAGTTACATTTACATTTACGCATTTGGCAGACGCTTTTATCCAAACGACTTAAATTGCATTCAAGGTACACATTTTACATTTTGTCAGTTCTTGCTTTCCCTGGGAATCGAACCCATGACCTTGGTGTTGCTATCGCCATGCTCTACTGTTTGAGCTACAGGAAAGCACAGGAAAGTTCCCAGCATGCATATGGCTAAATCAAGAGAGAGTAAAATGTTATTTTATATGTAAAAGTGTTATTTTATGTATTTTTGAGCAAGATGAGAAAAGGGGAGACTTGATGGTGTTTAATGTTCAATTATGTTGGAATTATTAGAACAATTTAAATGACTTTGGGTTACCATTGAGGAGAAGAGCTGTCACACAGCTAATGTCATAATAACCGCTTTACTGAAGGAGCTTTTAATGCTTAGCATTTCAGATGCTAATGTGCGGTATTGCTAGCTAAAAGTTTGTCAACTGTTTGTCAGTAGCTAGTGTAGTATTATAATTCAGTTGTGTGACATTAAAATATATGAAATTTAATTGGATGAATGAATATTTGAAATTGAATGCCTGAATCATGTCAGGGAGCCATATACAATTCACTTTGAGACTACTTAATCGGGTCACTTAAAATGTTTTTATTCTGTTAAAACTTTATTCTGCCAACCCCTGGTTGTAACTTCTAACCGATTTTTTTGTTGTTGTTTTTTTTTTGTTTTTTGTTACTGTTAATTAATTTTTCAGTATTACATTTTGCTCTTGTCTTGCCTACTCATATTCTGATAATACTTGAAATCCCCCCAAAATTTCTGTTATGATTTGAGTGTATGGGTTTGTTAATTAGCAAAAAAGTTATTCAGATCATAAAAAATACATTTATACTTGTTTTAATGGCTTTTTGCAGCCAGAGAGATTACAGAACACCAGTGATCATGAAATGGTGAGCAGTAGAAATGGTGCTTGGGGACTCCATCTGGCCCACAGTATTGTTAATTTCATTTATCAGGATTCCTAAGGTTTGAGATGTTGGACAGAAGACTGTGAAGGGAAAATATTCTCAGGTTTTCCCCTCATAGCACCTCAAGAGACAAATGTGCACAACGCTTGCCTCTGCAGTTTATTTTATCGTTCTTCAGAGAACAGGCCAGACTGGCGCTTTTGTTTCCATTGACACCTTCGCTGTTATGAGTTCAAACAGAGCCCAAGAGACCGGCACACCCTGGCATTCCTCAAGCTGACTGTTCGCAGACATTTCAGTAAAGGACAGCTCATGGAAATTTTCTTTTTAACGGAGGCAGTGGAACTTTTTGGCTGTGTTTTATTAACCGTTTGAACCTTCTCTTGCTCTTTTTTTCTTTCTCTCTGGGGCAAGTATATTTAAACACTGGTATCTGTGCCTGAAAATAATTAGCTGAAACGGGTCACAAAAAATAGCTTCTACCGCTTTCAGCAGTTCTGTCACGGTCAAACAGAGGGAACGAATGTACAGACTCAGACCGTGCAATGGTTAAAGTGGAGGTCTTGCCATCTGCAGGGTGTTTTCAGTGGTTTTGTGCTTTGACCGCCCTCAGGGAACTAGAAGTTTGATCTAATTCACTAATTGCTATAATGTGCTGCTTTCGAAATGTATTTTCTCTCTTGTCCTCAGTAATATATAATAGTTGTCAATACATCTTATTAATATCAAACCAGTGACATCTCTTCATTTAGTTACACATGATATCACTACATGTAAACAAGGAACACATGCAAACAGACGCAAACGTTTAAAAACATTTAGAATTAAGAATAAAGCATTTCTTTTATGAAATGGAAATGTCACATTTTATTTTGACCAAATAATAATAATAATAACGTTAAAAATAATAATTTGTACTTTTTACTGAACACTGACAGTATTGATGTACAACCATTTTAATAAAATGTACTGGCTGAGTGGAATAATTTTTATTATTATTAAATTAATATGTATTATTATTATTTATTATTATTATTATTCATAATCATCATCATCGTGAAATCTTTGTTGTTTTTTAATTAATAATAATAATAAACATGGACAATATACTGATGTACAACAATTTGAATAAAACCATTACTGTATAATGTATTAATAATATTATAACATTATTATGATTGTTGTTGTTGATGTTGTTGTTGTTTACTGATTTATTTACTGATCATTGAATATAATTTTGGAGTTGCAACCATTTGAATACAATTATAAACTTTGTTGTTGTTGTAGTAGTAGTAGTAGTAGTAGTAGTAGTAGTAAAAATAATGATGATAATAATAATAATAATAACAATTCATATTTATATATTTAATATTTACTGAACATTGACGATAATTTTGGTTTTGCAACCATTTTAATAAACTGTATTACTTAGATAAATAATGTATTATTATTATTATTATTATTATTATTATTAAAAAATAATAATCTTGGAATAATCAATTCATTCAAGTAATGCCATTTATTAGCTTAACTGTAGGCTATTTATGGGTACTAAGTAACTTGGCGTATTAAAAAAAAAAGTGTAGTTATGGCAAGCCTTTAGTGGCCTATTTACAAGGCTTTGAACATGGCTAATCCACTCAGTATTGAGAGTTGTAACTCTGTCTTTTATAATGTTACAATTAGAAAGTAAAGATTGTGTTTTGAAGGTCCTGGACCATGTTCTCGTGGGACGGGTTAAGGTGGGTCAAGCTGGAAACAATGCTAGCACTGAAGGATGTCCCTCAGGCTGTGGCATACTGCCATGTATTGTACCGAAACATCTGCAGTGTGTCTCTCTACCGGATGAGTTGAGTTTCTCAGTAGTAAAAAAAGTTTTCTTGTGGATCTCGGAACTTGAATTCTGGTTTGTGTAGAGCATATTATTGACCCTATTCCCTTAACGCTTTTTATCCTGCTCTCCATATTTATTTGTTTTTCTGTAAGGTTTTAGTTGCAGTTCCTGAGGATGATGTTGGGCATAAACTGGGCCGTCCCTATTTTCCACTCCAAACTCTTTTTGTCAGTCAGAGCGGATTCGCATCTAATGCTGCCTGCCTTTTAAAACCTCATTTAGTTGTACTTCAGGAGAGCTGAGATTCTGCTGTAACTGTTAGCTCAAGATGTTGTCATTATCCATTTATTTGATCTTTCAGCTCATGAAGGAAACCCCTATATATATATCTATACAGTGAGGAAAATAAGTATTTGAACACCCTGCTATTTTGCAAGTTCTCCCACTTGGAAATCATGGAGGGGTCTGAAATTGTCATCGTAGGTGCATGTCCACTGTGAGAGACATAATTTAAAAAAATTACCCAGAAATCACAATATATGATTTTTTAACTATTTATTTGTATGATACATCTGCAAATAAGTATTTGAACACCTGTCTATCAGCTAGAATTCTGACCCTCAAAGACCCGTTAGTCTGCCTTTAAAATGTCCACCTCCACTCCATTTATTATCCTAAATTAGATGCACCTGTTTGAGGTCGTTAGCTGCATAAAGACACCTGTCCACCCCATACAATCAGTAAGAATCCAACTACTAACATGGCCAAGACCAAAGAACTGTCCAAAGACACTAGAGACAAAATTGTACACCTCCACAAGGCTGAAAAGGGCTACGGGGAAATTGCCAAGCAGCTTGGTGAAAAAAGGTCCACTGTTGGAGCAATCATTAGAAAATGGAAGAAGCTAAACATGACTGTCAATCTCCCTCGGACTGGGGCTCCATGCAAGATCTCACCTCGTGGGGTCTCAATAATCCTAAGAAAGGTGAGAAATCAGCCCAGAACTACACAGGAGGAGCTGGTCAATGACCTGAAAAGAGCTGGGACCACCGTTTCCAAGGTTACTGTTGGTAATACACTAAGACGTCATGGTTTGAAATCATGCATGGCACGGAAGGTTCCCCAGCTTAAACCAGCACATGTCAAGGCCTGTCTTAAGTTTGCCAATGACCATTTGGATGATCCAGAGGAGTCATGGGAGAAAGTCATGTGGTCAGATGAGACCAAAATATAACTTTTTGGTCATAATTCCACTAAACATGTTTGGAGGAAGAAGAATGATGAGTACCATCCCAAGAACACCATCCATACTGTGAAGCATGGGGGTGGTAGCATCATGCTTTGGGGGAGTTTTTCTGCACATGGGACAGGGCGACTGCACTGTATTAAGGAGAGGATGACCGGGGCCATGTATTGCGAGATTTTGGGGAACAACCTCCTTCCCTCAGTTAGAGCATTGAAGATGGGTCGAGGCTGGGTCTTCCAACATGACAATGACCCGAAGCACACAGCCAGGATAACCAAGGAGTGGCTCTGTAAGAAGCATATCAAGGTTCTGGCGTGGCCTAGCCAGTCTCCAGACCTAAACCCAATAGAGAATCTTTGGAGGGAGCTCAAACTCTGTGTTTCTCAGCGACAGGCCAGAAACCTGACTGATCTAGAGAAAATCTTTGTGGAGGAGTGGGCCAAAATCCCTCCTGCAGTGCAAACCTGGTGAAAAACTACAGGAAACGTTTGACCTCTGTAATTGCAAACAAAGGCTACTGTACCAAATATTAACATTGATTTTCTCAGGTGTTCAAATACTTATTTGCAGCTGTATCATACAAATAAATAGTTAAAAAAATCATACATAGTGATTTCTGGATTTTTTTTTTAGATTATGTCTCTCACAGTGGACATGCACCTACGATGACAATTTCAGACCCCTCCATGATTTCTAAGTGGGAGAACTTGCAAAATAGCAGGGTGTTCAAATACTTATTTTCCCCACTCTATCTATCTATCTATCTATCTATCTATCTATCTATCTATCTATCTATCTATCTATCTATCTATCTATCTATCTATCTATCTATCTATCTATCTATCTATCTATCTATCTATCTATCTATCTATCTATCTATCTATCTATCTATCTATCTATCTATCTATCTATCTATCTATCTATCTATCTATCTATCTATCTATCTATCTATCTATCTATCTATCTATCTATCTATCTATCTATCTATCTATCTATCTATCTATCTATCTATCTATCTATCTATCTATCTATCTATCTATCTATCTATCTATCTATCTATCTATCTATCTATCTATCTATCTATCTATCTATCTATCTATCTATCTATCTATCTATCTATCTATCTATCTATCTATCTATCTATCTATCTATCTATCTATCTATCTATCTATCTATCTATCTATCTATCTATCTATCTATCTATCTATCTATCTATCTATCTATCTATCTATCTATCTATCTATCTATCTATCTATCTATCTATCTATCTATCTATCTATCTATCTATCTATCTATCTATCTATCTATCTATCTATCTATCTATCTATCTATAATTTTTTTTTTTAATTCAACTAATGATACATTAGTGGCCAGGTTGGCCAACAATGACCCGTGAAATAGCATAGAGTAAATTTTACTGCACTAGTAGCATTTCCAATTCGATTAACTTAGTCAGCACTGTGCTGATTTTTGTTCTGCTGCCTCTTTAAGAGCCCTCACTGCATATGGTGCTCTAATATAGTTTATGCAAGTCCGATGGGTTCAATATTCCCACCCACTACTAATTCATGTGAATTTCAGATTCATTGAGTAGTATGTCATTTGTAAGACTGCATTGCGTTCTCAGCACTTACCAGGAGTCGTGCCTTCATCAAAAAAAAAAAAAAAAAAAAAGACTCAGGGAAAATGTTGTTGGAAAAGGTCCTGTGATGAATGGCTAATGGCTGCTATTAATGGTGCTCCTGTTCCCCATGTTGATGGTAATTTTAAGAAAAGCTTTTATATATGATTGTTTTCCTCTCAGCAGTTTAATGTTACTGAAATGAATCAAAGCGTGAAACTAAATTTGCATTTTATTGAGTGATGGCATTTAAAAAAAAAAAAAAGGAAAAGAAAGGAAAGGAAACAAAACTGCAGAGTCACAAAGTCCCTTTAAGGCAAGTCAGGTCACTCAGCAGCCGCCTTGGTAACACCTCTGGGCAGCTGTTTTCTGTGTAAGCAGATAAGTAACTTAATAAAGCTCTGTTATTTTAGTATTATTTATGTATTAAAGGTTGTTTTTTTTATACAGTGTATTGAATTTACAGTGTATTGAATTTAGTATTTTGAATTAGCTTTTATTTTTATATTTTAATTTGTTTCATTTGTACTTTTTAATATTTCTATTCAGCTTTAATTTATTTTATTGTTTTAGTTAGTCATTTTATAATTTCAACTTTATTATTTATTTTTAATTATTTTAAATAGTTGACCATTCTTTTTTTCTTCTTTTTTTTATGGAATATTGCGGTATTTATTTATATTGATTTATCTGTGTACATCATTATTTTTTTAATTCATGTGCTAAGATCCAACGATCCAATCAATTGCCAATGGATAGAATCAAGTTTCACCGACATTTTTTTTTCTTGTTCGAGAAGCGATTTCACTCGGATATATACGTCACATTAGACCTTTTATGCCACTTTTTCAGCGCTGTGCTTGTTGTCTTCTGGTTTATCCGGTCTTCTGACATTTGTTATGACATCTGTTTCAAATATTACAATGCTCATGATAACTTTTGTCAACTCTACAATAAGTAAATCCACTTCACCAGCTAATTACTCTTTGACAGCGATGGCATAGAAATATATAGAGCTACCGCAAAAACGGAAAGCTGTAATTGTTTGTTCACTGTCTGATCTAATTGGTCCGTTCTTTGGGCCGGACGATCCCCCCTACCGGTTATTGCAGCCTGCTGTGTTCCTAATCAGACCAAACGGAAAGAGCTCTCATCTGATTGGGAGATCGACGGCCTTCACATTGACCTTACCATAAAAACGAAGGGCCCTCGTTTCGGTTTCGCTCTCTCTCTCTCTCTCTCTCTCTCTTTTTCGTTTGTCTCTTAGCATAATTGGAACTGAAGGTTAAGGACATAAGAAAGCGCAGGAGATCGGCCTGAGAGATAAACCTCTATTTCCTCCCTCTGCATGTCTGATAGGCGGGGTCGGATCCTGGCATGTGAGGCATGTGTTGTTGGAGAGGGGAGGGCGGTTATATAAACTCAGGATCGCTGCCCTGGGTCTCAGCTGCCCTGCTTGAGCAAATGGGTATGACATTACCACAGCCCCCTTGTCTCTCTCACTTAGAAATGTTTTCATGTATGTTTGTGTGTGTGTACGGCCCTCCCATGCCCTCTTAACACACCATGCGGAACGTCACCCAGTGTAGTCAGATGGCGTGCATGACATCACAGAGCAAAATCTTTAGCCCAGAAAATACTCATCAGAGCATGAGATGGTGATTTTTTTTTTTCTTAATTTGAGTATGAGTATCCCTCATTTGTAAGTCGTTTTGGATTAATGCATCTGCTAAATGATGTAAAAATGTAAATATGACAAATGCATATGGGGACATCCTCAGTGATGCATATGACATATTTCCGGTTGAAACAGGAAGTTGGGGCGAGACATATCAATTCGAGTAATCAAAAAAATAAATAAATGTAAGCCCTTTTTTTAAGATTTAGGCATTTCAATTAATAGTAAAATCCTTCAATTTTGTATTTATATTTTTATTAGTGTAATTCAATAGTGCAATTTAATGTAATAATTATTACATTTTCTTATCTTATTTCTTATTTTTTACTCAGTCATGCTAACAATTTAGGGCTTTAGGTTTAAGTGTTACCTTGCTATTTCTGTATTGCTTGAATATTAAAAACTCCAATTTGGTTATGAGATTTTCTCGAAATGATACGAAATGCTGTGACATGTGTGGACAAGCAGTCCATCTATCAGGCCGTTGAATTTTGATTGGTGTGAAGTTTTTTTTTCTCCATTCTCCATTTCCTCATGACAAGGAAATATTAATATTATTATAATGTTCTGACACATGTTCATTGTAATATAGCTATTAGCCATCTTTCTTTAGTTTTTTTTTTGCATTTTGATGGCTGTACCTTCCATGGTCCCTTCAGGGTGTTGTTCGGATCATAGGAACGCTGTCAGCCACTGGGACTCATTTGCTGTTTGCATGACGGATTCATTTCCTCAGCCTTGGCTCTGCTGCGCTGTCGCCACAGTGATCTTTCCGTACTTTTTCACATCCGTGTGATCAATCGCCATGTCTCTCACACTTGATGTATTCAGCACACTGATTAAAAATGAAAAGAACTCCTCTTTAATGAAATAATAGCGTAAAAGTTCATTTTAACAGTGTGCATGAAAGAATTTGTAAGAAAACAGATGGATGCCATTGGAGAGCCTGGCTAATATTACACCTCATTTCAAGTTACATATAAATATTAGACACTGAGTTTGTGCTCTGCTTAGTTTTTTGTTGGTTCTGTCGGTCTTTCGCTCTATCACACACAGGCACACATGGTTTCAATTGAAGTTGACATTTGAGGTCATCATTGTGCAAGAATTGTAAATGGAGTTGATAAGCCATGAAATTATCCTCTGTAGAGACCTCACTTCCACAAGATCAAAGAAAACACACGGTCAAACTTCTTCTCTCTCTTTACACACACACACACACACACACACACACACACACACACACACACACACACACACACACACACACACACACACACACACACACACACACACACACACACACACACACACACACACACACACACACACACACCATTCATTCCTTTAGGTGCTGTAATATATGAAGGGTGCACTCAGAGTTCACAGGTACTAGCGTTCAAACGTCACGTCACTTCCCAGACCTGCCAGATTTGATTTGTGACTCAGTCATTTTTAGTTAGTCTCTCTCTGATCAAATGTTTTTTTTGCTGCTGTAATTTTTAGACATAAGTAAATGCCTATAACTATTAGGATTTAAATTCAGAGGTGGACAGCAACTAAGTAAATTCACTTGAGTACTGTACTTAAGTACACTTGTATCTGTACTTTACTTGAGTATTATTTTTTCTGGAAACTTTGGGTCACGTGAAGTCCCATCATTTTTTGAACACTGATCAGTTTATAGCAAATTGGAAGGCGGTTCCTCTGCGCAGTGTGTGCACCCATGGCCATACTTAAAGTATGTTTCAGTTTCCTAAAAAACATTAAAGATTAGTTTAGTTGGCATAGACTTGATGCATGTCTCAAAAATGACAAACGTCTGTGAGAAAGAGAAGAGTAAACAGTTGGGAGAACATCGGCTGTGTATCAGTGGACAAAGTATACAACTCTATTACTTGAGTAAAAGTACTACTAGTCAAATATTACTCCATTACAAGTGAAAGTTCTAAAAACAGATTTTTACTTAAGTAAAAGTAGATAAGTATTGTTTTTAAAAGTACTTAAGTATCAAAAGTAAATTTAATTAATGTCAATGCATTATTTTATTATTGTTGCATTGTTGTATAAATGCACATTATGCCACCATGGTGGTTTAAGCCAGTCAGTGATGCTCCATCTGACATGCTAGCATAAGACTACCTTAAGCTAATTTAAATACTTGTATAAAAGTTATAAAGCTCCTTAAAAAGCTGCTGTCACTTTAAGGCCAAATGCACGGATCCAATACCAGAGGTGGACAGTAACTAAGTACATTTACTTGAGTTTAAGGTAAGGAGCTTGAGGTAGTTTTATGCTAGCATGTCAGATGGAGAATCACTCACTGGCTTAAACCACCATGGTGGCATAATGTGCATTTATACAACAATGCAACAATAATAAAATAATGCATTGATATAAATTAAATTTACTTTTGATACTTAAGTACTTTTAAAAACAAATACTTCTCTACTTTTACTTAAAGGTGCCCTAGAATGATTTGAAACAACATTTTAAATTGTTCTCTGGTATCTATAAAAGGGTATATGGCTTATTTAAGGTCAATAATTGTCCAGATACGGTTTTACAGGTCCATTTACAACTCTAGAAATGTTCTCCAGGATGAAATGGTCTGTTTTTGCCTTATTTGGAAGGTCATGAATATTAATGAAGAGTTCTACTCCGATTGGCTGTTTCACTGCAGCTCAATGATAGTAGGCACATCTATACTGACCGTCATGACGATGGAGAGATTAGGCATTCAACCTTATATGTTTGAGCCTGTCTCTGACGAAGATGCAGATTTTGAGGAACAACAACATGTTTTGAGATTGGAAATGGACGCTTCTGAATGGTAAGTTAAGTCTTTATTTTAATGATTTAGCAGGTTCCTAATTATGTCCATACCAGAACTTCAGCCTAAACGATAACTAGCATATGGCATTAAATATACACATCAGCAGTCACAACTTTTTTAGCATTGTAAAATCATACAGGGACACATTACAATAATTAAAATGTTTTTACAATGATAGCTTCTTCACTTTGAATCACAAACTGAACTGGGTAGCGCTTAAATATGTTGTTTGTACAGTAACGTTTGAGTTTGACAGTAGAGTACTGATTTAAAAGTCGATTTATTTAGCCATTTAGTTATGTAAACTACTTGGATTATCCTATTGTTATTGTACTAGCATCTTGCGTTGAATCTAGACAACAACGGGGATATTATTGTTAATGTTGTCTCTCTAAGAAACTTTCAGTTTAATCAGAAATTGTTTAGACAGTCAAGAAGTGGATAAAATCACTTACTGGTTGCAGGTATATGGTTGGAATTGCCCCTTTCTTCAGTGTCGGACGCTGAGCAAAGCCTGCTTTATATTGTCCCAGGTTTGAAAAACTTTCCGTGGCGAAATGGGCTGAGCAAACTAACAACTTTGAAATAAATTGTTGCGGTATCCGATTATAAATAAACATCAACCATGCCTGTTGACATGTTTTATCTGTGGGAAGAGTATGAAACGTCTTCACATCCCCTGCACAGCCTGGAACATAACATTTGTTTCCATGATCTGCCATGTTCGCTATCCTCGCGTGACGCTTGTTTACCTGCAGAACGCCAGATGATATGGCTGCGCAGTTTCGCCTGACAGTGAACATGTGCTTGCATATGCAAATGTTGGGGCCGTACATATTAATGATCCCGACGATTGCATCATTCTCTGTGTTACGTTGAGATTTGCCTATTTTTCCGTGGTGTTTTTCACAAATGAGATTTACATATGAAGGAGGCAATGGTGTTTGAGACTCACTGTATGTGATTTACATGTACTGAACTCCTGTTATTTAACTATGGCAAGGTTAGTTCAATTTTTCATTCTAGGGCACCTTTAAAGCTGTAGTCTACGATGTTGAAAATCAGTCGAGAAAGCCTGAATTTTTAAAAAACTCATCCCACCCCTCCACACGCACACCCCTCCCCTCTGTGCTACCTGATCCCTCCCACCGGGAAACGACCTGAACAACATCACTCAGTCAAGCAGAGGTAAACATCGGAACAGAGATGTACCATGTGCGATTGAGTTCACGCCCACGCAAGATTAGTAACACATGCAGTGTTCTATCGGCTCGAACAGAAAACCGCTAACGTTAGGCCTATTGAAATAGTCAAGCACTTCAAGAAATATAATTACTTTGACCCGTGATAGGCGATGCTAAACGGCTAACATTCCAATGCCGACCGGCAGCATGATCATGTTGTCAGACTGATAAAAAGCTATTTATGTAATACACCACACCATAAAAGTATAAATAAATGTTAACCTGCTCAACAAAAAGTCCGCGTCGGTTTTAGGTCCAAAGGTTTCTCTGAAGCTTCCTCCAACGGGCAACTGTGGACCCTATATTGATTCGGCTTTGAGTCCGGCGTTCTTCACATTTGTTTTTAATCTCTGCTCTTTCCTCAATTGACTTTCTCTTTCTTCCAACCTTGACTGTTGGGGCGAGCAGGGGTCGCTTGCTGCTGTCTGTTTGTTGGTTTTTCTCCATTGCTGAGTTGATGCTGCCTACTTTTCCGCAAAATTTCATGTTGCAGGAGGGGGCGGGGTGGGGTGCGGTGGGTGGAGACGCGAGTGGAGCAGGGGATTGGATGAGAGCAGTTAACCAATGTAAGATGTCCGGCCGGACAGCTTACATTGGTCAATTTCTCTGCGGGTGTACACCCAATAGAGTGAATGGATTTTTTTCATTCTTTTTTCTCTTCATATTGTTAGGATTGTACTGTAGAACCATAACCAGCATCTAAACGAGGTTATTAATAATTTACAATCTTTGAAATCGTAGACCATAGCTTTAAGTAAAATCTGTTTTTAGAATTTCACTTGTAACGGAGTAATATTTGACTAGTAGTACTTTTACTTTTACTCAAGTAGAGTTGTGTACTTTGTCCACCTCTGTTTAAATTCTTAAAAGTTTTAAGAGTACAGACGTGGCTCCTTAAACAACAGAGCTAGGAGTGTTAGCGCACATATGTTTCTGTGTAAGCTTTATTGTTTGAAAGTTTAGGGACGGTACAATTCTTTTTTTTTTTTAAAGAAATTAATACTTTTATTCAGCAAGGATTATAAATCAGAAGTGACAGT
Source organism: Romanogobio albipinnatus (assembly GCA_023566225.1). Lineage (NCBI taxonomy): Eukaryota > Metazoa > Chordata > Actinopteri > Cypriniformes > Gobionidae > Romanogobio > Romanogobio albipinnatus. The sequence continues at coordinate 22,900,438 of CM042254.1, read as the reverse complement.
AAATCAATTGACATTGTTATAAACCATTTCTATTATAAAAACATGCTTATCAAACGTCCTGAATTTTTTTAATTTTTATCACAGTTTCCACAAAAATATAGCAATATTATAATATTTCAGTTTTACTGTAGTTTTGATCAAATAAATGCCTTGCTGAGCATAAGAGACTACTTAACATTACTTAAAAAAATGGTAACACTTTACCAGGTCCCATTAGTTAATGTTTATTTTTTATTACCTAACAATGAACAATTAATTTGTTACAGTATTTATTAATCTAAAAATACATCTGTTAATTGTCAGTTCATGTCAGCTCAGTTCCATTCAATAATATTAACGGATACAATGTTTGATTTTAATAGTGTAAATGTTTTAATTAGCTTAACTATGATTAATAGATGATTAGATGATTATCATTGTTAGTTTTTCAATGTAGTTAACTAATGTTAACAATTGGAACCTTATTGTAAAGTGTTACCAAAAAAATCTTACAAACCCAAAATTAAACCGTGCACCTCGCTTCGGTAATAAAATGCAACCTGGGTTGGTATATTGTCATTATTAATCATTAATATTGTATTCAGTTGATTCTGATCCTCCTGTAAAGTTCAACAATCGCTCTGTTAACAACTTAAAGGCATGGTTCACCCAAAATAAATTGTTATCATTTATCACCCTTGTGTTGTTCCAAACCTGTGACTTTCTTCTTTCTATGGAACACAAAATATCTTTTAGATGGATTTTAGTCTAAAATAACATTGGACCCCACCGACTTTCATTGTATGGAAAAAAATAAATAAATCTAAATATCTCGTGTGATGGAAGAAAGTCATACACAACATGAGCTTTTCATTTAATATTCAAAGGTGCAACATAATCCAAATGAAACTGCTGAGGTGAAGTCAAATATATCTTGCAAATATCTCTTAAAGTGTGTTGGTGGTGAGGAAAGGTTGTGGTTCTCCAGGGCTCAAAAAAGGTATGGAGATCTCAAGTGTGCCAGTGTGCTGACAGTGTGGAATGAGAGAGACCTGGAAAGTTTGTCTTTCCTTCCCTCAGTCCCACCCCCGTCTCCCTGTAATCTCCATCACAGCTGTGTCAATGCTGTAAAAAAATCACATTCTTCTCAATTAGATCTTTGTCTGGTTTACCAACCCATTTCTTCTGTGTTCACCTCAGATGGCTCTCAGTGGAATTACACTTTCTGTAAGTTTGCCACACAACTGGGGAGGTCTAACTCCATTTTTATCCACAAACACAGAGGGTGCTGAATGAGATGGAGTGCTGAAAAATATATGTTCTGGCAAGAGAGATTTTATTTGAAACGATCTGGACTGAAAACAAGATTAAAGTCGCACTTGTGCTTGAGGCTACGGCTACATTGATCTGGATTCATTTGAATATGATGTTTTCGTATCAAAAAAGTTCTCTGTCCACATTAGCATTTTCAAGTTTTGGAAATGTCAGAAGACACTAAAATCTTACTGCGCATGCATAAAACATAATAAAAGCAGATGATACAGAGAGACCAGACATAATAAAGTTCTATTCTTCTGGCACGATCATTTTATTAGCAAAAATCTCTCACCGCTTACTGGTGTGTCCAAGTCGCACTCAATTACCATTCTATGTCTGGTATCAAATGCAATTTCCCATGTTTTGCCACATGACCGCAATTACAAGTACATTTTCTTCTTTGCAGGAACGTAATATGAAGACGCAAAGAAACGCTCATCTTAAGCAACACTGTGACAGTGAATAGCACATAGCAGGAACATAACTGTTTTAACAGAGATAGTCTGTACAATATGTCACACGGTTAAATATGCGTCAGTTTTCAAATACCTCCTTTTTTACAGTCCCCACTACAACACAATTTAATTTTTATCAACTTGAGATAGTGTCTTCAAATAGCTAATTTTCTGCAGGGCAAAAACACCATCTCAGGCTACAGCTACACTAATACGGATACAATTGAAAACGCATCGTTTTCTCAACATTTCTGCATTTTGGCCACACTGAGACTGCTTCTTTGTCCTGCGAATACTGAGCCCCTCCTCCCAAGTGGATAAACTTGAAAAAGTGGTGTGGACTGTGAAAACGGAGGTAATTCAAAACGATGATGCATGGTTAGTCATGTGATGCATATGGTACCAATAGATATTTATGTTTATACAATTATGTGCCACAGTTTGCTAAAGATACATGTTACTTTGAACATTTTTTATATTAAATACCTGCAAAGATGACAGAAATTTGTCTTGAGGCGAATCATGAAGCCAATTGCATTTTAGACCATACATTAGAGTGGTGCAAGTATGACGTCACTTTGTGGGCCAACCGGCAGTTAGCATCGCACTGGTCCCCCCGATTAAAAAACCCAATAGGATTTTCCCATATTGGATTATCGCAAAAAACAAGCTCTGTGACCAGCAAAAGTTTATGATACTTACAGGTTTTGTCCTTCAAGATAATGATATTGCGCATGTGTCGTGGTGCTTCGTGAGTTCAAGTCAAAGGCCGGAAGGCGGAAGACAAGAACTTGTTGAATAAAGTCGTTATTTAGATTTTTTTTGGCGCACAAAAACTATTCTCGTCGCTTCATAAAATTATTGTAGAACCACTGTAGTGAGATGGACTATGTAACGACTTCTACCTTTTATGGGTCTTGTGAGTGCAAATTACATTGCTGCCAATGGAGGCCTTTCTGAGCCATCGGATTTCAACAAAATATATCTTAATTTATGTTCCGAAGATGAACAAAAGTCTTACGGGTGTCGAACGACATGAGGGTAATTGTGGCGAGGTGGACGAGCGAGAGACATGGGAGGAGCGAGCAAGATCGGTGTGCGTGATTTGAGAATGAGCGTCACCTGCAAAACACAACGTAAAGCCCAGGCCTGGTTCTCTCTTGTCCTTCACCGGTGGTGCTCATCCTTATATGCCTCCGTGCTCCCTCATGAGAGGACTCGAGACCGGTGTGCCTCGCAGGTGACGCTCATTCTCAATCACACACACCGATCTCACTCGCTCCTCCCATGTCTCTCGCTCGTCCACCTCGCCACAGTAAGTAATTAATAACAGAATTTTCATTTTTGGGTGAACTAACCCTTTAATCTCTCAGACGGCCTCTGTAGTCCCATTTAGCCACTTGTTAGCAACCGCCTTTTTCAAGACACGTAACCGCTTCAAAAGAATCACGAGTGGGATCATACTGATGTATTTTATGTTGTGGAATAAAATGTGAAATTGTCTTGAGCTTGTGTTCACCACAGACCTTATTTCAGCCTTTTTCACAAAATCCCATTCAAAAACCCCATTGACTTTGGGACGATGGAACCCAGAAGTGCTAAAATGCTAACTCGCTTCTGCGTTTTTTACCACTCTACGAATGGCGATTGAGTGTGACCTGAATGCACCAGTAAGTGAAGAATATTCAGTATCATTGCCGTGATCTTGTATTACTTTATACCCATGCGCAGTAGGATGATATACGCGTCTTCCAAGGTTTCAGTGTGGATGAAAATCTCTTGGAAAATGCTTGAAAAAAGCTAGTGTGGATGGAGAGCTCTAGCCTCAGAACGGCCAGAAGGTGAAAACGTAGAGAAAAAGATGCGTTTTCAATTGTATCTGGATTAGTGTTGATGTAGCCTAAAATGCATTTTAATCCAAAAACAACTCCCAAAGATGATTCCCCAAGCATTTGTGTTGGAAGTCTTGTATAAAGCTCTGCCATTTGGCACAGGTTGGGCATTGTGTGGTGGTTGTAGGTGGTCCAGGGTGGAGGCGAATGGGTGGAATGGCTCTTTTTTTTTTTTTTTACTGATTCAGCACATTGCACGCCTGTGCACATCTGGAGAAAGGGGAGGGGAGGTCCACTTTCTTGGATTCCCTTTTTTCCATCAGGGAAACGCAGTCACTTTGGAAGTACTTGGATGTGTTTAGCGTGTGAGCCTCTGAGAAATGCTAATCTGCTGTGACATGTTAACATAGCATGTGATCACACATGGTGTATGAGCGTGCGTGTCAGCGAGTCTGCAGGAGGTAAAGTAGTAAGCGACGGTTGAAGATTCAACGTCTTAATGTGGCGTAAAGCACTTCAGCTAAAGGGCTTACAGCTTAGTTAGGATCTTGTCTTTATCTGCAGAGAGAGGGAAAGAGGAGGCATTAAAGTTGTTGTATCTCTTCTTCAGAGGAAGGGAAGGATCAGGTGCTATAATGTTGCCATGATGTTACCGCGGGACCACAATATGTTCACAGTTATGAAACGGCTTCTCAGGGTTAAGGCCTTATGTTTGTTTCTACAGCAATATGTCTGATCTTAAATACACTATACCGTACAAAAGTTTGCGTGTTTTTGTCTCTTTTGCTCACTAAGGGTGCATTTATTTAAAAACAGTAATATTTTGAAATATTATTAAAGTTTAAAATAACTATTTTTTAAATATATTTTAAAATGTATTCCTGTGATGACAAAGCTGAGTTTTCAGCATCATTACTCCAGTCTTCAGTGTAACATATTCCTTCAGAAATAATTTGCTGATTTGATGCTCAAGAAACATTTCTTATTATTATCAATGTTAAAAACAGTTGTGCTGCATAATAATTTGGAGAAAGAACATTTTTGGAGAGATTATAATCAAACTTTATTATTAGACTATTGGAGTACATTTTTAAGAAATTACTACTTCAGTCTTTCTACTTATCTGTAATGTTTAGTTAAATGTGTCTTTGTATTTTCTTTGTACTTGTGAAGCTTAATAGCCATTTCTGAGAAAAAAATGTAAATCCTATATAAAAAAAAAAGTTCCAGTGCCTATGTAAAAAGTTGGTGTCATGATGTGTTGTGGGTGGTTGCCAGGGTGTTGGTAAGCAGTTGCTAAGATCTTAGTTATTTTTAGCTTGTTGATATGTGGTTGCTCGGGTGTTCTGGGTGGATGCACAATGGCCAAATTTAAAATGGCCCTCTCTAAAATCCCTGACATATTGGTTGTTAAGTATGCCTAATAAATAAATAATAATAGTCATACATTATTGTAAGTAATAAATATTATATGCCTATTATCAAATGCTCGATTGCTTTAAACATTAATAGCAGACTTTTCTCCTGAGCAAGGATGATTTGAGGCTTCATTTATGTGTATAGCTCATACAGGAAAACAGTCAAAATGTTTCACATTTAAGGTTATGGGTTTGTTCTGACCCTAAATAAGCAGAAGAAATAGTTCTTGCAAAAAACGGTTCATCAAACACATATGGCCCTCATGTGTGTGCATCTTTATTTTACTGCATTTATGATCATCTTTTTCCACGTTTTCCTGTGTTCATTTGAATGTTTAGTCTCTTTTCCATTATCTAATGTGTGGAGGCTCAGACTGTTTTGTGGCTGCAGGGCTAAAGGCATCGAGGGCAGGATGGAGGAGTGACTGAAAACGTTTTGTTAGCATGTGGGAGGGATGGTCGAGCGGTGAAGGGTTGAGTCTGGATGTTCTGGAGCGCTGCCAGGTGGAGTTGTTGGATAATTGCATCATTATCTCCGGTACTCTGTGCATGAGATCCTTCATCTCATTAGACGGCAGTAAAGTGGCTATACAACGGCCCCACTACACGTTTCCTTGACAAAGCTTGTGCTCTTTAGCACTATTAGCTGCGGTATGAAATTAATCATAGCTTTATTTGTGTTTCGTACATGTGTTACTTTTCAGCTGCAGTGTAGTCTAATACATCAGTGTTGCAATTAAGTGGGGAATTATTACTTTACTGTATCAATATTTTCATGGCAAAAATCTGTATTTATGGGTAAAATAATAATAATTATTATTATGTATTTTTTTACATTTAAATATTCAGGATTCAATACTTGTTAAAATAGTCTTTTCTTTTCTTTTCGTATTTTAGTTTTGAAACATTTTCTTTGCTTTGCTTTGCTTTGTTCTGTTTTGTTTAATTTAAGCCCCTTTTACACCGAAATTACCTGTAACAATTTGTCCCAGTAACTTTTTTCCCCCCAGACCTGCTACTGTCTGCGTTTCGATCGCGGTTTAAAGTAGGCTTACCGAGAAGATTAGTCCGGTGACATAGGACTGCACGCGACTTTCCAGAGCCCACTGGATTTTGTCTTCCACAAATACACTTAAAGGAACACGCCGACTTTTTGGGACTTTAGCTTATTGACCGTATCCCCCAGAGTTAGATAAGTCCATACATACCATTCTCATCTCTGTGTGTGCCATAACTCTCTATCAGGCACTGCGTGATATCATTGCGCCTGCTGCACCCATAGTACGGCAGCAAAGTTCATTGATCATTACGCAGGAATGCGAGTATAGTTCCTAGCCTTATCGGCCTAGAAAATCGTAACTTTTCGTTTTCCGTCGGCCTTAGTACACGATGTAACTATACACACCACAACATGTAAATAGGAAAATGTTGGTGTTATTTTGTCACTTTTTGCAGTAGGCTAGATGGAGCCATTTACCTCCAGTCTTTGTGCTAAGCTAGGCTAGCGGTGGGTGTGTCAGACAAAGTTAATGCACGCACAGAGATGAGAATGGTATGTATGGACTTATCTAACTCTGGGGGATACGGTCAATAAGCTAACGTCCCAAAAAGTCAGTTCCTTTAATAAAGCCTGAACCTCGTCTTTGGTGTGTTTTGATCGTTGTATTTTTTTAAACTTCATTGTTGATTCGAATAGCAAACAACTTTTACTGCACGCACCGTCCGCAACTGAAGTTTAGGTTGAAATAAAATGCTGGGTAAGCTTAGCCAATCAGCATTTTTAGTGCCCAAGTCCACACCCCCGAAAGTTCCTGAACTTTGAAAAAGTACTACCTCGCAAGCAGGGTGGTTTTGATGGGGACATTTTAACCTGGGACTTCATTTAGATCCTAGATCCTGGACCCTGCGGTCGAAACACACAGAGTACCACCCCAAAGTCCCTTTTTCTTGGGGAAAGTTCCTGCGGTGGAAACGTGACTTTAGCCTAGTCTAGTCTAGTCTAGTCCCTGGTGATTCCCTCATCCTACTTGCATTGTGATGTTTCAAGGTGTGTGTCGATATCTCAGAGTGAGAAGGAGAGAATAAAGTGCTGAAAATAAACGAACATCAATGAATCCTTTGGATTTAAATTCCATCTCTATTGGTTCATTATGTTCAGGCCCCTCTCTATGCAAACCAGTGAGAAGCTCACTGACTGGTTTTACCAAGTGAAATATGGGCTGCACTGGATCACCTCCCACTCTGTGCTTCATTTCAATAGCACTTCCTGAACATGTGCATATTGTTTAGGACAGGTGGAGAAGAGGAAGTGATATTTTCCAGAGAAGAAAAGATGAAATGACAAGGCTCTTGTAATGAGAGGAGATGGGACTGAAATGGAGATGATGTTGTGAGGAACCTATTGTTGCGGATCCTAGTCTCATAAAGAGGTTGATGACATGTAGCATGAAAGCGTTTAGTCACAGTGCAGTGGAATGAATGAATGAATGAATGAATGAATGAATGAATGAATGATGAAAGAGCCTGCACTGCAGAAAGCTGTCACTACCAGCTTCATGATTAATTCCCTTACAGTACAAGAGATTCTGCAGCCACTACAGCATAGAGAATCCACTAAACGTCTGCATTTTCTTGTACTGTTTGAGTGTATTCGTATGAACTTTTCAAAATATGCCTTGTAATGTTGTTGGATATGAAAAAGAACCATGAGCTCCATATGCAGAGTGTCTGATGTGATGCAGGTGATCAGCGCAGTCATGCATCATGCCTTTGTTTGTATCAGTGCAGGTTGGTCGGCTTGACAGATTGCGAAGCCCCTCGGGGTGTGCGACATTAACAGAGTCTGCACATATGGGCGTTGGATATTTTAAGCATGAAAATTTAGGGACAAATTAAATCTGGAAGGCTAGGCATTAAAATTGCATATGCTTCACATTCCCTTGGCTACTCAAAGAGAACGTTTTTGTATTATAACCTAATTTTAGTTGTTGTGTTCTTTTTCTAGGATAACCGTGAAACTGCATGCCTCTTAAAATATCAAATAATTTGACATTTTATGACAAGGCAAGGTTAGTTAATTTATGAATCATTCATGATATTTTGAAAAATACACTACTGTTTAAATGTTTGGGGTCAGTAAGATTTGTTGTGTTTTTGAAAGAGGTTTCCTGCCGCAAGACTGCATGCATTTCATCAAAACGTCAGTAAATTCAATAATTTTGTGAAAAATTATAATTCTCGAAAATATTTAAAAAATATATATTTTCAAATTTATTCGATGAATTTTCAACAGCCATTTTTGATTAATAGAAACATTGAAAAGAACAGCATTTATTTGTAATACAAATATTTTGTAACATTATAAATGTCTTTACGGTCACATTTAATTTGTCCTTGCTGAATAAAAGTATTAATTTCTTTCAATTAAAAAAACCCAAAAACGTTGAATGGTGTACTCAAAACTACTTAAAAAAAAAACAAAAACAAAAAAAACAACTGATTAAGATGTGTACACTAACATGTATTGAAGGTGTAAGGAACTCAATTAATTACACTTTTTATTTGTTTATATCACATGACATTATTATTATTATTATTATTATTATTATTATAAAGTGTATTATTTTTCATTATTAATGTCATTAGACTAACTTTTCTTGAAAGAGTATGAACATTTTTCAAACTTTAAGCCTAACAACTTGACTTTCATTATCTTAATCGTGGACGTTCTTATATTTTTAATATATATTTTAAACTTTTATTTATGTATGATACCCTAGGCTAGAGTATGTATGTAAAAAGCACTTTATAAGAGCTCGAACACACTTTCATTACACATTCATGTGCCACAGTTTAACAGAGGCTTAAGACTAGATTTTATACTGATCTAGGATTTAAAGCTCTCTTTTTTAGCTCATGTGATTTGGGTTGAATTTGGGGATTGTTTTGTTGATTTATAAAGTCATTTATTTAATTTAAAATTAATTTAGCAACACAACAAAACACAAGTGCCATGGAATGGCATAAAAGTTGTGTATCGGTCTAGTATGCTGTGTAAATTGCCACAGTATGCACTGCTGTAGAGGGGTGGATCAAAGCTGCATTTGGGCCACTGTTAGATTAGTGTGTCAAAGACTTGTTTGGGAAGGTGCCTAAGCCCGTGTTTAGGCTACATGTATGTCTGCAATCATCTCTCTCACTGAGTGTAGTTAAATGTAGTAGACTAGGGCATTTGAGTCAATGCGCTTCTGCTGCTAAATATAGATGGAGGCAGATGTGGCGTGTGGAGGGAGGCCCTGATGTGGATAACATCACCTTGCCCTCTGACGTTTGTAACATCCTGCTGGCCTGTGACTCAGCATCACTGCTGGAGAAACTAGGTCATGGCCATCTGCTCAAGGGTCAACGCCAACCTGAGGAGGAGAGAATGGCAGGAAAAGAGAAGGATGGAGAGAGGAAAAGTCTGGAGGTTGAATAAGAGTGATAGTAAAGGGTTGTGGGAGTGAAATCCCAGCGTTAAATAGTAGCACTGTTAGGTGGAGCCGTAGGGAATGACAACAGTGAAGGTAAAAGAAAGTGTTTTTGTGAATTAGCTGGTGTTCATTTGATCACCCGTGTGTTTCACTCATGGATGGTTCATTATTCTCATTCCACTGTACAAAGCCTTAGAATTACTGGGCTTAAGAAGTTATTTTAAGAAGTTACCCTTTAAGAAGGCCTTTCCCTAACATTTAATGATAATGACCATTTAACGTTTTAATTCGATTACATATTAAAAAGCCATAGTTTGTGAAATTAAAATGTAATTCTTTTATATTTATTTTAAACCACTTAACCGCTAACTTAGTATATACCATATGCAAATGTTGAATTATGCAGTGCTTTGTGTTTTTTTTTTTTTACATAAAAATATATATAATATGCCTCATATATAACATATATGATATAAATAATCAGGCATTACAAACAGCTCCCCCCTGGGGTCCTAGGTGGAATCAACTCAAGCAACTGGACAAAATTATGCATTACACATTATTCTAATCTACATTATTCAGCAGGCAAAAGTTAAAAATATTGAACAAGTAAATATTTATTTACATTTATTTCATTTTATTTCATATCATCATTTCATTTCATATTTCATTATTTTTTATTTTTTTATTTTTTTACTTTCTTTTTTCTTTCTTTCATTATTTATTTAAAAAAATATATATAATTTTTTGTATACATTTTGTCCCCCAGGTGTTGTAGACCTCTTTGTATTGATCACGGGACACCTGTGTAGCTGCACGGGACAACCCCTGACTAATTATTTCAGAAAGACATAAATTACATGTTTGAACTGAGACCATTGTTTATATATTATTCTCAGAAGATAATACATTAACTAACACTCTTAATAAATAAATCTGCCGTTTCTTTGGATCATATTCACACATGCCCCCTAGTGACTGTGTTGGAATGATCTAAGGTGGCGTCTGTGGTCTTGGCTCACAGAGCTGTTCTCCTTGAGGGCTCTGTGAGGACACCACGTGCTCTATTTACTTATTGTGTTGCATCAGCAAAATAAGAAAATTATTGCGGCTGAGTGAGACGAGACAGGTTGTTAGGGTTCTTGTTATCATGGCTGGCGTGGTGGTCTGTGTTGGTTGCGTGGAGGGGTGCCGTATTGACTTGTGTGCGTCCTGCTGCTGTTGTCCCTGCGTGGGGTGAGAGTGGGTTATATCACAGAGGCTTTAATCAAACCCAGTGGTTGGGCGATACCGAAACTGCAGCAAAGGGAGAGAGACATAGTGTGACGGAGGTTAAAAGAAAGTGACACATGCATCAAGATGATTAAAAAAAGGAAGACAAGGACACAAGAATGGATTGGGGGAACAATTAAAGTGAGGAGAAAGAAAGATGGCATGAGAGTTCAGAGGAAGGAAGGAGAGTGGCAGGAAGCAGGAGAGTGAGGAGTCAGGCCTCAGCTGTGCAAGCACAACACAATTTTACTAGAAACGGGGCCTTGTGTATCTGTCAGTGTAATAAGTTTAGTTTCTAGTCAGTCCCTAAAGGGTTTAATATCTATTTATCTGTCTATCTGTCTGGCATTTGTATCAGAATTTGCTGGAAACTTGTCACTTTGCATCTGTTTAATGCACCGTCTGTACTCTAAGGTCAGCATTTGGGTTAAAGAAGGTCCCAGATGGGCACATTTTACTGTAAAATACAACCCAGATCGATCCATTTCCATGTACTTATACTGCCTCTCTTATCAATCTCTTTTTGTAATGCCCTGAAAGAGCCAGACTCCTGTAGACATAAAGCACATGTAAGGTTTGCCCTAATGAGGAAATATTTGTAAACAGACAAACAATGATGCTAAGCTGCTTTAACTGGCGTTCCCATCAAGCATAGTATGCAAGCTAGCAGTGTTATAGGCTGTGCTAATTAATTGTTACTTCGCACCGGGTGTTCAGTCTCTTCTCTCTTAATCCTATCAGAAAGCTTGGATGTTTTGGTGGCGTGAAAGTTTTATTTGATTGTCTGATGCTTGACTGGATAGAGTATGGAAAGGAAATATATATATTTAAATTATTGTATTATTATTATTATTATTATTATTATTATTATTATTATAGTCCCCTTTAAAGGTAGATAACTAATGAGTCAAGCTATTTTAAAGGGGTGGTAAAACACATTCTTTCGAAGGCTTGATTGTGTTTGTGGGGTACACTGTAACATGTTCATGCTTCGTTTTTAAAAAATTGCATTATTTTTCATATATTTTACCTTTATTCTACACTGCTCTGTCCCTCCTTGTAAAAACGGTCTGATGGTTTCCGGGTTGTATGAAGCCAGTCCCTCAAAAATATGCAATGGGCTCAGATTGGTTAGCTGCCCCAGTGTGTTGTGATTCGCTAACCGCCTAGTGCACGTTTTTCGGAAACGTCACGCCCCTTACCTTTACCGGTAGCCTGTGCTTTGGGTAGTATTAGAAACAATGGCGTCAATAAAACCATACCAATTTGAGCCCGAATCAGACCCAGACAATTTTAGTGAAGATGCTCAAGCTGAACCTGACTGCGGATCTATAGTGATCGCTACTGAATGGCACTGTTACTTTTGTATTTTTAGAACGATTATAGCCAAATATCTGTCGCAAGAACGAACACTAAACATTGGATTTACTATAGTATCCAAATCAAACACAGAACCATGTTTAGCGTGCCTGTAGATAAACAATACATAAAAGCTCTAATCAAAGAGTAATTTACACTAATGCCATGTTCGCTGTTGAGATTTAAAAAAAAGTTTGTAACGTTAGGTATTTGTCAGATAACGTTAAGTATGAATGAGCATTTAACAAACTGGTTTGCAGAGCCAAACAGTGTTGTCATGTTTACTTCCTTGCTACAACGTACAATTAACAATACGAACTATTACAGGAAAACACATCGACGAAAAATAAATCATACTTACAGGTTGTGGCCCGTAAACAGCTTCTGTTTTTAAATCCATCTTTCAGGACAAGCCGTTGTGCGAATCCTTCATTGATCTCGCGAAGATTGTGGAAGCTTTCCTCCGTGAAATGTGCAGCGGGAGCCGCGCGCACCCGTTGTGCATTCACACACTGGCAGCGTTTGTCTCGCGCAGCTGAACCGCGGCTCGTGTTTTGCAAATACAGACGAATATTGCGCATTGTCACATTTTCCGATCTTCTCCTCCGACCTCTGTCTGTCTCGTGCTTTGATTTATGATGGGCAGCATATATCTGCTGCAAATGCGACCTGTTCCCCTCTGTCTCATACACACATGCATATAACATGTTGTATGTTAAACGCACTGCAACGCACCCCCGTCCCTAGGAAGGCTGAACAAAGTGGACCTGCAATCCGGATGAAAATAACAGCATTTCGTCGGCATTGCGGCAACAACACTCCAGCCTACTAACTATACCACAACAACGCTTCCCTGCGGCGATACATAATGGCCTCGCCCCCCCCCCCCCCCCCCCCTTATTTAATATTGTCGGAGGAGGGGTTTATGTAAATATTGGGGCTGGTGATGTCAGCAACCCTGGAGGAATGTGTTGTAGTCCCTACCGGCCGTTTGCTGTAGTCCTTAGAAATTGATTTCTTTAAAAGCAAATATCTCCCTTTGCTTTAAACTTTGAACGTTGTAACTTTGCAGATGTTGTTTATGCTCAAACAGTAACATTACACACTAGCTAAAGTTAGAAAAGTGAAATCGCGGTTTACCACCCCTTTAAGGGCTGAGGTAATTTAATACCAATATTTGCAATAAGTAATATAAATAATAGGTTAACCAACGAAATAAAAAACCATACCATATTTGCCCTCATGTTTTTAATATTAATTGCAATATTGGTTGAATAAATTTTTTTTTTTTGAGTGACAAAATGATTGCGATTTATTTGGGACGGAGACTGAAAAATTGACAACAATAGAATGCATACTTGGTATTATTGTGTTGTGGAAAAATTTAATATTTATGTTTGAGTTCACACAGAAGTCAAAATCTGCTTTAGCCATGCAAATCACCTCTCTTAGTTCAAAAGACCCAGTGTCTGTGGAAACCCAGGGGGGTAGCGGCAGGACACCTGAAATTGAAGGCCTTCCTGAACCAAAGGTGTCGGATAATTTAAATTAGTTTTAAGACAAAGAGGGACCATTTGTGTATTGTGTTTCTTGCCTTTACCCTGTGTGGAAAATGGAAAAATACTGAGAAGGTGTGTTTAAACATTGGGGGTATAAGAGTTTGTGCTTTTTTTGTGTCTCCAGTTCACACTCAAGGTAGCCTCGAGCGGCTGCGTTTGACCGTGGCTCTTCCTTGCAAGGAAAATAAATCTTTATAAAGACAATTGGATCATGGTTTGTCTCTTATTAGTGATGTCGATGAATTAATTTTTGCCATTACAATTGTTAGTCCATTTACTATAGAAGCACCATTTTGTATTGCAACTAAAGACTGGCCACTTTAAAGGTAAAACATTTACATAAAGTGTTATGATCTTTGACCCTTCATTTCTTTGGCTTTGCGCCATTCAGCATCTGCTGCAGAAACTCAGATTCTCTCTCTCGTTTTCTGGACAATTAAAGACTCACATGAAAAAGAAGAAGTATTATCAGCCATCAAATTTATGACTACGTGTTTACCTGTGGTTGCCCCTCGAACAGGTTACATCAAAGTCTTATGCATGCACTGCCCATCAAAAGTTTGGGGATCAGAACTATTTTTTTTTTTTTATGTTATCCTATGCTTACCATGGCTGCATTTATTTAATCAAAAATACAGTAAAACATCAATACTGTGAGAGATTATTACCATTTAAAATAACAATTTTCTGTTTTAATATGTATATTTCTATAGGCAAAGCCTATAAAGCCTATATAGGCAAAGCCTCATCATCATTACTCCAGTCTTCAGTGTCACATGGTCCTTCGGAAATCATTTTAAAATGCTAATTTGGCATACTATTTCTCATTATCAATGCTGTAAATCAATGCTGTTGTGCTGCGTGATATTTTTATGGAAACCGTAATACATTATAATATATTTGCTGTCACTTTTGATTGAATGCATCCTTGCTGAATAAAAGTATTTTTTCATCTTACTATACCTAAACTTTTGAACTGTAGTGTAGTAGTGGAGATAAACTTGCAATTATAATGGGCAGATGTAAGACTTCTGAATTCGGTGATGCTTTGTGATCCACCAAATACGTTAATGCATTCACATGCCCATTCACACTCTCACCCATAAAACACCCTGATAACCACAACAGTAGTCAGACACAACCATAAAGGCCAGTCAAGCTAAAAAGCCTGTCTGATGCCTGCATTCAGAGAGGACTAATATAAATGACAGCTCTATCTGATCAACACTGCATGTCTGAGATGAATCATTGGAGGCATATTTTCTGCCCAGAGTGCTGGTAATCGATAAAAGCAATCTGGAATGTGGTAAACAATTTCACTTGCTACTTGAGAGAGATGCAGCTGTAAAGTGTCCCTGTCTTTTTTTATCTTGCATGGTCATTTAAAATCCCCAGGATGAACGGCGATAGGCTGTGAGTGTCATAAATTTGAGCCCAAAGCAGTATAAATGAGGGGTTAATGTAACACTGTGACTGCACTTATATTAAATAGACATTAAAGGATTCTTATTTTATTTTTTCAATAATACTATTCAATTATTTGTAAAATTAATTGGCATGCAATGCAATTCATTTCACTAAATGTTTAATTGATTCGCAGGCCTATATGAAAGAACATTTCTGCTTACTAGCTTGTTGGCTAGACTAAAGCACATTTCTTTGTATAAAAACCTGATATAGTTTTACCATACATTTACCACAGCTGGCATGGTGTTAAAAACAAACAAACAAATAAACAAACTGGCTGTTTACTTCTTCCAAATTAGGTAAATGCTTGGATGTATAATTGGGGTTCTTTTTTGCTCATACAATACTGGTCAAAAGCAGCTACATTTATTTGATCTAAAATACAGCAAAAACGGTATTATTGTGAAATATTTTTACAATTTAAAATGGCTTTTTTTCTATTTGAATACATTTTAAAATGTAATTTATTCCTGTGATGGCAAAGATGGATTTTCAGCATCATTACTTCAGTCTTCAGTGTCACATGATCCTTCAGAAATCATTCTTATATGCCAATTTGATGCTCAAGAAACATTCATTATTATTATCAATGTTGTGAAAAACATTTATTTTAGGATTCTTTGATGAATAGAAAGTTCAAAAGAACAGTATTTATCTTAAATATAAAGTCATTCGATAAATTTAATGCATCCTTGCTGAATAAATGTATTCGTTTCTTTAAGTTCCCCCCAGGCCCAAAACTTTTGAACGGTAGTACAATGTTACAAAAGCTTTCTATTTCAGATAAATACTGTTCTTTTGAACTTTCTATTCATCAAAGAATCCTAAAAAAAAAAATTTCACAACTGCTTTCAACATTGATAATAATCATAAATGTTTCTTGAGCAGCACATCATCACATTAGAATGATTTCTGAATGATCATGTGACACTGAAGACTGGAGTAGTGATGCTGAAAACTCAGCTTTGCATCACAGGAATAAATTACATTTTAAAATATATTCAAATAGAAATATTTTACATTTTAAGAATATCTCACAATATTACAGATTTTTTTTTGTATTTTTAATAACATAAATGCAGCCTTGGTGAGCAGAAGAGACTTCTTTAAAAACATAAAAAAATCATACCGTTCTCAAACTTTTGACCAGTAGTGTATGTCAAGGGCGTTTTCATGGTACAATGTCCAGTAAGTGCAACAGTGCTCAAATTCACAAGACTTTTTTTATTTCCATAACTTTGTAATGATTCATAGAGCTCACAATGTACCGTACCATGTTTATTTTTTGCCTTTTAAGTTGGTTAGTATGTGGCACCAAAAAGAGAGTTTACCTGTCTGTTATTGTATGTGCTTGTTAACCACCAGTAGGGGGCGGCACACTTAAACGTCAAGGCTGGATGAGTGCTGCTCTGACCAGCGTTGCCATGGCGACAGGGCTCAGTGTGATGCAGGCCAGGCGTAATGGAGGGAAACAGAGAGGGCAGTGTAGAGCTGAGAAAGAAACGAGAGCAGAATACCAAACAGACGCCTGTTTACAGACCTCATACCTGTTTTTTGCACAGAATCTTGGATCTACA
The DNA here is from genome assembly GCA_023566225.1 of Romanogobio albipinnatus. Classification (NCBI taxonomy): domain Eukaryota; kingdom Metazoa; phylum Chordata; class Actinopteri; order Cypriniformes; family Gobionidae; genus Romanogobio; species Romanogobio albipinnatus. The sequence goes on along the minus strand of CM042254.1, from coordinate 22,883,731 downwards.
GAGGAACAGCACGCTCTCAAGTTGTGTTTGTCTCACTGTATTCGTACGTAGCCATCACTGGGTTTTTAAAACTGTGAGACTGCGTATTTTTTAACAATGACTCAGATTTGTGATTAAATATAGGCTAATCCTTATAAGAGTAATACTTAAAAAGTTTAGATGGTGTTTAGTGTGAAAGGTGGACTGAGGGTGTCAGCAGACATCTTTTAGGGGATTTATAATAAGAGGAGGCTCATTAGATGACACTGACAGCCCTATGGTCTGTCCGCAGGGTGCCTTTGAGCATGTTTTTTAATGATGGTTAACTATGATCAAGTCTCCCCTGCAGTGTGGTTTGAGTTATAAAAAATATATATATATATATATATATTTTGTAGTATTTAATTGTAATATAGATATATAAATAAAATAAATAAAAATCCTGGGATACATCACTGAGGATGCATCCCAGTGTATCCATGAGATGTTCCTTGCATAGTTAATATAATATAATATAATATAATATAATATAATATAATAATTATTATATTTTATATATATATATATATATATATATATATATATATATATATATATATATATATATATATATATATATATATATATATATATATATATATATATATATATATATATATATATATATATATATATATATATATATATATATATATATGTGTATATATATGTGTATATGCAGTGTATACATACAAATATTTCTTAATATATACATGAAGGAGTGTGTATTTATATATACATAATAATTATACTCAGTACACACATATTATGTAAACACAAACCTTTTTTTGGATGCGATTAATCATAATCATTAATCATTGCCCAGCACTAATTATATTATTATAGTATTTAATTGTAATGTAACATGCATACAAAATAAATATTTCAAAATATGTTAAAATAAGCATACAAAAAATATGGTCAGTTTTTGGTCTGATAATGTAAGTTAAATAATGCTCCATACATCATTATTATTATTATTATTATTATTAATACAAAATGATTAATTATTACGCGTCATGTTATATGTTTTGTTAGTATTTTATTATAATATATACATATAAAATACAACCACAAATATTACAAAATGTTAATATAAACATACAAAATATATAACATATATATGTTTGGTTCTTGTTTGATTATCTAATTTAAATAGTGCTCCACATGCCTTTAACCTGAACACTGTTCAGTCAGAATTGGAACACGAATTTACCTTGGACCAAAAAGACTTTGCTGGTTAGCCTGTGTGTGTCAGACACTTTCTTTACTTATCTGTCAGGCAGCAGTTTTTTCCAAGAGCCTTTCTGAACAAAGTTATATTTCCTGCTTTCATGCACAGGCAGAGAAAAACGTTCAGAAAATAGCTCGACTCCAAAGAAATGTGCAAATCTGACAGTTCTTTAATTTTCCATCTCCACAGCCAAGTGAGTAAAGCAAGACTGTATTCAGTTACTGGATTTAGTTTTTCCTAGAACTTAAGGCTGGCGTCAGCTGGCAGTGATGTTTCTGAGTGGTACCAGGTCCCGTAGTCACACGCACACACACTTGCTCACTCTCTCTCATCTCGCCGTTCTGAATGCCGGATGCTTTGTCTGATCCAGTAATCTCTTCTAAACACACTGTGCTTTAGTTTATTCTGATGGGCATTGCGATCCAGCAGGTAATTGAAGATACACCCTGGCAACTGACACAGTTGTATTACACACTTTTACAAATGCAGATACACATAAATACGCTGGAATTAATCCAGCATGCTTTGGCTGTCTGTGTTAAGTGGGCGCTCGCAGTTGGGAGCTTATCAGTATCTCTGTGCCAGGTGCAGTTGGTTCCGTGGCAATTTGTTCTCCAATTATCAGTTTTAGGAGGGATTTGGGGCTCGGACACCAAATGGTGTACCCCATACCTCAATACACAGATGCACATGCATTAATACACAGACTTATCTTTCCTTCTGAAGCGCCAGCTTTTGGCCTGTGTTTAGAGAGTGGTGGAGTAAAATACAGACTGTTAAAAAAATAAAAAATAAAGAGAGTGCTGCTACTTGGTCATCTTCACACAAGGATTATGGACACACTAAGCAAGAAGAACCCAGTCAGCCTTGTAAGATAAGATGTGCACCATTGGGCTGTTGTAATTTATGTCTAGAGGGTCTACATAAATCAGCAGAGTCCGCAAAATGAAACATTACCGCCGGCCTCACAACAGATATCATAAGGCAGTTTGAAAGCTGCAAGATGAATTAGATGCTCCAAAAACGTAATCGCTTAATAAACAATAAATAATCCACTTAGAAAACATTGTTGATTCCTGTTCAGGAGTCATTTTGTTTGTCCTTTTTTACTTTGATTTGTGTGGTTCTCTCTATACTTTTTGTGTGAGTAATGTAGTTATTATTGGTTTTAAGACTGCACTCCCCGTTTAAAAATATGTTGTAATCCTATTTTCTTCACAAAACACTTGTTTCCTCGAAAAGGTGCTTTTAGATCCATTCTTTGTCTTGCACTAAAACCATTTCCATATCACTCACAATGCACATAATACGATTATATCTTGTGTAATCTACTCAGCGTCTGTAAAAAGTGCATGGGTCTGTGTAAAACACACCCTAAACATTTCAGTACACTACATTATTCATTTATTTATTTATTTTACCCCTTTTGTATTTACCAGACCAGATAACGGCACAGTAATTTAAGGAAGCAATATTCCAGATCAGGGGTCCTCAAAGTAGGAGTGGACAATGGGCCTCTTCCTTCCTTACATCCTGTTTTTGCTCTTTGGAACAGTTTGCGGATCAGTAACATTCATTCTTCGAGTGGTGGTCAAAAATGACCTTTTTTATTTAAATGAAATTAATGTACTATATTTTATTTCGATAATGTTTTTTATTTAATATTTTGTATTTTTATGGGATTTTATGGTGCATTCTATTTATGCTGTAGTTATAATCCTTTTTTTTTTTTAAAGCATAGACCTGAAAAGGATTTTTTTTTTACTTAAGCTATCGTAAATGAGTGTCTGTGCTTTGGAGCGCAGACTTAAGTGTGGTCTCTTTTTAAAAAGAACACTTGGCAGATTTTTGCTTTGTAAAAAGGTTAAAAAAAAGGAAACACAGTTATATATTTTTTAAGTTTATTTTTATGAATAATGCACAAAAGTGCAATTCTTTTCATTTTTCCAAATAATTCCAAAACACGTTCTACTGTACAATTGCAAGAAAATCATAAAGCCATACATCTAAACAAGTTTGAGCTTGATCTCTTGTTTGGGTGCAGTACCAGAGGTTTTTTCCCACTTCGTTTCCCATTTATTTCCAATACGGTCGTTTTTGAGGAGTACAAGGGGGACTATTTTTTTCAGAACCATTTAACCTTTTCGAATCATGTCCATGATTTTGAGTGTGAGAGTGAGTGTGAGAGTGAGTGTGAGAGTGAGTGTGAGAGTGAGTGTGAGAGTGAGTGTGAGTGTGAGAGTGAGTGTGAGAGTGAGTGTGAGAGTGAGTGTGAGAGTGAGTGTGAGAGTGAGTGTGAGTGTGAGTGTGAGAGTGAGTGTGAGAGTGAGTGTGAGAGTGAGTGTGAGAGTGAGTGTGAGAGTGAGTGTGAGAGTGAGTGTGAGAGTGAGTGTGAGAGTGAGTGTGAGAGTGAGAGTGAGTGTGAGAGTGAGTGTGAGAGTGAGAGTGAGAGTGAGAGTGAGTGTGAGAGTGAGTGTGAGAGTGAGAGTGAGTGTGAGTGTGAGAGTGAGTGTGAGAGTGAGAGTGAGAGTGAGTGTGAGAGTGAGTGTGAGAGTGAGTGTGAGAGTGAGTGTGAGAGTGAGTGTGAGAGTGAGTGTGAGAGTGAGTGTGAGAGTGAGTGTGAGAGTGAGTGTGAGAGTGAGTGTGAGAGTGAGTGTGAGAGTGAGTGTGAGAGTGAGTGTGAGAGTGAGTGTGAGAGTGAGTGTGAGAGTGAGTGTGAGAGTGAGTGTGAGAGTGAGTGTGAGAGTGAGTGTGAGAGTGAGTGTGAGAGTGAGTGTGAGAGTGAGTGTGAGTGTGAGAGTGAGTGTGAGAGTGAGTGTGAGAGTGAGTGTGAGAGTGAGTGTGAGAGTGAGTGTGAGAGTGAGTGTGAGTGTGAGAGTGAGTGTGAGAGTGAGTGTGAGAGTGAGTGTGAGAGTGAGTGTGAGAGTGAGTGTGAGAGTGAGTGTGAGAGTGAGTGTGAGAGTGAGTGTGAGAGTGAGTGTGAGAGTGAGTGTGAGAGTGAGTGTGAGTGTGAGTGTGAGTGTGAGAGTGTTCACATAGCAATTGCCAAAACCTTTACCAAGTTTCGCACCATTCCGATGGAGTAAAAAATTATAAATAATTGTTTTCTGTCAAAAAGTAACAAAGAGCACCAGAGGGTTAAAGTTGTATTAAAAAAAGTGTTTTTATATGTAAATAAATGTGTATATATATATATATATATATATATATATATATATATATATATATATATATATATATATATATATATATATATATATATATATATATATATATATATATATATATATATACACTCACCTAAAGGATTATTAGGAACACCATACTAATAGTGTGTTTGCCTTAATTGTACGTGGCATTGATTCAACAAGGTGCTGAAAGCATTCTTTAGAAATGTTGGCCCATATTGATAGGATAGCATCTTGCAGTTGATGGAGATTTGTGGGATGCAGATCCAGGGCACGAAGCTCCCGTTCCACCACATCCCAAAGATGCTCTATTGGGTTGAGATCTGGTGACTGTGGGGGCCATTTTAGTACAGTGAACTCATTGTCATGTTCAAGAAACCAATTTGAAATGATTCGAGCTTTGTGACATGGTGCATTATCCTGCTGGAAGTAGCCATCAGAGGATGGGTACATGGTGGTCATAAAGGGATGGACATGGTCAGAAACAATGCTCAGGTAGGCCGTGGCATTTAAACAATGCCCAATTGGCACTAAGGGGCCTAAAGTGTGCCAAGAAAACATCCCCCACACCATTACACCACCACCACCAGCCTGCACAGTGGTAACAAGGCCAAGCGGCAACCTCCCGCAGTTTCTCTTGAAGCCAATACGGAAGTGCCTCAAACTGCAATTCACCGACAACTCATTTATAACTAATTCGTTTACATTATATTGAGCCTTAAAGTTCTGCATAATTAAAGGCGTGGTCACTTTGAGTGACAGGTGGATTCCCGCTGCTGTCATTATTAATGATTAGCCGTCTGATCTCTGTTAGCCGTCACGTTACCTCAACTAATTTCATCGACTGTTAAAAAAAAAAAAAATTCCAGCCATTAAACTTGGCATCTCTGCTGTGTTTGTGCTTTATTCGGGATCTGCCTCAGCTCCACCCGCGTCCTGCCCACGTCCCGCCTCTTTGCCCATTTTCTGTTTCCCGGAAGTGACCCGCTCCCAAGATGGCAACGGCCTACACTAGGCTTCAGAAACGCTCTTCAGAAACCTACGGGTGACGTCACGGACACTACGTCCATATTTTTTTACAGTCTATGAACAAGGCATGATGGATCACTGTTCTCATTCTGTTTACGCCAAATTCTGACAGAAATCGAGACTCATCAGACCAGGCAACATTTTTCCAATCTTCAACTGTCCAATTTTGGTGAGCTTGGGCAAATTGTAGGAGCGTTACGAACCATTTCTTCTTCACTTGTGAGCCGATCATCACTCTTCACACACACAACGCTCCTCCCCCCTGGACTATTTACATTTTTACCGGCTACAACTGAGTTCTCACGGGACTTCAGCGAGACTACAGCTTGCCGTCTAAAACACTATTTCGTGAGTTTAAACAATGGCTAAGTTGCTAAACGCATCTTGTTGTCATGTAAGGGCCCTGTTCATGTTGGACAGACATTTTAATTGCATTTTGTGTCTGTTAAGAGGCACAAAGACACTCTTTATGTATATGCCCCCATAGCTGCTGTGTTAGCTGAGTGGGAGCTCTGGGCATTACCTGTAACAGCTCCGTGTTGCAAGCACCAATCGGGTTCGTTTTTTTCTTTCTATAGACAGTACTCACAAAGGTATAACGATCAAGATTAACTTAAAAATTCACAGGAGTTCTCCTTTAAGGCCTGTTTAGCTGAGAAATGTGCCTATTGTAAATCGGTTCTCTTTAAATAAAACATTTGTATATATTTGTTATGTATTTATTTTGTTTTAGCTTTTACTAACTTATTTATGCCGCCATTTATGCAGCTTCTTCCCACAAACAATTAGACTCCTTAACTCCTGATCCATCAGGATCATAACACACACTGGACAGAATATCACTCAGCACAACCCACTGTAGATACACACACATTATATACACATTTATTTATCATATAGCATCTACTGTACATTGGATTCTATTGTGAATAATATTGTATACTGTACATTGTATATTATTATTACTATAGTGTAATGTATATTGTTTAGTGTATATTGTTTAGTGTATATTGTTTAAAGTATATGTATATTGTAAGTATGTGTATATTGTTAAAGCTGTGAGAACTACACTCACATTGTGTAAATTATTTATTGTTTATTGTAGAGTTTACTGTGCTGTGAGTAATTGTGGGCGCATCAGATGTGTAATCTGATGTTGCTTTAAATGTTGTACATGTCATGTCATGACTGCTATGTTGCTCGGAACTGCACCTAAGAATTTCACCTACTGTTGCACTTGTGTATATGGTAGAGTGACAATAAAGTGATTTGATTTGATTTGATTGATTTAAAGAGAACCGATTTACAATAGGCACATTTCTCAGCTAAACAGGCCTTAAAGGAGAACTCCTGTGAATTTTTAAGTTAATCTTGATCGTTTCAATTTGTTTGAAAAATGTATGCCCATTTTCCCATATTATTCCCGTTTCAATTTGAAAAGCATTGCTGTAGATTATAAATATGGGGACTGCAGTATAACTTTCTAGCAACACATTTTTTACTCATAGTTGCGATTAACGCAAGCTTACTGAACATGTACTGAACAAAAATGACTGAAAATTGATTAATAATGCCTTAAACTACTGCGTTACAGCAAAATGTAATATGTTACTGTAATGCATTACTTTTGTAACGCGTTACTCCCAACACTGGTTGCGATTGTCCACTCAAACCACAGGCCATGACAGCACCTTGGTGGTAGTGACATACTGTGTAGTAAACTATGCAAAACCCAATTTATGTCTTTTTAAAAATATGTAAAATAAGCCAAGCAATACACATCCCTCTGTCTTCACATCCCTGCCTGTGAGCTCAGATCCTGTCAGGTTTAACGCTGGTTGGCCAGGAGTCCATTGTTGGCGTTGACTAGTAAGCAGTTAATTGGAATAAAGTGAGTTTGGGATGATGGATGGGGGTGGGTGTCTAGTCTGGCTGCTGTTGGTTTGAGTAATGACTCACAACCTGTTGCAGGGATTAATTCACAGCGGTATGCCGCGGCACTAACATCAACGCCAGACTGCACACACCAACTCAACAGGAAGTTTCACACTCGCATATTATTCCCGTTTTAGTTCTGAAAAAGCAGTCTAATGGGCTTTCGTATCAAATGTATTTTTAGACTTGGATGTGGCTAGATTAAGAAACAATCCCCCTGAGGTTCAATTAGAAGTGAAGAGCTCTTTTCTGACCTTCTAGCTTGAACATTGCCTGGCAGAGCTGTTACTTGTTCTACAGCCTCTCAATACAGCAGTACATTTTACCTCACTGTGCATTTTCAGTTTTTAAACGAGAACCTTTGTAAAAATGTCTGTGCATTTTACTGAACGATTAAAGATCCTTAAATGTTCTGGATTTGTAGACCACAATATTAAATATATGCAAAAATATTAAATATTGAAAACAATTTTATTATTTTTTCAACACATTGATAAGAGCAAAAATGAAAGAGGATTTAAAAAAGGACAAGTTCCAGACTCACTGTAGACGCTCAAACTCATCCTCCAAACATACATTTTTAATGTTTCTGCAAAATGATTATCTGTTTCAGGAATGAAATTGCTATAAGAGCCCAATTTTAAAAGCATGTGTATATTGATCTTGCTTTGTCCACGTCATGAGATGTAGACTTTTGAGTTGTTTTGATCTCACAAGTGCCCCCTTCGGATTGTTAATTTGGACTTTTTGTTCCATATATCTTTTCATTTCTTAGCCAGAGTTCAATGCAGAAGTGCTGATGTAGTATCAGACTCCTCCAGTCTACACTTATCTTAGTCAGTGTGCTGTACAAAGGTAATCTCATATTCCCGAAACACCTCACAGGAGGAATCACATTGGCAATCACAGCAGTTGAGTGACTACAGGCAATGATTCTGAACAGGTATTAAACTTCACATTTAGAAATTATTGAGAAAAATCTCCATCTTGATCAAGGCCTGTAAGTTTAACAAAATCCTGTCTGTTCATGAGCATTTGCATCTTCTATGCACTCTCTATGAGCTCAGACTGGTGTAAACTGCACAGTGGACTATTATCTGACAGTCTATGCTTGTTTATGTCACATAAGTTTGCATTTGAATGACTTGCAGCCCTTAGTATCACCATGGAAATCAATTATGTATGTTCATAAAGTTTAAAAACGCAGTTTCATTTGATCAACTACAGAGCGGGCGAGAGAGAACTGAGAAACTGATTACATCATTAGGCCTTAATGAGACTATCCATTCAAAGAAATTCTCCAGAAATACAATATTCCCATTAATCCGGTAAAGGGAAATCCCTGGAGTCACTTGAACATGTGAGAAATCGAGGGTTTGTCAGAAAGGCAATGCTGGCGAGTGATCTGGCATTGGTGCGAGCACCCAGCGGAACCACATTAACACATAAACAGCTTTTGGCTATTGGCATCTCTTTGAAATGGTGCTGGGTAAGCGATCTGTGTCTTCTAAACAGATGGTGGAGCTGAGGGTGGGAAATGTTTCACATGGCCCACTCTATTGCTTGCACTAGGTTGAGGTGGCAGCCAGGTATCCCCATGAGTGTGAATGGAGGTGTGCTACTGTGTGTTAATGTCTCGCGGATTACAGAATTACGCCCATGCTCTTCGATTAATATGTTTACAAATGTTTTGTTGTTTGTTTGTAATTTATTACATTGAGAAACATAGTTTCCAGACATACTTATTATTGTAAATCATTAAGGTTTATACACTACCGTCCAAAAGTTTGCCGTCTGTACGATTTAAAAAATATTTTTTTTAAATGAAGTCTCGTGCTTACCGAGGCATGCATTTGATCAAAATACAGTAACAGTAATATCGTAAAATATTATTATAATTTAAGTCAACTTGTATACATTTCAAATTTCTGTTTTAATATACAGTTGCAAGAAACTATGTGAACCCCTTGCAGGATCTGTGAAAATGTGAGAGATCATTATGCATGTTATTTTTTATTTAGTACTGTCCTGAATAAGATATTGTACATACATATTTTTTTTACATAAAGTCCAAAAGACAAAAAAATGCTGAATTTATTAAAATTACCCTGTTCAAAAGTTTATGAACTATTAAACTGTGTGTTGTTCCCTGGATGATCCACGGCTGTTTCCTAGTTTTTTGATGGTTGTTCATGAGTCCCTTGTTTGTCCTGAGCAGTTAAACTGTCCAATGTTCTACAGAAAAAGTCCTCAGTTTTCCAGCATCTTTTGCATATTTGAACCCTCTCCTGCAGTGACTATATGATTTTGAGATCCATCTTTTCACACTGAGGACAATTGAGGGACTCATATGCAACTACTAAGAAAGGTTCAAACATTCACTGATGCTCCAGAAGGAAACACGAAGCATTAAAAGCTGGGGGTGAGCGTTTATTTGAATTAGATTTTTTTTTTGTAAATATGTAAGCCTTTACTTTTCAACAGAAAATGTATTTTTTTGTTGAATTCCCCATAAATACAGGATACAAACCTGTGTTCTCAGTGTTGTTAAAGGGATAGTTCACACAAAAAATGAAAATGCTTACATCATTTACTCATATGGGTTTGGAACAACATGAGGGTATTTCTTCTACTGAACACAAAAGAAGATATTTTGAAGAATATGGGTAGCCAAACAGTTTCGGGGCACCATTGACTTACTATATACTTATATAACTTGATACTATAGAAGGCCCATCAACTGTTTGATTTCAAACATTCTTCACTCTATCTTCTTTTGTGTTCAGCAGAACAAAGACATTTATACAGGTTTGGAACAATTTGAGGGTGAGTGAATGATGACAGAATTTTCATTTTTGGGTGAACTATGCCTTTGACGCAATACTATAGGAACACTCAAAAATCCTTCTTCGACCACAAATATGTACTTGCTACGATTAGCCATTTTAGACCCTGTTAGCAGCATTAGCCACTAGCAGAAATTACAGTGGTAGTGAAACAATGAGTCTGCACTACTTCAGATATCTACTGAGTTTGCCTATGATTCAGCATCGTTAACGTGCGTGTTCCCATTTGTTTTGCAGGAAATAAACTCAATAAAGACCTGAAGCACTACCTGAGCCAGAGGTTTCCAAAATCCTCCGCCGACTACGAGCTTCAGCAAACCATACGAGACAACCTCTACCGCCATGCTGTGCCTTGTGAGTATTTTTTGTTGTTGTTTTTTAATCTACTTTTCTCTATCTTTCAAAACACTCAAGTCCAGTGTACAGTCTATTCTCTGTACTATACTCTTCTATATGTTGCTCTATTTCTCTCCGTTATTATTCTTTTGCTAAAGTTCGTATGCAGCTGTGTGCGCAACAAAGTGATGGCTGGACTGTTTATACTGAGGCGGTGGAAGGGAGGACGCTAACAATATTCACAGAAATCCTCCTTTCGATCGAGTAGGTGGCAGCCATGTTCTTGGAGAAGTGTGATGAAATAGTGTGTGTTTTTGTATTTGTGTAGAGGAGGAGAGCATTGGATATGTGCAGTTGAGTGGACATGCTTCAGTTCTATAGGACAGATGTTTCTAGAAGTCCAGATAGATTTTTCCCTTGTGCATGGATTTGAATGCATTTTAAACCAGTAATACTGTATCTTTGTGCAATTTGCACAATTTGATGTACATGTATGTGTATATACAAATTGAGTTTTTCATAAATGCATGCAACCTGTTAAATGTGAATGATTTGACACTAAAGCTCTGCTGCAAAACCTAGTATTAGACCTACCTAGCATTTTAAGAAATCACAGATGCAATTCTCATAAAAAAGACATTAAAGCTGTTCTAAAAAGTAGGCAGCAACATTGTTGTTTTGATATTATCATGTCAATCCCAGAATGCATTGCAAAGAAATTCCATCTGCAAGGAAAAAAGGTAACATTGTATTACCAGAGTATTTTACATTAACACCAGTTAATGGAGCAACTAACATGAAATGACCACCAGCAATACTTTTACAGCAATTATTATTGTTCATTTCTACATAAACTACAGTTTGGGGTCAGTAAGATTCTTTTTTTAAAGAAATCAGTAGCCTACTTTTATTCAGGAAGGATGCATTAAACTGACCAAAAGTGACAGTAAAGACATTTTAATGTTACAAAAGCTTTCAATTTTAAATAAATGCTGTTCTTTTTTTATACTTTCTATTCATCAAACAGTGTTGAAACAATTTTCACAAAAATATTATGCAGCACAACGGTTTTCAAAATTGATAACAATAACACGTTTCTTGAAACCCCTTTTGATAACAGAGATATTGAAGGAGAATGCAAACCAAGTAAAAATGACCATTTCAGCCATTATTTGTATATGCTGTGTATATTTTATGTATGTTTTTGCTTCGTTGGCTTGTCAACATGCTAACGTCAAACTCTACTGCGCAGGAGACATGCCAATTTATTTCAATAGAGTGTGATGTAAACTAAGACAATAAAGCTAAACTCTAGCATTACATAAGGCAAGAGACAGTAAGGCAGCTCACTGTATTTTTGCTACAGCTTTGCTGACGTACTTCTCTGTGCTCTGTGATAAGTCATAATATTTGTTGCAGAACTCTCAATGCTGTCTAGTCGAAAGGAAACCACCGCTCAGCTTTTAACTGTTTGGATGGTGAGTTTTGTGTCTTTCTCCAGTTAACAGACCTGTAGACTGCCTCCGATTAAACACTCTGATCCATTTGCTGATGTGACAGAAATTGAGTGGCAGTTTGTGTTTGAGAGTGATTGATAGACATGGGACAGCTGGAGGGACAGATGGGAGGGAAGGACCGATCAAAGTAGTGGGCTCCTTCTCAACTTCATCACTGTTTCGTGGATACAAAAACACAGACATGGCCTTCTAGAAATCAAAGCCACCCATACGTGTGCAACTTGAAAGGCAAATATCATTGGAATCATGTGAAGTGTGACATTTCTGCCACTAATGGCATCAAACAGAATTGTTTTGATCGAACAATGGGAGACGGGGTGAGGGTTGAGTTTGGGATTGGTTTAGAAACAGATTGGTTTAGAATTGTATGCTTCACTACTATGTAGATTGTGGACATTGAGGACTGATGAGATGTGTGAAAGAGGCCATCTATGTGAAACTGGAGCGGCCACCTCTGAGCGGGGGGATGTGTCCAGATGCTTCAGAATCAACTTCTGAAACAGTTCAGCGTTTGGGACTATTCATAGAACAGCAGCTCATGCTGATCTGGGATCAGCATTTCTCTGTCGTAACTTCATAAATGAGATGATAGGAGTGCCTGGAGATGATTTTAGGTCACTATACTTAAACTAGATCACATTTGATGTACAACATGTGGACATGGCTTTGGGATCATAATCAGATAGTTGTATATTGTACGATTTTACCACAAATTTTACCACCCAAGTCTAACACAACTGTTGAAAAGTTTGGAGTTGGCAAGCATTTATTTCTAATAGAAATATTTTGCAACATTATAAATGTGTGTACTGTTACCGATAAATTTAATGAAAAATAATTACTTTATTTATTTTTAATTTTGACAAACCCAAAAGTTTTGAACGGACGTTTATATTAAGATGAATATCGTACAGCCCAATCCACCTCACCCCCTTTTTTAATTAATTTTTTTTTTTTTAAAGGCAATGATTCCCATTTATGAAAATTACAAACACTGTATGCGCTCCTTGCCAAATGTACATTTTTAGCTCACATTCTTGCACGTTTATTAGCAGTTTGTTCGAGCGGTATGCAAACATATCTTGATGAAAGCATGTGCGTTTTAGTATCAGGTATAATGGAGCAGTTGGTGTCTTGCAGTCAATTACCTGGTAATTTTACGTGACGTGATGCTGGTGAACATGACAGCGATGAGTCAAGATTGATCAGAGCTTGTAAATGTGAGGGTGTGTGTGTGTGTGTGTGTGTGAGGGTCAGTTGGTGCTTATACATAAGGAATGTGGTGGGTGCAGCTGTCTCTTTTGTGCACTGATGGCCCGAGCAGCTAGTTGCCTCACCAGGTGGCCAGTGGCAGGGAGTGTGTGTATAATGATGTGTGTGTGTGTGTGTGTGTTGTGTATGTTTGTGTTGGGGGTGTAATGACCGGCTGGAGAAGAGTGACAATGAAGGCAAGTGACCCTGAGACAGGGCTGCATGTTACTAATACATTTTAAGATATATAGGCAGATTCAGCTGTCATTGTGTGCGTCTACTCTGACCAAGGTCTATTGCCTCACAAAGTTTGTCAGTGTTACTGTGAACTCAAAGTCAAAGTGGTATTACTGGAGCAGTGACACTTTTTTTTTTTTTTTTTTTTTCAGGCAACATTGCTGTGCTAGTTTAATTATAAATATTATATCTTGCTTCTCAAATAATTCATTAATTAAAATATTTTATAACAAACAGAATGAAAATATGAAATAAGAATATTATTAATAATAATTATTACCATTATTAAATATAATTATTGTGGTTATTTATAGTCTTTTAAGGGTTTTAATTATATTTCTGATTAAATTATTATTATTATCATTGTCATATTATTTTTTCATATGTATATAAAATAAAAATATGCCAAATTATTTATTAAAATAATAGTAATAAATATCCTAATTGTTATTATTGTTTCTTGCATTATGTATAATAGAACATTTCTGTCCAGCGAAATTGCTCCTTTCGTGTACAAAAAGCCTACAGACATGGCACCTGTGATTAAAATGTGAACAAATGTATTCTGTAACCTTTCTTTATGAGAAAGCAAACAGATATGAATTTCATTGAGACAAATGGAAGCAAAATCAACTGCTACTAATGTAAAATGTCCTGATGTGAGCTATAAATCCAGATGTCGAGTGCCCATTTCATTCTCCTTCTGTACCGCAGAGTGTTTGTCTGAAGAAATTGCTGTTTTTCCCCTTCTGTTTTTTCAAATATTTAGCAGCTAGAAACGGGTGCATGTGAAGTACATTTTATTTCTCTGATTGTTGTCCTGTGTTGTAATAGTAAGGAACAAAAAGCTGTGCCCTTTGTCTTTTCCTCGTTCCGTCCTCCAGCTTTTCACATCACCGACACGTCAACATAACAGATGCCGCTGGAACGGCGCTCCCTCCCTTAGTGTTTTTACATTTCCTTCTCAGTCCCCCTGTTCGCGTCTTCATCTATCAGTCTATTTAAGCCTCCCTGTGGTTAGCCAGCCCCTGCTTGCCCTCTCTCGCTCCCCTCCTCTCTCCTGCATCCCCACACCCCCCCTCCACACCCCCTCTTTGGCTCTCTCACTCCCTCCATCCCTCCATTTGTTTTTCTGCTTGGTAGCAGACAGCAGGATTGCAGCTGAGGACAGGTTGCTGCTGCGTTTTCTCGCCAGAAAGAAAGAAAGGATTACCGTCTGGAGGCTGCACTGTGGCGAGGCAAGTCGTCTTATTTTTCTGCATGCTTTCGGTCTCGTTTCGCGCGATCTCCTGAGATGCGGGCAACGGATTAGAGGGTTTGTGGGTGATGTATGGGGCTTAGTGCGTGCGGTGGCTGCCTCATATATAGGCTAAAGGGTTGGATTGGGGGTGGGGTTGTTGTGGGGGTGGGGTCGGGTTGTAGTGGGGTTGAGTCAGGGGAAACAATACGAAAAAAGAGCGCAAGATTGAACCCTTCAGTCACATCTCGTTCACAGGGACAGATGGCTCCCAGCTGAGGAACTTTCTCATCAATATGATTTATTTTCAAGCCATTGTCTGGAGTCTCTTTGGGGCACTGAGCTCATTTTTCCTTGGTGAGCGTGTGTACGTGTGTGTACGCATGTATATATGTGTGTGTGATGGAATGGTGATGTGGCAGAGGGATTACGGTGCACTGAAGGGCCATCACCCTTGATGTAATGAGCAATGATCAACTCGCCACCTGAACAAAAGCATCCAGCGTCAAAGAGGCACAGCGTTATTCAATTTGTCACTACCCTTCGCACCACAGAGTGTGCTGTGGATCCCTCGTATGCTGCCTCAGACAGGTTACTGCCCAGTCATATGCTGTCTTCTTATGTTAGGCATCACAAACATTGTTGCTAGGTAGATCTCTGCATCTCTGATCTCTAGGTAGATCTTGTAGCTTTCATTATTTCAATAAAAAATGTGATGTCTTTCAGCCCAATATACAAGAAATCAAATGCAGTTTGAAATTTGCATCATTCATTTGAGCTAATTGTGTTTACATTGCATTCACAGCCACCAATGTCTGTGGGAGCTAGCTGATTAGCATTTAGCATGAATACTACTCTGTCTGCAGACAAGCAAAGCGCTTCAACCACAGGCTTGGAGACAGGGTCGATCTGAAGAGCGCACCGGTTGCAAGTCAGCTACGATTAGCAGACAGAAGACAGATAATACCTGCAGGGAGCCGAGGGTTCTTAGTAGGTAGGACCAACATTCGGGTGAGTTTTAGCAGACAGTCTGTGTCTGGATGGTATGATTTTTGCATAGTGTCGCTAAGGTTTAATACAAAATCTGCTTTTTTTGCCATCTAAAATGGGTTATTTGTAGGTCTGGTCCTCTCTGTTTGGGTTTGTCTTGAGTTCCCAGGCTCCATTTTGATATGTCAGCTTAAGCTAGATATCACTGAACAAGCATATGTGGGCGGCATACTGAGAAATTCGACAAAAATCTGGGCATGTTCAGAATCCAAATCCCGTTCCACATTTTTTTTTTGGCTAACACCTTGTTGAGCATAAACGAGTCTTGCGATTTGGCTGTTCTTGGCCTGAAATGTCCATTTGCTCACAGAACTTGACATTCTGAATTCAAAAGCATTTTGTGAATTCATTTGCAAGTCAAAAGCACCCTCAGAGAAGTGTTGATCACCGTGAGAGTGGACAAACTGGAGACCAGCATCAGGCCTGTCCAGGGGGCACTACTTTGGACGGGCGGATTTAAAAAGGCACAAAAGGAGAAGAATGCCTCTTCAGATACCACTCCATTCATGTGCTTCTTTTGAACAAGAAAGACCATGACTGGGGGATCTGCAGAAAGTTCCCGTTTTTTAGAGGTCCTTCAGAATCAAAGGTTGGAATTACTCCAGGAATATTAAAGTATCTTCAACCTAGTGCTCAGTTGACCCTCGTCCACTAGTTTCTACACGTTCCTAAACACAATCATTAATAAACGACTATTCGACTATTCGTAAAGGGATAGTTCACTTAAAAAATTATGTTCTGTCATCATTTACTCACCCTCATGTTATTCCAACCCCCCTCCCACCTTTTTATTTGGTGGAATACAAAGGAAGATATTTTGAATAATGTCACTGTCCATACAATGAAAGTCAGTGAGGTCCAAAACAACTCTGAATACCACTGACTTTCATTAAGAGATATTTCAAAATATCTTCTGTTTTCCACAGAAAAAAAGGGTTTTGAATGACACAAGGGTGAGTAAATGATGGCAGAACATTCATTTTTAGGTAAACTGTCCCTTTAATCATGTAGTCAATAAGGAAAAGCTCTAAAGATGGACACTAAGCCTTCACCTCCAACAAAGCAATTCTGCTATTCTTCAGCAGTTGAAAGTTTGATGTTATGTAAAAGGTGAGCTTTAAATCCGAATCACAGCTCCACGGGGCTGAGAAGATGATTCACGCTGAGCTCCACCCAGAAATAGAAGCTCATACAGGGGCTAGACGACATGCTGTTTCTGTCATTACCTCTGGCCTATTTCCTCAGGGTTTCATCTGGAGATGCGTGTTTGTCATT
Source organism: Romanogobio albipinnatus (assembly GCA_023566225.1). Lineage (NCBI taxonomy): Eukaryota > Metazoa > Chordata > Actinopteri > Cypriniformes > Gobionidae > Romanogobio > Romanogobio albipinnatus. Next base: position 22,866,578 of record CM042254.1, on the reverse strand, counting down.
TTGCCACTGCAATCATTCAACTTGAGGGTTGAGAAAGCACGAGAGGGAGTTTGAGAGACTTGCTTGAGATGTATGGGACTTGTTTGATGGATGAGGGAAGTAATTTCATTGAGTGGCTATTAGTGGTCAAAAGGCCATTCAAAACCAGATTATTTTGATTTGATTTAATTTCAAGTTCACACATACATTTTAAGCCCAATTGAAAAAAGGGGAACAATATGTGGATTTTAGTTCAAGCTGATGAGATGCCACATGCCTGTAAAAGACAACACAACTATTTATAGGGACAGTTCACCCCAAAATGACTTTATTTCTTCTGTGGAACACAACAGTTCAAGTTTACATGCACATTTTAAGCTTAAATGAAAGATGGAGAACAATGTGTATTTTAGTCAAAGGTAAGACCAATATAACATTTAAAGGGATAGTTTACCTCCAAAAAATTAATTCTGTGATCATTTAATCAGCCTCAGGTAACCCTTTTTCTGTGGAACATAAATATATTTAGAAATAGCTCAGTGTTTTTCTACATACAATAAAAGTCAGCCAGGCCCAGTTTTAGTTTGATCTTATTTCTGAGAGAAACTGAATATTTAGTGGAAAATAATGTCAGGCAGGAATTGTTTTTGTCCATTACTCTTGAACTGGTAAATTGTTCACATTAACACCAGTAACACCAGTGTAAATAATATCATAGGTTTCAAATCATTCAGTGAGTGCTTTAAGACTAAAGAAAGTCCTCCTGTCATTGGCCAATAATTTTGTGTGTTTTTTGTTTTTGCTTTTTGTGGAGGCTTAATAAAAGGAGGGAAATTACTTTGGCCAAAATGTTGTCACACACAAAAGCCCCAGTGGCCTTCTGGAGTTAAACAATAGTATTGTATGCATGCACATGGCTGGCCTGACCAGCCGATTTTTATCTGCTAAATCTCATTCAGCCTCTAATCCCCATCCTAGCCCACCATTTGATTGCCTTAGTCACGTTGTATTTGTGTATGTACTTGTGTGATCTAGTGAGAGTGTGCAAACGTCTTGTTTGCAGCAGGAGCTATGTGTGTATCTGTCTGCAAGTGTGTGTTGGGGAGGAGGAGGAGGGGGAATGTTGGGAGAGAGCGAGAGCGAGAGAGAGAGAGAGAGGTGGGCGGGCGGGCGGAGGTGGATGAGTGTGAGCCTGAAGACGTTTAGCTCAGATGGTGTTTTCTGTGCGAGCCCCTCACATTGGCTGAGCTTCAACGCTGGGCTGGACGATCGCTTTACAGAGAAAGAGATCGCGAGGAAGAAGAGGAGGAGGAGGGACGACAGACTGGGCAGCGCTAGCTGAGATACAAGCATCTGATGCTCACCGGAACAGGATTCTGGGATTTTTCTGCTCTTTTTCTATTGGATTGTGTCTGGTTGTGCAAGATCTTGAGTGGATTGCATCTATTGGAAGTAGCAGCTGCGAGGTTCTCCACTAAGGTAATTTAGCAATTTTATCCCAAATATCACCTGGACTCTTTGGCTTCCGGGGTTTGGCAGTGGGAGGTGGGGAATCAGGGATGGAAAAGGAGTGACAAGCTAGGAGCAGCAACGCAGCAAGCGCAGCTGAATATGTCTTGAGAGATGTGAGAGGATGTGATTTGTTGAGGACGGCAAAATGGTGCACCAGAGATGCCGCGGTCTGTGTTAGCTGCTGAAACGTGTGTGTACGTGCCTGTCTGCTTGAGCGAGTAGAGGTTGAATTAAGCTGTGGTCACTTGACGTGTTGGAGGCCATTATGTTTGGAGTTGAGCAGTGTGTCAGGCGTCTATCCCAGCCCCCCTCCCATCCACACCAGCCCCATGTCTGTCTCTCCGCTGCAGCCGCTGTCTTCAGTCGTATCTGTGTCTGATGCTCATGCTCTTTTTCTCTTGCCTTTTCATGTACGCTCAGAAAAGATGCCCATTTTGAAGGGTTCTATGTATCTTAGTGCCGTTAATAGGATACATAGCTTAATTATCTGGCTCATAAATGGCAGGCCGTTGTTTTATCAGTCTTATGTAGCTCTAGATGATTTGAAGATGAAGATTTGTGTAAAACTGAAGCCTGGAACAGGCCTGGTGTGCGTGGTACCTGCACAGGATGCTCGGTTTTGGTGTGTTTAGACTCCATCAAATCAAATCTACTCAGTTCATCAAAGCATTGATCAATATTTTCAGCAAAGCATTATTTGGCATGTCTTGATGCATTGATCATTCGTTTCGGCACAGACATCATTGGACTGAGTAGATTTGATTTGATTTGATGGAGTCTATGAATGCAAAAACTGAGCTTTGTTTCGAAGTGGATCTCCAACTGGAGGTCTTTTAGGGGGGATATGCTTTCAGAAAGCAACTCCATCTTGCTAATGGGAATATGTGGGGTGGAAAATGTTAGAATCGGGGATCTGTGTTGTGGATTAACCCTTTGGTGGGACAGATGGTTCTGTCTCCCACTGAGCCGGAAGGGCTGGCTGTCAACATCAACATGGGCGCACATCCCCAAGCCTTTCCCAATCATGCGTCTTCCCTTTCCCAGTGTCTCCCGGTTCCAGATCTCCCAAAAACAGGGAACATGAGATGCCAAGTTTCTCGCTCTCTTTCTCTCTCTTTTAAACCTTCTGCTTTTCCTAGTATGTTGACTGACATAAAATGTACAACATTTTCGGTGTGTGTTTGTAGAGCTGTTACATGTATTACATGATGCGCCTTGGTCCAAGAAAAAGGTACGTGGCAGCTGATTACAACACAAAGAATTATTCATAAAAATAAATACAAATCTATATATTATAGATTCTAATGATTTAATCTATAAAATTAAAAATGTTAATTAATATAGTTTATTCCATTCTCCTTTTCCGTAACGTTTACCTTGGCAAGCTGTTTCGAACTCCCAAAACAAACTCCAAACAGACTTTGTTTTGGCCTGATTTTGTTCGAAATGACACCAATTTGTTCTTCGATTACTGCAATGCAATGCCTCTTTTTGCTTTGATATTCTTGATTGCATTGATAGCTTTAATTATATCTTGGTTGTGCACGTATGCTAATTAACAGTGATCGGTGTGTATGAATAATATGAACCGTTATTAACATTACCAGTGTAAACTGTTCATTCAGTGTGTTTTGATAAATCTGTAGTGATCTGTCAACACTTTGCGGGCATCAGTCACATAGAAGAGAAGGTAGAGGCTCTCAAACGCCTTTGCTGTGACAGGACTGTCAATATCTTATATCCTTTTGAACTCTACTGATGTCGCCTCCAGCCTGTACATGCCATTTATTGGTGCTTTGCCTTTTGATTAATGCTTCTGACAAAGTATAGGTGCTTTCAGTGTTTTCTTTTGTGTATTTCTAAAATTCTTTCTTCTTGTCCGCTGTATCAGTCAGCATAGGCAACAGATGGTCAAATAACTTCAGTGAGCTTGTCAAAGATTAAAAAGTGTTTTTATTGGGGGATCACTTTTTTTTTTTTTTTTTTTCCTGTTTAGCCTAATTTAGAGGTGTTTGTTTTACCATTTTACAGAGAAAATACCACAAGGTATTTTATATTATGAACCCTGCTCATGGTTTCGATCTTAGTGGAAACTGTGGCCTTGCAGAAATGCATCATGTTAACATGCTTTCTGCAATGTGAATCAAAGGCCACACTTCTTTCCTGTGTGGCGAAAAACTGGACTAGTCTTTCAGTTTCTGAAAATGAGGTTACAGTGCTAGATGATATTCTTATTGGGGGTTTTTTTGGGTTACACTTTATATTACTGTGTTCAAGTTACACATATTACATGTAAATGTAGTTAACTGCTTACATTTTTAAATACAATCAACTTTAATATTTTAGTCATTTCGACTTAAATCACATTAAACTAACAAATAAAAGTTGAATCTTGTATAACTTATAATTCTTTTTTTAATTGCTTAATTTTGATGATTTAAAGCAACGTGAAAACATGTTGTCATAACTTATTGATCATATAATTGTTTACAGTGTATGTTGAGCTGCACATATAAATTTACTTCACATTATTCACTAATTGTGCTTTTTTGTTACTCAGAATTGATTGATTTCCTTTCGAAGTGGATAGAAGTCTCTGTTTAGAAAGAATGGACTGTGGCTCTTGTGTACAGTGAGCGTACGGTGGCGCAGTGGTTATTTATGTTGTCCTAAAACCAGAGACCCTTTTTTAGAAAACTGTGATGAAATCACTGGAGATACACCAAGGATACATGTTTTACTGGTGTTTGTCCCAGCTGACTGCAGGGATGGCAGGACATATCAAATGGCTCCTTCCCGTTTTTAAAAAAGCCAATATCCTTTATTTTACGTCATAGCTGTGAAACATGATTTGCTTATTGTCAATGTTAATCAGAAGTAGCTGGTAATGGGGAATGACATTCTCATTTTAGAGAGCATTTAATTGGACAAAAATGTTTTATTCAATTGTGAGAGTAGTAGAAATATTGTTTTCTGTTCTTCCATAGAATGTTTTAGATGTGTATGTCTGCTAAAAGAACCAACTTTTCTCAGTACGCTATTTTGGTGTAGTGTTTGAGATGGTCTCAAAGCCAACACTTTCAAGTTTTAAGTTTTGCCACTCATTTGATTTGTTTAATATTATTTTTTCAGTTCATTTATAGATTATAGAGAGAAGCACATGTAGGAAAAAAAGAGAGATGACAAGAGCGCAAAAAGAAGGAAGAAGGAGAAGAACGAGAGAGAAAGAGCAGCCTGTATTACTCACTGGGTCAGGCTCATGAAAAATTTAATCAAGCCATGCAGATAACAGCTTCAGCTCAGAACAAACACATCCCAGTGTACAAGAGCATTTTTCAATTAGTTTTTATGTATTTAACTGGGAGGGCATCAGAAAAAGCATGAAATTGCTTCTGTGAGAAGAGCGCTGAAGATGTAGCATCTCAAACGAACCCATTTTAGTTGTAGAACTATTGTAATCATGCTTTTATTTCAAGCCAAAAACCACAGGCCCTTTAATAACTTTGGAAATGCACAAACATCCGAATGCTGATATAGCGAGAGTCTTGACTATTATTAGAATGATGATAATGAGTCGTTTCCAAATGCTTTAACAACAGCCTACGCTACACCGCTAACTGAATCACAGCGGTGAGGCTCCGAGTCACTTAAAGCGTTGCGTCTGATTGATTGCCTCTCCAGTTACTGCAGTATTGCTCTCCAGGAATGCAATACATCCCCTTAAACACCTCGTTCTGCTTTATAACTGGACAGTATGTTGCTATGTCCGATTTCACAATGGCCAGGTAACATTTGTGTTGTTGTGGCTGTGAGAGGTGAGGCTGACCTAGTATTAAAGATAACAAAGAAGCTACGAAACTTCTTTGTGTCTAGATTGGGAAGGGAACGTAACTTTTGTGGGCAAATAGGGCACCTTGTTATTTAAGAATAATCCTCACAGTATATGAATTACGTTTTCTTTGTTTCTTTTTATTGCTGTGAAATTGGTGTCTTTATTGACCATTCGAACAAATGCAAGACACAGTGAAGAAGTATTTCATGCTCCCAAGGCTTCTGATGTGGTGCTAGTTTCAGTGTGTGGCACACCTTTGCATGACCTTTAAGGATTTGAATATGGATACATGCTAATTTTAGTACTTATTATGTTTAAGAGTCATCAGACACCGCTGAATCTTTTTGTCCACTTTGCAACTGTGATTTTTCCTCATTGAGAGATTAGTATGCCCATGCACATATATACAGAGCATTAAGTTGGTTCAGAGATCAGCGTTTGGAAGTCAAAGCCTTGTTATACTTAGGTGAAACTAAAGCCGACATTCAGCTTTATAATTCAAAGCTGCCCACTTTAATTTTTTTGTGCATTTGTTTATTCTGTGGCATTTATCGAGTTTGCATTGTGCCATTGTGTTTCTGCTATTGGCATTTGCCAAAGTTTTACTAAAGCTTCACTATTTATTTGCTCATACTTGACATTCAATTGAACAAACTCCTAACAGGTTTATGAGGTTTTGAAACCATGATTTTCTTATTTTTAATTCTAATTAGAAGTCATTGGTAAATGGGTAGAGATATTTTCGTAGTAGAGAGCATTTAATTAGACCATTTTTATATGACTGTTTGAGCAATATACTCAAGGTATTCGTCAATATTTTGATCTGTTTCCATGATTCCATGAAATCTTGCAGCTTGTTGAGGAGAGGTGTGCTTTTACTTTTCTAAGCAATTGGAGCTCTGCCTAGTGGACAAAAAACATTCATGAATCATTAATAAATTGTTAGTAATATATCAAAATCATCTAACTCAAATATAAATTAAAATGTTAAAAACATAAAAACAAATCAAGATGTAACTGAAATCATATATCTTTTCCCACCTCAATAGTTATTGTTGTTTATATTGAACATTGTTATTGATATATTGAACATTCATTGTATTGTTTTTATTGACCAACATACAGTTCTTGAAACTTCTGGAACGGCAAAATTAATTGTGGTTAATATCATAATATACACAAGTAACAGAAATATCTTAGCCTATATGGGGGCCTTCGAATATTGTTTGGACAGTTAGGGCCTTTGAATCTAAATTGTTGGGAAATTCTGCCATAGACTAACATTTGAATGACAGATTTGTGTTCTTCTCACTACAGACCAATAAACCCATCTAGCAACCATGGAGAAACACCATAACAATGTGTTAAAAATCTTTCAGGACACCTTAGCAACTGCTTGGCAACATTGATGCAGTGAATTTTGCATTTGCATGCCCCCAAATGACAGCTATTTGTTTTGTGACAACAAAGCTGAAGGAATCTTTTCTAGGCATGTGGGACAGTGAAGCTTGACACACAAAATTTAAAATTCTGTCATTTATTACTCACCCTCATGTCGTTCCAAACCTGTAAGACCTTCATTCGTCTTTGGAACACAAATTAAGATATTTGATGAAATTCTTGGCTTGGTACATACTCCGCAAGAACAAAGAAATGTGTTCGTTTTCTCGAGGTGGCAAGAACAAGAACAAAGTTTGTTCTGGCCTGGACATTCCATACTTCACGAGAAAAGCAGGTGCAGAACATTTCCGTTTCTCCGCATTAACCCTGCCCACTTTAAATTTCTGACGAATCACACAATAGTTCTCAGACACCCACAAGAAATAAGTTCTGCTCAGATGATGTGTCGAGAACAAGCTGCGAGAACTCCCAAACCAGGGCTGCGAGAACAAAATGATGTAAATTTGTTCTCGCAGTCCTGGGAGTGAGAACTTTTTTCTCTGTACAGAGTATGTAATGACCTTTAGGCAGCAATGTCATTCTCTTACGCTGTTTACGTAGTAAACGCAGTACAGCGCTTCCAGGTTCTATATCAGAACACCGGCTCATTATTGGCCAGCTCCTTTGTCAGCATCACATGCATGGGTCGTGGTACTCACGTGAACGGTGTCAGCCAGTAATGAGCATTGTGTTTACTAGGGTGGAGAATGACGTTGAAGAGAAGAGATTGTTGAAGTGTGTTCCACACATCGGCTCTAGTTGGGTTTACATCGGCGGCAGTTTGCCCGATTCAGCCTGTTGAATCTGCGTCGGGCCGTCTGTGAGACAGATCGCTCTGATTGGCTGTTCAGGTTAGCAAAAAAGTCATCAGATCAGATGTGCATCAGTGCATCAGATTAAAAGCAAAAGTGATGAAAGCGAGCAAAGTCAAGACTGCACAGACAGAATGCTGTTTTAATTTTAAGTAGTTTTACCTGAACATTCCAATATGCAAATATTTTCACAACATCATGAGCCACCTGGAAAGTGATCAACATGATTGATATTCCAAATGGCAAGCAAGCGCTGTTTTGTTTACGGTTTGTATATCTGCAGTCCTAGTTTCGGTTTCCCTTTTTGAATGACGAAAATAGACTATTGATACCTGCTGATATAGACAGTTATTTCTATAGTCTTTGCTGTGTGTTTAAGTGCAGCTTTTTGGCCGAGACGCAGACGAAGCAAGGCATCAACACAGTTGGCTTTAGTCGCCACTAGTTCTTTGATGTCAACTTGGTGTGTCACAGCCTTTAGAGATGTTCAAAGGAAGTTGAAACTTGGCTGAGCAAAACTCTTCAGGTTCTTTTCTTGTCGCGTTGTTAATTACAGTGTACCAGGGTCAGTGCATAACCCATTCAGATGATTTCACTGACTTTAAAATAGCAATTCTAAGGTTGTGCTTATGAAATGGTCTTGGCATCCAATATTTTTGTAAAACCAGAATGTTTTTAGGTTACCCCAAAATGAAAATTCTGTCATAATTTACTCATCTTCATGTCGTTCCAAACCAGTGTGAACTCCTTGTTCTCCAGGCAATGAAGTTCGAATGTAGGTCATATCAGAAACCTGAACTTCAGGAACACATCGCTGGGTGCTGCAGTGCTCCTGCAACCTCAGCCACAAAAATCAACTGATTTATCAGACACGGCTATTTTTAGAGCCTGTTTGTGTGCTGGATGTGCACATGGCATTGCTGTTTTTCTGATGTATTTTAGAATGTTTGATGTTAAATATGTCTTCCTTTTGGTGTTTTCAAGTTTCTTGCTGGTTTTGCACTTCACAATGCAGCAATTTTTTACCCACAGCATGTATTTATGTCATATGCAAAGATGTGTAGAGAGATCAGGCTCCATTTTGTGGAAAATAAGACACAGAGCTGGCATGGAAACAGCTGAATTGTAATATTACAGTTTTTCAGCAATGTAGCACACCGTGGAATGAATTGTGTACTTATTTATCACTTTTTGGGGCATAAAAATCTTGAAACTTTGTAATTTGAGACACTTGAGGAGAATGCCTTAAAATAGGGACTAGTCTTTCATTAAGAATGAATGAGCCTCCGTTTTTGCTGCCAAATCACTGCACTCATTTCAATTCCGTTCACGGCTCTCAGAATCTGTCCTTGTCCTTAACTACATGTTCACTTAAAGGATTAAATCACCTCCAAAATTAAAATTCTGTTTTGATGTACTCGCCCTCATGTCGTTCCAAATCCGTATGACTTTGGTTCTTCCATGGAATACATAAGATGTCATTTTAAATAATGTGCTGGTTCAAAAGCAAGTGCTTTGATGCAAAATTACCATAAAAGTATTATAACATTAGTCTAGAATTATATTCCAAGTCTTCTGAAGTCATATGACAGACTGAGCAAGATTTTCAATTTATCATTTTGGCACGTTCAATGAATCAAATTGATCTGGTTCACAAAACTGTGGTCTGAATGATTTGTTCACAAATAAGACTGAACCGGCTCAACTCACGAACTCGTCACACAAAACTATGGCTTCAGAACACTAGAAATATAGTGCATGGGTTTTATGAACCACTTTTATGATACTTTTATTATACATACAGTGAGGAAAATAAGTATTTGAACACCCTGCTATTTTGCAAGTTCTCCCACTTAGAAATCCTGGAGGGGTCTGAAATTGTCATCGTAGGTGCATGTCCACTGTGAGAGACATAATTTAAAAAAAAAAATCCAGAAATCACAATGTATGATTTTTTAACTATTTATTTGTATGATACAGCTGCAAATAAGTATTTGAACACCTGAGAAAATCAATGTTAATATTTGGTACAGTAGCCTTTGTTTGCAATTACAGAGGTCAAACGTTTCCTGTAGTTTTTCACCAGGTTTGCACTGCAGGAGGGATTTTGGCCCACTCCTCCACACAGAGTTTGAGCTTCCTCCAAAGATTCTATTGGGTTTAGGTCTGGAGACTGGCTAGGCCACGCCAGAACCTTGATATGCTTCTTACAGAGCCACTCCTTGGTTATCCTGGCAGTGTGCTTCGGGTCATTGTCATGTTGGAAGACCCAGCCTCGACCCATCTTCAATGCTCTAACTGAGGGAAGGAGGTTGTTCCCCATAATCTCGCAATACATGGCCCCAGTCATCCTCTCCTTAATACAATGCAGTCGCACTGTCCCATGTGCAGAAAAACACCCCCAAAGCATGATGCTACCACCCCCATGCTTCACAGTAGGGATGGTGTTCTTGGGATGGTACTCATCATTCTTCTTCCTCCAAACACGTTTAGTGGAATTATGACCAAAAAGTTATATTTTGGTCTCATCTGACCACATGACTTTCTCCCATGACTCCTCTGGATCATCCAAATGGTCACTTAAGACGGGCCTTGACATGTGCTGGTTTAAGCTGGGGAACCTTCCGTGCCATGCATGATTTCAAACCATGACGTCTTAGTGTATTACCTTATAACAGTGACCTTGGAAACGGTGGTCCCAGCTCTTTTCAGGTCATTGACCAGCTCCTCCTGTGTAGTTCTGGGCTGATTTCTCTCCTTTCTTAGGATCACTGAGACCCCACGAGGTGAGATCTTGCATGGAGACCCAGTCTGAGGGAGATTGACAGTCATGTTTAGCTTCTTCCATTTTCTAATGATTTCTCTAACAGTGGACCTTTTTTCACCAAGCTTTTTGGCAATTTCCCTGTAGCCCTTTCCAGCCTTGTGGAGGTGTACAATTTTGTCTCTAGTGTCTTTGGACAGCTCTTTGGTCTTGGCCATGTTAGTAGTTGGATTCTTACTGATTGTATGGGGTGGACAGGTGTCTTTTATGCAGCTAACGACCTCAAACAGGTGCATATAATTTAGGATAATAAATGGAGTGGAGGTGGACATTTTAAAGGCAGACTAACAGGTCTTTGAGGGTCAGAATTCTAGCTGATAGACAGGTGTTCAAATACTTATTTGCAGCTGTATCATACAAATAAATAGTTAAAAAATCATATATTGTGATTTCTGGATTTTTTTTTTTAGATTATGTCTCTCACAGTGGACATGCACCTACGATGACAATTTCAGACCCCTCCATGATTTCCAAGTGGGAGAACTTGCAAAATAGCAGGGTGTTCAAATACTTATTTTCCTCACTGTATGTGTCCTTTTTGAAGCTTGAATGATTCAATCCCCTTCCATTGTAACCAGGGCCGTGCACAGACCTTTTGATGGGCATGTGCTGAAACTGAAAAAGGGCAACTGCATGTCTGTTCACACAGTTGATGCTTTTTCACTTTTTGAACATTTTCTTCATTTTTATTGAAAACAAAAATTCCATTTCGAATTTATATGTGATGGGAAAAGGGATTAGAGCAAAAGGTGGATTCAAACATCGGGCCGATTTGCGTCAAAACGTCATACCATGTACTTTACCCCTACGCTATTACCGCTATAAATAATTCCGTCATTTTGGCTGGCCCAACAAGACCTTCAGTGAAAAAGGTGGTCTATTTGCACTTAATGTAACGACAACATTACTGTAGTAAAACCATGTTTTACCACGTTTATACATGTGGAGACGAGCGGAGAGTATAGAATACTAGATTCAAAAATTAGCTAGCTAGCTAGCTAATACGTGCATATCAAAAGCGTAAACATGAATTAAACATGCAACCATAATAAGATTAAATGTTAGCAAATTAAGTGTATCAGCAATCATAAAACAAAGAAATATTTCAGTTCATTCAGTCACGATAGAGGGGGTGGAGTTATGGGGTTTACTGACAGTCTGAGGATCCAACAAGACGTTAGGCTTGTTTTACTTCATGCAGCGATGCGCAGACCGATCTGCAGCTGAAGCAGTGCATGCCGGTTAGAAATGTTGTCCAACTTGAGGCAGCGCCGACACCACGTTACTGTGACATATGCATCAAAGTACCTTGAAAGCAATTCGTGAGCTGCCGGATGGTTCATTCTGCGCAGCTTCTCCAGAGTGGCTGCACGAGCTCTGATGACGACACAGCTGTTCCACGATTGGCCGGATTCACCGCATGACAGCGGTCACGCGTGTTTAGTGTTTATTCTAAAACCTTCAGTTCCACTAATGCTCACAAATCTGTTTTTTATAGCAGTAAAACCTCTTTTCATGTAGTCACGATGTTATATTGTTATGTTTATCTAAATAAAACTAATAAAAAAGTAGACCCCACTTCATTGATAATTTGAAGTTTAATAATTTTAATAAGCCTGAAGTTTAATAATTAGGCTTTTGATAAGCCTAAGTTTAACTTTATTCTTGTACAAACATGCTGTATTAAACAGTACATAAAGTATTACATGACAATGTCTCTGAAACATGTGCATTATATTGCATTTATTTCACTTCATCTGTGATGAAGTATGCAAACACAGCGCGAGCGTCACTACGGGAAGCAGAAAGTGGCCGACTTCACGTCTCCGTTTGCAGCTCCTCCCTGCCTGCACGCAGCTACTCTAGCCGTTCAGTTACATCCATCCGCAGCCAATGTCGAACCCACCTTTAGTCACAAGCTCTTTTTAATACCTTTCATTGGCTAAATATTTGTAAAACAGACAGACAGACCTAAAGGGTGACCAATAGCATTGATTTATTGAAGAAGCAAAAAAAACACCACCACCAAAAAAAGGCCATGCACAGGCTGAGCCCTACCTGTGCACATGCCTGATTGTAACTAGGAATGCATGATACAGTATATTGGTACTATATGGATTATCTGTCGTTATTAGAGATTTTATTGCTTAATGTGGGTTATATTAGCCTAGAAATCTATACGCACCCTAGCGGCAGCAAATATAATTTACAGCCAGGGCGTCTAGCAACTCTCCGTTGGCTTGCGAGCTAACTAGAACCAAACTCCGGTCAGGCCAATCACATCGTGTATAGAGTCGGTGCAAGATAGAATTGCGGCAGTTCCACGTGCTACTTGTAAACAAAGAAGCTGGCTAACAGTGGTCTTTCAAATCGGCTTTGGCTGCGACTCTGGAAGACTTGGGGTTAAGCTTTTCTTTGAGGAAAGAACAAAGAACGGCACTGAAGTCATTCTTAAGAAAGGAAGATGTGTTCGGAGTTTTGCCGTCCGGATACGTCGAAAGTTTAATCTATAAACTAGCTCTGCTGCACCTTCTTTGCTCTGGTTGGTTGTAGCGCTATCCTATTGCGTGCAGAGGGAATTTGAAAGACAACCGTTTATCCCGCCCCTCGGATTGAGCCCTGCCAATGGTGTGTTCCCAGACCCAACATCTTGATGTGGGTCTGGCTTGTCAGGCTAGGGTTATATATCAGTTGGTATTGGATAATTAATCATCTATGCTTGTTTCCTTTATTTTTGCATTTATATTACTTTTTCAATATTCACTTAACGCACACTTATGGTTTAAAACATTTTAAAAAGACAAATTATTTAACAAAAAGGATAAATCTAATCTTTAGCAAAAGTCTAAATGAATATCCATTACAATGTTGTAGCATTTAAAATGATTTTATATTATTTAGACAAAATAGTATAGAATTTTAATATTGAGCATTTGTTGGTTGTTGGACAAATAATTATAATTGTATTGTATCACCCACAATTTTAATACGGGTACATCCCTAATTATAATTGCAACAATGTTTTTGTGTTCACAGAGTGAAAAAGGTAGTTTGTGTTTGATACTACATGAGGATGAGTAAACAATGACATTTTCAATTTAAATTTCTACATATTCAAATTAGAGAGAATATTTAAATGATGCACTCGGGAAGCTACCTACTTTTTTGATTCCCAAAGCAGACAAAAAGGAAGCAGTATTTAGCCAAATATCCTTCTGTAGAGTACAGACTAGCTCAAACGTGAGAGGAAGAAATGTCATTCAGCATGACAGACCGATCCAGAGTCAGTCATAAGCTGAGTCAACAGCTCAGCCAGGTTTAAGCTACATGGAGTCTAAAGGGGATTACTGTCTGACAGACTGATCCAAAATCAGACTGCATGTCAACATCTCAGCTAGACCTGCCAGACCTTGACTACACCTAGAACAAGAAAGAGACTGCCTTTCTTTTCACTGAAAACCACAGAAAAAAAGAGATGCCAGAGATTTTGCACCAAAACAGTCTGAGTTTTACCTTACCTGAACATTTTACACATTCTCTGTGACCTTTAGAATTAAACAGGCTGTTTTAGTGAATCTACCGTTATATAAGGCATCTAAAAGTAAATTACCTTTGTTAAGATTGGCTAACTTCTTTGCATATGAAAACTACTGGTGTAGTTCACACTGTATTCATCAGGACAGGCCATGTTGTTGAATACTGAATAGCTGTTGATGTGTAAATGTGGGCGGTGATATGTTAATGCCCTCATGGTTGTTACTTCAATACTGTGACAATTACAGAATGACCTGTTTTTGCAACTTTGGGTTTTGAATGCTTTCCATAGTCTGTTAAGGTCTTTTTTTACCAAAAGAGCATGTTTTCCATGAAATTACCCCTTTGAGGATGCTTTACCATCACTTCCATAAGAAAAGAATGTGAAACATGAGAAATCGGATGGATTTCCCTGTTGAAATGTATTTTCAATCACAAAATGTAAAGTTTCAGTAATAAGAAATAAAAGCAAAATTGTCACATTGTGAGAAATAAGGCGATAATTGTAGAGAGTATAGCCGGTTCAGTATAAATATAGAGTCGCAGTTACTTTACAATACACATATTTTTCACTCTAAGACAGAAACGGACTTTGATAGAAAACACTGTCCATATACAGTACATAATATATTATTATAGTCACTTCCTATGAACAGATTTGAGGTGATAATTGAGTGCATGTGCACATACACGTGTTGCATGTTTCCAGGCTGCATTGTGGGAACTCCTGATGCTGATTCATTGTGAAGCACCACTGTTCTTTTCCGGAGAGAAAATGTGTCCAGCCGCACATGCACATACACTTTACTGCTTGGAAATACAGTGACCAGCCTATGTAGTGCCTATGTAGTAGCAGCTACAGCCTGTGACACAGCTGTGTGTGCGTCAGTTAGGGGGTTATCATTAAGCAGAGGGTTGTAAACCCCCATTAGGTAATTGTTTCTCTTTTGGGCCCTGGATCATGCCATTTGGCGACAGTAACCCCTTCTGTTCACAGTCACTGACCCACAACTGATGAGTGTGTGTAGGCCGGGATCGAACAGCTGCGGATTGTGATGTTTGTTGTCACAGCTCCTCACCTTTGGTTCATTTAGCATTTGGACGCCCAGTGAGCTTTCAGTTGTCTAGCATAACATCAGCATGAAGGTGTGTTGACTTCTTTGTTTGAAGGGGAAAAAAATGTCTGTAAAGAGAAGTGTACAGTACTCTATACTGTAATTTACTCCTGCTAAACACAGTGTGCTTATGTCACATTTACACCCAGGGATAATTAAGGCTGCTCGCAGCTGAATTCAAGGTTTCCACCATCATGGAAAACCTGGAAATATCAAGGAATTTTATGTTAAAGTCATGCAAATAAATAAACTATTAAAAAATTGTAGTGAAAATTATAGACATTTCTGTGGTAAACATACAGTACCATTCAAAGGTTTTGGGTCAGTAAGATATTTTAAAAGAAATATATACCTTTATTTAGCAATAATGCATTAAATTGATAAAAAGTGACAGTGAAGACATAATGTTACAAAATATTTAATATTTCAAATAAATTACGTTCTTTTGAACTTTTCTATTTATTGAAGAATTCTGAAAAAAAAAAATGCATTGCGGTTTCCACAAAAATATTAAGCAGCACAACTCGAAATTTTTCTTGAGCAGCAAATCATCATGTTAGAATTTCTGAAGGATCATGTGACACTGAAGACTGGAGTAATGATGCTGAAAATGTTGCTTTGCCATCACATGAATACATTATTTTTTTATTTAAACAGAAAACAGCTATTTTATATTGTAATAATAAAATTTCACAATATTACTGTTTTTATTGTATTCTTGATCAAATAAATACAGCCTTGGTGAGCATACAAGACTTTTTTCACAAACCCGTGAACATTTTTGTAGTTTTGTTTTTCTTTAAAAATATTAAATGTATAGTATTTTTTTTATTGTGTAATATGGACAACATTGTTTGATTTGTAAGACAATTATTTGTATTTACAATAATTTTTGGGGTTTTTTTTCACCACTAAATTTGTCAACTTTATTTAAATGGTTAAAAAAATGACTGGAAAAATCATGGATTTGAGGTAGCCAGCAGGATGTTGAATTGATGATATTTAAATTTGAAAGAAAAAGCTACATGTGCTGAATTTTCAGTTAATATTTGTGAAGCCAGTTTTTATTCATTGGCTGGTGTTGAAAATATGGAACTCAGATTTTGCAGAATAGCAAGTGTATTTCGGCTCAATCATTGTGGCATGCAGGGAGATGTACACATTTAAAAGGATAGTTCATCCAAAACATAAATGTTGTAATATTCCACAGAAGAGAAAGTCATACATGTTTGGTACGACTTGAGGCAGAGTAAATAATGACGAGGTGCACCGATCATGATTTAACATGGCTTATTCCGATCGCAGATTTTCTACGGCCAAATTGTCTGATTCCGATGCTGGTTGCCTATTTATTTATTTTTTCCCCCTTTCTTTAAGTACATTTATTTGTTGTTTATTTGCTTTATTACAGGCCAAACTGGACTTTTAAAATCATGCAGTGTGCTGTATCTAAAGATTCTAGTCTTAGAATTTAAGAACCAGCTGTTGCCAGTCGTCCTCACAAAGATTTTATGAAACATGTTTGATATTTGCGACTGGCACAGGCGATTTATGCTGAGGGGATGCATTCCCTGTCAAACATCAACAAAATTGTGTTTGATAAAATTAAAAGAATGATGTTTCTTTTGTATTAATTCATAAATTAACATTGCAAGTTAACTGTTTTAGGCTATTCATTTTGTGAAACTGCATTCTTTACAAAATTCTCTCATTTTAAAAATAGAAATAAAGGGCGTTTCTACACTGGTAGTTTAGTTCAGAACACGGTTTGCATGAAAAATTAGTAATGTGAAAGCTGTCATACGAACCTGGGAGCGCACCAGGGTACCGAACCCGAGACTAGGAGGTGCTCTAACCCGGACTCAGGTGCGCTCTTGTTCAGAAAAGTAACCTGCACATTCGTTTTAGCCAATTACAATGTATTTACTTTAATAAAACACATGTTGATGATTTACCTTGGATACAAGCGAGAGCGACCTGCACCTGCAGGGTGTTCGCACATTGCAAGTGCAATCAGGGCATTGTCTGGTTATCCCCAGACCAAGCTCAATCTTTTAAGACTGAACATTGGTCTGGGGAGTCTGCTCTGTATTTTTACTGCACAAGAGGCGTGATCAACGGATGTAGTTCAAATGATTCTGTATGTAATTGGATTGTCCTTCAATCAATCAGACCAACGATCCATCGCTTCTCTATCCGTCATTGTGTTAAACCCACCAATAGTGCGCCAGGTGGATAAGCCGGTTTGTGACCGGTTTGTTACAGAAGCAGGATATGTACAGGTTTCCAGGGCGAAATCAAATCGCAGACAGATCTGGCTGGGTTTACCCAATCTAATTAGGGCAAGAAATGAATGGCAATCCACCGTCTCCTCAAGAGTCCCTTTGCAAGCATGCAGCAGAAAGCTGCCTTCAACCGACACACTTACAGTAAACCCAAATGTCATTTACTCCGCTGCGCATAATAGCACCAAATTCATAATAATAATAAAAAACTATATATTGACCCATGTTCTGTTTTCTGTCATGCGCTGTGCATGTTTGTGATTATGTAAGATGCACGCAAATGCAAAAGGGTTCAATAGAATCAAGTTGACCAACACTGGGAGCCGGGAAACCGGGAGCTTTCAAACTTGGACTTGGACTGCAGCAAACGTGCCCAGTGTAAAAACATTGTTTTCTTTTATTTCGACTTGGAGTCTAATATAAGTTAAACAGAAAAAAATGGTAGCTTATGTAGGCTATATAACGGCACTTGTTTCAGAATAGTAATGTTAATGATTGATAGCCTAATGTTAATTTAAAAAGTCAATGAATAAAAAAAAAAAAATCGCAAACATGACATTTGTAAATTATGCAGGGTGTTCAAATACTTATTTTCCTCACTGTACACACACACACACACACACACACACACACACACACACACACACACACACACACACACACACACACACACACACACACACACACACACACACACACACACACATATATATACACATACTAATTATATCTAATATGATGAGGAAATACAGTTCTTTGAGTGTCTCTGCAGCTCTTCTGTCAAATGAAGTCATGCTTTCAAAGTTTCTAGTGTTGTCAATCGTGTTAAACGGTTTTGGGAGCGTTGTACACTTATGCTGCATTCCAGGCAGATTTTTGAGCCCGTCAGTCAGGACTTCAAACCACGACTCACGACTTTGTAGCGTTGCAGGCAAAGTAACGCCAAACTCACTGAGCGCAAGGCATTGTGATAGGTAGATGTAAGCAAAGCATGGCGGACCGTACCATTTCTATCGCCAAAGGTGCTCACTTCTTGCTTATTAGAGGGTAAATGGAGGAGAAAAAATGTTGCATAAGGCAAGAGAAGCTGAACCTTTTTATTTTACGTTATTTGTAAAATAACATGTACGGCTTCCATAAACACCGCATCTGTAGGGGCTGCCATTGTTGCTTCGCGGGCTATGTGACGTCAGAGCTCGTAACTGGGAGTACATTGATCTAGCACGAGTTCACGGGTGGGAAGTCACGGGTTTGACTGCTGTTCCAGTGCACTTTCACGGGTAGAAGGTTGGAAAAGCATGGTTTACGGGTTGCCTGGAACGCGGCATTACTTTAGACTGATAAAATTAAAATAACATTTTCAATGACTTCTGTTTCAGATTAAAATAAAGCAGTAGCCCTATTTTATTTTGTTATAACCGGTAACTCTGGAAACAGAACAAAAAAATGTAATTGCGCAGCGTTTTTGCTCATACTAACCAATTTGTTTTTAATTCCTGATTTGTGAATAAGTCTACATTATTGGTTGATTTATAGGTTTAAAAAAATAGCTCTAGAAATGTTGTAATTAATGAATCAGGAAATTCATAATGAAATGTGTCTGCTCAGACAATACAGCAACAAGAAAACCTTTATGTTTAATGTATCATAAAAAAACAAAAAAACACCAGTGTTGTTGGCAGGGTTTTTCCTTGTTTTTTTGTTGCACATATTGCACTGCAAACAAGTAGCGGTGGCTGTCTGTTGACATCCATGTTTTTGTTTCGGTACAAGATCGCGCACAGTTGAGTTCAGCAGAATGTGACTCAATTACCGTTAAGTGTGTTGTGTGGACTGACTCAGCTGTAAACGTTTGTGCTTTTCTCTGACTGTCAAAGACTGAAATCTGCTCCAGTCGAAGGGAACAGTCTTTAAGTGTGTTCAGTTCAGTCTTAGAATGTTTCAGCTAGTCGTTAAGTGTGTCCCCGGCTTAAGTGTACAACGCTCCCAAAACCATCAGCTGTATACTGTTTCCATGGTTACTACTGTACACAAATCAGGCAAACTTTTCCGAAGACAGTCCATTCCCTTCAGAGATACATAAATATACACCTGACCTGCAATTCAATATTTATATTTTTCTTCCAATATTTTGAGCATTGCGAACAGTGAGCTTGCTGTGCCTTTCAAAGTATTTGTTTTGCTGAACCATTGGTTGTTCAAAGTTCTTTTCCGGAAAGTTTGCTTTGGTTCGATCTCCTAAAACTAACTTTTTTTGACCTGATTTTGTTCGAAATTACATCACACCAGTGATTCAATGTTTTTATAATACATGACAAAAAAAGCTATTTATATTTTTCAGAGGCAATACTATGTCTAAAAGTATCACTGCAAACACAGGCTGTTAACCCATAAACCCATTTAATTTATCTATAGATCATCCTCCGAGCCTTGGATAAGAGAGTACCTTTATAGTCAGAAGTCAGAGATATCAAGTAGGAGTATCCCACATCTGACTTTGGACAATCCATTGCGTGCCTGATATAAAAGTTTACTTCATACAGGTGCATTGCCTTGAAATGGCATGTTCATTTTTGTAACTGTTTTGCACATGATCCACTGTGGCATAGTGTGTGATATGAAATTGTTTGATCCCCTCAGAAATCAGAGATGAGGCTCTCAGGGATTTAATCATTCAAGGGTTGTCCCTAGCAACAAGAAAATATATCATCATGTGACAGTCATGCTATTTATATATTTGTGGATATATTTTTAAGAGTGTACTTGCAGGAGTGACATTGGTTCATGTTTGTGCATGTTGTGTAAAGTGTATATTCATCAGTGCTATGTTTTCTGTTTATTGTTCTGAGGAGCAGAACTAGGGTGTATTATTGCATGATTCAAAAAGCTTGTGAAGTGAAGGTTAGCATGAAAATGTATCATCTGTCATCAATGCTGTAATTGATTTATTGCATAAAGGTGACGTGTGATGCTCTGAGCATTTTGCTATAAGTAAACCATTTGTTAGTGGATTTCTTCAAAAATGATATAGCAAATATTGCTCTTTTGTTTGAGCAGTCTGAGTTCAGTGAACTTCTGGCTCAACCAATAGCATGTAGGGTCATCTGTTTGTCATACAATGGAAAACAAGGGACTATATTGTATTGTTGGTTCAAAGACACATTACAAGATCCAAGATATTTTGAAATTTTCAATTACTTTTTATGTCAGTGTCAGCGTTAATACACGACCATTCAAAAGCTTGAGGTCTGTAATGTTTTTAAAGTCTCGTATGCCGACCAAGGCTGTAAAACAGTAATATTGTGAAATATTATTACAATTTAAAAGGATTGTTTTCTATTTTAATATATTTTAAAATGTAATTTATTCCTGTGATGGCAAAGCTGAATTTTCAGCATCATTACTCCAGTATTCGGTGTCACATGATCATTCAGAAATCATTCTAATATGCTGATTTGATGCTCAAGAAACATTTATTATTATCAGTGTTGACAACAGTTCTGCTGCATAACATTTTTGTGGAGGCATTTCTTTTCCAGTTCTTTTATGAATAGAAGGTTTAAAAGAACAGCATTTATTTGAAATCTAAATCCTTTGTAACATTATCAATTTACTGTTACTTTTGTTCAATTTAATGAATTTCTAGCTCTTTTTGAGGAACTAAGAATCATCTCAGAATTTTAGTGCTCCTATAAATCACAAGCTTAACACTTTTCGTAGATGTTTACATACATTAAATGAAATGGCTAAAAAGACCTGATTGGTGGCACACAGACTTTGAGCATCCATTTTTGTGCTTGTGTTTTACACTATACTCATACACCGATAGGGCCTGCAAACCAAACATAGCAAGGTTGTTAAGAAAACTGAGTTATCATCACATCTTTGATTTATCACCAGTGTCACTAAGATGGCTGCCAAAGAGCATCTCCCATCGCGGGGTGCTATTTATATCAGCTATTCATCAGCTCCATCAAGTGTTGGGGAGATACAGCAGGATGAGCGTGTGAGACACGCATTGACTGTCAGGCCACCGTCTTGACCTTCAGCATCACAAATAGCTGCAGAAGACCTCAGTGTCCAAGTGCAAACAAATACAGTTTTGATAAGATGTGCTTTATGACAGCAGAGATATTGATTACAGGTACAACGCAAGGGACAAGTGCACTTCACATCTGTAAAAGCGCTGTGTGTGTGTGTGTGTGTGTGTGTGTGTGTGTGTGTGTGTGTGTGTGTGTGTGTGTGTGTGTGTGTGTGTGTGTGTGTGTGTGTGTGTGTGTGTGTGTGTGTGTGTGTGTGTGTGTGTGTGTGTGTGTGTGTGTGTGTGTGTGTGTGTGTGTGTGTGTGTGTGTGTGTGTGTGTGTGTGTGTGTGTGTGTGTGTGTGTGTGTGTGTGATATTATGATTGATCATGATGTCTAATGAACATGCTCTAGGGTTATCAGAGTCCTTTCGAATAGAATGCATGGAGAGAAAAAAGAAAGAAGGAAATGTGTGATGCAAGGCCCTGTTTACACTTGGTATTAGGGTCAGTTTTTTTTTTTACTATTAATTTATTTAAAAGTATATTAAAAATATCTGTTGCAATATATAATAACACCATACAGGCACTTGAACACGCCTTTTCTATGATGAGAATGTTTGTTTTTAATTTCTGTATTCAAATTAATTTAGATATTTTTTGGGGGAATAAATTTAGAAATGTCAGGGTGATACAATTATCCTGTAGCCTGGATGCCAGACGAATTTAGCCCCGCCCACAATTTTTTTTGCACGGGCAGTTCGGTCTGGACTTGATCCATAGAGTAATTATGCCCGAACAGAAACTGTTCTGACCAATGAAATTGTCAGGGCGGGCTTTAGACGATGATGGACAGATGATAAACAGTAACGTAATCATCCACGTCATCAAAGGCGCTTGGGTTGAATTTGTTCTAATCCTAAACGGAGAACTTGTTCGTATATGCATTCACCTTTATTTCTCTCAGAAATGATGATCGTGTTGGTAAGTCCTCTGTGTATCCTTAAATTCTTTTTTTTACAACACCGGCAAAGATCGTTTACACTCATCATCTTCTTCTAACGTGACTTATTCTAGCGTGCGTGCAGACAGGGTTGCCAAGTCATACAGCAAAACTCGCCCAATTGCTACTCAAAATTAGCTAAAAACAAGCCCAATAGCTTTCCAGGGGGGTTCTCCGGGGAAAAGGGCATTTGGGGGGTAAAATGTGTTATTTTGGCTGGACTGCCTGCTAAATTTCGCATTCCTGGGTCTGTATATCACATAATTGGGGTCGCTTCAACCCGCGGACTTGGCAACACAGTGCAGTTGAGTTCTGTTGACATTTGACAACTAACGTTATGCGTGGCTCCGTTGCTCTGATTGGTTGTTGGTCTATCTAATTGAGGTCTTTCCTGGTTTGGTTTAAACACGCCCCATAATCACAGCCCAACGGAGCAGTATCAGACTCATATTCTGACTAGAATTGAGTATGACGACGTCAGGCTAATTATCCTGGTATTATGGAGAAAAAAGCCTCATTAAAATAATACAGTTCTTGAAAAGTAAACCTACTTGGTATCAAGTAGGTAATATTAATAATCCTTTATTATTTTTTCTTACAATACAATTACAAAACTCTTTGTAAAAAATAAAAGCCTCTTAAAATACCAGATAGTTTGTCCTTTTTAGTACATTCATTTTTAATAATTTTTTTAGGTTCAGGTTGCAAAATGTCATGTGGTGCAACTCCCCAAAAACTCAATGATATTTATGAATTAATAATTAATTGTATTTGTTATAAATGCATTTCATCTTGACAAATTGTTGAAAATACTTTTTAAGATCACGTGTTCAAGCGTAAGGAAAATGTGATTACTTCTTACTTGATGGTTATACAACATGACATTTTCTTATAGTTATTAAATTGAAACTTTTCTTAATAGATGTTTTTATGAACATTTCCATTCATAATTGATCCATTAAAATCTGTCTTATTTAAACCCCTTATTTAAGTGCATGGTTGATTTATAGATCAGTAGCCGGTCTTTTACCATTGTCTGAGCTGCATTTACACCTGTATTTATTACTGACCACTTGTGATTGCTTTCCCTGAGGTGGAATTTAATATGCAAGGTTTAAACGGGGTCTAAGGGAATGTGATAGAGGAGGCAGAGCAGTCATTATGGACTCTTTGATCCCTAAAGCTACTTTAATCGAATATGTAGTTAGAGCAATACAGTGGTGGTTGGGGGTACACTTTGCTCTCCTACAACCAATTATCATCAAGGTGTTACAACATCTTGACTTTTAGCTGTGCAAAGCTCTCTCACGCTGATTTCACACCCAGCGATTGGCTTCCAGGAGCCTGTAGACTGTAGCATGTGGTTGTTGTTGGCCCTGATGTAGGTGGTAATCATAGACATGGTGGTATATGTGTTGTTTCAAGCATAAATTAGCGGGGTTTTTTATGTTGTCAATATCTTACGTGTTCTTTCTCCTTTTTTGCTTGTAACAGGTACGACCCGCAGTCCTCGTGACGGAGAGGTGCCTGGAGTAGATTATAATTTTTTGTCAGTGGAGGAGTTTCTAAAACTTGAACAGAGTGGGACACTGTTGGAGATTGGATCTTATGAAGGTAAAACACCAATCTATAGAGTTTAAACGCATGCTTTTTGCTTAGCCTTTATAAACAACCTAAATGACAATTTAAAATTTGCTTTGTTTTACATTGCGCTCAAACATCTTTTATACGTTAGTAATGATATGCGAATGTAATCGCTATAACATGTTCTTATAAATCCTTATCCAATAATCGCAAATGATTGCAAAGATTATGGAAATTCATTGAAGGTGTTGGAAACCTGTAATGCATTATGGGATGCAAATTCTTATTGAGTTCTTCCCATGAACACAAACATCAAACTGCTTTTATCATATAACAACATAGAGTAGTTACATTTATTTATTGCATATTTTTGGGGATTTGCTCCAAAAAGTAGCAAATCGTACAAACGATTGTAAGTCGTACAAACAATAGAAAGGTTTTGATATGTTAAACCAAGGCAGTGCTCATAGATCAAGGTCAGCTCACAATAGCTAAATAGATTGTTCTGTATGGTGAATAAAAACATACCTTTTTAACAGTAACATGATCAAATGTACTTATTTGATTAGTGACCTAGTAATAGTGCAGAACCTTAATTCTTATTTATTTTACACCACATTATAAAATATTTTTGTTATAAAAATATTATAATCTATAATTTGTATTTATTTCTAATAAGCCTTTTATATAGGTACATGTATATATTAACATTTTTATTCATTTTAATGCTAGATTTTCAGATATGCGTAACATACTTGACATGATATTTAATCAAAATAAATTCTTGTTAATAATTAAAAATCTTTACTTTTTTTGGTTTCTACTGTGTGCTGCTGTTGTTTTTAATCAAAATTAATCTCTTAATTAAAATTAAGGTTGATCACTCGGCCTGACGTGACTGAATTCTAAATTTATGACTCATTTAATGATGTGGAGTGCTTTTGTTCAGACAGACAGCTCTGTCCATTGTGCACGCTCATTGCCCTTAAACAATCCTGCCTGATTGTCCATACACACTGATACCATTATCTCCCCATTAAAGTTGCATCAACTTCATGAAGACAAGCAGTCATTTTCATAATAGAGCATTTGCAAAAACCCACATCATCATGTCTCGCATATCCTTTAACCCTCCTGTTCTGAATGCTGGTAATATCCTCTTGTTGCCTAGGTAACTATTATGGAACACCCAAGCCGCCCAGCCAGCCCCCTAGTGGGAAAGTGATTACTGGCGATGCTCTGCAAGACAGCCTTCCTGGTTCCCAGCAGTCAACCCCACGACGCACCAAGTCCTACAATGAGATGCAAAATGCTGGAATAGTGCCTACAGAGACTGAGGATGATGATGAGGTTCCTGAAATGAACAGTAGCTTCACAGGTCAGCAGTGAGCCGATTTGTTTGCCTTTCCGTCTGGCACATGGGAGAAGGGAAGAGTGATGCCTCTTTGTTGCTTTCCTCTTCCTTCGCCATCACGATTCAGGGAGGAAGGGGGAAAGAGCGCCATCTGGCTGTGGCAGAGGGATTTTGTTTGTGTTAGAAAGCACCAAGATGGACTCTGGTCTTTTATTTATTGATCCGACAGTTATGCGCTGCCAACTTTCGCACTCTGTATCAGAGTATTGAATGGGTTGCATTTCGTGTTTGTTCTTGGAAGGTGTCTGTCTATGAAATAGATTGCTGCATGCAATAGCTGCTGGTCGATGAGGGGTATTGATATCCTTGTGATCGGATCACAAGTAGGCAGCACTAAGTACAGGTTTCAACACTTTTGTGATACGATTCGATAGCTCTAAACGTATTTGGAGATGGTAAAAAATGTGAATGTCCACATTGCATTAAATGATAAATGCAAATCTATCCTGGAGTACTGAGAACAGTATCGCGCCGCCTATTCATCTGTCAATCAACAGTTATACTAAAGAAAGGGTTTAAAACTACTTTAAAGGCATTTTCCCCGTCCAATTAGGAGGTGTACACATCTAAAGTTCAGTTAATACAGCCGCACAACTACAGTAATATTGTGCATTCCTTTCTAAATGTCATGTTTGCTTTGAGATTGGTAGTATATATGGAAGCAGCGCTTTTGTGCCAACATTTATTTATCTATTTTACTTTTTTTGTGCCTTATTAACATGCTGTGGAGACATAGTGATGTATCATGTATGTACATGGCCGTTTCAAAAGTTTGGGGTCTGTAATATTTTTTAACGTTTTTTAAAAGAAGTCTCTCATGCTCACCAAGACTGCAAATTTACATTAAAACAAGTACTGTGAAATATTTTTACAATTTAAAATAACTGTTTCTATTTGAATATATTTGTAATGTATATATATATTTGAATGTATTCCTGTGATGGCAAAACTGATGATTTGCTGCTCAAGAAACATTTCTTATTATTTGTTGAAAACAGCTGTGCGGATTAATATTTTTTTGTGGAATCCATTTCTTTCAAGATTATTTGATTCATATAAAGATCAAAAGAACAGCATTTATTTGAATTCAAAATCTTTTGTATATTTTATAAATGTCTTTACTGCCACTTTTGATCAATTTATTGCATAAATTATTTAAATAATGTATTAATTTATTAGAAAATACATACAAATATTACTGACCCTAAACTTTTTGAAAGATTGTGTAGTCACATAATCGTAGCACAGGAGATGCATTTGAGACACGTTACAACCAGGTGTAAACAGCAGACGGTCTCGTCTGACGACTTGTGATCCTAGACGAATGTCAGTATCATTAAATATCTGCTTCTGATCCCACAAGCTGGTTTGTGTAAGCATTGACATTTTTCCAATCCATACTTCAGGCTGTATGCATATTTTACTTCAAGGGAATTATAATATTTTATATTGCATGTTGTGTTCAATATCCAAGTTAATTCTAGGGCCCTTCATTTAAAATAGGCAATAAGCTGTCCTATTCATACAAGTTCACGCCTTTCAATTTGGAAGAGTGGTTTAATTTAAAGCAGCTAATTCAGTCAGGCGGGCCATGCAACGTAGTTGAGAGTCGATTTGTTTAGATTTCTCACCTCTCCAAGAAGGTTAAGTGTGTAACTGTTTACACTCTTATTGATTGACGGGATTACATTTTTTGGTGTGGGAGGGAAAGTGTCAGACAACTAGGTGTCGGAATATGTATTTGTGTATAGTAGTTGTGTGTAGAGTGTGAATAGTGTTTGATCACTCCAGAGTTTACAGGAAGTGAGAAGGAGGGGGCTTGGTGCCATTCTCCAAAGCATTAGCATTAGCAAAAGTTAATTGGCACATTTATTTGGGATGCTTTTCTCATCCTGAGCCTCATGTTGAACTGAGAGAGTCTAATCTTATGTGTGTATGCAGGAGACTCGAGTGAACCCGACGACCACCCCTCCGTGCGGCCCTTCGCCCGCGATCACGTTCAACCCTACGGGCTCAACAACACCTCGGCGTCAACCACGGAGAGCTCTCAGAACACACACACACACCCCGGCTATCCCACGGAAGAGGACCCTCTGGGGCCTCTGCCTGAAAACTGGGAGATGGCCTACACTGAGAATGGAGAGGTCTACTTCATAGAGTAAGAACCAACTACTATCTTCATGATACTTTTATTAGATGGACATTTACAGTGGCCCTGAAAAGTTTTTCGACACTGTACACATTAAAATTCATGTCTGCGGATATGTCATACTGAAAGGCAATTATATTGGCATAAATAAATATTATAAATAAATAATCATATTTTTTAAATAGTAAAATCTATTTTAAAATCAATTAAAACCATAAATAAATGAGAATGAGAAATGAGAAAAGAGAATTTGAAAATGCATAAACCAGTAAACTATATTTTCATTTTGGTTTATATATATATATATATATATTCAATTAATAATTGGTGAACTTAATATTATTATTTTTGATGCTGTGAATTCTTTAATATATTTATCAAAGTATTAATAATTGATAGATTTGTCAGTTAATTTTTTATATAGATTTACTCATTTGCATTGGCCTCTGAACAAAAGTGAAGTTAGATGTGATCTAAGATAATTTGTTTGCAAATGCCACTTGGTTTGATCTTTTGATTCTGATGAAATTAAACATTTTTAACTGTAACCTAATTCTTTTTCAAATGCTTCTTAGGAACACTATCAGTATATTTAGAATGTTTTATGTATAGACACAAGCTGCACTATAAATATCTTAGGTTGCAATGGGTTTGTGTTTCTTATTTTAAGTTTGGATATTGCTTCTGGCAGTTTTTCAGATATCAAGACGGGAAGTATCAAACATTGCGGTATCTTTAGTATAAGTTTTCCTGCCTGCTGGGAAGCAGAAAAAAGACCACAGGATGTTGTTCTGCATGCATCTTTTAGAACAATGCCTCACTGTCTGTGTTCTGCATCTATTATTAGCCACAACACAAAGACAACATCCTGGATAGACCCCCGATGCCTGGACAAACCTCAGAAGCCCCTGGAGGAATGTGAAGATGATGGTATGGACATGTGGTTGAGTTTTTGTCTGGTTTGCATGCACCAACATCAGATACATGATGTGCTTTAGATTACATGCATTCATAATGCTTGCTCGTGAGTGTTTTTGTGGTGATGTTCATAAGCTTTTACTGTAGTAAATATAAAATTCTAAATAATATCTGTCACAAAAGCAAATGCAGTTTTAATCAGGCGCATACACTGTATAAGTCCTTCACATTGTCCATTGTAATCTTGTGATGGCCTGTAGATGGCGCTCTTGAGCTGTCATGTATAACAGACACTCTCACCTTGTGACAGGCAGCTGCTATATTGCTACAATGGATTATATTAAATCTCATCATTTAAACAAATAATGAACCTCTATAGCCAATTTCCCTGTGTGGTGGAATCTGGAAAGATTTCCAGAGGAGTTTTATGATTATGCCAAATATGATTTTAGTTGCTCAAATCTCACATAATAATTCACAATAATTCTCACACAATACAGTTAATTTTGCTATTAATAAATGCCAATAATTTCTCATTTTAGGACTTTAAATGAAATATTTCCACTTTCTATGTAATATGGTGGCATAAGTATAAGGCTTTGAGCTGTAATTTTGCTTTTTATGATCAACTAACCTTCTCTGCCTCTCTGATACCCTTCCCCTCTTTCTCTCGTCCCACTTTGTGCACACCTGCCCCCCTTTTACTCCCTCTCGAGAAGAAGGGGTACATACAGAGGAACTGGACAATGAGCTAGGTAGGCCACAATTCCACAGGGAAACATGTTTTCCAACCCGAAGACACATAACCTGCATGTTTGTGGGGCAGATTGATCCTTCTGTGCTGCTCAAATCCTGGAACTGATTATGAAAACGGACCTCACAATTGATCCCAGATCAATGCAAAGGGCAACGTTTAACCACAGTGCACCTGCACCGCCATGTTTCAGTACTGCTGTCATCTAGTTCTTTGGTATTCATTTTGGAATGACCGAAAAACACATTTCATTACTTTCAAACAAGGTTGATTTGTGTTGTCATTGGCACTGCATGATGTAAAATATTCATTGTTACTGTTTCTACCGCTGAAGCGTTTGGAGTTTAACTCAGGACTCTCACAGCTGGGAGTGGTTCCGTTTTCATTATGCATGCAAATAGCTCAAGAGAGCCGAAACTATTATGTCGAGCTAACGGTGACAGTCAAATCATTGAATAATTTGTTGCTTTAATCAGTTTTACCATCGCCAGAGCACACTATATCAGCACGCAGATCTCTCTTGCTGTTCAGTGTGCCTTTGTAATTGAAGGGCCGATTCATCATTAGTAACGGATTAGATGATGCAGGCAGTGGCCTTGAGGAGGCCTGTGTTTGTGTCCTGGCTGATTGGAAGAGCACGGTCAATAGCTATTGATTTGAGAAATTGGAGCCATTAAATAGATGCCGTGACTGCGGGATGTGGGCAGTAGGTACGAGAGTATCCGGTCGCACAGTAGAGACTTGATCCTGTAGAGAGGGAAGATGGGATGCAAACAGATTAATGGCCAATTTGTCAGTAGAGTCGCAGTAATGATGTGGGGGGAAGGACAGGACGTACTGTTGAGCAGTTGCTATCGGTAGGCGCTTATGCTTTCTTCTTCACCAATCAACATAAAATAAAAAATAAAAATACAATTTGATATATAGTAATAATTTATAAATGATTTATTGTGTTGGGTGAAATTCAAATAAAGGAACACTTTACAATAAGGTTCCATTTGTTTACATTGGTTAACTGCATTAGTTAACATACTTCTACATAATTAAAAATACTTCTACAGTTCATTTCAGCATTTACTAAAACATAATTAAAATCAAAAGTTAATGTCATTTAATGGACCTGAGCTAACATGAATTAACAATGTTGTATTTTTATTAACTAACAATTAACAAACATTAATAAATAATTCAATAACCTTATTGGTGCTTTATTGTTTTTGCAACTAGACTGTACAGTAATGGTTTCAAACAGGTTTCCACAAACACAAACACCCCCTTGCTGCTATTGGTCAGACAAACGCATAACAATGCCCCCAAACTCATGCCATTGGTTTAGATGATGCAGGCAGCGGCCTTGAGGAGGCCTATATTTGTGTCCGGGCTGTTTGGAAGAGCACGGTCAATAGCTATTGATTTATGAATAGCTAATGTTAACAACATTACTAAATAATTTAATAATGTATTGCTCATTGTTAGTTAATGCATTTACTAATAATGTTGGGACCTTATTGTAAAGTCTAGTTGCAAAAATAATAATGGTTTCAAACTGGTTTCCACAAACACATCCCCTTGCTGCTATTGGTCAGACAAAGACATAACCACGCCATTGGTTGCCTGTGTTGCTATGCTAGTCTTGTCTGAACATCCAACCACACAGATCAATAGGTGTGTCCCAATTTGCATATGTACACACTATTCGATGCCATTTTGTAGTATAAATAGTGTAACACTGAGAGTTTAAGAAAGAAAAAGTACACTTCCGAATCCAATGCTGGATGACAAATATAAACTTGCAGCATCCATACACTAGATAGCAGAGAGCGTAGTGTATTGTATGTCATTTGGGACAAAACTAATGTTTTGAACGCAACAGAGAATCCCAGTGCTTAATTTTTTTGGGGGTAAATCAAGCTACAAATGGCTTAGTTATATTCATTTTCAAAGCTTTAACAATGGCCAAATGGCACACAGCTTTTTTTGTGACAGCTTGTCTATTACATAGTTGCGCAAATCCTATGACGTAAATTTCTCCCAACAAAAACACTCAATGATTAATTATTATGTTAAGATCAGGAGAAGTGAAGATATATGAGACAGAGGCTGCTGAGAGAATCGTTCACCGTTAGATCGTTATTTGTAAGTAATTGGTGTTGGTTGACATTTATAATTTCATTAGGACAGTACAGGAGTCTGTCTTATTTGCTGTTACTGCTTGGGAGAGATAATGAGTTCTTGTTTTACACACACACATACACACACACACGCACACACACCAATTAGAAGCTGTCACAATATAACTTTCCTATGGAAGGTGTGATGATGAGTTTCCTGTGTGCTGCAGGCACTATGCTAATACAACAGCTCTGTGTCCCTGGCACTACAATATTTCTGCTTAAACAGGGGTTGCTATGGTAAAGAAAGCAATATTTTTATATGCATGAAAACACCCTTCAATGTCAAGTGCAGCAGGGCCTTTTCATGATTATTCTGTTATTCTAGAGAAGACGTGTATCTTTTCGCTTTTACAGTGTCGCGATCAAATCTATGAGTATCTTCTGTTGTTTTTGTTCACTTGTCAACAGTTCGTGTTTTTGTTGTTTGCCAGGTCAAGAGATTTGGAAATGCTGTGGAATATATATGCTGTTTGTGTAAATATCACAAGGAGAGTTTTTGTCAGAGGCTGTGTCTGAAGACAAATGGCAGACCTGTACACAAACTTCATCTTTAGTCTGATGTCACACTTAATACGGAATTCCTCGGATATGTAGCAATGTTTTTATTACTTTGAGATGGGAATCATCCAGTCAGCACAAAAGAATTGATGACAGACTGTTGAATTATTGAAAATGGTGGTAGTGCTTCCGAAGCAGAGTGTGCATTACTTTCAAAAAGTCTGTTCCATTTATCAATTTTTCTTCTTTATACCATGGTGTTCCTCATCTGCATGTGCTTATGTTAAACATTTTTAAGGTTTTAATCCTTTAATGCATTTGTGTGTGGAACACTGATTCAGCATCAAGCCGTCGTTACTAGTTTGAATGAGTCACCCAAGTCTCTGTGACTGATTCAGAAGCATCACTTTAAAAGCAGGGGTTATTTTTTGGATACAGAGACAGAGAAATCCTTTTTTTATAATTATATTTAACTGTTGGTATTGCTGTGGTAGACAATACGGCTATTTGACATCACTGAAATAGTTCAGTAAAGTGATATGACAATAACCAATACCTTGAAACACCTGGTAACCAGTCAGAAACAAACATTTTGTAGTGCAGTTGTGTAAATTGTAAAAAAATAAAAAAAAAAAAACTACTATGTGCATGCTATAATTATATAATCTGCTCGACATGGTCATTATATATTTTTTTACATAGCTGGCTTGTTAGTTCGAAACCTCTTGAATTTTATTTGGTCGAAAAATCAAGACATGAAATTACAAAGTATTTGATAAAAGCCTTATGAAATTAGTTACAATGAGCTGAAAAAATGTGCATGCTATAATTATATAATCTGCTCGACATGGTCATTATATATTTTTTACATAGCTGGCTTGTTAGTTTGAAACCTCTTGAATTTTATTTGGTCGAAAAATCAAGACATGAAATTACAAAGTATTTGTTAAAAGCCTTATGAAATTAGTTACAATGAGCTGAAAATCTCTTCTGTTTTTCTCCTTATCCAGAGTTGCCCACAGGCTGGGAGAAGATCGATGATCCAGTGTATGGGGTGTATTATGTTGAGTAAGTGACTCATCAATATTACCTTCAAATCATCTTTACTATATGACATCATCCTGAAACCTAAAAGAGACGGCTGCAGTTCAAACAGTACCCTTTGTTACTGTTACCATTTTGAAATCTTGTTTTCTTTCTTTTTTTCTTTCTTTCTTTCTTTCTTTCTTTCTTTCTTTTCTTTCTTTCTTTCTCTCTCTCTCTCTCTCTCTCTCCTCTCTCTCTCTCTCTCTCTCTCTCTCTCTCTCTCTCCTCTCTCTCTCTCTCTCTCTCTCTCTCTCTCTCTCTCTCTCTCTCTCTCTCCTCTCTCTCTCTCTCTCTCTCTCTCTCTCTCTCTCTCTCTCTCTCTCTCTCTCTCTCTCTCTCTCTCTCTCTCTCTCTCTCTCTCTCTCTCTCTCTCTCTCTCTCTCTCTCTCTCTCTCCTTCCTCCCCTTCAGAGGGACTCTTGGGTTTGTAGCGCATAAATATGAATGCATTCATATGTTTTGATGTTGTTTCAAAGCAATATCTCCGAGGCAGGAGACCTTTTGGTTTTTGTCTTTGGAGATGTTTATGTATGTTTTGAGCAGTATTTGCCAAGTAAATTGCACAGGCCTTTTGAAAAGTACCTGGATCGCATGGTGGTGATGTGGTTTTATTTTTGGCTTTTGATTTGTGTTTATCGAGCTTGCCTAGTGTAGTAGACAGATTTTGTTTTTAAGCACATAAGATAAGAGAGAATAGCATACTTTTATGAAATTTAAATAAATGCAGAGGCCTTCAGCCATAGTTCAAGCCATCTTTATTGCCTTTTCTCTGAATTAATTCACTTTATTTCTCGTCCGCTTACCTGCTCTCCTTCTGCTCAACCTTTACCTGCCCTCTCATTCTATTTCTTGTTTCTCCCTCTGGTTCTGTTATTGACTGTGTCCTCTGCTCACTCATCTTCATCATCTCTCTCTCTCTCTTTCTCACTCGCTCCCTCTTTCTCCACCTCCCAGCCATATTAACAGGAAGACGCAGTATGAGAACCCAATTCTGGAGGCTAAAAGGAAGAAGCAACTGGAGCAGTCTCAGCCCGCTGAAGGTGAGCGGTATATCCAAGGTTCGTTTCAGGCCCAACATGCCGCCATTTCTGTCTTTTTCTATACGTTTGTGATTGTCCATGTTTGTCATTTAGAGTTTTGTTGCAGCTTTTGTTTTGGAATGTTGGGTTTAAGTTTTTAATTTAATTTTCCTATTTTACTAATTAATTACTGCTGAAATAATTGCTTAATTATTTTGGGTAAATGTTATTTATATAACAAGAAAACTTTTTTAAAGAGAAGTCTACACATGACTTGATGCATTTTAATGGATAAATGTACATGTTTTGGGCCAGTCTGTCATAAAAAAATAATAAAAAAATCTTGTTTTGTATTACATACCGTACATAAATCAGGATTTTCCCAGTTAATTACCAGGAGCAACCAGTCAATGTGAAATACTAATATGACATTTTTCGAATGAAACTGATTTTTTAATTTTAAAAAGTCAATATGAACTCATTATCATCCCCAATTACTTTCTTAAAGGGATAGTTTACCCAAAAATACAATCTCCATTTACTTACCCTCATGTCTTTCCAAACCTGTATGACTTTCTTTTGCGGAACACAAAATATATATTTGACGAATATTAATAATCAAACCATTTTGGTGGCCCTTGTCTTTCACAAAAGGAAATTAAATATAAAAAAAATAATCTTTAATGTTCCACAGAAGAAAGAATTTCCAATGGCACAAAAAATTATTGGTGTGTGTGAGCACACTTGGCCAATAAACAGATTCTGATTCCGAAAGTCATACAGGTTTGTAACTTTCTCTTTATGAAGGTGAATAGGGATGATTGAGCTCATGTTGACTTTCAAGGCTGCTTGAGTCGCACCTCATTCCATAAACGGTCTAGAAAGTTCTACTGAAATGCAGGTTGCTTTGGTCTGGTTCCCAGCCAACTCAGCTAAATATTGCTTTCTTGATTACCTAATAACTTCTTCTCCCTCTAGTTCTCCTAAAGTATCTCATATCCTGCCACTGGTTGTGATACAGTACTGACAAGTTGCAAGTTTTACACAGAGGAAGTTAGGACACCTTAGGGGGCTTTAAAGGTCTAAAGCTGGTGGTTGCACAGCCTGAGTATTAGTTTGAATAGGCAAGAAGTGTAACTGACTTGAGAGACACACAAAAAAGGAAGTGCACCCTTCACTCTTTCAGAATGGATAGAGGAGCATTCTTCAGGAGCACCGCTAGCGAGCTATGCTGCTAACCACCAAGAGACTTACAGAGACCCCGGCACGGCCCCTCCGCTACCACCCCAACTGGGGGCTAAACGTATGTGCTGACTCCTTTTTTTTGTTTGTAACACAAACACATACACACCCGTACGTGGCAAATTCCTCTGTGGGCATTCACTATTCACTCACTCCTGTTCACTTTTTCCAAATCTTCCTTCCCTAGCTTTGTGTCTCTTCTGTCCCTGTATTGTTTGAACACCCAATGATAAGCTGCTTATTTAAAGATTTAGAAAACACAATCTTTTTTTTAATGAAGGATATTGCATTGTCCCTCAAACCATTTTCCATCTCTCACTGGCGTCTTAATGTGGGCACTCGTTCAAATTATATGGTGCTTTCTATTGTGTCACATACAAAATATGCATTATGGTTGAAAGTCAAGGATGTGTGGAATTAATGAAGAGAAATGGTGTAGGTTAGGATACATATTGATACATTTAGGATTATATACAGTGGGGTTATACAAGTCCTAAAGTCTGGGAATCACATTAAAATAAAATATTTTGCATTATTTCTGTTCTAAGACTTTCTGAAATTAGTGTTATTTGTTATGTTCTCCACTTATTTTTATGTTAATGTAATTTGTAATTCTTTTTTTTTTAAATTAAAATAGAAAAAACAGAAATATATGCATTTTCTCTATTGGTCTCAGACTTTTGGACCCCATTGTATATGCAGTTTTGTGTATGTGTGTGCATTTAAATGTTATTGTTACAGACAGCTCAGTTTCTCTGTCTGTCATATATTCCCTCTCTCATATTTATCTTTATCATGTCCAGTCATTTGCATTCAGTGTGCAGTGTGTCTCTCTCCTCAGGGTATCTCAGCAGCTTTCTCTGATCCTTCTGTCACGACAGACCATGATGAACAGATCACACATCATCTCTCTAGCCGCTCACACCCTTCCTCTCTGCTCACTCCTCCATTCTCTCCTTCATTCTTTCTTGCACTAATGTCACTTTTGCTCTGATCTAGGACTGATTACCAGCTGATCCATCTACTAACATTCATTTGACCATTTTCCTGAATAACTATAATAATGCACAACATGATTATTTCACAAAAACATCTTCAGAAGTGCACACTGTTAATTTATTTTCTGACAGAGCAATGCTAAAATGTAACAAAGGACAGATTGTCAATACAAACTTGGATGTTGACAGATTAAATGTTTAAAAGGTGATATTAGCCGCGTTTCCGCTGAAATTACCCGGAACAATTTGTCCCAGGAACTTTTTTCCCCCAGACCTGTTGCCGTCTGCGTTTCCATCACGGTCTAAAATACTGTGCAAATTAGGCAAATTAGTCTGGTGATGTAGGACTGTGAGTGATTTTTCAGTTCCGCTGGATTTCGTCATCTTGTCGTCGGCCCATCTGTCATATTTTTTTTAAACTCCATTGTTGAAGTTCCACCCCCAAAATTTCCTGAACTTTGAAAAAGTACTACCTCGCGAGGGGGAAATCCTGAATTTTCCTGGATCTTCCAGTGGAAACACAACGAGTACCACCCCAAAGTCCCTAGTTCCTGGGGTGGAAACGCGGCTTTAGACCCTGTGTAGTTGTGTACTGTATAGACAGTTAGTTAGTTGACTGACAATGATAGATAGATAGATAGATAGATAGATAGATAGATAGATAGATAGATAGATAGATAGATAGATAGATAGATAGATAGATAGATAGATAGATAGATAGATAGATAGATAGATAGATAGATAGATAGATAGATAGATAGATAGATAGATAGATAGATAGATAGATAGATAGATAGATAGATAGATAGATAGATAGATAGATAGATAGATAGATAGATAGATAGATAGATAGATAGATAGATAGATAGATAGATAGATAGATAGATAGATAGATGACTCCATTACTCTATGGCTGGTAAAGTTAACTTTGAAGTTCAGTTGCTTCTTAAAACTTAAATTGTTCTTGAGATTTGCTGCTCTAATACACAGAGGTATGCGTAATCATCTCATACAGAGGGGCCAACAGATTTACCTTCATTCCCATTGCTCACAATTGTGCAATGCTTTTCTTACTGCAGGAGGGAAGCCATTTTTCACAAGGAACCCTGCAGAACTGAAGGGAACATTCATTAACACCAAGCTGAAGAAGAGCAGACGTGGGTTCGGCTTCACCGTAGTAGGAGGAGATGAACCGGATGAGTTCCTACAGATTAAGAGTCTGGTGCTCGATGGACCAGCTGCCCTGGACGGAAAGATGGAAACAGGTAAAACTTAAACTGTGGTATCGCAAAACACATCTTTGTGCTGTAGTCTTTGTTCTTGGGCCAACGTATATTTTGCTTTCTCAGGTGACGTTATCGTGAGTGTAAACGACACCTGCGTGTTGGGCTACACACATGCCCAGGTTGTGAAGATCTTCCAGTCCATCCCTATCGGCTCTATGGTCGACCTTGAACTCTGCCGTGGCTACCCATTACCCTTTGACCCTGATGACCCCAATACCAGCCTGGTGACTTCTGTGGCCATTCTGGACAAGGAACCCATCATCGTCAATGGAAAAGAAAGCTACGACTCTCCATCCAGCCACGGGAGCGAAACTACAGGTGGCGGCGGTAGTTTGAATGGCTCCAGCGACCCACCTCGCCCCCATAGCCCTTCAGCAGAGGTGGCTTCCAATGGCTCTCACGGTTATCCCAGTGACGTGGTGACGCTGGCATCTTCGATTGCAACCCAGCCCGAGCTCATTACTGTCCATATGGAGAAGGGCGACAAAGGATTTGGCTTCACAATAGCGGACAGCCCTTCTGGGGGAGGCCAGCGAGTGAAGCAGATAGTGGATTACCCACGATGCAGAGGCCTGAGGGAGGGGGACATCATCATGGAGGTGAACAAGAGGAATGTGCAGAACCTGACTCACAATCAGGTGGTCGATTTGCTCAGCAAGTGCCCCAAAGGCAGTGAGGTGACCATGCTGGTTCAAAGAGGTGAGCTCACATCTAAATTTTTATTGTTTTAATTTAAATTTAAGCACTTGCAATGAAAAACTAGCTCTATTTGTCCAAGTTTACAGGGTTTATGGCATCATTAAGGTTGCACAGATAATACAATTCTGACCAGTACCATTCAATTATTTTTCTTTTTATATTATGGCTGATAACCCACAAATAGTTGATATTAAAACTATTTTGTCTAAATAGTAAAAAATAAAATAAAATACCAAGAATTACCAAAATCCAATCTGGTACTGATACACTAGTGTTCAAAAATTTGGGGATGAAAAGAGTTTTTGTAATGTTTTTTGAAAGAAGTCTCTCTTATGCTCACCATGGTTGCATTTATTTGATCAACAGTACAGCAAAAAAAGTAATATATGATCAATGTAATTTTGTCCTTGCTGATTAAAACTATTAGTTT
The DNA here is from genome assembly GCA_023566225.1 of Romanogobio albipinnatus. NCBI lineage: Eukaryota > Metazoa > Chordata > Actinopteri > Cypriniformes > Gobionidae > Romanogobio > Romanogobio albipinnatus. The sequence continues at coordinate 22,827,972 of CM042254.1, read as the reverse complement.
ATATTTAAAAAAAAATCATATTGTACCCAAACTTTTAAACAATATAGTGTTTATTATGCATCCCTATCAAGCAAACTGTCTATTCCTTGAGTTGTATCCCATTTTAGATTATCCCACTGCTAAATGTTAAGTAAAATAAACTGATTGGTTTGTTTACAAGTCAGCCAGATGGCTGTATCCTGTTTAAGTGGGTGCTTTTTGGCCCTTTTTGTTTACATATTTCTGCTTTTATATAGTACACTTTCAGTCTCGCTTTTTCTCACTCTGGTATTATTTTCTACTGCGTCCCAAGCCTGGGAATGTGAAAAGGTCTTGCAATGTGGACCGAAAGATGGTTAAAAGTCGTCTTACTACTTGAGTGTAAAGAAAACATCTTGTAGTGAGAGAAGAGGTTGTTCAGTCAGTGTTCCTGAATGAGAGCTTGTGCATTTGAGATGAAGAGAGAATGACAGACAGACAATGTCCAGACAGAGACCATCTCGGGTGAGAGGTCTGTGCCGATCATCAATATGAAGTCTGTGACATCTGCTTTTTCCTTGAGGGCCACCAAAATCAGCTGTCTGTTAACCCCCATCTGACACTTCCACATAGCCTTTTCTCTTTATCTTGAATTTTGGGAGAGGAAGTTGAGATAGAAATGTCAAGGTTACCTGCTTTTGGTGGAAAACCGCTGCCTCTACGGTCCAGAGACGGCAAAAGAGAATGAAAGAAACAGAGAGAGACAAGACATAGAGAGATTCATGCGTGTGCGTGTGTGAAATGAGAGAAAACATTGAATACCAGCATCTGTAAAGGAAGAAGTTTTTCCTCATAGAAAGCTACAGTTTGAGAGAATTACTCCAAGAGTTGTGTGCACAAATCCCAAGGTCTTTCAGAACCTCAGAGCTTCAAAATCCTATTTTGCCTGTTTTCGGAGCATTCAGACAGAGCCTGGCACTCGCATTATTAATTTGATGAATTGAAAGCACTTTTATCTGTCTTGTGTAAGTGCTTTTAACAGGGCCATGAAATTGCTGCATGCCAATTGCAAGGCCAGTGTTTGTTGTATTAAAACGTCCCCATTTGTCATTTGGGACCGTTACCAGCATGTAAACAAAAGAGTATGCAGTGCTTATATATTTTATGGCTCATCAATAGAGCTGCCGCTTAGCTATTTTCAGTAAAGCAAAAAAAAAGCCAAGTTATCCTCTAGGATTTGATGGCCTGCTGAACTGATGTCACATAACTTGTAGTGTAATTTATACACAAACTGCAGAAAGCAGGACAGAATGGCCTGTTTTATGTCTGGCTTATATGTAGCTTACATGATCTATTGCAATGCATTTTTAAAGATAGAGATAAATAGTAAGTATTTTATTATACTATCATTCATATTTTTACTTGCCCTGCCATCATTTTCATTGGCCTAACCAAAAGAAAAAGAAAAAAATATGTTTTTTTTTTTTTTTAGGCATATATTTGTATATTTTCATGAAATAGAAATTATATATGTATTTGTATATATATTTATATTAAAAACATTTTTTACAACCATTAACAAAATGCAGTGTTGTAGTCGAGACCAGCTCATTCGAGTCCGAGTCGAGACCGAGTTCAGAGAGGGGTTGAGTCTGAGTCGAGACCGAATTCAGTGATGGTTGAGTCCGAGTCGAGACTGAGACCAGAGAAAATCCACAAACAACATTAGAAATCAATTTAATGAACTTTTTAGTTATGGAGGGCGTGCACAAGAGTGACTGCAGAAAAATTGCTGTCTTTTTAATGCAAAAGTGTGAATGTGCCGGAGAGAGAGAGGGCGGGCGGTCTTCTGTTAGACATTTTCGGGGGAAGACGTTCAGAGTTGAGACTCTCAGCAGTCATCGTATCTGTATTCATTTTATTATTTAATTAAACAAGATTTGGCTTTCTATGTGACACTTTTGTCCTACTTTGTAAACAGAAAATATATTAAAATAACACAGTTGAGAAATAATGTAGCGTTCAACCATGCTTTTGACCATAGTTGGAACTGTACTCCTCTCTATGTTTGTTTTTGGGGGGTTTTCCCCAATGTAATTTCTACAGTTATTATTTATTTACATATCTTTATTATTATGACTTCAATTATTCTATCATCTGCTACTAATTGTATCTAATGTTTTTTTTTAATTATTTATTTATTTATTTTATTTTATTTTTATAATTTGTTAAATACCAAATCCAATAAAAAGACAATAGAATCGAAAATAGAATCGAGAGCGGGTGGGTCACGGGTGTGGGAGAGAACCTGGCAGGAGTCTTTGCACTAATGTCTCAAGTCATGCACAGTTGCGCACAAGAAAATCACCAATCATTGGACGTGTCAATCAAAAATCAATTTAAAGAAATATTAGCGTACAGTAATAATCTTGAAATATTTTGAATGGGACTTGAGTGGTATCGGGAATAAGTCCAATTCCTAATATGTTCGAGTACAAGTCAATACCGAGTCCAAATGCACACGAGTCCTTGATAAGACCAAGACCATTAAAATATGGTCTCGAGACCGAGTTCAAGACCGAGTACAAGTACTACAACCCTGGCAAAATGTTTATTTTGAGATCTTAAAGCTGCAGTCCGTAAATTTTGCCTCTGTGACGCCATCTGTTTGAAACCTGCAATTAAGTAAAGTAAGTAACATGTCTGCCACTTTTTGGAACAAAACGTTACAGTAAATCATGCTATCAACGGTGATTCAATCTAATGGTCGCTCGTATAACATCAAACTGTGCAAATTATCGTTATACTTTGTTCTCAAATTGTTCATGTTAACAGCCTTAGCATTGCGTGAATACATGTATTTAGTGTGTAGTAGGGTTACCTGTAGATTTAGTACAGTCTAATATTTTGCTTTTGACCATGGGTGAATCTCCAGTTGTCACTGATGATGTCATTTGGGCCTTTCTGGATTACAATCCGCCATCAAAATGATACATTTAATTACTCCAGCTGCTGTGAGAAAAGACTATAAATGATCCGCTGAAGAACATGCGATCCGCTCCTCACATGCGATAGCCTACTAGCCGGACTCCTTTTTATGTATAAAGATGTGACGTAATGATGAAATCCACCATACCACTCTAATTATAACACATTATTACAAGCTTACAAGTTTTGAATACTGGCTTGTTGTGTACTTGCTCAAATTGATTTTGGATCATTTTTAACCAAAATAATTTAATGTTTTATTCTAAGGGTCATAGAAGGGTGGAAAATTAACATTTAATACTAAACTTTGACTGTTTTTGGTATGAAATACCTTGACTAACATTTATATGTTGGCCTAAGGGTAAAAAGATAAAAACCTTTAAAACCGCTTTAATTGTCACTGGAGTAATCCAAGTTCAGCAGTTCATGCTGGTACACACCAGAGGCGTTCTCTAATGTCTGTGAAATGTGTCTGGAATGTTTTAAGTATTCTCTGTGCTCACATTTCACCATAATTGCTGGCCTTGATGTCAGGCAGCAAATCCCACCACACACAAATAAGCAGACACACACTCACACACACACATACACCATTCCTTTTCATCAACACTCACTCATCACTGGCCTACCAATTAGAGTAGAGTCCGAAGAAAGATTTAATGTGTAGTTTCACGATATATGTCTCTTCATTCCTTTAAAACACATACGCACATGTATTCACATCTGCAGCATGTTTGGCCCATTACATTTTTATTTCTCATTGCAGGAAATCTGCTGCTGGCTCGGCTGGTTTTCTGGATAATTGACTGTGTGTGTGTGTGTGTGTGTGCGTGCCCTTGTCCCTTTTTGTATATATATATATATATATATATATATATATATATATATATACACTCACCTAAAGGATTATTAGGAACACCATACTAATACTGTGTTTGACACCCTTCCGCCTTCAGAACTGCCTTAATTCTACGTGGCATTGATTCAACAAGGTGCTGAAAGCATTCTTTAGAAATGTTGGCCCATATTGATAGGATAGCATCTTGCAGTTGATGGAAATTTGTGGGATGCACATCCAGGGCACGAAGCTCCCGTTCCACCACATCCCAAAGATGCTCTATTGGGTTGAGATCTGGTGACTGTGGGGGCCATTTTAGTACAGTGAACTCATTGTCATGTTCAAGAAACCAATTTGAAATGATTCGAGCTTTGTGACATGGTGCATTATCCTGCTGGAAGTAGCCATCACATGGTGTCATAAAGGGATGGACATGGTCAGAAACAATGCTCAGGTAGGCCATGGCATTTAAACAATGCCCAATTGGCACTAAGGGGCCTAAAGTGTGCCAAGAAAACATCCCCCACACCATTACACCACCACCAAACTGCACAGTGGTAACAAGGCGTGATGGATCCATGTTCTCATTCTGTTTACACCAAATTCTGACTCTACCATCTGAATGTCTCAACAGAAATCGAGACTCATCAGACCAGGCAACATTTTTCCAGTCTTCAACTGTCCAATTTTGGTGAGCTCGTGCAAATTGTAGGCTCTTTTTCCTATTTGTAGTGGAGATCAGTGGTACCCGGTGGGGTCTTCTGCTGTTGTAGCCCATCCGCCTCAAAGTTGTGCGTGTTGTGGCTTCACAAATGCTTTGCTGCATACCTCGGTTGTAACGAGTGGTTATTTCAGTCAAAGTTGCTCTTCTATCAGCTTGAATCAGTCAGCCCATTCTCCTCTGACCTCTAGCATCAACAAGGCATTTTCGCCCACAGAACTGCCGCATACTGGATGTTTGTGTGTGTGTGTGTGTATATATATATATATATATATATATATATATATATATATATATATATATATATATATATATATATATATATATATATATATATATATATATATATATATATATATATATATATATATATATATATATATATATATATATATATATATATATATATATATATATATATATATATATATATATATATATATATATATAAAAATATATATATAAAAATATATATAAATTGTTTAAATAATGTAATGATTTACTATTTTATAATTTTTTTTAAAAACCTGGTCATGTTGAGACTTACAATGGAAGTGGACAAGGGAATGGCGTTATCTTTTTATTTAAAAGGATAAATAAAACATTCATGGATTGGCCCCATTCATTTTCATAGTATGTGCCTCACTATAACTGAGATTTTTGCTTTTTTGAAGAAAAGGAAGAACTAATGGAATTAAATTTTTCTAGCAATCAACATTATGCCACAAGTGCCATCAATTAAGCTTAACTTGTGCTGAAGTCAATAAATATTCCTTTAAGAATCAAACATTATAAAATTGTCTGATGCTTGACAGGATAAAACCAAATTTGTGGTTTCCAATGTTAGGCTGTCATCGTTGTTGATTTTTTCCTCCCATGAGGCTTGACCGCTGTCTGTTTTTCTCTAGATGTTTCTCAGCTGCTCAGGTCTAAATGTCATGCTCGGAAATGCTGAGTATAAAGGATATTCATGCATCTGTTATGCCCGGGGTAATCAGTGTGTTTGTGAGGTGAATACATCATGGCTTTAAGTTAGTGGTCCAAAGGTCCATTTTGTCTCCCTGAAGTGTGTGTGTGTGTGTGTGTGTGTGTGTGTGTGTGTGTGTGTGTGTGTGTGTGTGTGTGTGTGTGTGTGTGTGTGTGTGTGTGTGTGTGTGTGTGTTTATGTATTTACATCAGTGTGGAACTTGCGACATACAGAAGGCCATTTCTAGCCTCATTGCAATTCTTCCTGCCGGTGTTCATCAGAATCTGCCGATTTGAGAAAGAAAGTGAGGGATGCTCCAGCTATGGATAGCGTGATGAAATGAAAAGGTGCATACTACTATCTGATCCTCTCCCTTTATGAGACATCAATCATGACAGCACACATCTCGATTTCCCCAGCAGTAATGAAACCGGCTTCTACACAGGCATTGACTATTCTGGTCTCATTAGTTGCTACTCCAAGCATCCAAATACGTGTGTTAAAGCTTATTAACACACAGATAAGAAAAAAAAATATTGAGTTTTGAGTGCTGATTCTAGGGCTGGTCCGAATACCATTTTTTGAACTTTGAAGCTTCGGTAGTAATCAACATTGAATATTCGGAGGGAAGGGGATGAACATCTCCTTCTCTCTAATAAAAGCGGGAATCTCGAGAAGCGGCGCGCCTCACGCGGGCTAGGGCGTATATGCTCTGAGAACGGACACTGTAGTGATACAAAACACACTTGTGTTACGTCCCAGTTTTTATATATTATAGTAGTAAAAAAAATTGTTCAGTTAGATAACAGATTATCTACAATTAAAAACTGAACGTGCCATGTGAGCCGAACGAGAGTCTCAGCACAAACTACAGCAGGAGTTCCTATTTAAGCAGGAGCCTATTTAAGGGAGTTTGTCATTGTACTGTTTTGTTGTTGTATTTTTCATTAAGAATAATAGGCTAATGAATCCACAATTCAAGCGCGAATGAGAACCGTTTCGAGGGTGATGCCAGGTGTGCGTGGAATTTTTTTTAAATTTGAGAATCGAATACCAACCCATCGAACGAATATTCTGGTACAGCCCTAGCTGATTCCCACCTGGCGTCTTAACAAGATAGATCATCCATGTTTTAACCAACACCAAACCACCCTAAGATAACTACAACTATAACAAATTTTACTCAGAAATTGCTCGTAAATTTCACAATTAATTACAAAGAAATGGCAAGTAGCACATTGAATAAAATTTTAAATGAAGTAGAATGACTGAAATAGTAACTTCAAAAATCATTTATTATAGTGCCCACACCACTGACGATTACGCTCTGTTTACGGTAATATATGTGCAAGCTATCTAATTTGGCTTTTTATCATTGATCAGCTGGAAAACATCATTCTGAAAGTGAATCCAGCAATATATTTTCTATGTGTCATTGTTGTTATAGTTGTGGTGTGGACTGCCCTATTCTTACAGAATTAGAAAGATTATTAAAACTTTACAGTTATAGTCGGCATTATGTTTATCATCCTTGATGTGAACGGCCCTTAAATCAGCAGGGAAATTAATCTAAGTTGGTCTTTTAGCATGGAACAGCATTACAGTCTTGTCTTGTTTTTCTTTTCTTGGCTGGACAAATACAGCGGTGGGAAAAATAAACAACCATGATTGGTGGTTTGATTTAATGTTTTAAAGGAAGGATTCCAGCACGGTTTTGTCATTTTTTGCATTCATTTTTACTGATTCGTTCAACAGCAAAAATAAAATGTTGCAGACAAATATTCGGGATGGCAACAGTCCAAAAGAAGTGGCTCTAAATCAAAACGAGAGGTTTTTGGTGAAAAATATGTTTAGATAATGGTTGTGGGGAGCATCTTCTCCCTGACTGCTCACCCTTTGGCTTGCTAAAGAGGTGAAGCATAGAACCCACCAATCGCATGATTTCACACCTTGTTTCCATGACGATGCTCTGCTGCACTTTGCAGTGGGGTTTTCTGTTAAAATGATAAAGCGGAGGGGTCTGTCTGGCACACAACATGCAGGCGCATCACATTCTGGAACAAATGCCAGCAGGCAGTGAGGACAGACAGACAGACAGACAGAGACAGACAGGTGTTTTTAAGTCCACTCTGCATCTTATTCTTTCATTATGTGTTACCCTTGAATGATTTTTGATTGACATGTTTGTGCAGGCCTACTGAATCCACACAAGCAATGGAGGGGAAGTTGTACAATAGCCTTCAGAGCTGTGTTTGTGTGTGTGTGTACACGCATCGTTGTCTGCACAAGGCTATTTTAACATCACCTCATGGCCTGTCACCTCCAATTGAAGGCCATGTCATGTTAAGACTATTCCAGTGTACACACAACAACAACCGTGCACACATAAGTTGTGCTCTAAAACCTAGTGAGCAGCCTATATAGGCAGATGTATTAGGCCATTTTGGAACCATTTGAAACGGTCTGCTTTGGCAGCAACTTAACACAATTAACATGTCACATGGGAGGCTGGACTAACAATTGATCAGAATTTATTTATTTTCAGTAATGAGTGAATTATAGTTACAAGTTAACCAAAATGGTCTTACACTAAATAATTCATTACTGATACTTAACAGTATTGAATTAAGTATATTTTAACATCTCTCTCGCTTTGAGATAAATCCAAGATGGAAGACAAAGTATGTCAAAATACATTATTTGGAAAAAATTATATATTTTAATTATACTTAAATGTTTTTATTGATACGTTTCAGTACACTGTAAAAAGTGATCAGTTGACTTGACTTAAAAAAGTGAAGAAACTTAAAATTAAGTAAAACACATAATGCATAATTGAAAAAATTAAGTTATGTGAACTTGACAATTTATTACTTCAAGGCAATGGGTTTCCTCACTTTTTTAAAGTTAAGTCAACTGATCACTTTTTACAGTGTACTAAATTAATTGCAAGTGTATTAATAGTCAACATTTACATAACTATAAAGTTTTAATAATCACTCTAATTAGGTTAGAATAGGAAATTCCACATCAACTATCATGGAATCAATATCGTTATACAATATCGTTGTCGTCACAATATCGGTGGAATCACTTTCAGAGTATTTAAAGCGGCAGACAACATATCTGCAGTGCGAGCTTTTAAACATTACCATCCAGTGGTATGAACACTAATATAGTTGTCTTTATAGTTAACATTCTTGGTGTGAATGGTCCTTTACACTGAACAATTTGTACTGATATTTTTCAGTATTGAAGGAAGTGTACTTATAATCTCTCACACATTGTCTTCCATTTTTACATTTATCACAGAACTTGTTAAAATGCATTATTGGATTAAATAATAATCTTAATTACATTGAACAATTTTTCATTGATACTTTTGAGTATTAAATAAAGTATAAGTATATTTATAATCAACTTTTCTCCCGCTTTGTCCACCAAGACCAGAGGTTGTAAATAAATGTGATGCTGCCTTAAAATTTTGCAGCATGCAGCTTAGATTGCATACAGTACCCTTTTTAACAGACTTCACTGTTTGTGATGTCCTAGAATGCTGCCTGCATAGAAATCTGACAAGTTTTTTGAAAAGTGCACAATAGTCTTGCATGAAATTGGTTTTGTGTTGTCACACTCTCCGCACTAGACTCATGCTGCGGCCGCTCCTGGGAGACTGTCTCTCATTCCTGTGTGTGTCAGACTACATCATTGACAGATGGTCCTGACCATCAGAATCTGTTCCTATCAGCCAGGCAGAGGAAAAGGGGTCCAGTACAAACCCTTCGCTCTCTTCATTCCCTTATGCACGTGCACATGCAGTGCACCATAATCTTCTCCTGCTAAACCTTCTTATTAGTTTCCCCTGAGTCTAACGTGATTCACACTGAACTGTCACCTGTATTCCTGCTGATTAACTCCTGCATGTTCTGCATGTAGTTATGGAGGGAGCTCTCATGCCATTTGGGTTTTATTAACTGGCTTAGTCTCTCACACCAACAATTTTGCTCATTTGAGTTTGAGCTGAATTAATTAACCTAAATTTCTTGACTGAAATATAACTAATCTCAGCCAGTTGTCGTTTCTTTGATGTTCTGCTCAACATCTAAATAAATGACGAATTGGTGGAGATGATATGGTATCAGTCCTGCACAAAGGAAGGAGGAGCGGAAATGGCAAGGCTCTTGAAACTACCTCAAAGTGCTCGACTATAGGATTTGAAACAGGTCCAAGAGTTAAGCAGCAATCACAACAAGAGTCATCCACTTTTAATGCATTGGTCACTTTTGTTTGCTTTTCATTCAACAAGCAGCACTGCTTTATGGGATTCAGATAAAGCCATTATGTGCCCAGTAAAGTGAAATCGATCGATTGATTACGAGGTATTACGCAGCTTTTCTCCTCTATAAGCAACGACCTCTAGACACTCAACTGGGTTATAAAATCAGACCCATGCAGATCCACTCTTAAACTCACAAAATAGCATAGATTAATTCATTGTTTATGCATTCTTGTTGCTGTGCTGCTGTGGAATAGTTTGTCTGAGCAGGGAAAATATTATAGAAATTAGACTTCAGGTCATTGGAATTATCAGCGTTTAGCCAAATCAATAAAATTACCATTGTCAATTCAGAAAAAAATTGCTCTACCAAACAAACCACTGTGCGAGATTTGAAGTGAGAGAAAAATGAAGAGACTGTGTTAGCAAAGAAGGCGTGTAGCAATGCTGCAGAAACTTTTAACAATTAATGGGCTGTAGTGGAGATGGGCAAAGAGAGGAGAGGGAGGCGGCAGACTGCAGAGGATGATTGTGTTTGTTTTGGGGATAATGATTCAGGTTGGGGGCAGGGCTTTATGGGGCAGGTCAATTTGCAATGGAAAGGACGATTGAATGCTTAAAGTTGTATTAGATTAAAGCGCAGAAGCACTTTGTTGTAAGAGAGAACAATGTGTGCAGGACAGGCTGGACACTGCTTGTGACGAATGTCATGAGTGCGCGTGTGTGTTACCGTGGGCTTCATAGTAAGCAGTCCAGACTGTAATCAGAGGACTGATCGGGATCCGACAGCACCACGCAGTGAAACATGCACCCAGCTGCGAAATCACAACTTATGATCACACTAATGAATCGTACCGACATTGAGAGACATTCGTTTTTCATCTATTTTCAGGTTTTTTTCATGCTATAAATGATGTTCACATCTTTTTATGTATGCATGCATAATTTAAGCATGGCCTGTCATACCCAGCCTTTCTGATGGAGGCGTGGGAGGGGGCGATGGCACATCAGCGCACGTAGAAGTGGGAGGGAATCAGTGTTCAGGAGGAAGGGAGTACGATGGTAAAGCGAGCGAGATGGTAAGCGATGGTAAAGGAAGAGAGAAGTAGAGAGAAGCAGCAAACACATGAAGACGGAGCGAGGGTGATGCACATCGAAACAAGGAGGGGGAGGGTGAAAAAGAAGAAGGAGAGAGAGAGGGAGAGAGAGAAAAAAAAGAGAAGCTCAAAAGACAGGCGAATCAAGGACTGGCTCTAGATGCAGGATCCTTCGGCTACAACATCGCGAGGGGCAGGGACGTTGGAAGATGGTTTCAGTAAGAGGGGAACTGACCGTTGCCTATAATTTAATGTTCAGTATCTTGGACTCCTTCTCCATGGGTAATAGCTTAGCACCTGTCTGGGCATAAGCCCCTCTCTGTTTCTCTTCCTGTGTCTCGTTCGTTCTCTCTATCTTTCGCTCTCCTCTTTTTCTGTCTTCATCTCTCGCGCAGTGTCTGGTAGGTTTAAAGGGATTTGTCTCCCTGAAATTTCTGGCATCATATCATTCCAAATCTTGCGTAGACCATAACAGAAAATATTTTGCAGAATGTCCCAGCTGCTTTTTTCTCTCTCGATACAATGGAAGTGACTTTCATTATATGAAAAATGGCAGCTGGGACACTCTGTTAAGTATCTTCTTTTGTGTTTTGCATAAAAAAGACCGAACTGTTCCTTTAAGTTCATGGGGTCTGCTTAGCATTTAATCAGGGTAATGTGGGTTGGTCCTCTGATGTGGATAGTCCGCGCTGCCCTCTTTATGGTTTGTGCTGTCGGAGTAAAGGAACGAGAGAAGAAACAGAAAGAGAAACGGGGCTGCCGCCACACCACGCACCCTGATTGGAGTCATCCATTTGTCTTGGGATTGCTTTCAGATTTGTGCCTGTGGGGAAGGTGAAATCTTTGCGTGCACGCAATTAATATTTCTGTCTCTTTCACTTTCTGTAGGGGTGGCATCTGCGAAGAAGAGCCCCAAACTGGTGAGTACAGATGTTTTATTCTCAGTCTGTTCTTTCCTCTTTTTTGTCTTCTCCAATCTGTTTCCGATTATTTTTGCTCATTGTCCGTGGCATTGGTCTAGTGTTCAAAAGAGCTTTTACAATGTCACTGCTTTGGCAGAGAGAATCTGATATGCACTTCAATGCAAACACTCCATCAGCGAACGGTGAAACCATGTGGTCAGGGTTGGGAGGGTGGTGTTGACCCCTGGGAGGAGGGCTGATTTTATTGGTCACATGGGCATCCTGTAATAGCCCTCTAATGATTTACCGAAAACAACAAAACCAGCAAGTTTCCATCCTTGGAGCTTCAGGGACAGAATAGTATTTATTTTTAATCTTTTGTTCCACCAGCCTGTTGATAGATGGAGGGTATGAGCTCAGTGAGTCTGCGGACAATAGAAACAATAATCAGTGTTCTTCTGTTAAAATGGCAGCCTTGGGTTTTTTCTTTCTTACTTTGTTGAAATGGAGTCCATGCTTGTATGACTCCTCAATGCCAGACGGGCGTCTCTCAATTCCCAAATGGCCTCTGTTTTATTTGGATGGATTTATTAGCTACTTATTGAATTGTGGTTTGATTTTTATTGCTGGATGTCTGCTGTTCTGGATGTCAGCTGTACAGATTCATAGGTTGTGCTGGGATGCAAAAGGATGCAGAGGTGTGTGCGTGGGTTTAAAAAAGAACTTCAGATGACTTAGTGGAGGAGAGAACAATAAAAAATTCATAACCCAACCCCTCTGGAGGTATTTCATAGTGAAATTACTTGGAATAAATATTTTAAATTTAAAACATGAATTGAAAATATTACATTATTTATATAATAGCTAGTATATACAATATGGTGAAAATGCTTCATTTTTGCTTTTTTATCATTTAATTGTTTGTTTGCAAATTATGTTAAGTGCAAACTTAAAAACAATTGTCAGCATAACCGTTTGGGTGACAACTATCACAGCACTATACTATCTATATAACAACAGTATTATTATGTCAGTATCAGTATTAATATTCATAGTGTAGCCTATTTATTAAATTAATATTAACCATAATGAGGCAAATGTATATATTTTACTAAACAAACTTAAAACTCAAATTGAGTTGCTTGGAGGGTATTTGTTGAGAGAGGTTGAATGGTAGTTGAAGCAGAATATTAAAATAGCAGTTGAAGATAATCCTTGGCTTGAATGAATCCTGACGGAATAGTAAAGAGAGATGTGCGTCATTCTGTCCTTCAACTCATTCGTTTACAGTTCTTTCTTTGTTTTAGTTTTTTTACTTGCCTACTCCACATTTATTCAATTCCTTCACTCCATCTTAAATACACCAGGGAGGTTGTGGTGCTTTTTTTCTCCTCTATTCATATTTCCTCTCCCCACCCCCACACAGCAACAGTTGGAGCGCAAGGACAGTCAGGGCAGCTCCCAGCACAGCGTGTCCAGTCAGCGCAGCATCCACACCGACTCGCCGCTCCACGCCTCCCAGGCCCTGCTCAACGAGTCGGCCGCCCCACCTCCTCCCTCCCAGCCCCTGCCTAGCCTGCCCCAGGACCCTCCAGTAGACGGAACTCTCCAGAAGAAACCAGATCCCTTTAAAATCTGGGCCCAGTCAAGGAGCATGTATGAAAGTAGGCGTAAGTAATGTGGGATTCTGGTGGCGGGTGCATTGGCAGCAGATCACTGGGTCTCTCGTTTATATTTGGTTGGGATTGGGATATCAGGTGTGGTTAGTTGGTTGGGAACAGGCTGTATTTCTCGTTTGGTTGCTCTGCTTTGCCACTAAATATTAACATCTAGATCAACATTTTGGGGATACTTGTTGTTAAAAAATTATCTAACCTTGGTGTAAACAAAAATTATGCATGGTTGGGTTGGTTTCAAACCAAGGCAATTGTCATTATATTTCTATGTGATTTTAACAGTTGATGCTTATTTTAAGAGTCAGTCTATACATAAAAACATTGCATATCTATGCTTAATATTTACATTTTCACAATGCTAAGTATATTAATTAGTGGTTTTAAGTAATTTGTGTATTTCAAATGTGGTGAGATAGCTAAAAAGTCAATTTACATCAACCATGAACATGGCTTTAGTCTGTCAGGATTCAAATAGCTGTCCAAACCTAATGTAAACCATTAGCTGTCGGTTTGAATCCCCTGTGTTTGTTGCGATCAGAGAGCTGTGTTTGGATGAATCTGTCATCTGTACTTCCAAAGCTATTCATTAGCCTTTCCCATTCCTTCCTTCCTTCACTTTGCTTTTGTCTACTCACTCACCGGCAGTGAGAAGCCAACATGAACGGCGAGGCACTTCTGACCAATTACACTCCTCCCTGCCATCAGTGCGTTCACATGCTCCAGTGCGCTCTGGAACACGTCTTTTGACAAATGTGCATATAATTGGTAGTGGTGGAAGACAGTGGATCCAATACTACATTTTAATGTGTGCCAGAGCAGAGGGGCTAATTAACAGGAATATCTTTCAGCGGATGTTAAGAGGCTGTGGAATGGAGCACTCCAATGCTTGGGTTGGAAAATGTTGATAACTTGAAGTGTCTTCATTGCCTCTTGTTTTTGTTAGGGTCTCTTATTAGTAAATTCCTTAAGAAGGAGGCTAGGGAATATAGGGATGCGAATTGTGCAGAATTTTTTGCTTAACTATTCCGGTTCTTTAACAGTTCCATTAATAATTACTTTAACTACATTTCCTTTATGGATTTTTATTTATTCCATAGCCAACAGATACAATTTCAATAAGGTGGCTTTAGGGGCAGTCGTGCCCCTAAATAGGTGGCTTTAGGGGCAGTCGTGGCCTAACGCAAGTTTGAAATGTGTGAGGTGCCCTTGAGCAAGGCACCTAACCTCCAATCACTCCCTGGCGCTGCACACTGCTCCGGGTGTGTGTGTCTGTGGCTTGCAGTGTGTGTGTGTGTGTTCACTACTCACTGCTCCTAATGTGTGTGCACTAACTTGGATGGGTTATATGCAGAGGACAAATTCCAAGTATGGGGTTACTTAAAATAATTCTTGCAAAACATGTGTTTACAACCTTTTTAATGATTCACAAAACTTTTGAGTCATTTGTTTGGGAATTAGACTACACTGATTGTGCCAGTGTTTTTGATTCTCCAAAAAGGACCAACTCATTGAAATAATTCACTTGGAAGTTGGACTACACTTGTTGGACTCTGTTTTTGATTCATATAACCAAATCATTTGTTTGAGAATCAGGCTTCACTGTTTTTGAGTCGCTTAACTGAACCAGCTAGACTGTTGCAGTCCTTGAACGGATTGAGAGATAAATCATTGACGTCTGATAGGCATTTTTGGACCATCTTGAAAACATTCAGTTCACTAAACCCAGTGAGCAGCTGCACTGAGAGGCTTTAACACAAATTAATGTAAGTTGATGGTCTACCCTTGCCATAATGCACAATTTGCAGAGTCTGCCACAATCATCCTTGCTTCCTAATGTAGATCGAACATTGTGGGAAAATTGCCCATACAGCAGCCATTTTGCATGGCTCTGGAGCAATTCTATTTCCTGTCTCTGTTACAGTAAATCGCTGTACATCTGGTTAGACTGGAGACAGAGGTCCTTGTATCTGGCAGTTGCTCCACACATTCAGCTGCATTTCAATAGCTTTGCAGCAGAATCACAAATGCATAGCATTTGTTATAGCTTACGATAAACAAAGCCCATTCTTAAAAGTAGGCACGTTTAAAAAAAGATCTTCGGTAAAAGCCTGCACCAGAAATATCTGCCTAGAGCCACAGTTTCCCGCTTTTTCTTACTTAACAGACATAAGCGTCCCCCGACAGAACATCATGTGATGCATTGGAGAGCTACAGGGTCAATAATGTAAAACCTGACAGATTGCTGATGTCTGTAGGACTTCAAGCCTAAAAGAGGGGAAAGCTCTACTGGTGCTTGTCCTGACTGATTTGACATGGAAGTGCTGTGGTGGAGACGGCACTCAGGCGGCGGTGTAGGCTCAAGGGCACAGCTGCTTCAAAAGACCTCTGGATTCTCTCTTCTGCTTCACTCGATCTGTACTCTAGATTTAAGCACATGTGTCAGTGCTTATCATTTTCTAAGATGGAAATACCTGTTAATCAGATCGTGCTATGTGAATTCATTGGAGCAGAGTAGTCAATATATTACATCTTCATAGAAAAAATCCAGATGTGTGAGAACTATAGATACAATCATGAAAGCAACATGTTCGCTTTTCCTTGAACCAGCAGCCGTTCTTGAAAGAGGCAGGATCGGGTTATAAATGAAAGCTTGTGCGTCATTCTGCTGGTGAATTGATCACGGTCTCAAGCTATTTTTCTTCCTTTTCAGTACCTGATTACCAGGAGCAGGATATTTTCCTGTGGAGAAAAGATACTGGCTTTGGATTCAGGATCCTGGGAGGCAATGAACCTGGCGAGCCGGTAAGCTATGAGTGCAGGCCTCAGTATTGTGTTCATTAGTTTGTTCATTTATTGATATTTATATTGTTATTTATTCATTTAATCTGTTGTGGTTATGTGTAGATGACAAAATAATTTCCTGTGGTTTGAAGTTGTAGGCCATCTAAAACTATTTTAAATAGAATTTAGCTAAATATTTTATAATTATGCATGCAGTTGTCATACTGCCTACATGGAATATATATATATATATATATATATATATATATATATATATATATATATATATATATATATATATATATATATATATATATATATATATATATAATTTATTTATTTATTTATTTATATATTTGTCTCACCGCAGGGCCATTTAAAATGAAATGATGAAGGCAAACTAAATTTGTGAATAAATTAAGAAATTTTAGCCACTTACAGGACCTAAAATATATACGTTATAATATAATATAATATAATATAATATAGCATAATATAATATATAATTTAATATAATATACAGTTTTATATAATGGATTTGTCCATTTAATGTAAACACCAGTGTTGTTTGAGTTTTATTCATTGTCTAATAAATGTATTATTTATAATATTTGGAATCTGCTTTTACTTTTATAGTTTGCGTTTTCATTTTAGTTTTAGTAATTTTGTTGTACTTTTGCCATTATTTTATTTTTGAATATGTAATTTAGCTTTATTTATTTTTATTTCAGTTTTAGTCATTTTAATACTCAAGGCAACATTTCTAATTATTTTTTTTTTTTTTATTTCAGCTTATGTCAATTAAAAAAAAAAAAAAACATTTTTAATAGTTTCTAGTTGGTTACAATTATAAAATAGTGTGTTTTAGTTATATTTGATAAAAATTTTAAAAACGTGAATTATATATTTGTTTATATTAATTAGTTATAATGCCACACAGATTATTATTATTATTATTTTATATTTATTTTTTCATTTTTTGATGCCTGTGTAAATACACTCTCACTCTTTGACAGTTCCAAAGGCACCCAACAAATATATACCCTTTGAAGATTTTCCAAATGAAATAGTCCAAGTGTGGCCAAGTTCTCATAATTAGTCTTCATAGCTTGTGCATGATACCCATTTCTATGTGAAATGTGCCCAGCACATTACGAACACTCAGCTTTTGGCAAAACTTGTTCGCAGTGAAAGCATCTGCCCTGTGTGTGTGTAGGTTAACAAAGGCTTTGATCTGTGCAGTACAGCCTTGATAAGTCAGAAAATATCTCTCAGACCACCAGTTCTTCCCTTTAATGAGGCGACGTTACATCTCAGAGCCGATGAACCCGTTTCTAGGACTCTAGTCCTTGATGAATGAAAAACCGAGCTGTGCACTATACTGCTCCTTTCAACTGGTATAAGAGGTATAAAAAATTCCATAGAGCTTACAATTTGGAGAACATTTAACAACCATTAGACTTAAAATAAGCAGAAATTTCAGTGTTTCAGTGAAGTTAAACCCCTTGACACAACACTGACACAGAGCTTGAAAAGTGATGAACCTCAAGGGTTGAAGTTCAGTTTGGCCAAGACAGATTTATTTCAAAACTCTTGTTAACTCCCTTTCTGTGTCTGTCTGTACAGATTTATATTGGCCACATTGTGAAATATGGAGCTGCAGATGAAGATGGGCGTCTGCGATCAGGAGATGAGCTAATTTGTGTGGATGGAACGGCTGTTGTGGGAAAATCCCATCAGCTAGTCGTTCAACTCATGCAACAAGCTGCAAAACAGGGTCACGTCAACCTGACTGTGAGACGCAAGACTGGATATGGATGTAAGCAGGCTCCAAAATATTAGAAAGAAAAATTACAGGTCATAAATATTTATCACTAGTCATGAAATTGTATTTTACATTTTTATTGAAAAATATATTTTGTCCCTATGACAACAGAATTATTTTAGCTCTTCCCTTGAATTATTGTTAGAAACCGGTCAATAGGTCACCTGCAGAGATGATGGAGATAAGCCAGTCAGTCACTGAGATAAACCACATTGAGATTTTGTTGCTCATATTTCCGTTTGGATGGCGTAATGCAGGAAATGTACAACATGTGTGTTGAACATGGAGAAAAAGAAAACTTTGGATTGATTTGGATCATGCATTTGAACCGTAGATGTCACTTACATCTGCAAAGTTCAAACTATCATTCTTGCATTTAACTAACCATGCATTCCTTATAAAGTCACTGACTGACTGACTAACCATTTATTTATTTTGTTTTATACACTACCGTTCAAAAGTTTGGAGTCAGTAAGATTAAACTTTTTTTTTTTTTTTTAAAGAAGTCTCTTATGCTCACCAAGGCTGCATTCATTTGATAAAAAAATATATAAAACCGTAATTGTGTGAAATAATATTTTTTAAAGATTGTACAAGATTCTTTGAAAGATATTGTACATTTTATATAGTTTTAGATGTTTTGTCTAATTTTTTATGTTAATAATTCCGAGTCATAGACACTTTTCCAATGCTAATTTTGTATCCTGGATTTGTTACGAAGCATTTTATGACCAGAAAAGATAATCTGTACCTAAAGGATAGCAAACTCCAGAATGTCTTTGAGCAGTTGCAAAGCTTTTCTGTCAGTATTGTATGTCATTCATATCAGTATGTGGTGTCAATTCCAGAGGAAGTGTTAATTGCAGCTTACGTGTTGCCCTCTGCAACCCTTACGTAATGACCAGCATGACTGGTGGAATTGTGAATTATGCAGGATTTTGCGGCCTGATTATCCATTCTTATCAGGCAGACTTTATTTAAATGAGAGTTCATGGCACATGATAATGAGGGTACGCCTGCTGACTCTGGCTAATTAAACTATGCGTGGCTCTGAGTCCCATATGTCAGGTCTCAAAGTATAAGGTAACCTTTTTCACTTATCCAGGATCACCTACCTACATACATGAGCAGAGCAAAGATATTTTATACATCCAGGGACATTTTGTTTTTATCCAGTTACATGTCCTAGCAATAGAAGCTTGTTTCTGCCATGGAATAAAAAAGTAACAGTGACACCTTAAAATAAAGTGTAACCAATTTTTTTTATTGCATGGCAAAAACAAGTTTCCATACCTAACCTAACTTATGCAGTTCAGAAGCATGTTGGGTGCATAGATTATAAACATGATTGAGTTCCAGCCTTTGCCTGTTGCTTGTTGACGAGGAGCTCCTGAAGTGGTTTCTCCTTGACTTGCAGAACATAAATCTCTCACAGTGACCTTCCTAACCCTCCCCCAACCCTCTTCCTCCTCAGTGGCAAAGGTGGATGGTGAGATGCCTCCTTCTCCAGCCTCCTCTCACCACAGCAGTACACAAGCCCCATCTCTAACCGAGGAGAAGCGCACGCCACAGGGCAGCCAGAACTCCCTCAATACGGTCAGCTCCGGGTCGGGCTCCACTAGCGGCATCGGAAGCGGAGGTGGGGGCGGCAGCAACAACACGGTGGTACCCAATGCCATCCAGCCCTACGATGTAGAGATCCAACGTGGAGAGAATGAAGGATTCGGATTTGTTATCGTGTCATCAGTGTCGAGGCCTGAGGCGGGAACCACTTTCGGTAAGTTTGCTTGGATAGTGTTATGATTTGAATGAATTGTTTTATTATTAAATAATAGTTACACTTTAGTTTAGGGTCCAATTCTCATTATTAACTAGTTGCTTATTGGCATGCATATTACTAGGATATTAGCTGTTTATTAGTACTTACAAAGCACATATTAATGCCTTATTCTGCATGGCCATATTCTACATCCCTTAATCCTACCAATACCTAAAATTAACAACTACCTTACTAACTATTAATAAGCAGTAATCAGGAGTTGAGGCAAAGGTCATAGTTAAAAGTGGGAATTGGACCCTAATCTAAAGTGTGACCTAAAAAATGTATGTATTTCTTAAATTAAATATCCAGACAAAGTACATTTTAATTCCTATAGCGCAGCTGGTGGGACATAATGCTAGCAATACCAACGTCTTGAGTTTGATTCCCAGAAAGCACTTAAAATGACAAAATGTATAGCTTGGATGCACTGTACATAACTTTGGATATAATCGTCTGCCAAATGCATTAATGGGAACAAGCAATCACATATTTGCATTTTTGCATATTCACTTCTCTTATATTATAAAGACAGGGAAGGATTAAGAGATGTACATTCTTCTGGGAGCTTTTTACCTTGAAAGGTGCTTTGGTTGTGGTTTTCACTTTTTGGTGGGTGTGGGTTCTTCGTATTTTCCTTACGGCAATCTGCATGTCCTGTGATTTTCTTTTTTTTTCGAAGGGCAGTGCATTCGCAACGCCTGCCTGAAGCAGGGGTCAATATCCACCCTCTCTTCTTGAGGCTGTATTTCCGCTCTACTTCCGAAAGCCAGACAAATCTCCATTACAAAAGATGGCTGCTGAGTTAGTGAAACAGCATTTAGGTTGTCCAAATCTCACCATTTAATCCCAGAAGTTGCTAGCAGCACTTGCCATCATTATTATTTTTTTAACACTTGTAATTGATAGAGAGATCAAGTTAGTAAAAAGGCAAATCAAGTATGACATCCCATGTTTACAGTCTCAGATCCTTCTTTGTCGTGTTCATCAGAACGCTCACACGCTTTAAACTCACAATAGTGCCGTTGGCAGCCTTCACGTAAGCGTACACTGGATCCAGCAGGCTCGGTGATTACTCCACGTGGGAGTTTTGTTCAGAGCGTTATGATGGAAGAGACGAATGACAGATCCATGTTTGAGAGGAATAAAATAGAAGAAGTGCATGGTTTTACTAGTTTACTACAGTGATGAAACGAGTTCCTGTGCCAGAGTCACTGTGAATGAGGATCTCAGAGTAAGCAGAGTTTCAGTCATTAGTATTACAATCAAACTACAAATCCTCTAGATAGCAGTATGACAAGTGTGACAGGTTGAATTTTCTAGTTTTATAGTACTAAAATTCCTGCCCAAGTACCATCACAGCATTTAAATTGATCAAACATGCATGTTTCGCAAGATAAGACCACAAAAAATTGGTTGATATAAAAAATAATCAAACAATGCTGACCCCTGTTATATCACATTAAAAGTTTATGGGGCCATTCACACAGAACCAGAAGCAGCGCCTGGCCATAAATTTAGGTAGGGCAGATTCTGGGTCTTAGCGCTAGTTTATGATAAACATTTTGTACGCTTTATGTCCTATAATCGCTGAAAACATCAGACATGCTTTTGGCAGAATTCTAATGTCCTTGCATTATTCAGCCCGAGAGTAGCTCTCTAATGATGATTGACAGGCTTTAGTACACATAACAAACGCATAGAATCCCATCTTAGAATTGCCTTGATGTAGTATTTATTGCATCCAAATGTTGTTTTAGAATATTCCAGTTAGGATAACTAGGTCGTGTCTATTCTCAGAACAAACAGAAAACAGACACAACAGAACTACTATATAAAAAAGCTATTCACATGTCCATTCACACGTTTAAACTAAAGGGTTTATATTTTCATCAAATTGATACGCTACTCCACATAGGAAGAACAGACATGCCAACTAGGCTAGTTACTGACTTGATCCAGACAAATAGCTGAAGCAAACTGATAGCGGCTTGGTCTGGAGCGATTTACGTAAAGGTAATGTGAAAATAATCGGGGAAGTCTGAACTCTGAAGTTTGCCCCAATGGCTCGCAATTAGAGTGCGCTACGGTTCCATTTTTCACCACAGATTTACATTAGAAATTGGGGCGCTATAGAGCTGGACCAGCTGCCCCGCTCTGTATCATGATACATGCCTGCTGAATCCATGCAATACATTTTAATATTTTCTGCTCGCTTTACGGCTTAAAGTAGTCTAGAAAATCCCAAAAATATTTGTTGCTGAATGCTGAGCACATTTATAATTTGCTATTAATTCAGTGTGTATAGAGGTCTATGTTTGATGAACAGATGAGCCACGGCTGCACAGAACATGTTTTTGCATTCTCTTGCATTGCTTTTCCATTGTTTTCTATGTAAACATGCGCTACATTAACGGGTTTGACCGTTACTCTCACGTCTTGCATCTTTTGCTGCATCTCGTGCAAAAAAATGCAGCGTTCAAGTTAAAAGATAAATTTTTAAAAAACACGTCTTTAGACCTTGCTTTTTTTATCTAGTGTTTTTAAGCACAAAAATGCATTGTGAATGGCCCCTTAAGCTATTTTTGTTGCCATAAATGTACCTATAACCTAGCAGGTTTCTGATCTGTGCCAGCACAAAAAATTAAACAGGCAAAGAAATGAGTCAGGGAGGCTTACTGTGTTTATATTTTGGCATCAGAAAGGTGTTGTCTGACTGGAAAATATTTTAT
The DNA here is from genome assembly GCA_023566225.1 of Romanogobio albipinnatus. Taxonomy (NCBI): domain Eukaryota; kingdom Metazoa; phylum Chordata; class Actinopteri; order Cypriniformes; family Gobionidae; genus Romanogobio; species Romanogobio albipinnatus. The sequence goes on along the minus strand of CM042254.1, from coordinate 22,805,392 downwards.
GCATTTGCGAACCTTGGAAGGTGGGATTTTGAATGGAGGGTGTGTGGTTGAATTCAGCACAGTGTCAGAAATGAGCAAAACGGCTAACGGCACCTTTAGGGGCACACTGCAGTAAGTAAACCACAAAGGGTAAACTTGAATAATCCTAATATTATCCAGTATTTTTTTATAATTCATCACATGGGCAGAGTAGTAGCACAAAGCAGTGCTCTGAGGGAATTTCAAGAGTGTACACCTTTTTTCGCATAATGAATAATTCAAAAGCGGTGATGATTATTCACAGGATCTGAAGAGCGCTACAGAAATGATGTTCATGGTGATCTAGCATGCATCCAAAAGTGTTTAATATCGCCAAATTTAACAGATTCACTATGTCCGTTCTTGCTATTGCCAACCCCCCATAGCTTTGCTGTCCATTCAGTAACATGCTTTTGTCTGTCACAAGTTTGTTTTGAGGTGTGTTTAGCTTGCAGGGCACAATCTGTGGGCATTCTATGAAAATGTTGGCACTTTAGCTTGGTGGCTTGGTGTATTAACCCCTACACATTCTCTCTTTCCCTTTCCTCTCTTTCTGTTTCTCTTTCTCCATCCCCACCAAAAAAATAAATAAAATATAAACAAAAATAACCATCTTAATTCAAACTCATCCATACTCAATCACAAAAGCTGGAAACGCATGTGTGGCAATGCCTCATAAAATAGGTCGCATCATCGAGGGAAGCCCAGCCGACCGCTGCGGGAAACTAAAAGTTGGAGACCGGATCCTGGCTGTAAACGGCTGCTCCATCACCAACAAGTCCCACTCGGATATCGTCAATCTGATCAAAGAGGCTGGAAACACGGTGACGCTGCGGATAATTCCAGGAGACGGTCAGTTTCTCTCTCTCTCTCTCTCTCTCTCTCTCTCTCTCTCTCTCTCATTCTTTTTCCCTTCGCTCAACCAGCATAGCTGAGATGAGAACATATTGGGCAACTGGGTGTGTGCAGTATATGTAATAGCTCGGCATCTCAGCATACTGCTCTCGCGAGCCTTGCGGTAATAATGTAGACGGTACATTCAGCATTATTAGAAGAAGAATAATGAACAGGAACCTGCGAGGGGATCAACACACTGAATATGCAACACGCTCTTATAACCTTAGAGGCAGAAAGCATTCATATTGTGCTGTTGCAATAATGACAGATGGCACACCAACAAGGTTGGTCGGGGAACAAAGACGCAGCCGTGCATAAGCGTCATGCACATTCCAATGTTTCCCCAGAGATTTCACCATTGGTTGCCGCAGGAATGAAAAAAGCAGCATATCAAAAATCGAAATAGACAAAAACTGAAGAACTAGTATACATTGACGATAATGAACTGAGAACAACTGAAAATGAGGCCTATAAATACACAGGGAACCACTAAACGCAATAATTAACAAGACACAGGTGATGCATGAGGGCAAATTGAAAACCATGGCAACAGAAGAACATGAACAAAGAAAACAGGAAACTTTTTTTTTTATGTATCTTTTTTCAAAAATTGGAAATTCTTTTAAAATTAAGTCAGAACTGAACAGTTAGGTTTTAGCAACATATTTTATTTGTGAGAAAATCTGTTTATATGCTTATTTATAGAAAAATATATATTCATAGAAAATAATCAAATGTATTTTTTTTTTTTTTTTTGCTTTTCATGTTAAACAAAAACTTCCTTGACCTATATCCAAGTACTAATTAGTTGTACTAAGTGTTTTATTTTATTTGATTAAGTCTCATCTCACCTAGGCCACCAAGTGAGCCAGAACTGACACTGGTTCCCGCTCAAAAACGTAAGTCTTGGCCAATGGTACAACAGCTCATGGTATATGCGTGCATGCATGTGCCAGTGTGTCTGTTCACTATACTGAGTGTTTTCCTCAGAGGGAAGGCGGCATGCAATAAGTGAAGTGAAAGTGAAGTTTCGGCTGTACTATAATACGTGATGCCAAACACACTGGGGTCCGTCTTGAGTTCTTCATACTCTTTAATTAGAGGGAAGAAGAGCACTGGTATACTATGGGAATTTCCAAAATTGACAGAATGTGGGTGTCTACGTCTGGTTGTGTTTACAGGAGGGTGAAGATGGTTCATTATGGGTAGTTTTTCTTTCTTGCTTCTCTGAATGTTACTTGACTGCAGTTATTAAACTGTAGTCTTTTGGTTTCTTGCTGGTTTCTGTGCTTAATTTATGCATCATTTATAATTAATGCATTTCTTGTGCTTTCTGAGCGGAGAAAAGAGGAAGAAAAAACAACAAGATAAAACCATGAGATGAGGAAAGAGAGTCTGTTCACAGCAGAGTGATGGGGAAAGGCTATTTTAAGACGGTGGGATTCACGGGCTGTGCACTCATCAAAGTCCCCTCTCTTCCCCACAGTGACTGCCCAGTGGGGCGGAATTAAAGCAGCTTTGAGCGCAAGCCACAGCAGCCCGCATTTCATAGGTGACAGCTGATTTAAGAGTTAAGCCGTTGCGGTCAAAGCAAATGATCCAAGATCAATTATACTAGTATAGTGGTTCACCCAAAAATGGATAAAAGGAGATGTTTCGAAGAATGTTTAAGCTGCTTTTTTCCTTTCGACAAAAGCATACAATTTCTACAGTCTGTCAAGCTCCAAAAAGACTAAGAGGCACTATAAAAGCACTATAAAACGTACAGTACCATACCCTACCACTGCCACTTGCAAACTCTAACCACAGCATGAACACTATTTAGGATATCTTAATTTATGTTCCATTGAAAGGATAAAATCATACAGGTTTGGAACTGCATGAGAGTAAATGAATGATACAGAATAATTATCCCTTCAACACACGCTCTTGTAATTGTAAATGTGAGGGTAGATTGTGATAGGGTAGGGGTAGAATGTGAGGGAAATTGGGTGTGCAGCTTTGCATGGTATTCGGTCATTAGGCTGTAATGTAATCTGTGAGGAGAAAGCTACAGCCAGAATGCCAGAATGATAAATGTGCCGTTGTTCCTGCAGCCCAGCTGGAGTGCGCTTGCACAGTGCACTAGTGCTAATGTTTTGTTGTATGGAAACTGGGCCTCTGATGCTTGGTCCACAGGGTACACTTACACACACTGCACATGCATTATGGGTAATGATGTGGAGGCTTCTCTATCTTCCTTAACATTTCTGATGTTCCTTCCGCAGAGTCATCCAATGCATCACTGCTGACCAACGCTGAGAAGATTGCAACCATAACTACCACACACACTCCTCAACAGCAAACTGCACCTGAGCCAAGGTACACGCCACACACCTGAACTTAAAAGCATCCATGCCACACAGCCATTTTTATTTGGACTAAAAGAGGAATTTGAAGTAATTGGTCCCTTTTGAACATTCTGTTGACTATAAGTAACTTTGCAACATGTCAACTAATTCTCATTAGCAGGGACGTGCACAGGAATTTTGAGGGGCAGTTGCTCTGACCTAAAAAAAAGGGCACTCCCCTATTTTAATTAATTTCATAAAACTTGTTGATGATGATCATCCGTTTGTTATACCTCTCGACAACGTTAAGTCATCTCACCCGACAACCGCGACAATCTCCTTCTAGTGCCGCTCATGCAGGCTCAGCTCAGGTGCCAGTCGCGTGCAGCGCTGTAGCCACGTAAACAGTTTGCCCTTCCCCCGTACTGACTTTCACTTTCGGACGGGTGCCCGAATATGTAAGTGAATGAGGCTTTGCGAAAAAAAAAAAAATAAATAAAAATAAATATTTTTTATCTAGGCCTACGTGAAATTCTGCATCCATTGTACACATTTTTTATTTATTTTTTTCCACCTCGGAAGGGCAACGTGAGTCGAGAAGGGCATATGGGCAGTTGCAACCTGAGCAACCCCCCTGTGCACGTCCCTGCTCATTAGAGTATTAGTAGACCGTCTGCTTAATATCTGCTAACTCTTTATTGTGACTACTGACTATAAGCAACTTTGCAAGTACGTCAACTTATTCTAACCCTACCACAGAATATTCTACTAGCACTCGAATGAGAGTAAGTAGACATGTAGGTGCAACGTTACTTATAGTCAACAGAACTATTAGTTCTACTGTCAAACTATATTCTGTTGTCTTTATTTATTTATGAAAGAAAATCACATCAGGCCACTCCATTAAAAATGTAATGTGGCTCCAAAAAGTATTTGGACACTTAAGTCACATTTAAAATTTAATGAACTTCATTGCATTGGATAAACAATAAATCAAACCAGTTGATATCAGCACTTTTCTGAAAACAAACTTTCCTGAACCATTTTGACTAGTTCCATAATATTGTTTTTTTTGTTGATAGTTTGGGGTCAGTAAGAGTTAAAAGAAAGAAAGAAAATCAGCATTTTAGAATGATTTCTGAAGAATCGTGTGACTGAAGACTGGAGTGACAATGCTGAAAATTCAGCTTTGCCATCACAGGAATAAATTTAATTTTTTAAATGTATTAAAATAGAAAACCATTAGCTTAAGATTGGATTAAGTGTCCAAATGCTTTTTGGGGCTGGGATATATCAGTGTTCAATATTTTACAAAAGTTGTGTTTGTCCACCAGAAACAACACCAAACCAAAACAGGAGTCTTTTGAGTTCAAAGCCCCACAAGCTCCGCCCCCTCCAGCTCCGACACAACCTTCAAATCAGGTACATCGCTCACTCCATTCCCTCCACTGCCATCTCCTTCAGATGTTTTGCCTTCTGAGAGAAGGCATGCCAGTAGTTTGATAAACTGTCAAAAACAAAATGCATCAAAATGTTTAAACCAAGTGATTCTGTGAAACATGTGTATACATTATGACTTATTTTACACTAGAGGTTCTGTTATTCTATGATTGTATGGTGGTATTTTGGACTTTGCCTCGTGATTGCCCTGTTTGGCTCTTTTCCCATACCCAAAATACCATCAGAGCCAGATCAATTATTTAAGCTATTCCTCTGATGATGTTACTATCAAATACATGTTATCTTCCTGTTGGTGGCTTATGCTCCCGAGTCTCTTTGCTGAAATGGGAGCCTTGATGGAAAAAAAAATGCACTATTATAGATTCATTACTGACCTTGGCATGTTGCGTTTGTGTTTTAGGATGCTGAATTCTACTCTGTTGATCTGGAGAGGGACAATAAAGGCTTTGGTTTTAGCCTTCGAGGGGGTCGAGAGTACAACATGGACCTGTATGTGCTGAGACTAGCAGAGGACGGAGCAGCTGTGCGAAACGGAAAGATGAGGGTATGTGCAGCTAACCCTGAACATGTGCACCTATTAGGATTTGGCATAGATGAATTGGCTACTAAGGTTTGATTGCACACAATGCCTTGACAACAACAAAAGGTATATCATGCATTTTTTATGCATTGGTATTATTACATTAATTATATTATATTATATTATATTATATTAATTTAATTTATTACTTATTGCTGACGTTTGATTGGATACAATGCTTTCTCACCAACAAAATATATATACATGTATATATACACTCACCTAAAGGATTATTAGGAACACCTGTTCAATTTCTCATTGATGCAATTATCTAATCAACCAATCACATGGCAGTTGCTTCAATGCATTTAGGGGTGTGGTCCTAGTCAAGACAATCTCCTGAACTCCAAACTGAATGTCAGAATGGGAAAGAAAGGTGATTTAAGCAATTTTGAGCGTGGCATGGTTGTTGGTGCCAGACGGGCCGGTCTGAGTATTTCACAATTTGCCCAGTTACTGGGATTTTCACGCACAACCATTTCTAGGGTTTACAAAGAATGGTGTGAAAAGGGAAAAACATACAGTATGCGGCAGTCCTGTGGGCGAAAATGCCTTGTTGATGCTAGAGGTCAGATGAGAATGGGCCGACTGATTCAAGCTGATAGAAGAGCAACTTTGACTGAAATAACCACTCGTTACAACCGAGGTATGCAGCAAAGCATTTGTGAAGCCACAACACGCACAACCTTGAGGCGGATGGGCTACAACAGCAGAAGACCCCACCGGGTACCACTCATCTCCACTACAAATAGGAAAAAGAGGCTATAATTTGCACGAGCTCACCAAAATTGGACAGTTGAAGACTGGAAAAATGTTGCCTGGTCTGATGAGTCTCGATTTCTGTTGAGACATTCAGATGGTAGAGTCAGAATTTGTCGTAAACAGAATGAGAACATGGATCCATCATGCCTTGTTACCACTGTGCAGGCTGCTGGTGGTGGTGTAATGGTGTGGGGGATGTTTTCTTGGCACACTTTAGGCCCCTTAGTGCCAATTGGGCATCGTTTAAATGCCACGGCCTACCTGAGCATTGTTTCTGACCATGTCCATCCCTTTATGACCACCATGTACCCATCCTCTGATGGCTACTTCCAGCAGGATAATGCACCATGTCACAAAGCTCGAATCATTTCAAATTGGTTTCTTGAACATGACAATGAGTTCACTGTACTAAAATGGCCCCCACAGTCACCAGATCTCAACCCAATAGAGCATCTTTGGGATGTGGTGGAACGGGAGCTTCGTGCCCTGGATGTGCATCCCACAAATCTCCATCAACTGCAAGATGCTATCCTATCAATATGGGCCAACATTTCTAAAGAATGCTTTCAGCACCTTGTTGAATCAATGCCACGTAGAATTAAGGCAGTTCTGAAGGCGAAAGGGGGTCAAACACAGTATTAGTATGGTGTTCCTAATAATCCTTTAGGTGAGTGTGTGTGTGTTGTATATTTATATATGTATGTATGTATGTATGTATGTATGTATGTATGTGTATATATATATATATATATATATATATATATATATATATATATATATATATATATATATATATATATATATATATATATATATATATATATATATATATATATATATATATGCACTTCCTCCTTTATTTTTTTAAATTTGGTAATTTAATTTTAATTATATTATTAACCTTTTTAAGTGATAGATGAATTTTCTGCTGAAGTATGATTGGACAATGCCTTAGATGCATTTAATTAAATTTAATTTACTATTGCTTCCACAGAACTATTGCTAACACCCACCACACACACACACACATACACACACACACACACAAACACACACACACACACACACACACAACAAATCCTGTTAGTATCTGTATAACACATTGTCCGTCTCAGGATTAGTCTTGCATCAGACTAGCATATTTAATTTCTTTCCATATATTTCTGTATTCAAAGATCAAGAGAAGTCATATTAGAAGTGATGCTAAGATTTGGATTTGTAAAATTAGGATAAATGAGTAATAGAGAAATCAACTGTCCATTAGCATCAATGCTAACAAATGAATTGCACAGCCACTGTTCTAAGCTCTGCAAGTTAGATGAGAGGATAGCAACTCATAGCGAGTCTGTGAAGTGTAGCGAGTTGTCAGCCGAAGACCCATTTATGTGGAAATGGTATTCCCTTGATGGTAAGCTCTGACAGATAACCAGAGGCAGAGAGGGAAAATAGAACAAAGGAAATTCTACCTTCCTCTTCATCTTTAGCTTTCCCTATGCATGATGATGTTTACTGGATGTCACCGCTAAATATAGGTACCATTGCCTTATTTTTATTCTCTCTACACCCTCTCTCCCGCTCTGTATCTCTGTAGGTTGGAGATGAGATCCTGGAGATCAATGGGGAGAGCACCAAGGGCATGAAGCACGCCCGTGCCATTGAACTGATCAAAAACGGTGGCCGAAAAGTCCACCTGGTCCTAAGGAGGGGGGACGGCTCAGTGCCAGAATATGGTGGGTCAATCTACGAGAACATCCCCTTCTCCCCTGTCTTCACACCTTGAGGAGTTTGCCGACCCGGGGGTCGACAACACCACCACCTCTTCTTTTCTGCGCACTGGTCCTCTCCTCTGACCTCCTCCTGGGTGATGGGCCTTCCTCTTGCTGCTGTTGCCCCCCTTGCCTCTGTGCACTGGGCTATGGGATATGTGGCTTTTGGGTGGTGGTTGTGGCACATGCTTTTCGTAATACTTCACAAGAATAAAAACAAACAAAAAAAGCAAAGCGAGGAGGCAGAAATATTAACGTTTCTAAAACTGGATATACGTTTATTGTTTTTCAAAGAGAAAAAAATATGATAAACTCCATCATGCCCTCCATTGAGGTGGCATGACCATGTCAGTGAGTTGTAACATATTTATGATATTTATTGAAGGTGAATGTAAGCTACTGAGAAGGGTCTTTAAAGAGACTCCATGACTACAAACGCATTCTGGTATCATTAGCCATTTTGGTGAAAACTCACAATACTGTACACATATTCACCGATTTTTTTTTTTGTTGCACGTTGTACATGTCAACTGCTTCTTTGCAAACGTTGCAGATGGTTCTTAAACTCCACATTCCATTATCAAATTTTTTTTTTGTTGTTTTTTGTATCTAACGGATTGTTTTCGGACGTTACATCCTTTCATTTACAGACAGAAAGCAACTCACTTATTGAGCATAATGTCAGTGCCGCATGATGTCAGTGAATATCTAAATGTGTTTTTTTTCTTGTCAATTTCCATAATATTTATGGAAAATTCATGTACTAATTTGCCACAGTTATTTTTTATGCTTTTGTTTTTGGTCTTGGCCATTTAAAGATGCTCATTCATGTATTTTGTCGAGTTCAGAATGTGATATAATGTGTCCTTTCCTGCACCAACATGATATCTCTGTGAGGTTGTATATTTTTATACCATTTTGTACTTGTTTTTTTCATTTACTTTTCCATGTCTCACCACTTTTGTTTTCTTTCTGTTTGCAATGTAAACTGCTTCATATGGTGTGTGTGTGTGTTTGTGCACATAAGCTTGTTACGGCATCCACATCTGTCTTTGGGTTGATTTGCAGCTGGGCGTGTGTGTGTGTGTGTGTGTGTGTGTGTGTGTGTGTGTGTGTGTGTGTGTGTGTGTGTGTGTGTGTGTGTGTGTGTGTGTGTGTGTGTGTGTGTGTGTGTGTGTGTGTGTGTGTGTGTGTGTGTGTGTGTGTGTGTGTGTGTGTGTATTTGCGTGTACGTGTGCGCGTTTGGTTCCGGCTCTCTCTGTTACTGTTGATTTTTCACTCAAGGGTGGGGGCGTTTTATGGACAATCTCTATCTTTGACTAATTGATAAAATAAACACTGTTTCCATTGCAAAAGAGCATAACTCTCTCACGACTGTTGTTTCAGGGATCTAAATACTATGCTTCTCTCTCTTCTTTTTTATCTACTCTTTTCTGTTGTTCTGGGCTCTTCCTTCCACCCATAGCGATGGTTGCTCCCCAAGTCGCTGCTTGTATGAGATCTGAAAAGACAGGAGAGCCTGCTTTCTACCAAAATCAGACCACGGTTTGTAGATCCCGTGTTCCGTCTCATCACATCTCTGGCAGTTTTCTGTGCTGTGGCTTCCACTCAACTGTACTGTCCCTTGCAAGTTCATTTACACAAGAATGCATTGCCAGTGCTGTGGCCATTCCTGACATTGTGACCTGAATGAGTGGGTTCATTCTTGCATTTAAAGTTTGCTGACATCCCCACAGACAAAATGAAAACCTCATCAATGAATGCATTTTTTAATTTTTATTACTGGGTGTTTTTCTTTTGGTTTTTTTGTCATGCGTTTCTTTTCTTTTTTTGTCAACGTTTGCCACCCACCAAAGCCATTACCCGGTACAGGTAAATTGTCTTTGACTCTTTGGATCCTTGTCTATCTTAGGCATGTAGAAAATATGTAGCTCGAAAGTGCTTCTACATGTAGAATCTTAGTTTTGAACTCCTTCAGAAAAGAGTCGTGGGAACAAAAATGTTTGCCTGCAAGTTTTGCCTCAGGTTTGTTACATCTTTTTTTCTAATCATATGGACATGTCGATCACAAACCAGTTCATTATGTTTGGTGGTATATAATTAGAAATCAATTTGAACAGAAGGAGCAAATGCATGAGTTTGTGTCAGATGAGTATCATTATCATCTGCATCAACACTCAAATTTTCTTAATTCTTGCTTTCAGAGTAGAAACAGAATCACCAAGTACGTTAACATGCGCGCTTACAACAGGTTTTTACATAGCCGAGTTCTAATAATCATCTGTCTGTCCGAGTATACATGGCAACTCGTAATCAAATACTTTGGGAAAAAAAACATCACTTCTGTTGTAGGCCAATTGTAGTAACCACTTGTAGATTAACATGTACACATGCTGGGCAAAGCTGAGCTATAATCGCATTATTTAGGCTTGTTAGATCGACTTCACAAAATTACACTACAACTGTTTCAGTTAGACAAAAAAGACTGGAATACACTACACAACTTTTAAAATCTGAACATATTTTTACACACCAGGCATCATTGTCTTGCCAACTGTTAAAATGGTTACAGAGATAAACTGGACATCATACATTAGTTCACACTACCTTTCTTGTCATTCCAAACACAACAGATACATTGCAAATAAAAACAGCATGTGTTTTAAAGGGGTCATGAACTGGCTTTTTACATTTTTTTATACTGTGGTCTGAGGTCAACTTTTTGCGTTTGCGTGGTTTTTACATTCAAAAACATCATAATGAATAAGTAATAGGCTATTTTCTGCCCTGGTTTTGAACCTCTCTCAAGACACGCTCAGTTTTGATGGGCGTGCCGCACTGAAGACTTGGAAGTAAACGCCCACGGTTAAGATTTGCATATTTAATGAGCTTCTGCTCCCCCTGTCAGTCACAGCTTGTGGCAAACGGCAACCAGAATGAATCGCCCAGCCCACATCCAGGGCTCGCAAAATGTCTTTATCAAACAAACACAATGATTCATCTCTCATCCACCCGCGATTGATTGGAATGTAATTATTTTATTAATGTTACTTGGCCCGCCCGATCGATGAATATAACCACGAACCAAACACAAGCACACGCGCCCTTCAAATATCTATATATAGACAGCATGCTAAGGTATGTTCTGTTAGACACATACACATAATCCATAGATATCAAACTATCTGTAACAATGCAATACTGTCACATATAAAAAAATGTTTTACTCACATTAGTGTGTTACTTCAGTCGTTCATGTAATCTCATCCTGTCTGCAAATCCAGTCTCTTGTTTACAAACGACTGCGTGTTTAAATGAACATGCTTGCAATGTCTTCCCCATGTGAGCTGGATATTCATTAAAAATAAAGTTCATCCATGCATTCATAATATTGGAATCCGAATGTTTAAAAATCCAAATCCGAAAAGCTTATATGGTATGTTTACTGCTTAGAAATTCCATGCTGTAGCTGTCATGTTAGTGGCACGAGTCGGTGGGCAGGGCTACAGTATCAGGCGTTGTTCTTCTTCTGTTGAGGTGGTGCTTCAATACACTCTCACGTCATAGCCGGGCACATTCTGAAATCGATCATTTGCTGGGCCTGGTGTCTATAAAAGCTTTTCTTTGACTAACAAGGAAGTTTTCAGCTCTGAAACTTACAGAATATTCTTAAATTACCATGACCTTTTATACATCAAAAGCTCAAGGGAAAGTTTATTTCTCAATTCATGACCCCTTTAAAATCAGATCAAAATATCGAATTATGTATATTTGATTTCCTCTGACTGGAATTAATCATAGTCTCAAACTAGAAAATCAGACTCTGTGCCCTTCATACACTTTATGACTTTCTGTGAAATCTGTAAAGTCAGACTCTGACTTTCGGCCACAAGCATTGCCTCCAGACTGCAAATATGGGCAAAAGTCATGTAGTGAATTCCAGCCTTGAACTGAAATCAAAGTTTTAAAGTGCATGTAAACGTACTTAACGGGGGCACTGTTGTCTAGTCATGGTAACGGCCAAACCAATATCAGCTTTTCATGGAAATATTGTAAGGATAAAGACACCTTCACAATCCATCACATAACATGATACTTGTTCAGGCACTAAATGATAACCAATTTCACCCATAATTACTCATATCTTACAGACGGCATCATCGACGGCAACGGCCTCAGCGCCGGTGCACAAACTGTTTCGGAAGTGAACGCAGCTCCTCCCGAAAGTCGGCCCCACCTACCATCGGAGTCCAGCTATCCACCAGACCTTCACAAATCATCACGTAATGACGACAGGAGGGGGCGGGAGTCGGGCCAACGGGAGCACGGCCACCGTTCAAATCAGCGTCACAACAACCACAGACACCGCTCCCCTGAAAAGAAAAGCAGGAGCAAGGGTCACGGAAAGGACAGCGGAACTTCAAAGCCTCACAAGAGGAAGGGAGACAAGAAGAGGTCCAGCACGGATGACTCACATCATCACCACCACCACCAAAGCCACAACCAGAACCACCATCACCACCGGAGGCACCGCTCCCCAGACAGGCGCAGAGCTCGGAGCGCCGAGAACACCTTGGATAGTCGATACAACCAGAGACAGGGCCGCTCACCGGATAGACGGCATCAACGCCACTCTTCCCCTCGAAGACACAGTTCACCTCAGCGTTCACCCCACCGATCTGGTTATCGCCCCAGTTCTCCTTACCGCCGTAGATCTCCCCACCGCTCCCCTCAACGCCCCAGATACCAGTCTCCCTCAAGACGCCCTATGGCTTCTTCAGATAAACCCTACAACGATGAGTTCGACCGGGGGCTGGATGTGACCTTAAAGGAACCTCCTCCTCCAAAGCCTCCATCCCGCTCCGAGAGCATTCCACTTTTGGCAACATCCCTGGACCAGCTCAGTCTGGATAACACCCTACGGAGAGAGCCACCCAGCTACCTTGAATCCTATCGCGATTCGACCCTTCTCCGTGGGGCTTCTCGTGACAGCACCTTTCCCCGCGTTCGGACGCCCGACTCGGTTTCAGCCTTCCGGAACTACAATTCTTTATTGAGGGGACGGTCCCCTGTGAGAAGTGGGGGCGGACAGGATGGATACCGTAGAGTCGAGTCTCCGGTTTCCTACCGGACGAGGAGTCTAAGTCGAGACCTGTCTCCCATCGGAGGGTACCGCGATGAGGAGGAAGAGGAGGTCGGATCCCAGCTGAGTGGGTATTATAGCACGCTCAGATCCAATTACAGTAGAGCTAACAACAACGTGCCCGAGCCGAAGAGGAAGGCCTACAAAGAGAGCTCCAAAGACCTCAGCATCTGATGGGTCGACCAGGAAGGACACCATACCCAGAGCCCACTGTCCACACGAGCCTTCATCCAAGGACTGCGCAGACCCTGGATACTAAATTATTGATTTGAAAACTGGTGTTTTCTCATGGTTGAACATCTTTACAACTCTCAACAGCAGAAGAATGATTTATTTTATTTTCATCAAAGTGTCATTTTGGTTTCTTTTATGACCCTTTTATAAATCTGCTAGCAGTTCTACAGAGTTTGACAACTATGTATAAAGAAAACGATTATGTGCCTAACAGTACCATTCTTGGTGTTTTCTTTTCTTTTCTTTTACAAAGGACAGCCTTTTGGACTACTGTCCGATTATGAAACCTTCTGTTACAGAGAGCCCTCTCATGCACCGAGCAGCTCAATCAATGTGGTGCTCAGACATATATTGTGCATGTCTTTACACTTTCAATGTCTTTTCTCTCTTTTATTTTCTTTCTCTTCCCCAGTGCCACTGTTTTTTAGACATTTGACCAGAGTATAGCACAAGCCTGCATTCGTTTGTATATTTTTGACAGTTTGCAGTATGTGTACATTCAGAGGTGATCATTTTAAAAGAATGAAGGGATAATGAAAATAAAAACTATGATGATAATGTTCAAAAATAAAAACAGTATATATACACATTTTGATGGTCTTTCTTATAATTCTCAAGCTCGCAATGAGGAAATAGGCTAGTTAGCCGGTCGAGGAGAACTTGGACTGTGTAGTTTATTCAAGATGGATGCGTGTGGGAGGTAGAGATGGCGTTTAACTGCATTGGCTTCTTTAGCACTTTGCCAACATGTCTGGAAAATAAAGAGGAGGAGAGAACAAAGACTTCTTTATCTTCTTGGCAGTTCAAAAGGTGAAGGAAAAGAGATTCAATACACTACCCACGGAGTCGACAGCTTTTTAAAAATCCAGTGAGAACAACTCCTCTCAGGTTATCAGATGAATAAGAGACTGAGCCTTCCTCTCTGGCTTAAAGAGAATGGTGTGCATGCATAAAGAGAGAGGCGCATCAGGTGTACTTTGTTCTCTGCTACAGCTCTGGTAGGGATAGGGCAGCTAGGGATCAGAGGGAATTAGTAGCCTATGTCCTCACTAACGTAACTTTACAGAATGATAAACATTAAAGTATTTTTATTCAACTCTCAGCTAATTTAGGTTTGCCCAACACAATGTAGCGCTTAAAACTGTTTAGTTAATGCCGGCACAGATTGGTCTATAGCTAAATATTCAAGGTAGAAATCTTGAAAAAATGAACAATGTGTGATTGACTTCTCTAATATTTGGCACAAGACAAAAGTTTCTGAAATGACATGGTGTTAGTTGAGCTACCTGGTGTGAATGGCAGTTATTTTGACCTCGTTTTAGTCCCACTGCTGCACCCAAGAATAGAAGGCCTACATATTGGAGAATGAAAAAAGAATTGGAGTGACGTAAGCTACGGACACTGCAAAGTATGCTGACTTCTCAACATCTAGATCCAAGCAAAAGAAATCTGTCTGTCTGTCTGTCTGTCTTAACTATAGTTCTTGTGTTTTATCTACCCATTTATCCATCCTAGCATGTGTGCTCTTCTCTACTGTTTATGCAGGTTTGAATTTGTATTCTGTTGTACATCAGGGGGAGGGTAGGTGGTTTCTGGGTTGCTATAGTTACCTCAAGGTCATTTTTACAGAGGTTCATACAGGCATTTGTTTCCAGAGAGCATGGCTCAAAAACCATAAAACGCAGATAAAAAATAATGATCATGGAAACATTGATTGGACTTTAAATGTTTAATTTTCCATGCTCACATACAGAAAATGCATTTGTTTATAACTTTTATGCATTTTGTTTTATAACTATTAACTTTTGCAGTCAATGTCATTGTGTCAGTGGTGCCTTGATCATTGTAAGGAAAAGACATATCCAGGTTTTGCCATGAACTGTTCGATATTTCAAATGACATTGTGTTATATATTTTTATTAATATATATGTGTGTGTGTATATATATACATAATATATTAATAATAATTGATTCCTGTGATGACAAAGCTGAATTTTCAGCATCATTACTCCAGTCTTCAGTGTCACATGATCCTTCAGAAATCATTCTAATATGCTGATTTGCTGCTCAAGAAACGTTTCTTATCATTATCAATATTGAACACAGTTGTGTTGCTTACTATTTTTGTAGAAACCGTTATGTCACTTTTGATTCAATGCATCCTTGCTAAATAAAAGTGTTAATTTCCTTAAAAACAACAAAAAAATGTACTGACCTTAAATATAGAGTACAACAGGACTAGAGGCACAGCTTAAGAAAAAATGTGCTTTTCACTACTCCCATAGTGTGTGACTGCCCCACACACAGGGTAAAAGGATCACATAAGTTCTACAAATATTTTTAATAGTTAATACTTGTTCAAAATAATCACTTTAGCAAAAATGTAACTAGTGTTTTGTTTATTTTGATAAATATGTTCAGCATAAATATGCTGATTAAAATATGTTAATATAAAAATATATTTTTATATCATTTTAAAAAGTAAAGATTCTGAAACCACTAAATTAAATCCGATAATACTTTAATATAGATATACAGTAGTAACAATAAATCGTATTTTATCATATGAAATGATTAATATCATGGTTTCATTATAAATATTTGTTTCTGATTATTTCTAAGGTGGCCACCCAAATTAATATGATATTTACCATCTGAATCTAACCATGTCATGTCAACAAATGGAAAAGTCAGCTAACTATTTATTATCATGTTAGTTACTGTGCCTTTCGCACCAACAGTTGCACTTTTTACCCCAAATAAATACCATACTTTTACATATTCTTCCGTTATTAACTGAAAATCATTAAGACGACCTTTGTCTCAAAAAAATTCAATAATTTTAGCGACTCTCATTTGCTACTTAAATCTTCAACATTTAAAAAAATATATATATTAGATCAAATTAGCACATTATCAACTTTGCGCTGCTGCCCGCTATCATATCAAGGATCAGCCAAATTTCCACGTGCATTTTGAAAAGCGGAAGTGCTACGACAAGTTTTTGTACCATCTAGTGGTTTAGAGGAAAATAAAATCAAAGGAGCCTTTAGCCCTGTTGTACCCTATAAATAAAATCCCAATTAAGAATATAATGTATAAAATCAGGATTTGAACCCAGGTCCTCTTGCACACTAGGAGTTGGAAGAAGAAATAGCCTACTAGTTGCGTGACGCCCCTGAATTCACATAAAGTGCTGTTCTTCTCACGCTATGATAATAGTAATTGCACATATTAGAATTTTTTATATAAAATCGTTGTATCCCCTTCACAGTCTGAGCCGCATCGAAACGCCTTTGTACTGCGATATTAGCAAACAACTCCATCTGCCGTTTCAGAGTTTTCCATATGTCCTTACAGCAAAGTAGCTGTCATAGGTTAGGCAGTCGAATTGTGTATTCCGCAAATAACCTTGAGCATGACCCTCAGGCAGAAGACGCAGAGCTGGAGGAGACAGATGAGGTCTCTGTCTTGGTTTTTGAGGTGGAACTGTCTTCCTCCTCGTCCTGGAAGGGATCCTTTCCACAGAACACTATTAACATCACGGAGTGACGGAACTGCTTATTCATGAAGATGTAAATGAGCGGGTTGTAGAGCGCTGAACTCTTGGCAAAGAATGCCGGGACGGTCATGAAAATGGGGCTGAACTGACTCCCCTGGTGGGTGAAGATATACCAGGCGACGCTGGCGTAGGGGAGCCAACATATTAGGAAAGCGATGAGCATGAGGATTACCATTCGGGTAACTTCTCTCTCGGCCCTCTGGGTAGTCTCAGATTCTTGCTGCTGGGCGGCTGCTACCTTGACAGTGCAGAGCAGACGGCCGTAGCAGAAAGAAATGATGGTGAGAGGGATTGAGAAGTGCACAACGAACATGTAGATAACAAAAGACTCGTTTTCAGTCTCAGGATTCAACGTGTAATAATCCACTCCGCACGAACACTGCAAGCCCTCAGGAATGTAGCGGGACCATCCGATTAGAGGCGGTATGGCACACGTACAGGCCATTGTCCAGGAAAAGGCAACACCGAAGGTGGCGTGGAGTTGTGAGAAGCGAAATTTGGAGAAGGGCTTGCAGACGACCACCCATCTCTCGACGGCCAAGACAACCAGAGACCAGAGCGCAATCTCACCGCCGAGCGTAGCGAAGAGGCCCTCCATGTTACAGCCAGCACGTCCTAGGACAAAATATCCATGTAAAGAGGTGTAGAAGGTGGTCGTGAATCCACCAAACACCATAAAGAGGTCAGCCACTGCTAAGTTCAGAAGGATGTAGTTCAGCGGGGTCCGAAGCTTCGTGTTTTCAATGGTCACATACAGCGTGAGGCCATTGACGGGGGTGCAGGTGACGATGAGGAAGAACATGTATGCTGCGACACAATAAAATGCCAACGGCGATGCCAGGTAGAATTGCGGGTACTCGTAAGGGCTGCGCACCACGCCAGTCACATTGGACATGGGAACGTAAAAGTCCGGTCCCTCCGTGCCGTTCATGATTGCTAGTTTGTTTCTCCACCCCTCGCTGTAGGTTCGTTTTGTCTAGGAAATTGAGCACACTCTGTTTAGGTGCCTTTATAGGACAGATTATAGATTAGCATATTTGACTGCTCAGCAGAATATGGTTTAGACAATGCTTATGTTAATCTCTGCCAAACACTGACACACTTGCACTACACTCATGGTGTGATCAGGTTATGTGGATTTAATCTGTCTACATCAATTGGGGTAAACAGATCAGTTGGTGCGTAGAGCAATTTCATACAACACACCTCACATTGTTTTCTTATGACACATATCTTTACCATATTCATTTATCATTTTACTCAACAACTAAATAGTATAAGATCAGATGAATGAAATTGTACATGACAAATGGCCTACTTTTTCTGATCTTGCTTTTGTGAGTTATTCACTAGAGTTAATCAGATTTGATTTCTATTTTGTAGATTTAATGCTACACTGTAAAAAAAAAAAAAAAAGGTTCTATATGGCACCAAAAATGGTTCTTGGCTCTTAATCATAGGGGAACCTTTTTAAGTGCTATATAGCACCAATTTTGGTGCTTCAGTGGATCTTCAGCGGTTCTTCAGCGGTTCTTCACCGGTTCTTTGACTAAGGTGATATAGCACCGCTACCATATACAGAACATGTAAAGATATGGTGCTATATAGCACCAAAAGTGGTTCCTCTATGATTACGATGAAGAACCATTTTTGGTGCCATATAGAACCTTTTTTTTAGAGTGTAATAATAAATATTTGACCCTATCAAGTGGCTTGATAATGCATTATGTAGTTCAATTCAAAACACTAATATAAAAACTGCCATAAACGCTATTGAGCATTTTTATAGTATGACAGGAAACATTTCAATATTTATCTATCCATACGTCCATCCATCCATCCAGTTTCTAATTTTCAGGATTGTCCTTAAATTCTTTAGTTGTGGTCAAAAATTGCCTGTATAGAAATTAGACTTTACATGTTATTTCAGGAAACTGTGGGGACCATTTGAAATTCTACTATTAGAATTATATTCTATAAGAATATATCTAGTTATATTCTTATAGCATATTTTAGAGCATATATTTTATTCATATTTAAATAAGGTTTTCCCATATTTTTAATTGCATATTTCTATTAATCATATTTCGAGAAGCACCTATTTTTAAGACAGTAGTCAGTTGACCACTATGATATAATGTCTGACGTTTTTTATTATTATTATTATTATTTGATTTCAGCAATTCATTTAATAAGCTTCTACTTAGTATTCAGCCCTGGGGACATATGAAGGCTATTATTCCATATTTCTCTCAAAATGAAATTCGAAATATACTTATAATTTCAAATGGTTTAATATATTTTCCATTAAGGGATAGTGTCACGTCAACAGAAATAAAGAGATGAGAAGGGGAAAAAAGGTTCAACGTCAGGAAAAAGCATGAACATGTGTGCATTTCTTGGGCAATAACTTCCCATGCGCCATCTTGTGGTGAATATTAGGAACTGCAGTTTCTCTACAACGGCAATCCCATAAATGAACTGTTTGTTTATTTATTTAATTAATTTTATGCATTATTATTATTAGCCTATTTGTTACGAACATATCTAAAATCCAGAAACTGGTGAAGTCATTAAATATCGATTATATTAATTGTGTATAATTGGATATCAGTTTATATTTTCTTCTGTTTTGAAGATTTCTGTTATTGATAGCTACATAAATTATGATCAAAATTTTACAGACTACATCAATGTTATATTTAGTTTAATGAGCTGTTTGAATGGACAACATTGGGGCCCATATAGGGGTCCTTCATTGTCAGAATGTACACACGCCCTCTACTGCTGACACACAACCCTGCAAGAGTGTGCTAAACCTCCATCCCATTCCCACCAGACATCATCTCAAATCATCATCAAGCAATTTATTTAATAGTGTCACAATTCTGAACTGGTATAATTCATTACTTGGATTTATGCTTTTAAAGAAAAGTCCAGTTTTCATTGATGTCTTATTGTAAAAAATACATATTTGTTTTGTTTGCTTAGACCAAGTCATTGTAATGTCCCATGCTACACTTTTTTTTTCTATCTTTACTTTTTTCTATTCAGTTAAATTTAGCCCTACAGTTTTATATACTGCACACCGATCATGCATAACATTATGACATTATAACAGGTGAAGCGAATAACACTATTTATCTCTTCATGACAGCACCTGTTAGTGGGTGGGATATATTAGGCAGCAAGTGAACATTTTGTCCTCAAAGTTGAGGTGTTTGAAGCAGGAAAAATGGGCAAGCGTAAGGATTTGAGCGAGTTTGACAAGGGCCAAATTGTGATGGATAGGCCACTGGCTCAGAGCATCTCTAAAACTGCAGCTCTTGTGGGGTGTTCCCTGTCTGCAGGGGTCAGTATCTATCAAAAGTGGTCCAAGAAAGGAACAGTGGTGAACCGACGACAGGGTCAGGGTCGCCAAGACTCATTGATGCACAGGGAGAGCGAAGGCTGGCCCGTGTGGTCCGATCAAACAGACGAGCTACTGTAGCTCAAATTGCTCAAGAAGTTAATGCTGGTTCTGATAGAAAGGTGTCAGAATACAGTGCATCGCAGTTTGTTGCGCATGGGGCTGCTGTGTGAAGCTTTGGGCAATGTTCTGCTGGGAAACCATGGGTCCTGCCATCCATGTGGATGTTACTTTGACACGTATCACCTGCATTGTTGCAGACCATGTACACCCTCTAATGGAAACGGCATTCCCTGGTGGCTGTGGACTCTTTCAGCAGGATAATGCGCCCTGACATAAAGCAAAAATGGTTCAGGAATGAGCCCAACAATGAGTTTGAGGTGTTGACTTGGCCTCCAAATTCCCAAGATCTCAATCCAATCGAGCATCTGTGGGACGTGCTGAACAAACAAGTCCGATCCATGGAGGCCCCACCTCGCAACTTACAGGACTTCAAGGATCTGCTGCTAAGATACTACAGCATACCTTCAGGGGTCTAGTGGAGTCCATGCCTTCACGGCTCAGGGCTGTTTTGGCAGAAAAAGTGGGACCAACACAATGTTATACCTGATAGGAGTAATTGTTGATGTGCATTGGTACACGCATAGCCTGACGTTGTCATACTCAATTCTAGTCAGAATTTGAGTCTGATACTGCTCCGTTGGGCTGTGATTATGGGGCGTGTTTAAACCAAACCAGGAAAGACCTCAATTGGATAGACCTACAACCAATCAGAGCAACGGAGCGACGCATAACTAGTTGTCAAATGTCAACAGAACTCAACTGCACTGTGTTGCCAAGTCCGCGGGTTGAAGCGACCCCAATTATGTGATATACAGACCCAGGAATGCGAAATTTAGCAGGCAGTCCAGCCAAAATAACACATTTTACCCCCCAAATGAATCAATGAAATGAATGTAGCACTGAAACATCACTCCATCACTCTCCTGTAGCTTTTGGAAGACAATCGGGTTCTTGACTTTGACGAGAAATCAGTCCTGAGGAGTTGAATTATTTCATTCCAGTAGTGTATTAAATGATCTGTGCCTGTGACACAGAAAGACCAAACTAAGCTCTTCTCACATCAGCAGAACTTCCTGTGTGTCTTAAACTCTCTCTCTCTCTGGTCCTTTAGTGCTGGTTCTCTGGATAAAACTTACACGACTTATTCTGTTATTACCTCAGGATCAAAAGATTTTTGTGCTAACTGATGGTAACAGTCTGTTTCTTTGACACATGGGTTGTTATATCTTCTCCAAAGAAGGGAGAAGCCCATTTCTCAGTCCAACATCCGCCCACCCCCCTCTGGACACACACACACACAGTGGTCTCTCTTTTTCACTCCTATAAAGGCACTGTGTCTTGGATTACTGTCTTGCTGGAAATTAATCTTTGTCATTATGTATAGATATTAAGAAATATTTGCCTGATTATGACACCATTCATGTTCCTTTTGATGGCAGTAAGCTTTCCAGTAGGCGAAGCCCAGAACATGTTTCTGCCACACTTGATGGCAATAGTGATACTTCTGTCAGCCTATATTTGGTTTGTGCCAGACATAACATTTTCCTTTCAAGTCAGCTTTAGTGTTGTCAGTATTTTCTTCCGAAAGGTTTTATGTTCCGTCTAGTCACTCTACCAAAGAGCAGTGTTGAACAGACGACTGATGTCTGCATAGTCTCTCCAGTTTTAGCCAGACAGGCGCTGAAACACTGTTAGTGCTGCAACTGACCTCTTAGTTTAACAATTGCTCTTCTTGACCAGTTGCTCAATTTGTCTTGGATTGTTTCTTTACGCTTTGCCACAGTGGACTTCAAAAACACTCCTTAGAAGTTTCAAGGTCTTCCAGGATTTTGACTCAATTCAATTCAATTCAAATGTATTTGTATAGCCCTTTTCACAATACATATCGTTACAAAGCAGCTTTACAGAAAATGCATGTGTCTATATTACAATTTAGAGTGATCCGTTATCAGAGGTGACTGTGTCCATGTATTTCAGAAATGTACATACAAAATCACACAGTTAGCTAACAATGTATTCATTTAAACAATGTATTCATTTAAGGCTGCTCTTTGAAGTAATGGATACATGTTGTTAACATTAATTTCAGGATCTATCTGCTTTGATGTTTGTTGATATTTTACATTTTAAAAGTATTTCTACATTTTCAAATATCCCATTTAAATTCGACAGTGATGTGCTGATATTGTATATACTTTATTTTAAGGTGTCATTGTTACATTGTAATTATATATTTAAAGCTGCAGTCTGTAACTTTTGGCGCTCTAGTGGTTAATAAACAGAACTGCATGCGTCTTGTGGAAGAACATTGCAGCCGGAGCTACTTCTCTCTGTTTATGTCTATGGCGAGTCACGCAGGGACTGTGCTCCTCCGCAGCGGTTCCTACCAGACAGGTCTGATATAGTCCCAATATAAACACTTATTATAAGTGTACCATAATAATTCAGGGTAAGACAAAAACACGGTTTGGAAAATGGATTCATGTTGTACAGTCTCTATATATTTTTTTGTAAATCGTCAACAAAAAAAGTTACGGACAGAAGCTTTAAGTATTGAGTAATATTTAGTAACCACATACTTACTTTATAGGATTAGGGTTTGGTTTAGGGTTAGTTGCATGTAATTATACATCATTTACTATGGTAAGTACATGTAACATATGTATCAAGGACACTGTAAAACAAAGTACTATCTATTTATATACTATAGTATTTATATTTTGAGTTTTTTTCTGTTTTTTGTTTTAATTTTGGTTTAGGTTTCATTTTGTAATTTTATTAGCTTCTCTTATATATATATATATTTTTTTCCCCCAGTAATTTTACTGCTTCAGCGTAAAATTATTTTATTACAGTAAATTGCCAAAGTAATGTTTCTTTAGTTTTTTTTACCAAATTCTTTTTTAAATAATTTTTATGTTTATATTAACAATAACAACACTGATTGTATGATGATAATAATAGGGGGTAAATGTGACTCTAAAGTCACTGTATAATATGTTATCAGTGAGACTATTTATCAATCACCAAATTAAATTTACTGTAACTGACTGTAACTGAAATCTATACTAGTTCAACCTTTCTATTTCGGTATCACTTACTGTAAGACACTGAAATGAGTGGAATGCTGAAATGAAATACTCTGCATATTGTGATTGCAACAGGGCTTTTGATCCTGAATTTGGGTCCAACAAGCTCAAAAAGCACCATGGGGCAATGCACATGAGAAACACAATAACGAATCAAGCTGCCCTCTGCCAAGGAAAATACACAAATGAGACAGACACCTACTGCTAGAGGGCCATCCGTTGTATGCAGTTGTGAAATACTAACATAAGAAACAGATTTGCCCATTTTGAAACAGCAATCAAACAAAGACTTGAGCCTTCTGACATAATAAGCATATGCTTTCAACATTGGTTTAAGTGACAAGAAGTAGGCCTAGATTGCATTTCCAGACTTATTGTGGAGTTTCTGTGCTGGAGAAGAATATCTACCTAATTTATGCAAACATGGTAAAATCTGTTAAAGGCTCAACATGTAAGATTTTGGATTAAAATATCCAAAAACCACTAGAACAATGTTATATATTTTTTGGGATGTTTAAATCCAGAGAAATAAGCAATTTTAACCAGGACATGGATGGTTTCCGTGCATCGCCTATCAGTGACATCATACCTGCGTTACCCTTGATTTTTATTAGACAGGTGATCAACTGTTTGGATGCATTCATCGACAGAAAATGAATCATTGTTATATAGCTCAACACGGTTAGTCGTAATGTTTAAATCTGGTTTTCTTGATTTACCGCGAGTACCATGTTTTACCATGCCTAATATCAATCTAGCTTACTGCAGTGTGCAACAAGTGTCTCATAGTAGCTGCCGAGCGAACGTACAGAGTAGCATTATAACATAACTTTCAACCCACTCAAATGTATCCAATATTATAAAACAGCGCTGCGTTACCCCATATACACGAGCAGAAGAAGTGGAAGTGTTCGTCTGTGGCATAATAAAAGCTCAGCGAAATCAAGCCGTCATCAAGCTATGCCTTTATTTTGAACAAGCTACCTCTAGCGGCGAAAAATGACATATTGTGGCTTTAAAAGGAGCAGAGTATACTCTACACTACCGTTTAAAAGTCACCAAAGCTGCATTTATTTGATCAAAAATACAACAGTAATATTATGACATATTATTTCAATTCAAAATAGCTGTTTTATATTTTAATATATGTGAAAATGTCACATATGCTGAATTTTCAGCATAATTAGTCCAGTCTTCAGTGTCACATGATCCTTCAGAAATCATTCTAAAATACTGATTTGCTGCTTAAAGGTGCACTATGTAAAACATTTTCAGTAAAATATCCAAAAACCACTAGGCCAGTGTTATATATTTTGTTCAGTTGAGTACTTACAATATCCCAAATATTTCCAACTATTTGTAAATCAAGGTATAAAATGCTATTTTAACCAAGGAACCGGGACATGTGAGGAAGTCGATTGCGTCATATCTGCGTTACCCTCCTTTTCCGTTTACTCTTACTTCAGTGTGCATGGCAGTCGCCAAGTAAACGCACAGTAACGTCATAACATAATTTTCAACACACTCAGATATATCTAATATGATAAACATAGCTGTGTTACCTCATACTAATGACCAGAAAAGCGGAAATGGCGCCGGCGACTGTGGCATAATAAAAGTCCCACCGGCGACTATGCCATGATAACAGTCCCGCTGCTTGCGAGTATAAGCGGGACTTACTGAATATAAGTATTAAAAAGTATGTTGGTCTGTAAAATGTTGTCATTTTTCAATGATCTGAGATCACTTCTGCAGTCATTCTTACCCAAGATGTGGTTAGAAGTTGGCACTGAACATACAAAAACTAAAAAGTATGCATAGGCATAAATTAGACAGAAATGTAATCTGGAATATTTTCAGTCAATTTCAGAATAAACGTAAAAGCTTCAGCTGGAATCTGTTGACTAGAAGTGTTTGTTTAGCCTTTGTTAGACGTACACCAGACTAGGGGGTTGATGCAAGAGGAGTCTGCAGTGAATCCTCAGGATGCTTGCATATGAACAGGCTCGCTTCTCCACTAGATTCATCAGGCAGACTGCTTTCACTGTACAGCTCATTTGTAACACTGGCCTGACTGTAGGGGTCATTTAAACTGGTCTCCATAATGCTGATTAATCAGTCGCAGTGAAACAGTCTGTTTGGACTCAGAATAAGTGATAAGCAAGCAAAAAATATGAGCAGAAAAGACCAAAATGTCTTGGCAGTGAAGAACAAAAATGATATCTGGAGACTGTCAGTACATAAGCTAGATAAGATGACCACAGAAGATACTGGTCTCAGCTGTCAACTGAATTCTCACTTCCAGGGACATTATCCTTGTCCTTTACTAACATCTTATCAATAATAAATTCACTTCACTGCAGTGAGGCAATGTGTGAGAGGTAGGCTATCATTCAGATTCGGCTACTGACCTTGAAATAGAGTGGTGCAGGTATGATATCACTTTGTAGACCAAAACGCAAAAAGCGAGTTAGCATTTTAGCACTTCAGGTTCCTCGTCCCAAAGTCAAAAAATTTTTTTAAATGGGATTTTGTTTAAATGGCTGAAATAAGGTCTGTGGTGAACACAAGCTCAAGACACTTTCCCGTTTTATTCTACGACATAAAATACATCAGTATTACCCCACTCGTGATTTTTTGAAGCTGTGGCTAATAAGCTAACAAGTGGTTAAATGGGACTACAGCAGGTAACCTCAGTCCGCTTTTACAGCCTTGTTATGCTCATAATTGTGCTCTCATAAACTAGTTTAACTCAAACATTCTGGGAAAATGTTTTGAGATAAAAACTGAAAGACTTGGAAGCTTAGTGATGGTTATGTTGAAGTCGAGCAACCGTGGTGTAGTTTGTTTATAGCCTACCTTTAGCTTTTTACTTCTGTCGACTGCATTTAGGCTTCAAAATTCATAAAGGTTGTGTTCATCTGTGATAATTATCTTGATGGACAAAACTTTTGTTGATCACAGAGCTTGTTTTTTGCAATACAAAAGCTTTTGGGAAAATCCATTGGGTTTTTAATCGAGGAAACCAGTGCGATGCTAACTGTCCGTTGGCCTACAAAAAGATGTCATACCTGCACCACTCTATAGTGCAGAGTTTATTTATTACTCGGCACACTGGAATACTTGATTCTGATTGGTCAGTCATGGAAGATCAGATATTTCCCCAGATATTTATGGTGAAAAATCAGGTCCTCTTGGTACGTTCAAGTCCTCCTGAGAAGTTTGTTATTACGAGGTGGGAAGTCGTATTTACGATGTCAGGTGTGTTCAAAAAAGAGCGTTTTTAAGTTATAGGGTCTGTATAAATCTTCACTTTGAAATTACAGGCGTCATTTTTCCTGTTCTCTTACGAGAGGTTCTCTCGTATTGCGTAAGTTGCTTACGCTACGGGAAAGTATTCTTTATTCGAGATCTGAAGCCACAAAATTATCCTAATTTTGCATTTATTGTCAACGCAGTGCGGCAGCCAGTAGACCATAGCAGGCTGTATCAGCGTGCCCATTGGTTGCTTGGCTGGCAACAGCTTCAGCCTATCAGTGAGCCCCGCGTGACGTCACGTCAATTGAGGGTGCTTCGCGCTCTCCGCGCCCTATTTACCTACAGGTAGGGCGTGGCCAGTGTGTATATAAGCAGGGCTGACAGGCTAGAAATCCGATTTTCTTGTCTTCAGCGAAGCCCTTCGCATCGCTGGATCTGGGAGCCGCCGCCGTCGAAACCAGCGACCTGCACGCCTAGGACAGCGCCTGAAGAAGCCGGCCTTCGCCGCCTTCAGCCATCCGTGCCTGCTACGCTACCCGGCATCTATATCCTTTATTGCACGTGTGCTCGCCTCGTGACACACTTTCCTAAAAGAGCACGAGGCGTTTTTCTCAAAATGCCTCGTTCTTCCTGCGGCTCGTGCCGTGCACCGCTCAGCAACGGAGACTGCCATCTCATCTGCGCTCTCTGCCTGGGCCGTGACCACGCCGCCGCCGCACTCCTCGCGGGCGGATGCCCCGAGTGCGAGGAGCTCTCAATGTCGACCCTGCGGGCTCGACTTGAGCAGTTTGACGATGTCATCACTCCGCTCGTCCCTGCCTGGCCACGCAACGACCACCAGAAACGGAGCTAGTGCCGAGATGCTCGCCGGAGCCCCTCCCTCCAGCTTCTCTCTCGCCTTCCCCGCCCCCCCTCCCGGCCGCCATGTCTGCCGCCACCTCAGGGGACGAGGCGGATGAGGCTGAGGAACGCGCCACTGACAGCTGCTCCATCCTGGCCTCAGACAGCGAGGATTGGTCTTCGGCATCCTCTTCAGTCCGAGTTTCCGGCCGTACTTGAGCGGGCGAGGACGCGGAGCTCTTATGCCTCCTCACCCGGGCTGTCGGCCAGCTAGGCCTCGAGTGGTCTCCTCCTAGGGAGTCAGCGCCGAATAGGCTCACGCTCGCCGACATGAGAGAGGCGGAGCGCGCAGCGTTCTCCTCCGTCCTCGCAGCGATGACAGGGCGGCCGCCCTAGATCGCGCTCTTCCAGCCGGAACAAACCGCCTCCACATAAATTGTTTGGAGATTGTTTGCCTCCACATAAATTGTTTGGAGATGATTGTGGTCGAGAACGCGCTCAGGTACTTCCTCCCATTCATACGGGGCCACCACGTGCTAGTCTGCTCGGACAACATGTCCGTGGTGTCTTATGTGAACCGACAGGGCGGCGTCAGGTCCACGAGTCTGGGCAAACGGACAGAACGCCTTCTCGTGTGGGCGCACCGCTCGTTGCGCTCGCTGAGGGCCACGCACGTGCCGGGCCACCTGAACGTCGGCCCGGACAGACTGTCCAGGGACATCCTTCCCCCAGGGGAGTGGTCCCTGCACCCACTGGAAGAACCAAATATGGTACCCAGAGCTGGTGGAACTATCGCACTCACCCCCTTGGCCAGTCCCGCTGAGAAGAGATCTCCTCTCTCAAGCCGGAGGGTCGATCTGGCATCCCCATCCGGAGCGTTGGTCTCTGCATGTATGGGTGATCAACGGATACCCGTTGACCTGCCAGAGGGGGTCGTGAACACGATCGCGCAGTCTAGAGCTCCCTCTACGAGGCAGCTATATGTTTCCAAGTGGTCTGTGTTCACTAAGTGGTGTGCTGCTAAAAGTGGGGTCCAGCGGGTGCTCTCCTTCCTTCAGGAGCTGTTGGATTTGGGCAGGTCCCCTTCCACGCTCAAAGTGTACGTGGCAGCTATCGCAGCATTCGCTCAGACGGCGCTCGGCCGCGCGTTAGGAAGGAACAAGCTTATTATCCGTTTCCTCAGAGGAGCCAGACGGATGAATCCCCCGCGACCCCCCTCAGTTCCGATCTGGGATCTGTCCTTGGTCTTGGAGGCCCTGAAGGCTTTTCCCTTTGAACCACTAGAATCCGTGGAGTCCAAGTACCTTTCGCTCAAAATATCTTTCTGATAGCTCTGTCTTCAGTAAAACGCGTGGGGGATCTGCACGCGCTCTCTGTAAGCCCGGCGTGTCTCGAGTTTGGTCCAAATGACTCTAAAGTCATCCTCAGGCCGAGGCATGGTTACATCCCCAAAGCGATCAGGACCCCCTTTAGGGCGCAAATCATCTCCCTCTCGGCTCTGCCGGCATCCTGTCAGGGCGTTGAGGTTTTACGTCACGCGCTCCGCTGCTTTCAGGCATTCAGAGCAACTCTTTGTTTCGTTTGGTGGGCGCACTAAAGGTCTCACCGCCTCGAAACAGAGCCTGTCCAGGTGGATAGTGGACGCGATTGCAGCGGCTTAAGCCTCCAAACACCTGCAGTGCCCGCTGGGTGTCAGAGCTCATTCCACCAGAGGCATGGCCTCTTCGTGGGCCTGGTCTAGAGGAATTTCTATTCACGATATTTGTATGGCCTCCCCATCTACATTCGTGAGGTTCTATAACATGGAAGTTCCTGCTTTGCAGGCTAAAGTGTTATCAGTTTGAGTGGGCTGTTGGCTCTGCCCAGTATCTATGCGCAGACAACGTTCGTGTACTGGTCATATTTTTGGTATTGTACTGTGCGGGCCCGCTTCGGCGGCCACACTGCTTACATGGATATAACGGGACCGGCACTGCCGCTCCACCTATTCACAAGACGAGGTGCTTTGTCCACCTATCTGCATAATGAAGTGCTTGTACATGTGGTGGCCCGTTTCCTCTACTGGCCACCTGTCTCCAGCCTTATGTTTTCCCCCGTCTCCCTGGGTTACATATGCTGTATGCTCGGCGCGCACGGCGTTGACAAGGGGTTCCTGTAGCGTAAGCAACTTACGCAATACGAGAGGACCTCTCTTAAGAGAACGTACTCGGTTACTAAACGTAACCTCGGTCCTCTCTAGATGAGGGAACGAGTATTGCGTAACCTGCTGTGCGCGCCACGGGCTTTGGCGCTTCAGACTTCTAAAACCGGATTTCGAGCCTGTGAGCCCTGCTTATATACACACTGGCCACGCCCTACCTGTAGGTAAATAGGGCGCGGAGAGCCCTCATTTGACGTGACGTCACGCGGGGCTCACTGATAGGCTGAAGCAGTTGCCAGCCAAGCAGCCAATGGGCACGCTGATACAGCCTGCTATGGTCTGCTGGCTGCCGCACTGCGTTGACAATAAATGCAAAATTAGGATAATTTTGTGGCTTCAGATCTCGAAGAAAGAATACTTTCCCGTAGCGTAAGCAACTTACGCAATACTCGTTCCCTCATCTAGAGAGAACCGAGGTTACGTTCAGTAACCGAGTACGTTTTAATCTGTGATGGAGATGTTAGCGTGTCTCTAATAAGATTGGTCACAAACATGATCCCTGCACGATTCTAATGTGTAGTGTCTTATTAATTCACTCATGCACTGTGTGCAACACATTTCTTATCCAACTTTGCATTTTGTCAATTTTCTCCGCTGCTAAAGTAACTCTTAAGCCTCTTAAATGTCCTCGTCTGTACTCCTAACACTTTTGGACCTTAAGACCACTTTTAATTGTTAAGATGCTTTCTGAATTACTTTCTTTACTATGATTCTTTCTTTAATTTTAAGAGGAAATGCCCACCTTTCTATGAAATTTCTTAGAATTTTGTCATTAGCTACTCTTTGCATTAAGATTCTTCATGAATACCCCCTGGGTTTGAAGAAAATCCCAAGATTCTTACTCGCATTAAAGACATTGTGGTGCGTTCATGTGCGTTTGACTCGTAAATACAATCTTTCCAACATGACTTGAATGCACCATCTGTTAGGACCCCAAGCAATTCCACTGACTCAAATTACTTTAATAGGTTTTCTCTAGTGCCTGTTTACAATTCCTACAAAATCATATTATGATAAATGCTGTTTAACTATGTTATAATGACCATTATTGTGCGAATCAGTTTGCTTATTTACTAACATAGATACCCGATTAGCCTGAAACTTGTTATTTCTCCCAGGAAACTCCTGTAATTTGTATGGCCCAAACCTCGTTATATGAATAATCACATCAATATATTATTCCAATAAGTTTGTCCAGTTGCGAGATCTTGTATGAAACGCATCCTACTCATACAATCGACACATACAAATTTCAACCCATTTGGGTCCTCAACCTGGCAACCTACAACCAACACCAAAGTGTGGACCCGTAGGAAAACCCGAGTGTTTAGGGTGCAGGCACGTGCAAAGGGGCAAACTTTGTTTGGGTGCTCAAGCCCCTGCCCTTTTTCAAAATGAATCAAAAGTGCCCCTCTCAGACAAATATCAATGATAATATCGTGGTCAATAAAACTAAATAAATGTAATTATTATAACATGACAATGTATACAATAGTAATGAACGGCTCAAAAGTCGGACAATTTCTGTTGAGGTGTTGCCATAACACGTTGCTATGGGTTGCGTGCATTTTGATTGACTGCATCACTGACAAAATGGATTTTAACTGACAACAAACAAATCCCTGCACAAAACCATGCATCAGCAAAAGTCGCATTAATGGAAAGTATTAAATTCACTTCTATTTATGTATATTGATACACCTATTTCATGAAACTATTAAAGTTAACAAAACACAAGTGCCACCATGGTTATGTGAAAGGACTTTATTATATTACCATTTTTGTATATTATGCAGCATTATGAAAGAAGTCTCTTATGTTCATCAAGCCTTCATTTATTTTATAAAAAACAGCAATATTGTGAAATATTATTAAAATAATGGTTTTCTATTTTAAAATAATTTAAAATATAATTTATTCCTGTGATCACAGCTGGATTTTCAGCATCATTACTCCACTCTTCAGTGTCACATGATCATTCAGAAATCATTCTAATATGAGGATTTAATGTCAATGATGGAAACTGTAATATTCTTTTCAAGATTATTTGATTAATAAAAAGTTAAAAAGAACATAATGTAATAATATTTCACAATATTAGGCTACTGTTTTATATTTATATATATATATATGTATACATATACAAATTGCCCCTTTCTTACATTTGAGCCAGCCCCTGCCCCTGAAGAACTCTCTGCACGGCCCTGTTAGGATGCCATTTGGAACAGGGCCTTATACTGCTTTGGATTGGTATTTGAGGCTAAGCAAATAATGTCCAGGAACTTGCGTGTCCTGATTTTGCTTCATGTCTAGGGAAACGTTCCAAGTTAAATAATTAGATGTTACATTAAATTTAGTTGTAAAATGTAAAGTGTTCCACATTTTATTTGTGCAGAGAATGCAGAGATTATATTTTGTTAAACGTTTGCAAATCAAGCACCACAATCATGGACTGGATAAATGTGTCCTATTGAGTAAACAAAAGTCTTAAAACACTTGCAGTCTTCACACCCACTTGAACTTATTGGCAAGTGCACAGACAGCAAGTGTGGGTATTGGGACAGGCCTCGTAAGTGAATATTAAGTGTGTCATTTTGGACAGGGCCATAATGTCAAAGCTTTAAGATGATGCATGTACACATATCACATATTTATGGGCATGAGTGGGCATACAAAAATTTCAATTTACACTGTATTTACTCAAGAAATAAGAATATATTCTATAGTCTTTGGCTACATAAAAAAAAAAAAAAAAAAATCATAATTATTTATTTTCAGTCCTGGACATAAAGTCCTAGATTTTCACTGTGGCCTTTTGGATCCCACAGTAAATGTTCTTTAACACACTTAATTTTTGGTAGATCTGTGACGACACACATTTGACAGTCAGTATCAAAGGGATGTTTTCAACCATGGCTGCGTTTGTCAAAACCGCCGTGAGCTAAGTTGACCGTAGAGACCATGGGTAGGTCTACGATGCTTTTGAAAAACACAGCCCAGCTTGGTAAGTTTTTCAGCGAGGTAGGTGTCTTTCCCTTTTTTGGAAAGGAAATATCTTCCAGAAAACGCACTCAGCCACTTTCTTCTTCAACACTATCAAACTTGGTCAGCTTCTCTTCTTTCCTGCTTCGAGACATTTGGCAAGGCTGCTTGTCTCCCTTTCGGATCTTTCTTTTCTCCATGTCTGCCAGGACTTCCTTCCACAAATTCATCTCAAAGTCTGCCTACATGTTTCAGCTAATGAATCTGGTTTATGTTTCAGCTATTACAGTAAGGAGTACTAGTAGGGAGGAGGTTGCATCCTCCCAGGATGATTACAGCTCCGATATGACAATGCTGGACTGCTGGGAGAGGCTTGTGGAATGGCCTGCACAATGAAACAGAGGTGGGGTCATTTGTGCTATTATAGCACTGTCATATCCCATTCATGACTTAGGAAGAGGTAGGACGTGATGCTGGAATGAAGGTGTTCACAGGATGTCCTGAGGTTGGGTTGACAGAAGGAAGTGACCGAGCTACATGCTTCTGACGTTGCATATGAGGGGAGGGGAGCCAGTGTGAATGTCATGAGTGCCGAATTGGCCCAGTTCTGTGGGAAAAACCAAGTGAGCATGCTCAGCTTCCTTGTAGAACAAAGGCCATTGGTTGCGCCTCTCGGGATAAGCAGCAGATCTCATTCAGCACGCCTGCTGTGAGAGCAAAAAATAGAATGATTACACACTTGCTAATACACACAAACATTAGCCAAAATACACAGAGCATTTCTGAGTAGACCATGATACTGTATCAGGAGTAAAGCCCAAAATTGTGAACTAAATAGGGGAGGCCAGGGATGGCTGTAACGCCTTGTTTCAATGTCTGTTTTATGTGTTAATATTTATTTCAAACTTTGATATAATGTCTCCATATTTTTTCACATCAAATTAAAGCTGTTTTGAAATCTACACACTGGGTACATTTTGTTTATACTTGTTTATTTATGCATTTATGCTTCAAGATTATTTTTATGTCAGCCCTCTATCTGTTACAATCCACACCTATCCCGGACTAAACTACAAAACTATATCTACTAAACAAAGAGTGACGCTACACAGATTATTGTAAAATCCACAATGTTCTCAGAGTTATAGTCATGCCTTGAAAGAACACTCAAGCTACGCCGTTTCCCAGATGCAGAGGAGCCCAATGACGTAGTCCTCTCATATCTCTGTGCATGTGTATGAGTACAGTGACGTCTGCAGCTACTGAGTGTGTTTGGCACTGACCAGCGAGTAGAGAAAAGGAAGATGGCAAAGGAAAGGGACGTGAACAAAGGAGTTCTGGGAAGACAACGTGGAGGGGCTTGAGAAAGGGTTGCAATCCCTACTCACTTTTCTGAATCTTGCACATAAAATCTGATGAGCATTACCATATAATATCCGCTTTATGTGAAATACTTATTAAAAAACGATTACTTAAAAGACTATTAAAATACTTTCTCTAGTCCCAGTCTACTATGCAGAGAAAACAAATAATCCATTCATATTGATTCTCCTGAAAGTGTAAACGCTATCATTGCGCTCTTTGTTTGAGCATCACGACCAGCCCGGCAACTGCAACACTGGCTCAACCAATGGCACGAGTTTTGGGGAGGTGCTGTCTGTTTGTTTGACCAATGACAGACAGGGGACTGTTTAGGGAAACTTTTTGATAACAATCATTGTTTTTCCAATTCTGTTTGGTGTTTCTAGTGGTGCAGAAATGACACACTTCACGTTTAAGTTGTTTTGATACTCTGCAAAAGACTTTTCTTCTCAGTCTTGAATTAATGGCATTCAAGAACATGCCAAACTCAATACAATGTTTTTAAACAGATTGCACTCTGTTTCAGAATATTTTTCTTTCCCAAACCAACTTTTTTTAAAATCTGTATCGTACCCAAAGAAAGTATTATGTGTTAATAGAGAGATTCCTGTAGAATGATAATTGGGACAATGCATCAAAACATATGGTGTGTAAAAACAAAGACAGACCGAATAATTTCAGTGTGTCTGAGGGAAATCAATAAATGAATAAACTCATATTAATGTTGTGTGGGAGGTCTGTGCTGTTTATATGCACAAGTGGTTAATCTCTTGAACACACTTGGGCTCTTTAGTGTAGATAAAGCCTATTCAACTTCAGCCAAGAGTGCTTCTACTTTTGTCTCTTTTAAGCACACTGACCTAACAATTTCTTACAGCGCACATAAGAACTAGTTTAATCATAGTTTTGCTGTAGCAGATGTGAGACAGTGGCTTTTGCAGATAATTAGCTGGAATGTCTGTTTTGAGTTGTGGTCTGTGTGTGAGCTTGTGTTTGAGGTTTTGTAATAGGGTAGGTGTCATGATGAGTGTCTCAAAGCGATCTAAAACTGTGTGCATAGCCTGGAGGATTGTCTTCCAGACTGTTGTAATACACCACAAACCACTTTAAACATCACCAAAGAACAAATTATAAAATAAATGTGCGTAGAGCTTTGGATAGGCTTGTTTCTCTCCTGCTCTTCACGCTTTCTTCAATGCCAACCTGATTCTGAAGTCGTGGTATGTAATATGAGACTTTTTACAACCTGATGTAGATACCTGAAATAGAAGAACAGTTGTTGAATGGATTATACTTATTTTCAGTGATACTCTTTCTGTTTATTCCTCCAAACACCTGCATCTTCTACAAGGGAGGGAGACTGAGAAGAAAGGGATGAGTGAAACGAGGGAACATGTAAAAGAAGAGAAACAGACTGTTGTTGTAAAAGCACATTCCCTAGATGTTAGCGCTATCAGCCTGTACGATGGAGTGAATAGCACAGACGTATAACTGTTTGTGTGTGTAAGTGTAGATGCTGAGAGGAGACAGATATGCCAGCCCGGCTGGAAAGGGCCGTTTATGTTACCCAGGCAGAAGACAGTTTATGTTACAGAGAATACTCTTGACATTACAGGTACACAGTAAAAATATGGTAATGCTATTCTTACTGTATATACAATGTTCAAGTGGAAACTATCGCTCTGTTCATAAACAAGCTGTGCTGCCAATCCTGCTGTATCAAGTGGTAGATCACTACACTCACACTGGTAGTCGGCACATCATAACTCATTTGCATAAATTTGAGTTTTGTTAAACTTTCTTTGTCACTTTTGTAATCGGAAAATTCTTCAAAATACACTATATTGCCAAAAGTTTTGGGACGTCTGCCTTTACATGCACATGAACTTTAGTGACATCCCATTCTTAATCGGTAGGGTTAAAAATGGAGTTGGCGCACCCTTTGCAGACCGAGAAGCGTGACTCGTCACTACAGCGAACACGTCTCCACTGCTCTAGAGTCCAGTGGTGGCGTGCTTTACACCAGAGCATCCAACGCTTTGCACTGCACTTAGTGATGTAAGGCTTGGATGCAGCTGCTCGGCCATGGAAACCCATTCCATGAAGCTCTCTACGCACTGTTCTTGAGCTGTACACTAACTGTGGTATTATAACTGTGGTACTAATTGTTGACTGTGGAATATTTAGTAGTGAGGAAATTTCACAAATGGACTTATTGCACAGGTGGCAATCACGGTACCATGCTTGAATTCAATGAGCTCCTGAGAACAACCCATTCTTTCACAAATGTTTGTAGAAGCAGTCTGCATGCCTAGATGCTTGATTTCATACACCTGTGGCCATGGAAGTGGCAAACCTGAATTCAATGATTTGGAGGGATGTCCCAATACTTTTGGCAATATAGTGTACATGTGTAATATGGCGGAATAATGCTGCGTTCCAGGCAGGTTTTTGAGCCCGTAAGTTATGACTTCAAACCACGACACAAAACTTTGTAGTGTTCCAGGAAAAGTCACGCCAAACTGCCTGAGCGGTAGCTAGATGTAAACAAAGAATGCCGAACCGTACGGGGCTTATGCTCATTTACAATCATTTCTATCGCCAAAGGTGCTTCCTCCATGCTTATTTGAGGGAAACGGTGGAGAAAAAACGGCGCATAAGGCAAGAGAAGCTGTTATACCTTTTATTTTAAGTTATTTGTATATTTGGACATTTATTTGGTATTCATTTATTCTCGCACTCAATGGCCTGAAAACTAGCTAACACTAGAAAAGCTGCTGATAATGCATAACATTTTTGGATAAATAACGTTAGAGCAATACTTTATTTTAATAAACAATTTGGCTTTTAAAGTACGACTTTCATAAACACCGCATCTGTAGGGGCTGCCATTGTTGCTTCGCGGGCTATGTGGCGTCAGAGCTCGTAACTGGGAGTACATCGATCTAGCACGAGTTCACGGGTGGGAAGTCACGGGTTTGACTGCCGTTCCACTGCACTTTCACTGGTAGAAGATTGGAAAAACATGGTTTACGGGTTGCCTGGAACGCGGCATAAGTCCCACCATATTACAACCAGTATTGGGGAAAGTTACTTTATAAAAGTAATGTGTTACAATATTGCATTACTCCCTAAAAAGTACAACACCTCTGCACCTCACTCCCGATTTCTCTAAACGTGGGAACGAAAGAGGTGTCAGTCAATAAATGAAAAAACGAAGTAACTTGAGTTACTTACTTGCCAAAAAGTATTTCCTTGTAAATTTAAAAGTAAAGCATTACTTTACTTGTAATGCCTTACCCCAACACTGATTACAACCCAGGCTCATTGGAAAAACATGCGTTGATCCATTTTTTTTTTTACCTATACAATCAATTGTAGTTTCTAGCTTAAACATGAAAACAGTAAAACATGAACAAACTTTTCCTGTTCACACAAATTATGATTAGCTGCAGTGTCAAATTAATAAATTAAACTTATCTTTGTGCAATTCATTGCACAATAGGCCTACTATGACTTCAAAATACCTTTACAATACTGCATGATTTTTAAACTAGTACAATTTGACATTTGCATTACATAACCAGCTCCATATGTATGGATTTTCTGACATACTAAACTTGCTCTCCTTGTACAGCATTGCACTTTCAATGTGGAACTGTTGAGTCGCGGGGCAGTTGAGACCTGTAAAAGTCACAATAAAACAGATCAAAGACTTGTAGAAGCAAGCTTTGTATGGTAGCTTCAGCAAATGCGTTTTTATCTTATGTTTGCTGTTGTCAAAACCGTACGTTATTTTCAAACGCAACAGAGCACACTCAGGACATTTCCAAACTGCTGTGGTGCGTACAACAACCAGCATAATAAAACATTGCCAGATTAACATTAATCTGTTTTGAATAAAACTAAACTCGATTTCAGCTTCACTTATTGGACATTTCACTTTGAAAGAGTTCGACAAGCAATGTAATATCATTTCACAGAAATTTCGCCCCAGCCACAATTTTCCAGTGATCCTGGTTTGGATTAATTAGTTCATTTATTACTGAAAACGATATAGTTCAAGGTAGTTTTACTCAGTATGTTCTGTGTGCTGTGTATTTGCTTATGTCATTAGCTTAGAAAACTCTAATGTCAAAATTAGCTGGAAACAACCGTCAGCCGAGTCTCCTGTGTAGAGCGCTATTTGTGTGATGTTATTGCTATGTAGAGCATGTCAAACCACTTATGAGTGATGCCTTTTGAGTTTCTGTTTTAGTTAGAATGCTACTTTAGAAGGCAGCTGCTTATATAGCTAGTAAGTAGATAGCGGTGCAGCTCACCTCGCTAGGTTTTGGAACAGAGCTACTATGTTGAAATTCCCTGTGAGGCATCTGGCTATTCTTATCAGTTTCATTGGCTTTTTTCATCCTCCTCACTCTGTTTCTTTCTCTCTCCATCTGTCTCGTTTTTCCTTCAAAGATTTTTGGAAATAATCGTCTACATACCAGATACCACACAGATGCACCCACACAGATGCATTATCACACTGCCATCGAGGTGACACATACTCAGACTTATATTACCATAACACTGGTGTAGCTTCATTTCTTATTATGCATGGTAAATTATTATGGAAATTAACAATATTTACAGACACAAACCAATAAATAACAGCAGAATTTTCTACAATAAGCCTCTGTGCAGCATTTGCAACTTTGCAGGTGCTTCACAAGTGAGAAGCTTTCATGTCAAGACTTCATGGAATAATTAGATGTGGTACATTTTTTAGTATGTGGCAAAGTTTAAGTAAACATCTGTTTGTAGGCTTTACCAGAGACACTGTCATACTGACAGATGCCAGTGAGATATTCCAAGTGTTTGCCACCTCAGCAGTGCCAGCTGTTGGAGGCCCACTCGGTATATCTCTCTCTCTATCGCACGCACACGCACACGCACACACACACACACACACACACACACACACACACACACACACACACACACACACACACACACACACACACACACACACACACAC
Source organism: Romanogobio albipinnatus (assembly GCA_023566225.1). Taxonomy (NCBI): domain Eukaryota; kingdom Metazoa; phylum Chordata; class Actinopteri; order Cypriniformes; family Gobionidae; genus Romanogobio; species Romanogobio albipinnatus. Next base: position 22,766,415 of record CM042254.1, on the reverse strand, counting down.
ACACACACACACACACACACACACACACACACACACACACACACACACACTCAGAGAGCTTTCAGCTCTCTAGACACCTCATCATTCTCATCATTCTTAACAAAGAACATAATTCAGAGGTGTTGAATGACAGACAGCAGCCCCCAAAAAGCTGCTTGAATGTGAGCTACACTACTTGTCTCGGTTGTCCACAGGCCTCTTTTCCACAAGTGTACCTTTTCCCCAGTTGAAATGCATGCACATCTGAGATCCTGCTTCTTGTTGGTTTGTGTCTGTGTGTGATCCATGATCCAAAGTGTGATTTATTTATCTCAGTCACTTGAGCTCAAACCCTGTCCCACAGTCATATTTGTTGGTCAATAAAACCACCTGTCAAGGAAGGTTCAGGCTTCAGAAAAATCATGGATAGAGACGATCGCAACAAATTCAAATGATTTCAGGATGTGCTACCAATGCTATACTTAAGGCTGCGTGTCCACCAAAGCGCTCTGCTGAAAACACCTAGTTGTGGGCGCTTACATTTACATTTATACATTTATGCAACTTGGGGGTACATGAAGCGATTGGTCATGAAGAGTCGAGAAGCGCAATAAGAGCCTGAAATCCTGAGACCGTGTACATTGCTCAGTGTAGCACAGGCTAGAGTAGGGAGGGAAGAAGGAAGAGAAAGAGGAAAGGAAAGTGTTTTTTTTGTTTTGTTTTTTTTGCTTGAGAGCGTTTTGGCAGCGCTGCGTTTTTTTTTCAGTTGAAAACACACTTTGCTTGCTGCTATGATGCGGAATATCCGCGGAAGTGTTACTGTCAACGCTGTACAAGCAGAATGTGGCAGTTGGTTGGTGTTGTATTTGTCCCGCCCCTCCTCCACTGTGATTATACAGCTGGGTAAAAAGAGACAGTGATGGGCGCTGCATTTATTCAAAGTTGAACATTCTTCAACTCTTTGCGACATGAGTGTCTCTTGAGTGTGAAATCGCCTCGTTGTGCTCATGGCTTTTTTTTTAAAATGCGGCGCTCCCATTGAAAACAATTGGAAAAATACGCCAGCCACATGAAAAAATGCTTTGGTGGACACATGGCCTAAGTTAGGGTTTAGGGTAGGGTTAGGATTTAGAATTGTTTCAGTGTTATGTAGGCAATCAGCACTGTGATTGACATGACCAATGAAAGCCACTATCAATATGTGGGGTATTAAAATCACTTGAATGTGCGCTTGCTTTTTTACTTTCACGATGACATTTACTAGTTCTGTTTGTATAGAGAGCGGCGGTACTGAACGCACATTTTACAAAACATTTTGCTCAGGATCTGTTACGCACCAAATCCTCTGCCATAGTCTTGTCAGTCATCTGTCCTTACTCTCTTCACGTGATAAGCGAAATCTGAGTGCATTGTGCTGCGCTGCGGCTTGTGCTGTATGGAGCAGAGCAGACTCTTTCAGTTTATGTCTGTTATCCAACTGAACTAAATAGTTTTTATTTCTATCAACCTTATTTTTCAATGCGGAAGTAAGATGTTTTCTGTGAATATGTGAGACTTGCGATTTCTTAGCGATGGAAATAACGATAAGAATATGTCAAAGTGCAGTGAACTGTAAAACCAGCTATAACCAGTCTGTTTATAATTAAGATAAGACAATACATTCAAATAATATGGTAAGAAATACCAGTTTGCAATATCAAGCAGCATAACGAGCTGCTTTGTAGAGCTAAAAAGAACTGGAAGCTAATGACAGACACATTCAAATTACAAATTGCCACGCCGGCACGACCGTGCTTACCCTAAAAATAAGTAAAAAAAAAAAAAAAAAAGAGTAATTGGTGTACGGCCGAACACCATGTAATACCGGTTGTAGTACTTGAGACCGGTCTTGGTCTTGAGACCGGTCTTAAGACCATTTTTTGAAGGTCTTGTCTCGGTCTCGACCACATTTGTACTCGGTCTTGTCTCGGTCTCAGACCTCGAAGACTCTTGATTTTGTTTCAAGACCGGTCAAGACCACAACTGCTGGTATATTACTAAATTGCCGGTGCATTGTCTGATTTAATTATTAACATCATTAATGTGATTGGATGTAAAACGTACTGCTTCGGATGCAATCAATAACTTATTTCTACTTTGATTTATTTATACAAATACAAATGCTCACAAAATTCAAGATATCGTTGCAAAAAAGTATTTGTATGAAATCTGGATTTTTATATTATAACATGACAGCAATATCACAATAGCTGTTTTCACAAATTTGAGTGTGACCGCAAACATTACATTGCTTTTATGCAAACATTAAATAAATAAAATTAAATAAAAAATTCTCACCATTATTTATGCGTTTGTAATTGACCAATTCAGATGCATCTTCTGTACCACAACCAGTGCAAAGATGAATTTTGTTGTTAATGATTTCATTTGATTGGTATAACAGCTCTATATATAGTGTATTATACTAATTGTGTTTATTGATTAAAAATAAGTAATTTCTCAGGCAATAATGTGGATCTTTATGAATTTAAGGAGTGCTGGTCTGGTCTTGGTTTTGACTCAGTCTCGCCTTGCCTTGCCTTGGTCTTGGTCTTGTCTTGGTCTCAACACACATTGGTTTTGGTCTCGACTCGGTCTCGGATTAGGTGGTCTTGACTACAACACTACCGGTAAGTAACACAGACTACTGCAGTGTGGGGCGGGGTTTGCACTTAAAGGGATACTCCACCCAAAAATGAAAATTCTGTCATAATTTTGTCACCCATATGTCGTTCCAAACCTATATGATTGTCTTATTTCAGTGGAACATAAAAGAAGATTTTTTTTTCTCAAAGGTCTCAGTTTGTCCATACAAAATGCTGGTTTCATACAAAATGAATGTTCAGCAGAAGAAAGAAAGTCATACAGGTTTGGAACGAGAAGGGTGATGAAATGATCACAGAATTTTCATTCTTGGGTGGACAATCCCTTTTACTGGTTTGATAAAAATGTATCCTCCAATCGACTTTCTTCATTTAATCTTCCATTCTGTCCTCTCTTCATCCATTATTCTGAATCATTTTCTCAAACATTTTTGCATGTAATCTGGCCACAAGTTGGAAATGTAGTCTTTATTGTGTACAAGTGTGACTTTTTTCAGCCGTTTTGTTTGTGGTTTGTCTCCCTTCGTGCTGAGTGAAGTACACTTGTGTATGTGTGTGACGTATTTTGACTGCCCACTTCTTGACATGAAATGTAGCTGTGTTCTGACATCAACCCTCTGCAAATGAACAAGTGTGCTCTTTTAACCATCTCTTACCAAACGCACCACCAGTTCTGAATGCAGAAAAATTGCACCAACTTCAAACATGCTTTTATTTCTCATCTCTTCGACGACTCCTCTGTAGTTTCACACTATAAACACACACATGAGGTATTATTGTCCCCCAAATGGAACCAAACACCTTATTTTTGATACACTGGACCAAAAACTAAAAAATTTTAACTATCTTATGGTGCCAGAAAATAATTTATCATAACCTAGCTAAGGCCCAGCAAGCAATTTTGCATTTAAAAGATGTCAAACAGCCCTGATGTCTAGGCTAAAACAAGGCAAAATTTGGGCTGTCAGTGAAAATTGAATAGATGTCTAACTATAGCCCAAGAATACACTAGTCATCTAGAATATGAACATGTCAAAGAAATGAAACCAAACACCTTTTAATCACTGTTGACTTTGCTTACATGATGGAATATCATACATCTCGCAAGTTATTTTGGCAAAAACGACATGTAACCAAATTCAAGGTTATTTTGGCTAGAAGTGGGTTACTCATAGCCAGACTATATCGGGTCTATAGTTAACCGAGATGTGAAATGTGAAATGACAGCTTGCATGCAGAGAGCATGCAAAGTGTGACTTGGAAGTGACTCTTAAAGGTCCCATGGCATGGCATTTTTCTATTATTTTATAATGTTTCCTGAGCAGGGGCGTAGCTAAGGGGTGGCCATGGGTGGCCAGTGCCACCCCTGTTTGAAGCTTGGCCACCCCTCTGGCCACCCCTGTTGTGCAAACTGAAAAGCACTTGACAATGACTAAGAGTTGACGTTAAAATCGCCGCTCTCACACAAACAGTCTGCGCAAAGTGCACGATTCTGAACAGCTTCCCCCCAAAACCAGTTCGACGGTAACTTCGCCCTGCAGCGGATTCTTACGATTTTATTGGTCACGACAATCACAGTACTGACCAAACACTGATTCCTAAACCACCTGTCACTAGTACCTTAACCAATGAAATTAGCTGCAGGGCGGGGTTTCTGGTGAAGGGGTTCGCTTGCGCACTGAGGTTCTGTCTCTGTGTGACGGTATAAGCAGAGCCCGTCTACGGAGAGCCTGCCCAGTGCCCACTCCCTATTAAAGGGTTAGTTCACCCAAAAATGAAAATTCTGTCAGTAATTACTCACCCTCATGTTGTTCCAACCATGTAAGACCTTCGTTCATCTTCGGAACATAATTTAGTATATTTTTGATGAAATCTGAGAGCTGTCTCACTCCTCCATAGGCTTTCAGAGGGTTGAAACTTGATGGCCCAGAATAGTAAGTAAAAACGTCATTTAAGGAGTCCAAATGACTACAGTGGCTCTGTATTAAGTCTATCATGCGACGAAAATACTTTTTGAGCGGAAAAACAACAAAAATAACGACTTTATCCCACTATTTATCCCACTATATACTCTCTGACGAGAGTTCGCGGGAGTGCCACGACGCATGCGCGAGTTCTCGCGCATGCGTCGTGGCACTCCCGCGAACTCTTGTCAGAGGCTCAAATTGAACAATAGTCGCTGGGGGCGCATGATAGACTTAATACAGAGCCACTGTAGTCATTTGGACTCCTTAAATGACGTTTTTACTTACTATTCTGGGCCATCAAGTTTCAACCCTCTGAAAGCCTATGGAGGAGTGAGACAGCTCTCAGATTTCATCAAAAATATACTAAATTATGTTCCGAAGATGAACGAAGGTCTTACATGGTTGGAACAACATGAGGGTGAGTAATTACTGACTTTATTTTCAATTTTGGGTGAACTAACCCTTTAAGCCCTGTTGTACAGAATTTTGGTTGTAGTACCACCAGAGTTCCACTGGGGGCGATCGCCATGAGTGCAAAATGAATGGAAGTCAATGGGGCTTGACGGCTAAATTTGTCTCTTTCACCCGATTGCCGTTGAGAAATCTCAGAAATGATTGTAGATTTTGCAAGTTCAACATGGGTTTTAGGTCGAAAGTTGAATGAACGAGTACTTATGTCCTTTTGATTTCTTACAGGTTGAGTTGTTGTTGTCCATAACACGCTAGCATTCTGCTAATGAACGCTGATTGGTCAGTGAAGGACTGATTACGACCAGAGATCCCGCTTGATGGCATCGTGTCATCTGAAGCGGGACCAGAAACAAACAAAACAAAAACTCTTCTAGCACGTGTATTTACCTGTGTCAGCTGTGTTGTCGATGCCTCGAGAGAAAAGAAAGTGCAGAGCGCGAAAGCACCAGAGCGACTGAAGGATTGCCGTTAAGCAGTATCTCTGGTCGTACATGTGTATGACGTCATTGACACTTTAAAAGACTTTTTAAAGCAAATAAGTGACTCTAAAAAATCTAACACCCAGCAATGTGTAATTTATTTGCATTTCCTTTCGAATACAACATTCAAATTACTAGATAAAAAATTATATCCTGAGAAAAGTGGATTTTTATTGGTATAGCGCCATAGACCTCCATTCATTCTGCACTCGTCCTGTGAGCGCCCTCATATGGAATCAGAGAAGAACTGCAACCAGTTCAGAAGCCGGAAGTTCAGTGAGAGTGAAACTTCTCGCCATATTAGACATTCTCTGGTATAAGCGAGCGGTAATATTTCAAGTTCAGCACAAGCCAAGTGAGCAACGCCTTACGCAAGAGGATACGGTGATGATCAGGTTAGTAAAGTCAATGTTATTTACATAGGTTTTCCTACCTTTTCGGTGAATTTGTTAAAGTTGAGGTACTGCGAATGTTTCCTTAGCAGAAACACGTTAGGGTATGCATCGTCGTTAGTCGGGACTCAGTGGGACTGCTGCATGAATGGATATTGATTTGGGAAACGCAAGTAAAAAAAAAACAGTTATCAGTTTAAACTAAAGGTTTTGGACTCGATATAGTGTTCCTTACAACTTAACAAAGATCCAGCGATCCATGGATATTTACATGCAGCCAGGAATCATGTTTTCCTGACATTTATATGAGCCTGATTTCGATACATAAATATTGTCATGAATGGAAAATAAAAGTTTTATTCAAATTCTGAATATATCATATATCAGATATCAGATATGTTATATCGCCTAGATAGTGTGCAAAGAGCATTCCCTTTATAATCACTAAAAGCTGTCATTCAATGAACGTGATCCCAAGTTCTGTTATATTAATCAATTAATTTCTTACATGTCTACACTTGGAGTGTAGACCTTATTCAGAGCAGAGCCATGACAGGCTTGAACATCTGGAACATCTGGTTTGAAAGTGAGGCTATGAGGGTAAGACGTACCATTTCAATGGCATCCACTGTAAAAGGCTGTATAAAGCTCCTAAATCACTTATCATTTTCCACAGCTTTTTTGTCTACTGAAACATCTTTGAAATATATTTTTTCAGTGTTTTATAAGCAGAACAATCCAAAAATACATTAAATAACAGTACAACCCACTGAAGAGATGTATGTCTATCCCCACAGCCTCACTTTCATACTAATTTCTTTCATAAAGAAGGCGCTGCTGTGAATAAGGTCTATTAGGTCTATGGTTTCTTTTGTACAAACTTCTATGTCGTTTAAATTTTGTAACTTTTCTCTTTTTGTAATGATACTTTATCTGTTTTCTTAGGGCAACATTTTGTTTGGCAAAGGACAAAGCAGTAAGCATAAAAAGTTTGAGAATTTTGTTCATGTGTGAACGACTTGTTAATTTTGTTTAGGATTTTTTTTCTGACTTTAAGCTTTTTGTCTTTTTCCCTAAAATTATCAACATACAGTACATATTTGACTTATTTTGTATGACATTGTAAATCAAATTATAATTTTTTATTATTTTTGTTCGTTTGTGATCTATATTTTCTGTAGAATTTGCTTTGGTACAGCATGTCATAGTCAGTAGTAATTTTTTTGGCCACCCCAATAAAATCACTGGGTCTTACCTGGCCACCCCTGAAAAAATGTTCTGGCTACGCCCCTGTTCCTGAGGTGTACTTCTATTGTTAGTATGACTTTTACATCATAAAATGTCATAATTTAGAAATAAAAGGCATTTTTTCAATACTGCTGTTTGCCCTGTGGCTGAATGCCCTGCTTCAAGAGGCGTGTCTGCTGTGAGACTTCAGTAAAAACGCCCACTGTTGTGATTGGCTGACATCTAGAACGATTCAGTCCGATTTGGTGAACTGATTCGGTTCACTAAAAAGAACCGGTTCAAAAGAAAGATCGTTCGCGAACCGGACATCACTAACGTACCAGAGACGGAGCTCAGCGATCGCTAACAAAGTTATTTATAGTACCTACTGAGTTATGAGAGCGCTGTCAGTCAGCGCGAGTTTATTGTGTTTGTATCTGAGAGTTCTGAATAAACACGAGTCCCAGTCACACCGAGTCCGTCTTCATCATTATTACCAACTGTGTAACACATGCAAAGTACCATTACAGCTGTCGAGATGAACGAGTTAAAAGTAAGTGTTGATAATAGCATTATTTTTAAAATAAAATAAAAGCGTCAGTGACGCGCGTTGAGTACACAGCGCAAACAAAGACACAACAGCAGTAATCGAATGTAATCCAGTTTATTGTGGGGCTAGGCTGGCTAGCCCGAATATGCTCACGCTTAACTTACCCCCCTTCTGCTTAATCTCACGCCGCGTTTGGTGCCTCCGCTGTGGGCCAGATGCAGTACTGGGGGTCGGGGATGTTGAAGGCCAACGGCCAGTGCAGCCCGAGCTTTGGCGTGTGTGAGGCCGATGTTGAGCAGAAACTCATGACTGTATGCACATTTTAGAACCGGTAGACGCGACGAGGACGTACAAAAACACTGACTCACAAGATAGAAAACACGAAAACACCGTTCTGTCTGGAGAGAGAGAAGCCGCATTGTGTGCATGAATAATAAATAATTAGCTACACATCAGAAATTACTGATCACAGATCAGAAGGAACTGAAAAAAGACTTCTGTTTTCATTTGTACATCCAAACACTGAGAAACTGCCAGCATTCACTCGTTCACAAGGAATGATCTCTCGAGCGTTTGCATGGGCGTGCCAGATTCTCTGGGCGGAGGAAAGGGAGGTAACCGTTCCTGCTTGGACGTCAAAACAGGAGACTTCAGGATTGGCTCGTCTGGCCTGTCATTTTCTCAAAGGCAGAGAGAGACAGCCAGAACTCGGGTTTACACCGATCAACATTTCTATCCACTTGGGGACAATATTCAGGCTAGGGGAACTCATATTAATGTTGAAAACCTCATAAAATGAAAATTTCATGCCATGGGACCTTTAAGGCATTTCCTTGATTTTAATCAACATTTTCCCACTTCGTCTGCCATTTCAAAAAGACCTGATCTCTTGAGACAGCTCTGGTATTCCTGTGGCCTTCAAAAAAGGAACCAAAAATATTCAGAGATTTCTTGAGAAACCTGGTATGTGGTTTCTTATCACTTAGAAACTAGCGCAGTTCAAGCTTTTACGATGCCATGGGAACTCAACATGCCCACTACAGTGACAGGAAATACACCTGGAGAAGTGTGTGTGTTTTTTTTTTTTTTAATGCCTTACTTTTCAGAAAGTCAGCAAGTACAACAGCCCACAGCAAAGGCTTTTTGAATCTTCTGCATGTCAGCTCATTTAAAGTGGTTAACCAGCTCAGCGAAGGACCCAGGCAGCCTGCCTTGAACCTGAGCCAGTGCTGTTGAACACTCGCTGAATCACCACCTTCATGCACCCCTGTGAGCCGAGCCCTGTTGATCAGGAGAACTTTTACACAATGCAAGCAAAGAACAGGAAACGGCAGGAAGGAAGAATTAATAATCAAGAAAGAACACATAGCTGGGAACCAATCAGTATGCAAACACATCCGTTTATTCAAATTTCCCTACTTTATTCATCAGGCCGTGTCAGTTCACGCTGCTTTCTCATTGTGGTTCCTGAGTGTTTATTCACCACAGCCCACTATAAATAGACTGTAATGGGTTCAACACTAGACTAGTAATCTGATATTTCCCCCAAATTCTTACCTAAAACTGCTTGGGTGTTGCAGACAGATTATCTGTTGCAGAGAGTGAGGAGCTGATGATTCCTTCACATTCTGCAGAATTCCAGGCCTGTTTGGCTGTCTGAGTGTTTGAGGGCTGCGGTAACACACTGTGACATTACGGGTGGCTTCTAATTAAAACTCTTAATTACAAAACAAGATGAAGAAGAATATGTGAAATGGCTCTGAGGTGGTTTTCAGGCCGTAAAAAAAAATACACTCCTCAACACTCATTGTGGAACATTTTGTTCATCTGAAGGGTTCTGCACACTGTGCGATTTTTCTAAATCCTCTGCGAATGTTGCTTGTCAGACTGTACGAACATGATCCCCGATGTAATACATGTCACACTGTAGGATCTCAGTTGTCATTATGTCAGACTGTACGACAGTGAGACGCGAAAAACGGACACAAGCAAGAGACTCGTACGGACTGAGTTTTACGTCATCAATCCGTGAGACGTTCGGTAACGGTGAGCCGCATTCACAGACACAACGGTAGCGTTTCGCAAACAACAAAAACAAGCGGTGGCATTTTTCATTCACCTGACTCTTTTCGACATGTTCCCTGTTGTGATTTGATGTTGTTGCACGAAATGCGTCATCAGGTTCTGCGCTCCTATTGGTTCTTGAGTTGACGGTCGTCCTAGGAGAAGTCACACTGCAGGATTGCCCCTCAAACCTTCTGACACTGCCAGAATTTTGTCCGAGGTAAAATTTGATCGCAACGGTCATTAATCGGTTATCGGTGCACATGTCAAACTAAGGATCAAAGACTTCAGATTTTAGCCTAGGATCAGAGAAATCTTTTAGGATTTCAAAATTTGTCTCAGACGGCCAAATCGTGGCCAAAATCGCACAGTGTGCACCCGGCTTAAGACCATTGGATCTTTGTTTGTGTGTTTTCTTCAATAAAACCGCAGCACTTAGATCGTCATCTCTCCACCTCCCCGCAACACCCTAACAGATACACAACAAAAACAATATAGACTTACAGATTTATATTTTTTATATTACAAAATATTACAGCTTTAAAGCAGATGTTTTCAAATGCCCATCATATATAAGAACCCTCATATATGACAATCTCCTTCCTAATATAAACTGTAAGAAAAAGTTTGTATTTTATCCGTCAATAAAATAAAATAATTTGTGATTTAAATAATTATTTTAGAGATGCAGAATCTGTGAGTTTACCTTATATACATATTGAATTTTTTATTTTTTTTTTATATATACAGTTCCTTCCCTTTACTAATCATTGGTGATATATATTATAGATTATATGCACAAGATTATTTTATTTAAGAATACGATTTTTATTTTTATGAATAGTGCTGCAGGAGGGATGCATTAGGGAGACAAAATATCTGAGCTTCATGGATTCTTTTTGTTTGAAGTGTCTGTTTCTGAAGTTCAAAATGAGGTGCTGCTGCACTGAGCTTTGTGTGCGGTACGCTGGGTATCTGGTGAGGGCTATCAAGGTAAAGATAGCATCTGAAAATGTTTTGGTTTTGATTTTCTTTTTTCCTCTTTATCCCCTCTCTCTGATATTGAGAACATCTGTATTTCATTAATGCTAGAAAGCATAAATCATTCAAAAAGACAGTATTGAGTAAAATTAGAAACTTTTTGTTGACTCACATCCATCATAGACTGTGCTGCAAAAATGACCATTTAAAATTGCTTTTGATCACTCACTTAAATAATGATCCTACCAGAATTACCACACATGATAATGGATTAATATCAATAACTTTATTTTTCATATTTTTGGGCAGAAGTTTTATACTCAGCAAAGCAAGAAACTGAAGCGATGCACCCAAATGTTAACATGACTCCATGCATCCTAATAGGCCACACAGTCTTTTGGCGTGAGAGAGCAGATGAGCAGCATGGGTGGTACTGTATATAGGACAGAGGACATTTACTAACACTAATTGCTTCTTGTCATTGAAATAATAGTTCCTGCATGGGAAAATGAATAGGCAGAATTTCATGTAGAAAACTAAGCAGAATGATTTAGCTTCAAGTAGCATGAATGCATTTTTATTTTATGTATGTATTTTTTTGCAACAAGAGGAGAAGCTCACACACAGAATTGTAGCAGATTCCTTATAAAATGCTTGTATTAAAAGCATTATAAATAAATAAAGCATTTTGTAATATGTCTTCTTCAATTATGTGTGTGAGCTTCTCTTCACCGACAATATTTTTTTGTCTTTTTACATGATTTAATTGTGTACATCGGCCCCACATGAATCAGTTAAGTTAAACAAACATAATTTGTTCACGTAACTTCAACATCATAGAATGAAAACATTTTAAATGATTTAAGTTTTTTTAAGTAGTCTCAAAGTGAATTTTATATGGCTCCCTGACATGATTGAGGTCTAAAGATTTAATTTCATATACTAATTCATCCACTTCAAATTCATATAATTTAATGTTAAACAACTGAATTATAATACTGCACTATAGCTAGTTGACAGACTTTTAGCTATAGCACAGATTGGCATCTTAAATGCTAAGCATTTAAAGCTCCTTCAGCAAAGCCGTTATGACAATAGTTGTATTAGTCCACAGCCTAAGCAAAAGCTCCACTCTTCTCCACAATGGTGTAATCTGTGTGTTAAAGATATGAAATATTGGATGACCTGTAATTTTCTCCTACTAAATTCAGATAAGACTGGGGTATTACTTATTGGACCAAAAACTGGTACACAGAATCTCTTAAATAATAACATACATTTAGAAGGATGTACTGTTACTTCATCTGCTACAGTTAAAGACCTGGGTGTTATATTAGACAGCAACTTGTCTTTTGAAAATCAAATTTCAAATACTGCAAAAACAGCCTTCTTCCACCTCAGAAACATCGCTAAGCTACGAAACATGCTATCTGTCTCTGATGCGGAAAAGTTAGTACATGCATTCATGACCTCTAGACTAGATTACTGTAATGCATTACTAGACGGCTGTCCTGCCTCCTCAATAAACAAGTTACAATTGGCTTTATGCACAGCTGCATTACTTCCTGAACTTCAGCCAGCTCCTTTGTTTCCTGTCTGCCATTATTGGACAAACTGATTAATCCAGGTGTGCCTGACCTCTGTAGTCACCACAACAATAATCAGACACACCTGGATTAATCAGTTTGTCCAATAATGGCAGACAGGAAACAAAGGAGCTGGCTGAAGTTCAGGAAGTAATGCAGCTGTGCATAAAGCCAATTAGTCCAAAATGCAGCTGCTAGAGTTCTTACTAGGTCAAGGAAATATGATCACATAACACCAATTCTAACATCCCTACACTGGTTACCTGTTAAGTTTCGTATCAATTATAAAGTATTGCTACTGACCTATAAGGCCCTAAACGGTTTAGCTCCTGTGTATTTAACTGATCTTCTATCGCCTTATAACCCATCACGATCTTTAAGATCACTAAACTCTGGGCTTCTGGTAATACCTAGGATATCTAACTCCACTAAAGGAGGAAGAACGTTTTCATATTTGGCACCTAAACTATGGAATAACGTTCCTAATAATATTCGGGGCTCAGACTCACTCCTCCAGTTTAAATCTAGATTAAAGATGCATCTCTTTATCCAGGCATTCACATGATGCATCTCCTAACCTTGTCCTGTAGTTATATCAGTGCACATGATCGTCTTTGCTTAATGCTTTGAACAGCAGCTATGCTAATTATTTTTCTGTTCTGTTTTATCTCGGGACGCCCATCCCGAGGTAACTAGAGAGTCCGTCAGCTCCAGTCTGGATCCAGCTTCTCATAAAGACTTCAGATGACCAACACCTGTGAAGAGACGACTCCAACTCCTGCGAGGACTTCAGATGACACAGCTCCGCATCAACACGCACCCATGCTCTTCTATATAAACCCTATTCATTAACAACATGTATTCTTATTTCCAGGGCCGTTTCTAGCCATTCTGACGCCCTAGGCGAAATCCTTATTGGTGCCCCCATTGCAACATTGGTATTACTGGTATTAACTAACAAATACATACATACCAAATTATATTTGTATATATTTGTTAATAAGGATTCAAATTAATAGCCAGATGCCTGTATAGCCCTAGGCCTATAATATATAGCCTATATTTGTGCAGTCCCTAGTTGCTAAGAAATTGTTCTCAGACATAACTACATAATTATTATGTGTTATTAGTACATTTCACATGAAAGTAATAAGAATAAATACTGATTCAGTGTGATTTTTGTTACTCATTGATGCGTGAACTTCCCATTTAAATAACGCAACACTTTGCCCTCTGTGTGTACGACACTGCTTGCGTTAAGCACTATTAGAACTGAATGAATCGATTCAGCATTTAACACCATCCGTAAAGATACGTTAAATTCGTCAACGTGATTTAATAAAGGATGTATTCATGTTGTGAATTTTCACATTTTATTATACAATTTTTAAATTGGCCGCTAAAGTTTTATATGGGACAATTACAAAGCACACTGATTCTTTTAACAATGCATTGGCGCAAAAACCTTTTGGAGGTGCAATTAAGAGAAGAAAGCTTTATAGAGTCAAAATATAACTGATAATCATGAAATGCTGAAGTAAGGGTGCAGTTATATTTTGCCTCTAACATACACACCGAGCAATTCTATCTGCCCATTCACAGCGTGATTTCTAGACTGCCACAAATACTGCCCTAACAAAATACAGATTTGTACCTGTTATTTTAATTGGCCTTTAGTTTGAATTTAGCTTTATTTTATGGTTAAAAAAAGTGTTACCTTGCCAAAGCATTGACTGAGTCCATTGATCTAATGGTGTTGTTGAGCGCTCCAAACGCAATCTTTTTTGACAGTAGCCTACTCTGATCTGATGGCATATAGGAATCGTCAGATTGATAATTCTCTGATCTAATAGTGTGGGGGAACTATAGGGGGCAGCAATAACATTTTAGGGTGGCCGTGACACCCTTTACACACAAACATCTAGTGCCAGATATGCGCTTATTGGCGCCCCCCTACCCTAGGCGACTGCCTAGTTTGCCTTTGCCTAAAAACGTCCCTGCTTATTTCACTTATTTCATAGTTATTATATTAATTAATAATAGATAGTAAGCTAATCTGTGTGCTTTGTATATGTGCATTTCTGAAATGCATAACATGTACAAATCAATTTAAATTGTAATGTAGATGCATTTTCTGTGAAGCTGCTTTGAAACGATATGTATCGTGAAAAGCGCTATACAAATAAATTTGAATGGAATTGAATTAATCTAAATTGTTCTAATAATTCCAACATTATTGAATATTAAACACTATTAAACACAATCAAGTCTCCCCCTTTCTCATCTTGCTCAAAAATACAATAGAATAGCACTTTTACATATAAAATAACATTTACTCTCCCTTGATTTAGCCATATGCAAAGCATGCTGGGAACTAACAAGCCCTGCCCAGTTTCAGTTAATGCAACACAAATCACTCATGTAATCTCAGCACAAACGGATTAGGTAAACTTAAATTTGACTTATATTTAAGTGGATTGAACACAATCAAATTAATTTAGGACAAAATGTATAGCAATTGTGTTGCTTTGGCTCAGTTTAATTTAGCTTTTTTTTCAGTGTTGTTGCTAGTCTTTTATTCTGGATCTAAATTAATCAGCAACTGGAATATTACTAATAAAAAAAATTATGATTAATATAGTGAATAAATGATATTGTTTTAACACCTCTGCTATAATTGCAACACTGTTGCTACGACTCTGCGAGGCATCAGTCATCCTCAAACATGATCAAAAATCCCACATTATGCAAATGCCTGAACAACTGTCTTTTTGCAGAACCTTAGGGAATTTATTTTCATTTCGTACACGCTGATCAACTGTGCTGATCATAATTACCACACGCATATGGTTTTAGACAAGGATGAAACATTTCCCAGTCACAAAACATTCAGTAAACTTTTTAGATGTACAGCCTATCCCTGACTGAATCTCTAGACTGAATGTTGACAGTATATCAGCTTTCTTTATCATAAGGAGAAGACACTGATGTCATAATAAAGTGTAGTAATGGATAAGCCTGCGTGTAAGGATGTAAGAAAATAGCTCTCAAAGAAATCCATATGGTGTCATCTGGTACTTCTGCTCATGGTTCGAATGTTGACGCCTTACAGGGAGTGCAGAATTATTAGGCAAATGAGTATTTTGACCACATCATCCTCGTTATGCATGTTGTCTTACTCCAAGCTGTATAGGCTGGAAAGCCTACTACCAATTAAGCATATTAGGTGATGTGCATCTCTGTAATGAGAAGGGGTGTGGTCTAATGACATCAACACCCTATATCAGGTGTGCATAATTATTAGGCAACTTCCTTTCCTTTGGCAAAATGGGTCAAAAGAAGGACTTGACAGGCTCAGAAAAGTCAAAAATAGTGAGATATATTGCAGAGGGATGCAGCAGTCTTAAAATAGCCAAGCTTCTGAAGCGTGATCATCGAACAATCAAGCGTTTCATTCAAAATAGTCAACAGGGTCGCAAGAAGCGTGTGGAAAAACCAAGGCGCAAAATAACTGCCCGTGAACTGAGAAAAGTCAAGCGTGCAGCTGCCAAGATGCCACTTGCCACCAGTTTGGCCATATTTCAGAGCTGCAACATCACTGGAGTGCCCAAAAGCACAAGGTGTGCAATACTCAGAGACATGGCCAAGGTAAGAAAGGCAGAAAGTCGACCACCACTGAACAAGACACACAAGCTGAAACGTCAAGACTGGGCCAAGAAATATCTCAAGACTGATTTTTCCAAGGTTTTATGGACTGATGAAATGAGAGTGAGTCTTGATGGGCCAGATGGATGGGCCCGTGGCTGGATTGGTAAAGGGCAGAGAGCTCCAGTCCGACTCAGACGCCAGCAAGGTGGAGGTGGAGTACTGGTTTGGGCTGGTATCATCAAAGATGAGCTTGTGGGGCCTTTTCGGGTTGAGGATGGAGTCAAGCTCAACTCCCAGTCCTACTGCCAGTTTCTGGAAGACACCTTCTTCAAGCAGTGGTACAGGAAGAAGTCTGCATCCTTCAAGAAAAACATGATTTTCATGCAGGACAATGCTCCATCACACGCGTCCAAGTACTCCACAGCGTGGCTGGCAAGAAAGGGTATAAAAGAAGAAAATCTAATGATATGGCCTCCTTGTTCACCTGATCTGAACCCCATTGAGAACCTGTGGTCCATCATCAAATGTGCGATTTACAAGGAGGGAAAACAGTACACCTCTCTGAACAGTGTCTGGGAGGCTGTGGTTGCTGCTGCACGCAATGTTGATGGTGAACAGATCAAAACACTGACAGAATCCATGGATGGCAGGCTTTTGAGTGTCCTTGCAAAGAAAGGTGGCTATATTGGTCACTGATTTGTTTTTGTTTGGTTTTTGAATGTCAGAAATGTATATTTGTGAATGTTGAGATGTTATATTGGTTTCACTGGTAAAAATAAATAATTGAAATGGGTATAAATTTGTTTTTTGTTAAGTTGCCTAATAATTATGCACAGTAATAGTCACCTGCACACACAGATATCCCCCTAAAATAGCTAAAACTAAAAACCACTTCCAAAAATATTCAGCTTTGATATTAATGAGTTTTTTGTGTTCATTGACAACATGGTTGTTGTTTAATTATTAATGTTGTAAAATTAATCCTCAAAAATACAACTTGCCTAATAATTCTGCACTCCCGGTATATTGATTTCAGACCAGTTTTGTTGATTCTTTTAAAGATGATGATAATTCGAGCAGTTGGTTCAAGGCCAATATTACAAATTGTTTTTGGAGATTGTGAACTAAGCACTTATGTTTTCCATTCTCTCCTGTAAAGAGATGGGTTGGCTTTCTAAGGGGTTTCAGAAATCTGCTCAGCCAGATGCTTTTGATTGTTCTGTTTGAAAAACAAGAATCAGTGTGTTAAAAGAGGTTAAATGGGTCAAATTCCACTAAATGCAATAATTCCTTTTTATTTATGATGCACTTTGCTTTTCTCTATACCCAGTAAGCTCACATTTTATGAGGCACAAAGCCATGCGCTAAACAGCTATAGCAGAATCATTTTACTGGAAATTAAACGAATGGTAGCGATCACAGTACATTATATTTAAAAACTCAGCTCTCATAAAAACTGTATTGCTGTCTTGGCAATTAAATGTTGCCTGTGGTTTCTTTTGAGTATTCAGACAGCAAAAGACTTTAGGTATGTCTCAAAGACTGGATGCTTTCATTTAGTGTTTATTTAAACAAAGATTGACTTTTCAAACCACTGGGATGATATTTATATAACTTTAAAAAAGGTTGAGGGATAAGATGAGACAGAATATAATCGTAAACAACTAAAGCTGCTTCCTCGTTGCACATCTGGAAGTCCCTCAAGATTAAACACGCACTTTATGGCCAACTGAGAATGAGACTGCTACAGTATGAACGGCTCTGCCAAAAAGAAACGAAAGATAATAGCTTGATAGGTACATTTTGGATCTTAGTCTTGGTTGAGAATTTGAGTTTCAAAGTTTGCATCTCCCATTAGACTCCCATTAGATGAATTTGGCAGGATGGGAGGGTGATTGTCAAAATCCCAATAGGGATTCACATCCCACCCAAATCTTAGATACACTAGTCTGTTCTATAAACATGAATGATAATGATGAATAATGACAATTCTGATTCTTAATGATACATTTTGAGCATTTTTATTTTATTTAAATGTTTTGTGGAATATACATGAACAAAAAGGAAACCTGCAACTGTAAATAAATGTCACTTCCATTCATAAGTTTGAGATTTTTTAATTACTTTTTAAATTATTTTAATGTTATTGAAGGAAGTCACTTATGCTAACCGGGTCTGCATTTATTTGATCAAAAAATAGAGTAAAAACAGAAATATTGTGAAATGTTATTATATACAGTGCATCTTTTTCCACATTTTGTTATGTTACAGCTTTATTACAACATTTATTAAATTAATTTTTTTTTCCTCAATTCTACAAACAATACCCCATAATGATGATGTAAAAGAAATTTGTTTGAAATCTTTGCAAATGTATTAAAAATAAGAAACGCAAAACATCACATGTACTGTACAGCCTTTGCTCAATACTTTGTTGAAGCATCTTTGGCACCAATTACAGCCTCAAGTGGTTTTGAGTATGATGCTACAAGCTTGGCACACCTATTTTTGGGCAGTTTCCCCCATTCTTCTTTGCAGGACCTCTCAAGCTCCGTCAGGTTGGATGGGAAGTGTCGGTGCACAGACATTTTCAGATCTCTTCAGAGATGTTCAATCAGGTTCAAGTCTGGGCTTTCCCTCGGCCACTCAAGGATATTCACAGAGTTGTCCCATAGCCACTCCTTTGTTATCTTGGCTGTGTGCTTATAGGGTCGTTGTCCTGTTGGAAGATGAACCTTCGCCCCAGTCTGAGGTCCAGAGCGCTCTGGAGCAGGTTTTCATCGAGGATGTCTCTGTACATTGCTGCATTCATCTTTCCTTTGATCCTGACTAGTCTCCCAGTTCCAGCCGTTGAAAAACATCCCCACAGCATGATGCTGCCACCACCATGCTTCACTGTAGGGATGGTATTGGCCAGGTGATGAGCGCTGCCTGGTTTCCTCCAGACATGACGCTTGCCATTCAGGCCAAAGAGTTTAATCTTTGTTTCATCAGACCAGATAATTTTGTTTCTTGTGGTCTGAGATTCCTTCAGGTGCCTTTTGCCAAACTCCAATCTGCCTTTTACTGAGGAGTGGCTTTCGTCTGGCCACTCTACCATACATGCCTGATTGGTGGAGTGCTGCAGATATGGTTGTTCTTATGGAAGGTTCTCCTCTCTCCACAGAGAAATGCTGGAGCTCTGTCAGAGTGACCATCGGGTTCTTGGTCACCACCCTGACTAAGGCCCTTCTCCCCCGATTGCTCAGTTTGGCTCTAGGAAGAGTCCTGGTGGTTCCAAACTTCTTCCATTTACTTATGATGGAGGCCACTGTGATCATTGTGACCTTCAATGCTGCTGTTCTCTACTCTTTCTTTTTCTACTATATATATATATATATATATATATATATATATATATATATATATATATATATATATATATATATATATATATATATATATATATATATATATATATATATATATATATATATCATTGCTGAATAAAAATATTAATTTCTGACAGTTCTTGTTAGTTTCATAACCAGGTGTATTTTAGTTACTAGTTACTTTTAGAGAAATACAATTTTTTTTTACTTAATTATACACTTTGAATTTCCCTTTGTCATTATTTCCACAATGAGGCAGGAATATGTGGGAAGGAAAGTTACATTATACAACATTTCAGGCTATTTTCTTCCCAGATTGTTTTGCTGTGGCTTTCAAATAAATTCTCAATTTAGACAAAGAATAACAAAATGATGGGGTGTAATTTAAGAACAAAAACCAAACATTTTACGTGCAGTGTTCTTGATGCGGAAATGGTGATTGGTGGACATTTACAATCATTATTGTCTCTTTCACAGCATGCATAAACAGCAAGGCCCGTAACATCCATTAAATACTCCGATCCGACCATGTGCAGAAAATATATGGACTTTACAACAAAATTAGCGCAATTATCTTTGAGAAGTGATTTGACATAACTTAAGACTCTACATTGCTTTGATCTTCCATCAAATGCAATTCATTTTTAAATCATTTGCCCCAATGTGTGCCTCAAAATGCATGAAAACAATCCATTCTAATTTACAGGTTTTGGCTATTGCAGCTACACTCATTACTAACAGGTGCATAAAATCAAGCAACCAAACAAATTGTATTAGACTGGGATGTTTTGTGTGGTTAATGTGGAAGACCTTGACTGGCCTGATCACACTTGAACCCCACTGAACACCTTCAGGGTCAACTGAAATGTTGAATATAGGCCAGATTACCCAACATCAGTGCCTGAGTGAACATCAGTGCTTATCCAACATCTAGTGTAAAGAGTTATTGAAACAAGGGAGGTCTGAATATGCTTGGGTTAATTTTATTTTATATGTGGCATGTTTCATAACTGGCATCTTTCCATCACTCTTTTACGGGTTATGTCTCTAGAACTGAATTGAGAGACAGCAAGCAAGACTATACTCTTGGTGACCATGAGATCCTACAACTTCCTTTGTGCAGCTTTGATAGCGGCAAGTAATAAAACAGAACATTTCCTTTTTCATGTTTTTATCAGTTACAGTAGCTTCCGTTGAGCTCACTGCTCCTCTCATTTTGGGTCCCCTCCTTCTAACAGAGATAAGTAGGTCATTAGGGTAGTTGAGATTTTCGTATGCAATGTTTTACCTCTCTAAAGACACAAAATGACACAAAATGTTTTCTGTCTGTGACTTCAGAAAGAGTAAAACATGATTGCATTGCATGTGATAAGATACTATGCACAAAGGCTCATGTGCAGCCCAATCAAATAAAACGTCCTTGGGAGATGAAACGTATATTTGCAGCTCAAATTTACATCAGTTCATCTTGGTTTTCCTTTGGAGTCTATCGCAGAGCTTGTACAGATGGATAGTCGCAGGAAACCGCAAGCCCAGAAGGGATTTGGCATAGCATTTGGTGTGCAAACTACAAAGGGGAAACACCAGTGTTCCCTTGTAAAAGAGTTAAAATAAAGCTGAAATAAAATTGAAGGCTTATAGGATGTCTTATAGACTGACTATATGTGGTGTGCAGCAAGAGAGAATCTGCCTTTAATTTAAGATTTTTTCTTCCATGAATTGCAGCACATAGTCTGAACAGCAAACCTTTAGGACTGAATTTATTAAGGAACTATTTTTGAACTAGGTGGGTCATCTAAATTATGGGGTAAGCAACTATTTGCTCTTTGATTTCCTGCCAAGTTTCAAAGCCTCATTAGAACGGCATTATTTGTGGAATTTCTTCTTCGCCTGAGCGTTGATAATTACCTGTCCTAAACAATTTCTTCAGGCCAGACGCAGTTTAATAATGAATAGGTACATAACCACGTGAATGCAACGTGCATAAACTGCACTCTTTGTTGGGCAATGACTATATCACCAAATTAGGAGGGGAAAATCCCATTGTCTTGAAATGAAAGAATTCTTGCTATATTGAGATTTTTGTGTTGATTTTTGTGTTGCAGACTAAATATAATGTGGATATTAAATAAATATATTTTTGTCAAGTTAGATACTGATAATTATCTCTCTATTAACTGTCACACTCACACATCCGTCATGTTTGTATTTTTATTTTTTTTTACTTTTTATACGCTTTTGTAGTTCGAATCAAATCCTTGTTCAAAGCGCAACAGGTTGTGGGCAATATTGGCCGTTAAAGTGTGCATCGAGCTGCACTTCGAATTCTAACTGTAAATAGTAGACCATCCGGTTATCTTTGGAATACTCTTTTTTAACATACTATGATTTGGGATGTACTAATTCTATTTTCAAATTCTATTTAGGATGGATAGTAAGCGAATTGGGACGCAACGACTTTTTATTCCTGAATGAATCAGTGTGCTTGAATGAATTGGCTGAATGAATGATTCAATGACTCACTCATAGAGAACAGTCACTTGTTGCCACCTATACTGGCATAACAATATAACGTGGAGAAAGAGTCACTGAAATTCTTCAAACATAGACATATAGAAAAGTGAGGTGATGCAAATGTATCAGTGATGGTGGACTGGTAAATGTGGTTTCTTTTTCCACAGTGTTGCTATGATCACGATGAGCAACCTTGCTTGACCTCAGTGACGCAAGAGTATATAGGCAACGACATGACACTCTAAACATTCATTGTCTCTAAAAGGAAGTCGATTTTTTAACGGTTACTTATAACTCTGACAGACCTACTCTGAGTTCCGAGGTTATTAATCGATGGCATATGCTTTTGTTGAAGCCAATTGAAGCCATTAGTCCGCATTATTTCAATGAATTCTTAAAATAATTGTGTTTAAAACCTGAATTTGTTTAAGAGCGGTAACTTCATTGCCCATGTTTCTGTACAGAAAATTCCACCAATCAGATAGTTGTAGCAAGCAAATCATGCCAAAAGTGCTTGCAGGGAGTGCCCACTCCAATGAAGTATCGCAAAAGATGTAATAAAGTTAGTCCGCTGTGCCTTCGAAATACTTAATAAAAATATTTGTATATCTTGATATTTGTAAATACACTCAAAATATATTGTTCCATCGTTGCGCATTGCTTAATGGGATCGTAGTTCTTTCCCTCACTAAAGCTGTTAAGAACAGTCTTTTCTTCTTTTTGTCCAATTTTTCAAAAACTTTTTTGCTTTGGGTTCACCTCGTCACTGGTTGGCTTGGTTCATGGCTTATAACGCTTCAACAAAGGCTTTTTTTATAAAATCCCTATGGGACAAATGAATGGAAAAAAAACTTCTAGAACCAAGGCTGCTGAAAAAGTGGGTGGGCATTAATGTACTCTGACAATGAAGTTTTAATGAGTTTAACCGTTGACAATTTAAGCATGTATGAAAACCACCAGGCTTTCCACCTGATGAGCATGGTTAGTTAATTGTGCCGAGGAATTAGAGCTGGGAAATTTTTATAATCGTACCTGAACAGTGCTCACAATGGTTACGAACAGGACTGTTTTTGTAGTAGCTGTTGCAACAACAGTGTTAGTAACTTGCCTCTAAACCTCTGACTAATGCTTTCTCTCACAGCACGTGGACCTTTGACATGTGAACTTCATGGATCACTCTTTCTGAAATTCAGCATTCATGAGCACACTCATTGCTGCATCTTGCACTCATTCGCAAGACTTTGTGATTGTGATATTCAGAAAAGCATGTTTTAATCTCTAGTCTCTCATTGTTTACCAGTGAGACTCTGAAGGGTGTATGACTGATTGTAGTTTATTATACTAATAGTAAATTTGGGGTACAACATCCTCCCACTTTTGCTTCTTTTAATCAGAGCAGCATTCCTTTTATACCCGACAAAGCTAACACTATAAAAACAGGTTATTTTGAGTTTCATATAATGTTTTTGGCCTCAAAGAAGGATTGCAGTTTAATAAAGTACTGTGCTTTACTTGCCTTTTCCTGAGGAATGAGTGTTTCAGGGTATACAAGTATAGGAATTTTAGTCTTTTGTCATATGATATTTCCTGTACTTCTCCAGCCACTCAGTTCATGACTGAGACATACACAAAAGACAATCTCTGGCCAGAATGTCATTACTGCTGGGAAAGAGAGAGATGATCCATGGTGATCTTCTGCTTCTGCATTTGTATCAACTTCTTGGTACTTCTTTTTCCCCCAAAACAACTGTTCAGTGTGAAATCTTGATCACCTGAACAGCTTTTTTATTAGGTTGAAATGTTGCAGCAACCTTCTCAAAATGTCCTAAGATGTCTTGTCTGAAATATTTGGTTAAGGTGGCTAATGTCAGAAAGGTCTGACATTTCTGAGTTTTGACATTTTTGGTTAATTTATTTCTCTTGAAATATAAAATTATATCCCTGTTCTGAGAAATAGGATAAGCTTGGTGAAAGCAATATTTTCTGTTGTGGTTTCAAATCCATATGCATTGAGATCTTGACTAATGAGGCAAGTTTTGTGCCAAAATCAGATAGTGCCAGGAGCTCTACCGGATTGCAATTATAAATTAAGTTTCCCTCAAGTTTGTCAAACTTTTTGTCTATAATGGTTGGATCATCTGACATGCAACAGCAGCTTCTGATGTTTTGGACTGAAAAGCTGTCAATCACAGTGATTAGAAGCACTGAGCTGCACGATTTCACAAAAGATGACTAATTTGCTAATGTTCAGACAGCCAAGTTACAATTTATGCTCCCCCCCCCCCGGTCTGTTTTCAGTCACACAGGAGCGTAGAGGTAATTTGGGCTGCCGTTTTTCTCCAGCGGGGGCCCGAGAGCGCACCGCTGAGATCCTGTCAGACGCTGAGGGGCTGAAGTCACAGTCATTCCCAGGTCTCCAAGCTCCTGCCAGCGGGGCTCTGGCCGGGCCATTCTCATCCCAGTGACAACCAGAGAATGGAGTTTGTGACCCAGAATTCTAAGCTATATATGATATGACAAAAGGCCAAGCTACTGCATCTGGAGAGGCCAAGCATATTGCCCCGTGGTTCCTCCTCCTATACAGGCACATGGCTTTGATGTAAAGATTTACAGTTTGGAGAAAGAGTTTTCCTGTGCGTAAGAAATGGGCAGACATAATCAGATTGGCTTCTCATAAACAATGATTAAAGGAATATTCAATACATGATACGCTTTACTGACAGCACTTGTGGCATAATGCTGATTACAACAAAATCTTTTTACATTGAAGCACTTATAGTTATAGGCAAGGCAAGTTTATTTGTATAGCACATTTCATACACAGAGGCAATTCAAAGTGCTTTACACAGAAATAAAATAAAAATATTTGTAAGTGAATAAAATAAAAATACAAATATATATATAGTATAACCCGTATCTGGAGTGGAAGAAAATTAGAGTCAGGTTAACGGTAAAAATATTTGTCAGGTAACTGTGCATTCTAAACGGATCGTCCTTGCACCGGAGGGATTTCGATTAATCGCGCTCCCGTATCTCAGCCTTAACAAAATAATAAAAATAATAATAATAAAAAATTATTATATTGGAAATAAACGGGACCAATTTGTAAATGCTAAAGTCCCCCTGTAGTCAATCATGTTATCCATTAAAACTCATCTTTGATCACCAAAATGACACATTTAAAAGTTTTTTCCTGTGGAAAAAAATGTATACCTTAAGCTTGAATGTAATCCTTGCTTCATTTAGTATACGCGGGCCATGAATATGCAAATTAGCCCTGCCTCCACTCACTCACACCAGCTCAGAGATCCACTTTGTCAACTTTAAATGTAAATGCTACGCTCTTTACAACGTCGAACACATAGCAGTAATTGATATTATTAGCATTTTGCTTGACTACATTATCAAACAGCTAATAATGTGTTGCTAATGTTGTACAAACCATGAATCAGCATCCTTAGAAAAGCTTTGAACAACTTAGAACGTCAGTGGAGAAAGGCATATAGTTCACCCGCCATATTGCTAAATGTACCTAATTTTACATATCAACAGAAAAATAAACCGGGATAACCTGGCTTCTCTTGGGACTCCCCAGCTTCGCAGCATAGTTAATGATATGCTACGCCATATGATAAGCCCGCCACCCTCGTGACGTGATTGGTTACAAGGTAGTTTGTGACGTGAGAAAGACCAGCGATTTTTAGTTCACTGCCATTTTAAGGAGAAAATACTCAGCAATGGTGTTGACTTGCACATGATTTGTCTTGAAATATAAAACACTGCATAGACATATAAACAACAATAAAAAGGTGATTTTCACCAGAAGGGGGACTTTAAAATACTCCCTGTTTTAAATGTTCAGACGCAATACAGTATGTAAACTATATGCGTGTTAACATTTTAGTGTGGAATTTTTTTTATTTTGCATTGCTATGATAATGTACTGCCTAAAACCCTAAACCAACCATAAAAATGACGAGAACAACTTTAATTTTTGTTATAAGTTTCAGTATAGCATGTAGTTTATTGACCGTGCATTTTCAGTGGCTGCTCCCAGACTGTGGAATGCTTTACCCTTAATTATTAGATCTGCACCGTCCATTTCTCTAGGCTAAAAACGTACATTTTTGAACAAGCATATAGCCGATTGTAACTCCCTCCAAGCATACGCAGACACAAGTGGTTCTCTTGCTACTGGTTTAATTGAAGACTTTTCTCCAATCCACCGTGAAAACTCGTTGGCTGCATGCTGTGAGAAAGAGAAATAATCTTGACTCTTCTTTATGACCATTCAAGTCCTTTGTGACGAGAATACACTTTTAATCAGAGCATACAATGTCCGTGCTTGCCGCTTGCTTGCTTGCATACGAGTCTAACGTGAAGTCAGCATTTGCGCATAAACTTGGACCGACATTTCAAAATAAAAGTACTGCAACTTAAAATAAATGCAATAATGTATAAATAACAAACAACTTAAATTCTCAATTATGAAAGTGATTTTAGAAAACAAACATTATATAAACAATATAATGGCATTTACACTCCCACCAAATCACACAAACCTTAATGTGGGATTTCTCTAAATACGACGATTGTTGCTGGTAACTACAACTTTTCAATGAAATATTTTCTAGCTATTAACCAATTAGGCTGTAACTTCAAGAAAATATTATTCCTCTTAATCTGTCTCAAGTAAAGTAACAACCTTCTGTACAGGTCGTTCAAGGAACACTGTTTTAGTTATGGGTTTCCCTTTTTTGTCAAATGTGGTATCACTAAATAGCAATCTTAGTTTTCTCACCCTACCATCTGACCCTGGGTAGACTTCTGTTATTCTGGCTAGCTTCCATTTGTTGCGTGACGCCAGATCATCTTGCAAGAGGACAATGTCATTGACCTTTAAGTTCCTTCTGTTCTTGTGCCACTTTTGTCTCGACTGCAAGTTCAAAAGATATTCCTTCTTCCATCGAGTCCAGAATTCATTAGCCAAATACTGTACCCTGCGCCACCTCTTTCGAAGATAAAGATCTTCTCTTGTAAATTGTCCAGGTGGGGGCAGAATGATTGTGGACTTCATTGTAAGGATGTGGTTCGGAGTTAAAGGTTCAGGTCCAGATGGGTCATTCAAATATTCAGTGGTGAGTGGTCTGCTGTTAATGACGGCCATAACCTCATATAGGAATGTTCTCAGAGAGGTACTGTCAAGCCTGTGTGCTGACTGGTCAAGAATAGCGGTAAGAACACTTCTTATGGTTCTTATTTGTCTCTCCCAGACACCTCCCATATGACTTGCAGCTGGAGGATTCATCAAAAATTCACATCCTAAAGCCTTTACTCTTCCTTGATCTATTCCTTTCATGAGTTCTGTAAACTCTCTTCTTGCTCCAACAAAATTGGTTCCTTGGTCACATCTCAATTGACGAACATTTCCTCTTATGGCAATGAATGCTCTTAAAGCATTGATAAAGGAGTCAGTTGTCATGTCATCAATCATCTCTATGTGAATGGCCCTTGAACATAGACAGGTAAGTAAAAGACCATATCTCTTGAGATCCTTCCTTCCTTCTTTGACATATATTGGACCAAAGCAGTCAATACCGACGTAAGTGAATGGTGGAGTTGATTCCATTCTATCTTGCGGTAAGTCACCCATTCTTTGTTGTTCTGTAGGTCTTCTATATTTTCTGCATTTGACACATTTGAAGATATGTGATGAGACTACACTGCTACATCCTAGGATCCACCATCCATTAGCTCGCAATTCGTTCATTGTCATTCCACGACCTTGATGATGTATCCTTTCGTGAAAATGCTTAATAAGTAAAGCTGATATGTGGCTGTTCTTTGGAAGTATTGCAGGATGCTTCACGTGTGGGTGTAACGTGGCTTGACTTAAGCGTCCTCCGACCCTTAGGATACCTTCTTCGTCCAAGAATGGATTTAACTTGTAAAGCCTACTGTCTTTGGTCTTGGCAATTTCTTTCTTTAGCTTCAAACTCTTTATCTCATCTGAGAATGCTTCCTTTTGAACCAGCTTGACGATAACATGTTCTGCTTCTTTCACTTCTTCTAGGCTGGTACTTTCATTGGTTCTTTGCTTCACACCTTTGAATTCTTGGATTTTGCGTTTCAGTCTAGCAACTGCCTTAACTCCCCTTGACCAATCAGAGAATTTCTGTAGGCGATCCAATAATGATCTGCACTCTTTTGCCTTAGTGTTACACACAAGAGCCTTGCGAAGTTCAGGATCATCTTCTTTAATTTCTCCCACCTTGCATTCTCTGTCAGGTAGTTCCTTCTTCCAAAGAAACTTTGGTCCTGTGAACCAATTGGAGGTCTTAAGTTGATCTGCTGTCAAACCTCGAGAGGCATGATCTGCTGGATTGTCCTCAGAAGCAACATAAGCCCATTGTTCAGGCTTTGTGCTAGACTTGATTCTCTGTATACGATTGGCTACGAACACATGATCATCTTCTCCAGCTTTTTCTGAGAAGTCTGATTCAAGGACCTTTATTATCTCTGAAGGAGTAATTTCTTTTACCTTAATTCGACTCACATAGTGTACTTCAGTTTTGAGATTGACAGAAGATTCCATATCTGGTGTCACTTGCCTTACTACTATGCGATGGCTGGTTCCGATAGCATCACCATAATCAACATGGAAATTCCAGTGACCAACAATGCTCCATCCAAGGTCCGTACGCTGTGCATAAGGCTGATGTTCTTGGCCAGAAACTACTTCTCTTGGAAGTAGGGCTTGTGAGCAGTTGTACCCAATGAGTAGACCTACTTCACAATCCTGCATAGGTGCTATTTCTTCTTGGAGGTGCTCTAGATGGGACCAAGCTTTTGCGGTTTCATTTGTTGGTATGTGAGTTCTGTTGGCTGGAATAAACTCTCGAGTGTAGACTGGTGGTAAAGAGATCCTTTTACCAGAATAAAAGCCTCGGACTTGTAGGTTCTTTATTCTTTGAGAGCTTACCACTGCGGTTCTTGACGTCATAGTAGAGAGTTTGAGCTTAACTTGTTCTTTGCTCGCTTCCAATCCTTCGGCTACTTCACTCAAAATGAAGGTTGTGTCGCTTTGCGAATCCAACAGAGCATATACAAGCACTTCTTGTGTTGGTTGAGCTATGGAGGAAATCCAGACAGGAATTATTGCTGCTGTTTGTGCGTTAACTTCGTCAAGTATTACTCTATTTGAAGTACCGGCTGTGGTTGTTTCTTTATGTTGTGTTGATTGAGGTCTTTCTTGGTATCTTTCTTGACTTACACTTTGCTTGACTTGTGGTAATTTTTGGTTTTCTTTGGTACGCTCCTCGTGTAGACAGGTTGGATGCATCTTATGGCACGTGTCGCAGACACTCCTACTGTTGCAGTTCTTTGAGAAGTGACCAGACTTGAGACAACCAAAGCATAGCTTTTCAGCTTGAACAAATTTAACTCTGTCTGAAACTGCTTTCTCCATGAGCTTCCTGCATTTGTGCAAAGTATGTCCAGTCTTCTGGCAGAAAATGCATGTTAAGACAGACTTTTCACTGGAATTTGTGGTGAGTGTTTTCGCTCCAAAGCTTTGACGTTTTGGGAATTTTGGCTTTTCAACCTCACCTAGTTTAAGTGCCTGTAATGACGTGACAGGGTTGCAGGCAATTTTCACCTCTCTTGTCAGAAACTTAACAAATTGGCTGAAAGAGGGAAATTGATTACTCTCCTCTTCTATTTCGATAACCTTCCGGTTCCATCTCACTGCTAGCCAATCTGGTAGCTTTGAAAGAATGTTTCTGTTTTCATTACAGTCATTCAAGATTTCTAATGCCTTGATATGGACCATGGCGGCTTCACAACTGCGCAGAAAATCAACAAACTCTCTGAGCTCAAGGCTGTCCCTAGATCCCATCTTAGGCCATGCATGGAGCTTGTCTCTGTACGATTTTGCAATCGTAAATGGGTTTCCATATCGCTCTTCCAAAACTTCCCATGCAGCAATATAGGCAGATTCAGTTCCGAGTAGGAAGTATCCATCAAGTGCTTTCTTAGCTTGTCCACTTACATACCTGCGTAGGTAGTATATCTTCTCCTTTTCTTGAATGTTCTTCTGGTCGATCAGTGTTTCAAAGGAAAGTTTCCAGTCATTGTATTTCAATGGATCCCCACTGAATAACGAAGGTTCAGGAACAGGAATTCTGTTTACACTTAAAGCACCTACCAGCACCTTCACAAGCTCTGCTGTACTTTCATTTGAGGAGGTGGTTACAGCTTGTGGTACAGGAGACATTTTCAGGAAGTCCTTCTGATCTTCTTCTATGACTTTCTCTTGATCGTACACCTGCATTCTTGCTCGTGCTGCATTTAGACTTTTCACTGCTTCCAAATGCTGTATCTTTCTCCGTTTTTCCTCAAGAGTCTTTTGTAGAGCTGCGTGTTCTTCTTCCAGTTGAGCTTTAATTTTTGCTTCCTCTTCCTCTCTTTTTATCCTTCGTTTCACCTCTTCTGCTTCTTGATCTAAACGACGTTTTACCTCTGCTGCCTCTTGATCAGCTATCTTCTTTTTAACTTGTGCTTCCAGGAGCTGTATTTCCAATTGTTCTTTATTTTGTTCTTGTAACACTTCCAGAACAGCTTGGCTTGCAGCAGCTTCAGCGGCAGCTTCTTGTCGCTTTACAGAAGATCTACTTGAATGCGCGGAGGAACCTCCCAAGATAGACGTGACAGATCCTGATTTACAGGTACTTGAATTGAAGAGAGAGCCTGCTTCCGGCCATTCTTGTTCTTCTTCACCTTCTGGAATCCTTCCATCCAGTCGACTTGAGGCTCTGGATGCAACAAAACTAGAAATCTCCACACACAGATCCACTCTTCGACGCATGTCTTGATCTGGAGTCGTGATTTTGCGTAGTTCATCATAAACACGCTGGACATCTGCAGAAAGACCTATGACATCACCAATGATATCATTAAGCAGGTCATCAGATAAAATCTCTGTTACTTGTGATAATGTCCGCTTAGAAGATTTAACATGTGTTCTCCATTTGTCATAAATATAGTTAAACCTTTGTTGAAGTGATTGAATTTTGGCAACTTGCATCTCTCTACCCTTCTCTGTCAGAGTTCTGGTTCTTTTACTTCGTCTTGACTGCTGTGTCTCTTCTTGCTGAGTTTCAGCACCACTCATTTGAGCTTCTTCCAATTGGTCTTGGGAATTTGCACTTTCCCTAACGCTATCCCTTACCTGAACTGTAGGCTCACTTGACTCTGACATTTTGAATCACTACTTTAAATTTACCTGGATTTTATACGTAGAAAATATGCATAGGTAACAAAACATCTAAATCAACCTTCAACACTCAAATGTCAATAAATGTAAATACTTCAAAGCTTAAAGTGATGCTTTTAAGTAATAATATTGCACAGGAACTTAAAATGTGCAAAACAGCTTATTTCAGCTTGAATATAACCCTTTAAAATACACTTAGGACTTTGAAATCAAATGGCAAATAGCCTTCTCTTATTTTTTACCAAAACACTTTAAATTTGAAATACAGAAAGTCCGATGACCCTTTAAACGTGTCTATAAATAGCAAGCTTCAAGTGAGCAAATAAGTCAAAACATTTACTACAAACACTACAGTAACATAGCTTTCTTTACAATAAAAATCTTTTGGCAAGCTTTGCAAAAACCTTCTTCTTAAGCCACTCTTAAGTTTTCAAGTTCGTTATGACTTAGTCCATTGCACCTTGTAACTGTATGCGTCTTCTTACGGCTTTAAGTGTGTGTGTAGTGCATGTTTTCGGCTCATCTGTATCCTTCGATGACGCTCCATGGTGCAGAAACTTCGTGATAAGCCCGCTAGTCGTACGAACTTGCTTCGTCATTCACTCGTGTCGTTGAACAGTCGAGTTTTCACTGTAACTCCCTCCAAGCATACGCAGACACAAGTGGTTCTCTTGCTACTGGTTTAATTGAAGACTTTTCTCCAATCCACCGTGAAAACTCGTTGGCTGCATGCTGTGAGAAAGAGAAATAATCTTGACTCTTCTTTATGACCATTCAAGTCCTTTGTGACGAGAATACACTTTTAATCAGAGCATACAATGTCCGTGCTTGCCGCTTGCTTGCTTGCATACGAGTCTAACGATACTCGGTTACTTAACGTAACCTCGGTTCTCTCTAGAAGAGGGAACGAGTATTGCGTAAGTTCCTTACGCTACGGGAAAGTATTCTTTCTTTGAGATTTCTGAAAAACCCAAAATTATCCTTAATTTTGTAACATTGTCAACGCAGTGCGGCAGCCTGGCAGACCATAGCAGGCTATTCCAGCGTGCTATTGGCTGCTCTGCTGGCAACTGCAGCAGCCTATCGGTGAGCCCGCGTGACGTGGCGACCAATGAGGGCGCTTCGCGCCCACCTGGCTTCATTTGCCTACAGGTGGGGCGTGGCCACGTGTATATAAGCAGGGCTCACGGGCTGCATATTCGGTTTTCGTAGTTCTGAAGCGTAAAAGCCCGCGGGGCGCACGGCAAGGAACGCAATACTCGTTCCCTCTTCTAGAGAGAACCGAGGTTACGTTAAGTAACCGAGTATCGTTCTCTTACGAGAGGTTCTCTCGTATTGCGTAAGTTCCTTACGCTACGGGAACATATTGTCAACGCCGTGCGCGCCTCGCGTACAGCATATGTATCCCAGGGAACCGGGGACCATAACACTGCTCGGGCAGGGTGGCCGGTAAGGAAAACGGGCCACCACATCTACAGACACTTCATTCGAACTGACGGGTGGTTACAACGGGTGGTTACAACACCCTGTCCCATGAATGAGGGAACGGCACCTGCCGGTCTCCTTCAAATTCACCACACCTTGTCTCATGAATGAGGGAACGGCAACGCCGGTCGCCTTCAAATTCACAATATTTTGTTATATGAGTGAGGTAACGGCACCGCCGGTCACCTTCAAACTCACAACAGCTCGTCTCGTAAATGAGGAAACGGCACCGCCGGTCTCCTTCAAATTCACATGAGCCTAGTACCGAACTTACTACCAGTATGTGAGCTATGTCTGCGCAGAATCACTGGGCAGGACCAACAGCCCTATTGAACTGGTAACACTTTCGCCTGTAAGGCAGGAACTTCCAGATTGTAAAATCTCACGAACGTAGACGGGGAGGCCCAGCCTGCCGCCATACAGATATCGTGGATGGAAATCCCTCTGGCCCAAGCCCACGAAGAGGCCATGCCTCTGGTGGAGTGTGCTCTGACACCTAGCGGGCACTGCAGGTGTTTGGAAGCGTATGCAGTTGCAATCGCGTCCACTATCCACCTGGAAAGGGTCTGTTTCGAGGAGGCGAGACCTTTAGTGCGCCCACCAAACGAAACAAATAGCTGCTCAGAACGCCTGAAGGCGGCGGAGCGTGTGACATAAACCCTCAATGCCCTGACAGGGCAGAGGATATTGCCACCGTCCCCCTCGTCGGATGCTGGCAGAGCCGAGAGAGAGATAATCTGCGCCCTGAAGGGAGTGCCAATCGCTTTGGGGACATAACCATGCCTCGGTCTGAGAATGACCTTAGAGTCATTAGGACCGAACTCCATACACGTCGGGCTCACTGAGAGCGCGTGTAGATCCCCCACGCGTCTCACTGAAGCCAGAGCTATCAGGAACGCGGTTTTTAGCGAAAGGAACCTTGGTTCCACAGTCTCGAGCGGTTCAAAAGGATGGGCCTTCAGGGCCTCTAGGACCAAGGCCAGATCCCATATAGGAACCGATGGGGGCCGCGGGGGATTCATCCGTCTGGCTCCTCTGAGGAAATGGATGATGAGCTCGTTCCTTCCTAGCGTGCTACCTAGCGTTGTCTGAGCGAACGCTGCTATAGCCGCCACATACACTTTGAGCGTGGAAGGGGACCTGCCCAGTTCCAAAAGCTCTTGGAGGAAGGAGAGCACCCGCTGGACCCCACATTGCTGTGGGTCCAATCCCTTGGAAACACACCACTCAGTGAACACCGACCACTTAGAACTATATAACCGCCTCGTCGAGGGGGCTCTAGAGTGTGAAATCGTGTTCATAACCCCTTCGGGCAGGTCAACGGGTATCCGTTGGTCACCCATACATGCAGAGACCAACGCTCTGGATGGGGATGCCAAACTGACCCTCCTGCTTGAGAGAGGAGGTCTGCTCTCAGCGGAACTGGCCAGGGGGGTGAGTGCGACAGCTTCACCAGCTCTGGGTACCAAATCTGGTTCTCCCAGCGCGGCGCTATAAGGAGCACCAGGCGGCGCGTCTCCCTGATTTTCGCTATGAACTGGGGCAATAGGGAAATCGGCGGGAAAGCATACAGCGGGAGGCTGGGCCAAGGTTGGGACAGCGCATCCTCGCTTTTGGACAGAAACCTCGGGCAGCGGGCGTTCTCTTTTGTTGCAAAGAGGTCGAGCTCCGCTCTGCCGAATAGGCGCCATACCAGCTGGACTGTCTGAGGGTGCAGGGACCATTCTCCTGGGAGAATGAGGCCCCTGGACAGCTTGTCCGGGCCCACATTGAGGTGGCCCGGTACGTGCGCAGCTCTCAGCGAGCGCAGCGAGCTGTGTGCCCACACGAGCAGGCGTTCTGTCAGATTGCCCAGACACCTGGACCTGACACCGCCCTGCCGGTTCACATAGGGCACCACTGTGGTATTGTCCGACCGGACCAACACGTGGTGTCCTCGTATAAGCGGGAGAAACTGCTTGAGCGCGTTCTCTACCGCTATCATCTCCAAACAGTTTATGTGTAGGAGCTTTTCCCCGCTCGACCAGAGGCCCGAGGCCGATCTGCCCTCGAAAACGGCGCCCCAACCCGTGGTGGAGGCGTCCGTCGAGATGACCTTGCGGTGTGAGATGGCTCCCATCGTCACTCCCCGCTGGTACCAGTCGGCTACTAACCAGGGCTCTAGGGCTGAAACGCAGCCCTGAGTCACTCTGATCCTGAAGCCTCCGGACGCCCAGGCTCTGTGAGGCACTCGGGCGTTTAACCAGCATTGCGGCGGGCGCATGCGCATTAAGCCCAGCTGGAGCACAGCTGCAGCTGAGGCCATACGTCCCAGCATCCTCTGAAAGAGCTTGAGAGGTGCGATTTTGCCCGGCCGGAAGTACGCATCCATGCGCCGAACTTGGCGCGCGCGTTGGGGTGACAGGCGGGCTGACATTGCCACAGTGTCCAGATTCAAACCCAGAAATGAGGTTGATTGCGTGGGCACTAATGAGCTCTTGGTCCAATTGACCGTGAGCCCCAGGCTGTCCAGATGGCTGAGCAGCATTGCCCTGTGGGCGAGGAGCTCGGCCTCTGACTGCGCCAGGATGAGCCAATCGTCCAGATAGTTCAACACTCGCATCCCTCGACTTCTCAGGGGAGCGAGGGCCGCGTCCATGCACTTCGTAAATGTACGGGGTGCTAGTGACAGGCCGAACGGAAGGACGGTGTATTGATAAGCCTGGCCGTCGAAGGCGAATCGTAAGAATGGCCTGTGACGCGGCGTTATCTTGATTTGAAAATATGCGTCTTTCAAATCTAGGGAGATTAGCCAGTCTCTCGGGCGAATATGCGCGAGGATCTGCTTGGTCGTGAGCATCTTGAACGATCTTCTCATAAGAGCTTTGTTCAGACGCCTCAGATCCAGAATCGGTCTGAGCGACCCAACCCTTTTTGGCACGAGAAAATACCGGCTGTAAAAGCCTGACTCGCTCATAGAATGGGGAACCGGTTCTATAGCCCCTTCGCACAGCAGTGTGGCTATCTCCGCTCGAAGTAGATGTGCTACTTCCTCGCTCACTCTCGTCTCCGTACGCGCACAGAAGCGCGGAGGGCGGCGAGCGAACTGCAGAGTGTAGCCGTGCTTCACTGTTTTCAGCACCCATTCTGATACACCTGGAATGGCTTCCCACGCTCTCGCGTGTGCCACACGGGATAGAACGGCCTCCGGGCTCGAAACGCCGCGCTTTGCGGGTTCGACGGCCTGTATAGGAGGGGCGGGCGCAGTGCGCGCGCTCTCTGTGCTGTGGGCCAGCCGATCGCTCGCGATGGCTGGCCGCCCTACACACTGTATCTCTGCCGCTTCGAGCAGGGAGTGGCTTGTGTGTGGCCTTACACTCGTCGTTCCGGCCACCTTGGGCGGAGAACAAATGGTGTGTGGCGCGGCGCATGGCGCCGGGGGCAGAATGTTCGCGAAAATGTGTGAGCGCGTTTGAGCGGGCACAACTCTTACGCGTGGAACATGACCGGTTAAGAGTGGCTGTGTGACAGCGCGTGTGGTGATTAGGCGTGGGCGCAAATAAGCGGACACGTGACCTAACTCTAGCACTCGAGCGGCCGGTGGCCGCTTTATGTGAGTGAGAGACACGGGATTTGTGGTGCTTGGGTGCAGGGGTGAACACAAAAGTGGGCACGTTTACTGCATTTGAAAACACATACGGCGTGAGCCGTGCAACCAGAAAAAAGGCAACTTCGTGATTTCTCTGGTTCGTCATAAAAACGGCGGTTGTAGACAGGCGAGAGGGCAGTTTTGCCGGCTCGTTTGCTGCGTGAGAGCCATCTGCAGCAGCCACAGGAGTGGGGGCTGACAGGAAGAAGAGTTTTGACGGTGGTCCGACCACGGCGGGACTTAACCGTCGCTTCCCCCCTCTGCTAGGAGGACTTTGGAGGGGCTACAGTTGGAAACAGGCGAGAGGGCGAGTTCGCGGGCTCGTAGGCTGCGTGGAAAACATCTGCAGTAGCCACAGGAGTGGGGACTGACAGGAAAAACAGAGTTTTAACGGTGGTCCGGCCGCAGCGGGACTTAACCGTCTTTTCTCTCCTTATGTATAGACGTCCAAAAATACTCGAGCACCACGTGGTGCGAGTTAGCTTTCTGTATGTAAGAAAAGCTGGCCGCGAGCCCGGGGAAGCGGACAGTAAAACATTTTTATCTACCGCGAGAGCTGGGCTCGAACTCGGGTCTCCGGCGTTTCAGCCGCTGATTTTGCCACTGTGCTACCGGGAGGCACACAATAGCGTTCAGTTAGCGCGAGCATACAGCAGTACGTCCTCGTGCTTGTTGGCAGTCGTGCGTGCATAAAAGACAGGCTCGTTACTGCAATAGTAATTTTCCAGCCGCCTGAACTGGAGAGGGGGCTGAGAAATGCTAGAGAATGGCGGTTCGTCCGGCCACAGCGGGACGAAAACACCCTCTGTTAATTTCCCGGTGAGTGCGCGCGCTGAACGTGCTCGTGACCGAGCGCACTCACATTCCTTGTGAACGGCGCAATCTGCGCGGTCCAAGAGGGGGGAGTGCGGGTTCGTTGGAGAGCATATGTCAGCGTCATGTCTTATGACGGCGTATGTTTGCTGGCGTGCGTGTCTTAACAGGCTCGTGTACAGCAATATGAACAATTCCAGTCGCCTGAACTCATGAGGGGACTGAAAAATGTGCGCGAGGGTGGAACAGCTCTCTTGTAACGTAAAGAGAGCTGCATGACCGTGCATTTCTGCCATCCCTTGTATATAAGCGGCGCATCAGCGCGGCATGAACAGAGGGGGGAGGAGGCTCGCTCCGAGACCGTTCATTTCTACCATCCCTTGCAAGCGGCGCGGTGGCGCGGCTTGAACAGAGGGGGAGGAGGCTCGCTCCGAGACCGTTCATTCCTACCATCCCTTGAAAGCGGCGCGGTGGCGCGGCTTGAATAGAGGGGGAGAAGGCTCGCTCCGAGACCGTTCATTCCTACCATCCCTTGTAAGTGGCGCGGCTTGAACAGAGGGGGAGGAGGCTCGCTCCGAGACCGTTCATTTCAACCATCTCTTGTAAGCGGCGCGGTGGCGCGGCTTGAACAGAGGGGGGGAACAGCGGAGTGATGTCGTCATAAAACTGCTCGAGTCGAGCCCGCAGGGTCGACATAGAGAGTTCCTCACACTCGGGGCATTCGCCCGCGAGGAGTGCGGCGGCGGCGTGGTCACGGCCCAGACAGAGAGCGCAGACACATGGCGGTCTCTGGTGCTGAGCTGCACGTGGCACGAGCCGCAGGTGGAACGAGGCGTTTTGATAAAAACGCTCGTGCTCTTTTATGAAACGTGTGACGCAACGGCGAGAACACGTGCAATGAAAGGATATAATGCTGCCGGATAGCAGAGCAGGCACGGATGGCTGAAGGTGGCGCGATGCTGCCGGCTTCTCCAGGCGCTGTCCTCTGCTTGCTCGTCTGCACGTTCACGGCGGCGGGTTCCAGATCCAGCGATGCGAAGGGCTTCGCTGAAGAAAAGAAAATCGAATATGCAGCCCGTGAGCCCTGCTTATATACACGTGGCCACGCCCCACCTGTAGGCAAATGAAGCCAGGTGGGCGCGAAGCGCCCTCATTGGTCGCCACGTCACGCGGGCTCACCGATAGGCTGCTGCAGTTGCCAGCAGAGCAGCCAATAGCACGCTGGAATAGCCTGCTATGGTCTGCCAGGCTGCCGCACTGCGTTGACAATGTTACAAAATTAAGGATAATTTTGGGTTTTTCAGAAATCTCGAAGAAAGAATACTTTCCCGTAGCGTAAGGAACTTACGCAATACGAGAGAACCTCTCGTAAGAGAACGTGAAGTCAGCATTTGCGCATAAACTTGGACCGACATTTCAAAATAAAAGTACTGCAACTTAAAATAAATGCAATAATGTATAAATAACAAACAACTTAAATTCTCAATTATGAAAGTGATTTTAGAAAACAAACATTATATAAACAATATAATGGCATTTACACCGATAATGTATTGTATTATGTGATTATGTACATTGTTGTTAAGCACACTGGTCAACTGTTGTGTTTAGTTGTGCTATAGAAATAAAAGTGACATTGACATATTGTGTTTTTAAATGTATTTGCCTCACTGTAACCTGGAAATGAAGACAATTTTTTTGTGGTAATCAACATTATGCCACAAATACTGTCAATTAAGCTGAACTTATGTTAAACCCAGAATATTCCCTTAAGAAGTGTTATCAGTTTATTAGCATTTATGCCAAAACATTTAATAATAAGACATGAAGTTGGCACTGATATGTTATGAGGAACGTTGCATTCAGTATGTTATAATAACTCACAAAGCAGGCTAGTCATGTCTAATCATAGGTATTATGTCATTAAATATCTCCTTATCAATGACTCTCTGCATTTTTTTCATCCTTGATCATGAGACTAAATGTTTGGTGTAAGGAACAGAACATAAAACACAAGGTGTAGCTAAAAAAATTGTTTGCCTGACATGACAAGTGATTATGCTGTGGGTCCTGCTCACTCATTTGCTCCCCTCCCTTCTCCCTCTTTCTGTCCAGCTGCTTTGTATCAGCGTGGAGGCTTAAGCAGTTTGGGCATTGAGTTATCTTTTTCAATTTCTCTCACAGCTGAGAGTGATTAGGTCACCATGTTGTCTTTATGTTTGACACGAGAAGATATGTGAGGAGATGGGTCAGGCAGTCGTAATGCAATGCCACGAAGGCTCAGATCAACAATATAACCACTTGTCTTAAACCATCTGTCACATTTCATATTAATCAAAGTTTGTCTGATTCCATCTGGATGCCCAATCCCACACGTTTTTCCAAGTACTCGCCATGGTCAGTGTCACAGCAGCGATACCATATGTAAAAAGCTCTCTCATAAGTTACACGATGAGAATGATTCAGTGCGGCCATTCTTGGTCAAAAGAAAATGTCTAAAAAGTCTAAACAAATGACTTTTTGGAAGAGCAGAGAAGTTTTAGGAACACAGATGTGCTTTGTTATGAAGTGGCATGAAGAAGGTCTTTCTAACCTTAGCAAGTTTAATCAGTCTATCTCTGTTTGCGCATCTTGATGGATCCCTGCTTTGCTTAATCTGTAGTGTTCCCATTCCATGGAGCAGCATACAATTTGTAAGAAAGTGTCTGGATTTGGAAAAGACCCCAAGCAGCTGCTCTAGATCTGGGAAAGTGTCCATGTTCAGTTTAGCTCCGACAGCACTCTGACCTGGCTATGCATTTGATATTTAAAAGTTTATTAAGACAAAACACACACAATTTTCCCCAAGGTAATACAAGACTCTACACCTAAAAATCAGCCCCTATTTTCTATTTTGAGATAGTTCCCAAGAAAGCTTTTTGTAATGCAGTATGTGGGAATTTATTCTGAGCACACAATCCAGAGACCACTGTGGCAGGAGGGTATGACCTAAAAATAATTTTGTTTGAGTTCAACATAAAAGACTGTTTCTGCCACTGAGTTTAAAAAAATAATTGTGATAAAGTGTCTGCTAAATGGATAAATGTAAATGTTTATATCTCATAAGGTAGCTATATCTCACTATATCTCGAAATTGAATTTGTTTCACACAATTATGACTATTTCTCGCAAAGTGACGTCATCATTTTTTACTCTGAAGGGGAAATAGGTCATATATGTCTAAATGACTGCCGAGTTGCAAATTTATGCAGCATTCTAAAAAATCAAAATGTGTACTTGTGTGTGCAATCTATTAGCAACCTGTCTTCAATTGGAACATAAGTCAAAAATGTCTCTCCATCCTATTTTTCTCATCAGAATGCACAAGACTCTGCCTGAAGCGCAAGATGAAGAAAAGAGCAACCTAGAACCTGGGAATTTAGACGTTATATCTTATTGCCAGTTGATGGTGAGGTAAAGCTCAACATGGTGGTTCAGGGACATTCAGCGTCTCATCTTGACCCTTCTTTGAACACTCAAGCCAACAGCATCCATTCAAGCTTTCTAGTTCTTATCATCTCATCAAAGCCAAGAGGAAGTGAAGTTTACACTGACTTGAGGTCACCCTTGATACACGATTACAAGTCCAACACGCTACATACAGCCTCTCTCTCTCTCTCTCTCTCTCTCTCTCTCTCTCTCTCTCTCTCTCTCTCATTCATACTTTCCATTGAGGAGCCCTACAGCTGGTGCACAGTAAAATCCACATTCACTCCAGGAAATCCTACAGTGTCGATAGAATCTCCAACTCCTTTCATCTAAACCTAAAACATAGCTGTAATGGAAAACCGTTTGTACTCTGCTTTGTCCAATAAGCCAATGAATCCCATGAAGTGGCAGATTTATAGTCAGTTCAGAGAAGATACTGTAACTGTAAATAGAGAATAGCAACTGTAAAGTTGATGATACATGGGGCAACTTTTTTAAGCAATGTTGCTGGGCAATGTTACAAAGCAATGTTGCTTGGCCACTTTCCCATTGGGAATGGGCAACGGATTTCTATCTGGATACTTTAGATCGGTCATGGGCCCTGTGTCTTACCTGGTTGCCCGTTGACGGCAACATTGCCTAGTGACATTGCTCAAAAAGTTGATCATCACCATAAGAGTGTGTGGCTGTAAGCAGCAATGTGTATCGACTCAATATGTTTATAGTGCACATGCAGTGATATAAAAAAATCAGCTCATCAAAGCATTCTTAGATTGTTGCCTAATTAGTGCAAAGTAACATTTGTTATTGATATTTAAGTGAACAGAGGGATGCATCATAATTACTTTAAGTTATAATATCACAGTCTCCGGCCACCCTGGTAATCACTGATATCAGCACCGGCCACTGCAAGACACTTGTCAGTCATATAAGAGCTAGTAAATGCATATAAATGCAAATTTCTGGTACATAGGTCTTGGAACAAAACATAGGCTAAAAAGAGGGAAATTACCAAATACAAGGGGTTGTCCTATAGGAGAACCTCAGTGAACTTCACCAGTAATGTCATATTCTATTCAGTACTATGTTTAAGGTCAGGTGTTCACATTTGCAACGCTCCTTATTCTTTAAAAGTCGAAGTTCACTACTTAATGACTATGTTTTACTTATTTTTAAGGCTGTTTGTATTAACGTGAGCATTAATTAGACTAAGAGCTAACTTAGGTGAGGTGTGCTTATCTGACTGCACATACAAAACCGCACAATCTAAAGTTGGAACAAGAACATAAAGCATGTGTGGATGAACATTATGAGTAATATGTTTAGTGATTTTGAAATGAAGTTTAGTCTGCACGCTACGACATATGGCAGGAGTGGCTTTCTGAGAGAGGGGTGTCTCTTAAGAGTACGCCCAAATCTCGGCTAAAGTAATCAGCAAACTGGAGACCACCACAGTTGCATCGACCCCCTTTCTAGTATCATGCATGCAAACCAAGAGCTCCGACCGAGCGCTTGTTAGCGACATGGAAGTCAGTTCTGTAAAGTAGAGGAGAAACGCTTTGAATGTGGCAACCGTACGGCAGAAAGCCCGGCTGAACGCGGCTTCAAGGGACAGCGGAATACTGTATTCGGGCTTGCTTGCATTCATTTTTCTTAACGTGGACAATCATGGTTTTGTTCTTCTGGGGAATAAGTTTTTTTGTAGTACTCTCTGATTTCATGAATGCACTAACTTCAACCGGGAGACCGCGAGATTCAGAGAAAGGTAAGAGCTGTTTTCATGAACTTTAACTCTCTCGTTCAACTCAGTACATTGAGGCGTGGAGAATGAATGACTTTCCTTGCTTGCTTCAGAGCTCATAGCGCGCAGTCTGAAGAGTCTTCGAGTAATAGTTTGAAACGTCAACTGACTGACACATGATTCATCTTTTGGAGTCTGTTAGAATAAGGCAACCGTTAGCAATTTTTGTTTTGTTTTTGCATGAGTGCATAGGCGTTAATGAATTATTAAAGACTTGAAGTTTTGTTAGGTTGTGCATCAACACTGTTACCTATGCCATTGTTTTGAGAAACACATAATTCTATTTAAAAAAAAAACAAAAAAAACCCGTATATATTTTTCAAGAACAAAAGTATGCATCCTTTTTATGTTTATCAGTATGGAAGATTGTACGATGTCAACCCTGTTACCATAATTATTGCTAACTAACAAGCATATTTTTATAGAAATATCAACATTAAATTGTATTTCAATGGGTTGTAATTACACTATCTTGTAGGCTATGTTAAATGAAACTGTACAATTGTCTAATTTACCTGTTAGCACGCGCGATTTACGCTCGCTTAAGCTCATTTATCTGATAAAATGTTACCACCTTGAAAATAATTGTATTACACAGCAAACGACATTCATAGCACTGTTACTGAGTTTTACTATTAAATCTCTGTTCTCGTCCATACAGCGAAATTACCGCAGTTTGGCGAGTATGATATTGTAACTCCGGCCAGAGTGAATGAAGCCGGTGACAAACTGCCAACGGGCGTGCACTTCAAGAGGAGAAAGCGGAGTACCGACCCAATAACCGGCAACATGTCCCATCATTGGACCTCTCCGCACGTCTATTATCAAATATCTGCCTTTGGGCAGGACTATTACCTTAACCTTACGCTGGAGTCGGGATTTATTGCGCCAGTTTACACTGTTACGATACTCGGAGCATCCAGTGAAGGGCATAATTCAGAAGAGGGGGAGGAGGACACGGAGTATCAGCACTGCTTTTATAAAGGACATGTGAACGCTGGGCAGGAGCATAGTGCATCAATCAGCCTCTGCTCCGGTTTGGTGAGTTTCAAAGATGAAGCTAATGCATTATTATTCTCTTTATCATAGGCTAATTGATAAATTTATGCAATTCAGGTCGCTGTAAGCATTCATAAACTTTGCAAATGTTCATAGGGCTACTTCAAATCTTTCGTATGTGATTAGGCTACATAATTAGCCTACTCACACATGTTGTGCAAGTTAGTCGGATACATGCGCACCAGTTTTGAGGCTCAAACTTGATAGACCATCGATCTTACAAAATTGCACTGTAAATGAGCTGGGTGTCGCACACTCATCAGTGGCATAAGCAGCAGCAGTAGTGTGCTGACGTCAACGGCAGTCCATATATGGGGCTCAGATGTCATCTACTGATGTAAACATAAGTTCGCGTCATTTAACTGT
Source organism: Romanogobio albipinnatus (assembly GCA_023566225.1). NCBI lineage: Eukaryota > Metazoa > Chordata > Actinopteri > Cypriniformes > Gobionidae > Romanogobio > Romanogobio albipinnatus. The sequence goes on along the minus strand of CM042254.1, from coordinate 22,722,650 downwards.
AACCGTCTCTCACAGATCAAAAGCAGTCCTGGGAACTACTGTAGTTATTCGAATAGGTTCTTTCGAATAGTTTGGGTAACACTTTACAATAAGATTGTATTAGTTAATGCATTAGTTAACATGAACTAGCCATGAACAACGTTCACCTCTGTTCAGCATTAGTTCATCTTTGTTAACGTTAGTTCATAAAAGTCCAGCTGTTCATGATTTGTTCATGCAGTTCACAGTGCATTAACTAATGTTAGCAAGATTTTAATAATGCATTAGTAAATATTGAAATTAACATTAACAAAGATAAATAAATGGTTTATAATTGCAGCTCATTATTTCATGTTAAAGGGATAGTTCACCCAAAAATGAAAATTAGCCCATGATTTACTCACCCTCAAGTCATCCTAGATGTGTATGATTTTTCTTTCAGACAAATAAAATCGGAGTTATATTACAAAAGTCCAGGCTAATCCAAGCATTAGAATTGGATTTATAGTTGCTCTGTTTTTGAAGTCCATAAAAAGTGCATCTGCCCATGGGCGTGGGAAGCAAAAAAATGTGGGTGGGTCCTCAGATTTTTTTTTACTGGAGTAGATGCCCATAAGTACAAATATACCACTTTGCTTGCTAAGCGAATAGTTCGGAAAGACAAAATTACGGGACTCGCTATGTCATCGAGAGCGGCAGTAGTGTAGGGGTAAGACGTACGACATCTAGTTTCGACCCGTGGTTCGAGTCCGCCTTTCGCGAGCTCAATCTTCTATCACATATCAGATCTGAAAGGCATTTATTTTCAATAAAAATGATGCAAATATTAGAAAAGTGGAAATAAAGCGTCTAACATGTGTTTAATAATAAGTGTTTATCGATTAGGGGTAGGTAAACAGACATGTGCTGAATGTTAGAGACGATAAAAGTGAGTAAAAAGTGGGTGGGTCTTGTCCCACCCACAAACAATGGTTCCGACGCCCATGCATCTGCCCATCAAATAACGTGCTCCACGCGGCTCTGGGGTGTTAATAAAGGCCTTCTGAAGCGAATCGACGTGTTTGTGCAAGAAAAAATATCCATATTTAAAACTTTATCAAGTAAACTTTCGGCCGACCGCCTTCTGTGGAAAAGTGTTGAATGTTGAAAGTGAAACTCAAGATGCGTACGTGACGTCATGACGAGCGTACCTGGTGCGTCTTTCTATCGGCAGGGGAACTTTCAACAATTTTTCCAGATATTGAACAAGGAAGGCGGTCGGCCAAAAGTTTACTTGATAAAGTTTTAAATATAGATATTTTTCTTACACAAACGCATCGATTCGCTTCAGAAGGTCTTTATTAACACCCCAGAGCCGCGTGGAGCACGTTATTTGATGTGCAGATGCACTTTTTATGGACTTCAAAAACCGAGCAACTAAATCCAATTCTAATTCTTGGATTAGCCTGGACTTTTGTAATGTAACTGATTTTATTCGTCTGAAAGAAAAATGCCATATACACCTAGGATGACTTGAGGGAAATTTATGGGCTAATTTTCATTTTTGGGTGAACTATCCCTTTAACTAATGTTAACTAATGAACCTTATTGTAAAGTATTACCATAGTTTGTTTTTCAGTGGTTCTCTCGTCGTCACGTGGTACCTGACATACCAGCAATGCATGCTCTAAAGTCTAAAACATTTAGTAATTTCATGTGTCACACAGACATGATTTAGTTCTTTAAGAACCATTACATGTGATAATACTGTGATTAATTTACATCTCTCAGCTGAAATGTTTTAGCACACTTAATAAAAAAGTAGGCTAATGTTGCCTCAGTTCCAGGAGCATTTGTAATTTCACTGATCTTATGTTGCTGCAAACAGAGAATGATAATATAAATAATAGCCTAATAGTAATTTCACAATATTAGGAGCCCTCCAAAACAATTTGTCACTGCTATAACAGAATGAAAAACTTGCAACGTATGTGTTTCATGGGGGGAAAAAAGTTTTGTAAGAGAATGTATGGTTACTTTTGAATGGTCGTCAATGGGGAAACATAACATTTACCATCATAATGGTGGCATTTACCTGCTAATATTCATTGAAAAGATTAAACACTTAAACATTAAAAGAATGAATGTTCACAAATCACTTTAACAATCGAGTATCGATGGAGGACACAAAAACTCACATAAACTTAGTTAAGCCTATATGTCCTCTCAACAAACCCCCAATCCCGACTAGATTTCAGAAAACATTGTCAGAAAACAATGATCAATATAAATCCATGTTTGCAGACTAATTAATATTAGTTCACAGTGCATTAACTAATGTTAAAGATTTAAATAATGTATTAGTAAATGTTGAAATTAGCATTAATAAAGATTCATAAATGCTTTATAAGCTAATGTAGTTAACTAATGTTAACTAATTTACCTTATTGTAAAGTGTTACCATTGCAACGTACATCTTGGAGAAATTGTCACAAATCTGGCAACATATCATTCATGTATGGCTCCTTTCAGGGTTTGAACCTATGATGTTTGAGTTACCTGTCTAGATAACAACTACACAACCATCTCCATTAGTTTACAGTGCCTGTAGCAAAGATCATGTATTATATGGTAATTAATGTCATAAACATTTATTGCAGAGTTATTCTTATGCATACAATATTTTAAGTAAATTAAGTCAAGCTTGTTTGTGATGGCCAGTTTGTATGCCTTCATACTCAGGTGTATACAAACAATTTGTCTAAAATATGTTCAGTATGTTTCTTCTGAAAATAAGGGGAACATTTACCATTGATTACAACTATTAGAAAAGTCACATTTCAAAACATTATATTTTGTAAGTGTAGCAGAATGTTCTGATAGTTATCAACCACATTCTGCATTCATTACTCCCCAGAGGCCAGTACACTGATATGCATGCAATGTATGTTTACTTTATCACTCCATCAGCCACTTAGGATTTGTACGTAAATAAAATCTTAGGGGGAAGTTTTAAGGGCAATTTACAGTCACACACAGAATGTGTGTATAGATTTCACTGGCCATGGACCAATTTAAACATTGTTGTTGTTTGTTTTAGCTTGGCACTTTCAGGTCACCAGAAGGGGAGTTTTTTGTGGAGCCCCTTCATAGCTACAATAGTGAACATTATGAAGAAGAACACATCAAACCTCATGTTGTGTACAGAAAAGATGCCTCAAAAAAGAGTGCAGATGATCCGACTGTATGTGAAACTTCAGGTAAGCAGGAAGACACCCAAGTCTTACATTTTGACTGGGAAAGTTTTGAGATGACAAACATTAGATATATTTTAAACATTTAAGCAAACCAATGATGTAATAGTCACAATAACAGAAATTCATCATTAGATACTACACTGGATATTGCATTACAGGGGTCCTATTATGCTTTTTTACATCTTCAATTTTCTTTAGTGTGTTATGTTGCAAAAGTCTGCAAAGATACAAAGCAGAGATTCCACTCAAAAGGGAGCTATTCTCTATATCAGTAAGCACTGTTTCTGACCTCGCTGAAACGCCTCTATAGTATTCTTGAGTTTTATTTCGCTAATGTACACCCATTTAAAGGGGTCATATGCCCCTTTTTACAAGATGTAAAATAAGTCTTTGATGTCCCCAGAATGTGTATGGGAAGTTTTAGCTCCCACAGATAATTTTTATAGCATGTTAAAATTGTCACTTTTTGAGGGTGTGTCACTTTAAATGCAAATGAGCCAGGCCCCCTTTCTAGAAGAGGGCAGAGCTTCGAGAGCTTACCTCGCAGACACACACTGAAAGTGTCAGATACTATTCAGCATTTTATGTTCAAACCGCAGTCAGACAATGATGGAGAGACTCAAGAAGTTGATAACATGTTGAATGAGACAGGATGTTTCTGAATGGTTAGTTGATGAATTTATGTAGCTGCTGTGGAGTTACTATCTACATATGATATGATTATGGTTATGATAATCTAGAGATCGCTTGTGTGGGAACTGTTGTAAGATTACTTCAGAGCCAGAGAATATATGCTGCATGAAGATAGAGCAGGTGTAGTTTGGTTTAATTATGGTTATAACTTATGTTGTCATCTTGCTTTTATGACATGTTATTGCATTTGTGTTGAGCAGTCTCCCAAATATACTAACAACTCTTTCTCTTCTTAACCTGGCATCATCCCTTTTGTTGTGTGTTCCTGGGGTGCAGGGTTTATGTAAATTGTAAGGTTAGTGATGTCACTAAGCCGTGAAGAAGTTTGTTGTAGTCCATACCAGCCGTTTGTTGTAGTCCTTAAAAAACAATTTCTTTAAAAGAAAATATCTCCCTTTTCTTTGAACATTGAACATCGTTTTTGTTGTTGTTGCAGATGTTGTTTCTGCTATGCAACATTACACACTAACTAAAACCAAAATCACAAAATCATAATCAACCACCTCTTTAAATAATTTCCGCCCCAAGGCATACTAAAAAAAAGGTGAGGCCTGGTTGATGTGCGTTAGTAGTGTGTTGAAACTTGCGGTTATGTTGTCATTGGTACAGTGGCCCAGTAGTGCACAACACAACGCAATATAAAAAGCAAACATAAGTTCACAACACAACGGAAACAAGCCACAACACAACGAAAACGCTACAACACAAATAATTCAAGCCACAACACATGGAATCAAGCCACAACACAACGGAAACAAGCCACAACACATGGAATCAAGCCACAACACAACGGAAACAAGCCACAACACAACGAAAAAGCTACAACACAAATAAATCAAGCCACAACACAATGGAATCAAGCCACAACACAACGGAAACAAATGATATGTTTCAACTTGGTGGCAACGGGTCAAAGCGTTCTCGAGTATAAATATGCAGCTATAATGCACGTAGGTTATTTTGAATTGATATTTAATGTCGATATACAATTGCACACTTAAAACTGATCGTAGTGTTTAAATATTTATAAGACTTGCGAATCTATAGAACAATGCGAGGAAAACTAACTTTACCGCACTCCGAGAGTCCCCTAGTGGTCAGGAGCATTTCCGTTGTGTTGTGGCTTGATTTCGTTGTGTTGTGGCTTTATTTCTTGGTGTTGCGGTTTTTTCGTTGTGTTGTGGCTTGATTTCGTTGTGTTGCGGCTTTTCCGTTGTGTTGTGGCTTGATTCCGTTGTGTTATGGCTTTATTTCTTTGTGTTGCGGCTTTTTCGTTGTGTTGTGGATTTATTTTGTTGTGTTGTGAACTTATGTATGCTTTTTAAATTGCGTTGTGTTGTGCACTACTGGGCCACCACCGTACATTGGCATTTCCGAAACATCCTTGAAGTAGTTGATCAAAGCTGACCAATCAGAGCACATTGCGTATATATTGGAAGCAGGGGCTTCATAGAAACAGGAACTAAACAGAGTGTTATGACAGTCTGGGAAGAGAGGTGCTGCAACAATGTAAAATGTGAGGAAATGAATGGGGTTTTTTTTACATTCAAGAAAAACCTATTTTAGTAGACCCCAAAATTACCCCAGAATTAAAACGTTTAAAAAGGGCATAATAGGTCCCTTTTAAAAATAAGAAGCATTAAATTATTACCATATTGTTTTTTGCATGCTATGAAAATGGTATATGTTAACTCATAACTAAATTAATCAGTTATAATTCTGTAAATCTAAATATGACTATGTTTATGAGTGTGGCACAACCTCACTAGACATGGAAACAGATACGCTATCAGTATATGAGCTATGTTTCCATCCACCTATTTGTATGTGCATTTTAGGATATTGCATTAAAAATGCTGGATGGAAACACCAAGGTGCACATAAACTATGATGGAAACACATTTACCGAAAAGAATTGCTACAAAAACTTTCCCTCAACAATGGATGTGATTGGATAACTAGACTAACAAGCGGACAAATCTTATTGCACAGCATCTCAAATATTGGTTTGATCATTCTGAAATGCCTGAGTCAAAGTCTGTCATCAGAATGATTTGGTATAATGACCTCCCAGAAGTGTCTCAATTGATTGCATTCACAAACACCAGACATTTATTGTGTTTCTTCTGTGCATTCTGAGACGCAAGTCATTTATGATGTAGAAAAAAAACACAGTGGCATTACTCATAGTGCTATGCTATTCATGGTATCTTTTACTTCCTTTGCTTTCAAATGTCATTGAGTAGAATTCAGTGGAACAGGAAAAATCATTGGTAGTTCTTGGTATCATTCCAATCTTAGTTTACTGCTACAAAATCCTGTTGACTCTTGCACTTCCTGTAGCCTGAAGATAAGGAAACGCAAGAGGTACAATACCATAAAAGCCACGTGGTGAGCTGCATTGCAGTAAAGTAATGCCAGTTTAAATTGTTTGTAAACTCAATGTTATAAAAATACATTTACAAAGGACTGATGCACACTGCTGCTATGCATCAAGAACACTCAATGGCAGTTTTGTTTTTATTTGGCATTGTGTTATATAAAGGGAACGTTTGGCCCCTAAAAGTGCTGGGAGTAGAACTTATTTTAGATTTTTATTGAAAACTTCATTGTGGCATTATTTTTTTCTAGTAAAAGAAATAGGATTATTTTGATTCTCATCACACCTTTTTTGCAAAGCATTTTTCCCAGCTATTTTTTTTTTGCATAACCAATACCTATTGAGTGATGTTGAGTAGAAGGTCATTGCCATGTTGAATTATTGTCCCATTTTAAGCTCAGGGAAATTAAGACTATCCTTTTATTGCTTTTATGTTGTCATCACAATTAAGTTCTATAAGCGTCTAATGCAACCTAAGACTTGAATGTTCATTAATGAAGAGACTTTATTTCACTTTTAGTTTCACCAGGTTTACACCAGTTTACATTAAAACCTTCTTTCAAAACTGCTGTTCAAAAGTGTCGGAAATATTTTCGAAAGAAAATCTATTATGCTCACCAAGGCTGCAGTACTTAGTACAATAATATTGTGATTATTAAAGTACATTTTAAAATAGTTGTTTTTTAATATATTTTAAAATCTCATTTATTCCTGTGATGGCAAAGCTGAATTTTCAGCATCATTACTCCAGTCTTCAGTGTCTCATGATCCTTCAGAAATCATTCTAATATGATGATTTTGGGGCTCAATAAACATTTCTTATAAGCAATATTGAAAACAGTTGTGTTTCTTAATATTTTTGCGGAAACAGCAATGCATTATTTTCAGGAGGCTTTGATGAATAGAAAGTTTTGTAAGTTCATTTGATGGAGGCTCGCCACTTTCTACAGTCCATCTGATCATTTAATATAGATCATGATAAACCCTCCTTGGATTCATAATCACTTGTTGGTAATCACTGGACATCACCATGTGATATAGTGATATTATAGTATTCTCTGGTTTCATTCATTATTTCCTATATATAGAACATATTATATAATAAAATATATAATACAACATTTTTAAATCACTACATTTAAGTAATATTTAACATATATTATTTGTATTGTTCTCCTTCATTCCAGGACATTTAGAGCCACACCGCAGACACAGGAACAAACTGAAGAGAAAGTCGCCCTCAAGCATGTTGTCCGACCTGAAGACTCTTAATTCCAGACTCTTCTCTGCCCCCTTCCCCTCAAACAAGCACAACTCTGCTAATGAAAGCAGTGACTCCAAGCCACACCGGAGATCAAAGCGTTTCCTCTCCTACCCCCGTTTTGTTGAAGTCATGGTTGTGGCAGACAGCAAGATGGTGGAACATCATGGAAGCAACCTTCAGCACTACATTCTTACACTGATGTCCATAGTAAGTTACACCCAGTTATCGATAGTCTTCTGCTTTGATGGGTCTGTGTCTGACGCTTTAGGTCTATGTGACAAATCGTCAGTATGGGGTGAATGTGTCTGACAGACTTGATGAATGTGAATATAAAACAAATAAAATCAGGTATGTTGCATGCACAGCATGCTTTAGATGCTTTTTTTGTTGAAACTCACAGGGAGGTTAGATGACCTATATTTTGATCTTGGCAAAGGCTGCATTCTCAGCAGGATCTGGCAGCACAAACTATTTCTCAATGGCCAAGAAACATTTTTCAACAGCAGAGGTTAGCGTCACGTGTTCAGCACTACTTAATAACGGAGATCGAAGAGGTCTGTGTATTTGAGCTCAGAAAAAAAAAAATCATCCTACCAAGTACTTTCATATTTTGAGTGAGAAATGTGTTCCCTTTTGAGGCAACTCCACACTGCTTCGACGCTATGAGGAATGCCTCAGCATGACCACATCTGAAGCACATGTGCAACTATTCCAATCCTGATTGGTGCAACGCCACCAAGTGACGTTGCACCACAGAAATTATAAAGGATACCCGGAACAAAGCAGCGTTAGCAAGTTAGCACTTCACTCAAGCTTTTGCATCCGCTTCTTCACCGAGCCCTCAGGATTAGGAGCATGAAAACTTCTACCAAATGTGTCTCAATGGGTCCTGCATACAGTAGAAAAGGGGTACAGAATCCAGTTCTTTCTTGACCACCAAGGTTCAACTGGGTGTTATCTATGGTAGTGGGCCCCAAGCAGGCTCAGAAGCTGGAACAGGAAGTTCGTATTCCTCCTCCTGTGAGAGAGTCTGGGTTAAACCATACAGTTAAAAGTCAGTTAAACCATACTCTGAGGATATACAGGCTAAAAATGTTGACGATTCCTTTCATTGTGACTCAAATCAGATCCTTGTTTGGTTTGTCACAGTAGATTTAAAGGACGCATACTTACATATTCCCATCCTTCATCAACACAGGAAGTTCCTGGGGTTCGCTTTCGGGGGTGAAGCTTATCAGTATCGGGTTCTTTATCACGAGAGACTGACAAGATGAATGCGGAAGATTTGGTTTCAAAGCGAAATGTAAAAGCCACCTTTCCCAACCCGCCCCAAAATTGGGGCTAATTCTAAAAAAAGTAAAATGCGCACGGCTGCACTGTCATTCACTGTGTGTGTCCACTGGCACGTTTTCAATTCATTTCTATGGAAGCTCATCTTCCATAGGAATTCATTGAAAACAATTGCACTGCTCCGCACCGCTATGAATGCCAGAGCGGCCGTGTGCATTTTACTTCCGGTTTAGAATTAGTGATTTAAAAGTCCCCGTCGGTGATACCGGTGTTGTCACGCGTCGATTAATCAGTGGGAAAATGTCCTCACTGGTCACATCCCTAATACTAGCTCAGTTGCAGGAGATTCGGCATTGAGCTTTTGTCCTTTCCCAGATAAAGCCCATGGGGCTAAGACTGAAGGTAACACTTTAGAATAATGGTCATTAGTTAACATTAGTTAATGTATTAACTAACATGAACTAACCACGAGCAGTACATTTGTTACTGTATTTGTTCATCTTTGTTAACGTTAGTTAATATAAATACAGCTGTTCATGGTTTGTTCATGTTAGTTCACAGTGCATTAACTAATGTTAACAAGATTTTAATAATGTATTAGTAAATGTTGAAATTAACATTAACAAAGATTAATAAATGCTTTATAAGTGCAGTTCATTATTAGTTCATGTTAACTAATGTTAACTAATGACCATTATTCTAAAGTGTTACCAGACTGAACTCTGAATATTATGCTTTCTCCAGTTCAGAGGACAACTTTTCTAGGAATAGATTGAGACTCGGTTACTATGCAGGCATCACTGTCTCCTGTTCGTATCGAGTCAATTCTCTCAGACCTTGGTTTCTGTCCCAAGGACTTGTGCTGGGGGCCTCTCATCATCGCAATACGCTTACGACAGACACTTCCCTATGGTCCGAGAGGGCTGCTCGACTTGAGGTCTAGAGAGGGCATCATCTCTATTGGCACATAAACTGTTTGGAGATAGTGGCTATATTTCTAGCACTGAAGTACTTCCACCCATGCCCTTGTCCATACAGACAACACATCAGTAGTCTCATTGCAGACTGGCAAACTGAGTCCTCGAGTCTACATCCCTAGGTACCTAAATCAAGGAGCAGACATCCTGTCGAGACAGGGGCTGAGGCCCAGGGAATGGAGACTTCACCCTGAGGTGATGGAGTCAATTTGGAGGCTTAGGGCGAGAGTGTATATTTTAATGTCATATATACAATTACAGTATACTGTAAAACTGTATAATAAGAACTATGGGATAAAGACCAAAACCGGCCAGATGTAAGTGTAAACTGTTGAAACTCTCTTGGGCCGGTAATTTGAGACCTCTGCTATTAAGTAATTAGAAGCTTTGTCAGTGAATTTCAATTGTCTGTATTCTCTCACTCAGGTTTCCTCCATCTATAAGGATCACAGCATTGGAAACCTGATTAACATTGTTATTGTGAAATTGGTCATTATAAAGAATGAGCTGGTAAGTTCTTGTGCAGTGTGTTAATTAATGGCTGCATTAAGAGCTTTTTAAATGTGCTTAATCCGTTCTTTACTATCAAGCTCTAATTATTTCTGTAAGGGTAAATGTATTCAAATGTTTCAGTATCATCTGTCTCTATTCTTCTATTCTGCAGGATGGTCCCACTATCTCTTTCAATGCTCAAGCCACGTTGAAAAACTTCTGCATATGGCAGCAGAGTCAGAACCACCCAGATGACAACCATCAATCACATCATGACACTGCCATCCTAATCACAAGGTGAGAGACATTTTTTTAATGGGAGGGTTTAGATTTTATATTTTTCTTTACCTAGTCTTATTGCTCACAGTTGTTGTAGAATACATACGTTGTTGTGTGATGTTTTGTGTCTTCTCTATATAGTATATGATTTCAGTGCCTTTCATCTGACAACACAGAAACTGTATACTTGGCAGGCCGGGGACGCAATTTAACGTTGGGCAGAAAATGCCAAAAATCATTGCTTGTATGAGTTACTTGAGTAACAATTTGAGTAACTATTTATGGTGCAACAACTTGGGTTACATTTTTCAAGGCTACAAAGGCAGAAAGTAGAATACAACTGACAGCATAGACACATGTACTGTAAAATACAATTATATCCAAGTACTTCTTAAATTTGTAAAGCCTTGTCGTATTTTTCTTTTTAGGCAGGACATCTGTCGAGCACGGGACAAGTGTGACACTTTAGGTAAATCTTTGTGTGGAAAGAATGATCATACCGAAGCTGACAATGAGGATGATGTTGATGATGGCAATTACAGCAGTAGCTATGATTGATTTTCCTTCAGTTTTGTGTTCTCTCATGCATCTCATGCATAGGTCTTGCTGAGCTGGGTACAGTTTGTGATCCCTACAGAAGTTGCAGTATTAATGAGGATAATGGACTCAGTACTGCTTTCACCATCGCTCATGAGCTTGGCCATGTGTGAGTACTACTTTTTCATAAATGTGCTTCACAATGATAGTTTTTAAGTTTTAAATGTGGCAAGTGTCCAAATACGTTTTGGGGCTGTAATATCTCCTGCATTATAAATTATCTTTGCTTGAGAGGAGCTTTTATTATACCCCAACTAAATTGTCTTTAAAACATTTATTTACTATTGTATTCAGTTTTTTTTTTACTGCTTTTAAAATACTCAAGGTCCAACATTCTGCAAGCCCTCTTCACTACATTTTTTCCTTATTGTTTAGTAGTGTTTCTTTCATTCTGGGATGTTTTGGGGAGATGTCATTGCCTTTTGTACAGTTCGATAACATTGTGTCTGTGTCTATTATGCAACTTCTCAAGGTCTTCTGCAGAAATGACTAAACTACTCAGTTATACTCTGTGTTTTTTATCTTAATAGAGCCTTGGAGGTAAATATTAAATAATCTAAATATATATCATGGCACACACAGCGGTGTCAACGGTACCTATTTCTGTCATAGCTTGGCTAACATCCTCATTTAAAGGGTTTCTTCAGCGATTAGCATTAAGCTTTGTATCAGTAGAAATCCGTTAGTATATTCGAATTATCGTACTTTAAAAATTCTCAGATGTTGCAAATAACGTCATTTTGCGTCATCGGAGGATTTTTTTTGGCCAGAGGCTAGAGACTACAGCCAGTAATAGGAGCTAGTTCTGAATGTTATCAACAGAATGTAAATGCACACGGCCGCTCGGCTTGGGCATTCATAACGGAGCAGTGCGGAGCAAAGTGAGTGTTTCAACTTTTCAATGAATTCCTATGAAAGTTAAGCTTTCATTGGCATGATCTGAAAACGCGCCAGACTGGACACGCGACGTGAATGACTGCCGCGCTTACCTCAGCTCTTTGCTCTCGTGATGAATGAAATCTGACTCCTGCTGCGTCTGTGCTGTGACTTTCATTCGGCTCACTCACACTTTATTTAAAAGACACGTTCAGTTTTTAATTGTAGTGTCTATTCTCTAACTGAACGAGATGATTTTATTACTATGCAAAATGATGGTAGGGGCAGTCATGGCTTTGGGAGTGGCTTCGTTGTGCAGCGAAGCAAGTGCATTCTGGGAGTTGTTGTCTTTCATCCACGTGAGACAAAAATAAATTTTCTGTCTTTTCTCAGTCTAGAAGGCACCAAATTCAAAAATAATTTCACATTTCTACTACATAAATGACCCAGTTTAAATACACATTCATCTTCCCAGCACTGAAGTACCCCTTTAAAGTTTATCCCACAGTATTGGCAAATGCATCTACACCAAATTTGCATGTGCAGTCATATGAAAAAATTACCTCTAAAAGACCTTTAAATGAACTCCCCTTTTGAATTCCATTCTTATCCGGTGGCAGGTGGTGACATCAGTGCCGTGTGCTTGAGTGGGGATTTAGTCCTGGGGCTGTACAGTGTAATGCAGCACGCACCACCTCTCTCCAATATAATTTTACGCTATATTTACTAAAGATTTGCTAAAAATATTTCAAATATATATATATTTTTATCCTTTATGGTATTGAATAATTAATTGTTCATGCTCATTTCCTCTATTTTTACATTTAGATTACCCTTGCTGTGATTTTTTTTATTTTTATAACTACAGTTAATCTTTAAAAACGCTTACATTTCTAAAAACGATTTAATAACACTTAAATGTAATCATTAGCAAATCTCGAAATGAATATCCATTCTTCTTACAGTACATCATAATGTTGTGATGCTTAAATTCACTTGATTTTAGTTTTTAATGTTTTTTCTTCTTCATTTATTTAGAAGAAAATAGTGTTGAGTTTTATTAAATTGATTAATTATTAATCAGTTATCCGGCATAACATGGAAATAATTTTCGGTTTATTAGTAGCTATATTTTTTTATGTATTTTTTCAAATTATCGGTTTATCATCACCCCCCCCCCCCCCCCCTCCCTCCCCCCAATTGACTGCCAATTAATCAGCCTGTCACTACTTTTTCCATAGGATCGTAGTACAAATATGAAAATACCTTTTTGTCAGTCTTACAGATACTGTATGGATCAGAGCACATGTGTCCTGAACCTGCTCATTGTCTTGTTCTGTTTGTGTGTGTGCATGTGTGTTTTCAATCATGCCCTCAGGTTCAACATGCCTCACGACGACAGTAACAAATGCAAGGAGGATGGAGTCAAGAACCAGCAACATGTGATGGCCCCTACACTCAACTATTACACCAATCCGTGGATGTGGTCCAAATGTAGTCGGAAATACATAACAGAGTTCCTCGAGTATGTTAACCCCTTTTACACTCTGAACAGTGACAGGATGTTATTTAGCCTGTGCTGTTGGCTTTGACTCTTGAAGTTGAGCACTACTTAAAGATTAGTGTCCAGCGTTAGCATGCATTTGTTTTCTTCTAAAAATTACAATAGAAACGACTTAATCTGCAGCAAGCGTAACAAATTCTCTTTTTTTTGTGTTCGGTCACCTACTGAGAACATTTCTGTTGTTTGTCTGTTGTTTGTTTTGTTTTCTTTCAGCTCATTCGTTTATCATTTCTCATTAGCACAGGGTATGGTGAGTGTTTGCTTGATGAGCCGCTTTCTAGGCCATACAGTTTGTCCCAGCAGCTGCCTGGACAGATATATAACGTCAATAAACAATGTGAGCTGATATTTGGTCCTGGAACACAGGTGTGCCCATATATGGTGAGAAGATCCCTCAAGGAATTGCATAACATACTGACATGGACATCTTCTAGTGTTTATTATCTGGTCTGAAATTATTTATGGACCTGTTTTTAAATGAAAGACCATGATGAGAATCTGTTTTTTTGGTTACATGAAGTAGAGCTTGTTATCCAGTGACATTCAAAGCATGTTACACATGCATGAAAACAGACATCGCTACAAATGTTGTGTGTAAGAGTTAGATGTTAAAACTAACATTAAGTGTTTGGATGTTGTGCAGACACAGTGCCGGAGATTGTGGTGCACCAGTCCAGAAGGAGTCCAGCGTGGCTGCCGGACCCAACACATGCCATGGGCTGACGGCACAGAGTGCTCTCCAGGAAAGGCAAGAAAACTTCAAAAAACTACATTTACAGCAACATTCACAACAACAAATCATATCAGTTGTGTCGAATTGTATTAGAACATCCCTCATTTCCCTGATTCAATGAAACAGAATGGGACCCCAGCAATCCACCCATGTCTACGGGTGTGAACAAAATCTGTTGTTAAATGACAAACATAAAGATCTGAAATTGAAACAGATCGCCTCATTTCTTGGGACACATTTGGTATTATTTAAAGGCATAGTTCACTCAAAAATGAAAACGGCCATAATTTACTGACCATCATCTCATTCCAAACCTGTTTAACCTGTATTTCTTCTGTGGAACATACAAGAAGATATGGTAACACTTCATTTTAGGGTTAAATTCTCACTATTAACTAGTTGCTTATTAGCATGCATATTACTAGGATATTGGCTGCTTATTAGAACTTATAAAGCACATATTAATGCCTTATTCTGCATGAACTCATTCTACATCCATTAATCCTACCCAACACCTAAACTTAAACACTACAAAAACTACCTTACTAACTATTAATAAGCAGTAAATTAGGAGTTTATTGAGACAAAAGTTGTAGTTATTAGTGAATATGTGTTCCCCATACTAAAGTGTTACCGAAGATATTTAGAAAAAAATGCCTCAGTATTTGTTTTGTCTGTACAATGAAAGTCCAGTGTTGATTGGACCTCAAAATACCTTTGAATACCTTCCAAAATGTGTTGCTGAAGAAGAAAGAAAGTCATACAGTTTTGGAACATGAAGAAATAATTTTAGTTTCTGAAGTTGAATGATTTCATTTTTGGGTGGACTATCCCTCTAGCCTTTTCTATTATGAAACAACAATACACTTGGCTGGTTGCTGTACGTTAATAGTTTTCTGCAGTTTTAATACCCTGACAAATACTCTTTGTCTCTTGAAAGAACTCCATGGAGTTAACACATTATATTTCTGCACATGTTGCAGTTGCAAAGTAGATGAAAAGCAGATTCTTCGATGTGACTTCAAGCACACATTTCCTCCAAATAGGGACCAAATCACTTCCACAGTGACACTCGTCCACACTGATATATTGCTTTGTTTTTGCCCTCGTCTCAATGTTTCCCAGATTGTGAACCCAAGTCAAAATTGTGTAGTGATTATGATTGTGCATTACATCTCTCATGACCTCCATATGAAAAGCATTGCAGATAGCGTCACGAAAGGGCAATTTTACAAGGTTGCTTGGTTTCTCAACACTAACTTGCTGCAAATGCATTGTTTTTTCTCTGAATGTCATATGGCTGAATTCATATGGAATCCCCTTGCTGTGGTATCATGCAACTCAATGTATCTAGATACGCACAAGATCAGTCTCTCGCATCTTGTTTTGATTTTAACAATGGGACCACCCAATATACTGTATGTGGATTGTCTGGTAATCATTGGGTGAAACTGTTTAACATCAAAGCATTACATCACAAAGCTTGACCCACGTGCAACTTGATGCTTCGCTCTGTAAAGTTTGTTCCACCTGAAAATGACATGAATCATGTGAAAGGGATTTGTACGATTCAGAAAAAAGGACTTTATGTGCTTTCCTGTAGCTAAAATAGTAGAGCACAGTGCTAAAAAAGGAAAAGATCATGGGGTCAATTTCCAGGGAAAGCAAAGACCCTATTAAAAATGTATATGTGCACCTTGAATGCAATGCAAGTGTCATTGGTCTGCCAAATGCATAAAGTGGTATAAGTGTCATTTTGTCCCAATTGACCAAACAGTTTGTTGAAATTAAACAACTCTGCTGGACAAAGAGTTTACTCTTTTTGAGTAAAACAAAAGAGACATTGAATTGAATCATGTTGTCTGTGTATCAACAGCATTCTTCGTCATTCTAGTTGATGTACTTTATAACAAACAGGACGCAATGATCTCATCTTTCTCTGTTTTCTCCTCACTTTCAGCATTGTAAACATGGCCTGTGCATCCCTAAAGAGCAGGATTCTGTTCCAGTAGAGGGGGCCTGGGGCGTGTGGAGTCCCTTTGGCACATGCTCGAGGACCTGCGGAGGGGGAATCAAGATCGCTGTGCGCGAGTGCAACCGACCCATGTAAGCTGCCGCTCTCTGTAGTCTAGCATCCTCACTGGACTGTGAATTGGCACCAGGTTTCTCAATGTTCCTTGACAAATGGCAGCAGCAAAGCTATCCTAAAGAAGAATATTCTTCAAAAGAAATGTGCATTCTCAGTGCACTTGGGTAGACAGGAGGCTTTGCAGTCAGACAGAAACATGATCAGGAAAACAGTAGGGACTCTAAGAAAGGATTTTGTAATAAAGTTTTCCCAACGTGTACTTTGTGTGTTTTTATGAAATTTAGGCCCAGAAATGGGGGAAAGTATTGTGTTGGACGAAGGATGAAATTCCGTTCCTGTAACTCTGAGCCATGCTCCAAGCAAAAGAAAGACTTCAGGGAGGAACAGTGTGCCAGCTTTGATGGGTTACACTTCAACATCAATGGTCTACCTCCAAATGTCCGCTGGGTGCCAAAGTATAGCGGAAGTAAGGGTTTAGTCCAATGATTACAACTGGCACATTGTGGGCTGTATAACAAACAAATGAATGGGAAACAAACACATTAATCTGTCATTCATTTCTCACCATCATGTTATTACAAAACCTTTCTTCTGTGGAACACAAAATATTGAAAAATATACATGCAGGTCTTTTCCAAACAATGGCAAATTATGATGACTATGTCCGTTAAGCATTTTTTCCTTTTGTGTTCTACTTTTGTGTCTCTGCTCATTTGGCCTTAGTATTTGTTGAGGGTGTCCCTATAGAATAAGTTTCTTAATTTTTTTTTTTTTTTTTAGTTTAAACATAGTGTTAAACCAGTACATAATTGCCTTTGGTACGTATAACCCATATTAAACAATTCCCTGGGATTCCCTCATGATTTGAGACGTGATGATTTCAAAGGTTCCATACTTTCAAAATCAAATTACCAAACACAATTAAATTTCAATTAACGTGATAATTGCGTGGTACAAAGCTGTGATGAGAAACATATTATGATGTCCTAAATACAGTAGAGCTGATGCCAGACTATATTAACTCTCTCTCATGGCTCTGTGTGCTGTAGTTCTGATGAAGGATCGCTGTAAACTATTCTGTCGTGTGGCGGGCAGCACAGCTTACTATCAACTCAGGGACAGAGTTATTGATGGCACACAGTGTGGGCCTGACACCAACGACATCTGTGTTCAGGGCCTGTGCAGGGTGGGTGCATTTGTGTGTGTATGTGGTGTTAAAATGCAATTTAAATCAATGAATATCCTGCATAATCTGAAGCAATATTTCTGTATAATTCTGTTCAAGTGTCCTCTGAATTATTTCCACATCCTGTTTCTACAGCAAGCAGGATGTGACCACGTGTTGAACTCCAAGGCCAGGAGAGATAAGTGTGGGGTGTGCGGTGGGGACAACTCATCTTGCAAGACTGTTGCAGGAACATTCAACATAGTGCAATATGGTAGGTGACAGGCTGTACGTTTAGTACAGTTGAAAACAGCTGCTTATGTCAGTCAAAGTAACCCAGAGTAGTTTGATTCACTTTAGTTCCATGCAGTTCAGCCCAATTTCAGACCAAAAGAGCAATCGTATTTTAGGAAGAATATTTTATTGATTTCTGCTTTGTTTACAGGTTACAATGTTGTGGTGCGCATTCCCAGTGGTGCTACAAACATAGATGTGAGACAACATAGCTACTCAGGGAAACCAGAGGATGATAACTACCTTGGTGAGGCAAAACAAAATAGACATTAAATAGAATTGCATGACTTTTTTCATTTCTGTAATAGTAATATGTTGGAAATGCACCGACCTGCACAATTCTAGCCAATACAGATGCTCATAATTATTTTCATATTATCTATGAAATTAAAACTACTATTTATCTAATAAATTTTTTTCCACAACACTACAAAGTACAGCATGAAAAATGGATATTCATTACGAGATTCCATTTAAAAGTTTATTAGTAAATTATTAGTTTAATTATTTTAAGGTAAAATTTAAATGAGCGTTAGATGACAGCAAAGGTAATCTAAATGCAAAAATAAGAGAAATGAGCATACAATTAAATATCCAACATTGGCCGATACATTAAAATATCTCTAAAATCATCAGATAGCAAAACCGTAACAAAATATTGTGCATTCCTAGTAAAAATAGTGAGAGTTTAGAGTTTATAGAGAACTCTATAATTCAGTTGGTGTTGATGCTTTATCATCATACATCAGCCATCCCACCCTGCAAAAACTCATTTATGGGAGATGGCGAACACACACACGCACACACACACACACACGCACGCACGCACGCACGCACGCACGCACACACACACACACGAATGCAAACTAATGAATGAGGGCAATTGCATAATATTATACTATATTATATTACATTATATTCATATTTACTCATAAGCCAGGTTATTTCAATAGTCAAATTAATGTAGAGTGTGGCAAAATAAGAGGGGAGGGTCTCAACGAAATCCGAATGCAAGTGGTCACAGATTTCCGGGACAATTTGCAGGCGTCAGGGAGCTGCTATTGATGTCAAAACTTACTGCAAGCTTTCATAAACTTTTTTCGTGGAAATATGTGCTGTTTTCAACAGATTAGTGAGTTGTGCATGTGTGTGTGCGTGTGTTTATTGATATCTTTGCATGTCTCTGTGTATTTGGCGTATATGTGTGTGTTTATGTATGTTTATCTATCTACAGTGTATGTGTGGTTTAGACAGGAATGTAGACGTTTTGGAAAAGGTTTGTTTGAATGTGTGTAGGTGGTGGAGAGGGGGAATAGGGGGAATAGGGGTTGGTCGTTGTAATGTGTGAAGTAGTGAGGAAAGTAACTCAGGAAATTAGCTGCATAATCACATTAGTGTGCATTTTTGAAGCATACTGACTTCAGTAGAGCAAGATGTGGCCTCTTCACGGAATACTGGATTTCTTTACCCCGATTAGCCTAATCTGCCCTGACTGTTGCTAAATCTGACGTTGTAAATGAAAACGTTTTATTTCTTAGGTCATGCAGGTCTTCTAGTGAGACAAATTTGTGTTTAAAACAAATGGACTCTACTTTAGTTGTTTATCCTGTGGCATGCCTGAATATATATTTGCTTTGACTTTTTGAGCTTTAACATAAGGAAAATAAAGCATGCATGCATGTTATTTCCTTTTTGTTTTGCAGCCTTGTCCAACAGCCGTGGAGAATATTTACTCAATGGAGATTTTGTGGTCAGTATGTTTAAAAGGGAAGTCAGAGTAGGGAATGCTGTTATTGAATACAGTGGCTCTGACCATGTCATTGAGAGAATCAACTGCACTGACCGGATAGAAGAGGAGATTATTATCCAGGTAATATGGCTTTACTGAATTTAATTTAAAGTTATATGTGACCCTGGACCACAAAACCAGTCATAAGTCGCACAGGTCTATTTGTGGCAATAGCCAAAATCATTAGGATATTAAGTAAAGATCATGTTCCATGAAGATATTTTGTAAATTTCCTACCGTAAATATATATAAAAATGTATTATTAGGAGTAATATGCATTGCTAAGGACTTAATTTGGACAACTTTAAAGGGAATTTTCTCAATATTTTTTGCATCCTCAGATTCCAGACTTTCAAATAGTTTTATCTCAGCCAAATTTCAGATGATGTATAAATCTCAATTGCAAAAATTTGACCCTTATGGTTTTGTGGTCCAGGGTCACATATGTTGTTTAACATTGTGAAATCTCACAATGTCAGTAATTTTTTTATTCTTTTATAGCACATTATTTTTGGTCTAATTGTGACTTTTTACCAACTAGGTGCTATCCGTAGGAAACCTCTACAACCCTGATGTCAGGTATTCCTTCAACTTTCCCATAGAGGACAAACCTCAGCAGTTTTTCTGGGATGCGTACGGCCCATGGCAGGATTGCAGTCTTTTGTGCCAAGGTGGGTGTAAGCAACAAATATTTTTTGTGAAATGTTTGCCAGAAACGTCAGTTTAGAATTTGGTAAACGTGAACCAGACGTATGATGCTGTCGGGTCATCCAGTTCAGTATTTCTTGGAAATTTGGAAAATGCAACGAGGAACTTTCTTTCTTCCTAGATCACAAACATGTGTTTGAACTTGTGTATGCCTTGTGCTGTATGTTTTGTATATCAGGAGAGCGCAAAAGAAAGATCTTGTGCAATCGTGAGTCGGATCGAGTGGTGGTGTCTGATCAGCGGTGCCATGACTCTCCTAAACCAGCTATGATCACAGAGCCATGCCACACAGACTGTGAACTCAGGTATGTATGTACATTCACTAGTTCCATAAACATTTAGGGCCAGATTTACTTGATTCTTTTAGCGTTAAAAAACTACTGTCAGGATTTACTAAAGACACATAGTGAAAAATTAGCGGTGAAAGGGCGTGGGCACAGTTATTTTTGTGGCTGACTTTATTGAATATGCATTTGTAGGAGTTTCTAGGCTGGGTAATCCCAGTCTGATCTGCCGGCGATTTGATTTCGCCCTGCAACTCAGTCTGTAAACCTGTACATTAATTTCTACTGCTTCTGTTACACTTTTGCGGGAACCAATCACAGACTGGCCTATCCAAATGGCGCGCTATTGGCGGGTTTAACACGATGACGGATAGAGAAGCGATGGGTCGTTGCCCGTTGATCACGCCTCTTGTGGTCTGATTGGTTGAAGGACTATCCAATTGCATACAGAGTCATTTGAATTATGCTTGTTTATCACGCCTCTTGTGGTCTGATTGGTTGAAGGACTATCCAATCGCGTACAGAGTCTTTTGAATTATGCTCGTTTATCACGCCTCTTGTGCAGTAGAAAATACATAGCAGACCCCCCCAGACCAATGTTCAATCTTAAATTGAGCTTGGTCTGGTGATAGCCAGACAAAGGAGTTTCCATTTGAGACGCAAAAAAAGACAAGAGTATTTAAATGAATCATGCAAGGTGATTTACTAAGGTTTGTGCAAGTCAATTTACAGGTGTTTGCGCCGTCATTTACCGCCCCAAAAAAGTGTCTTAAACCAGACGCTGATTTTCACTGCTCTTGGTAGATTGTGTTGGTCATTATGGAAATGATCTGACTGCGCATGTGTTCTTTAATTTGCACATCGTCAGTAGATCATGCACAGAACCTTCCACTCTCATCTGTGCTTTTTTGGAATTGTACTCTCACACTAATTTTTCCTTTTTAGTAAATCTGGCCCTTAGTGTTTTATTCAACACTTGAATGTGGTGAGTTTCATTAAAAAAAGCAACATTTTGAGCAAAAAGCTGAGAAAATCTTATTTTTGTCAAAGACTAGGCCTACATCTGGATCAGATTCAGACTGATCAAAACATAGATGCAGTAGATTGAGTCCATCAAATCCCCCAAAGCTTCACAGTCCTATAGCTTGTCCTAGGTAGACATTTCATTCAGTAACATCAGGCAGTTTAAATGTATATGCTGTTGATTTTGATGATCATGTTATTTTACTGCTATCGCTTGTTTCTGCTTCTTTTTGCCTGGTTTTTGATCCAGGGATTCTGTACTCTTTCAGAAGGTGTGTCATACCTTATGACAGTCAAAACACAGAAAGCCTGAAAATTCCGTCAATGGCAGGGAAGCGTTGTCTCGCAAATAACGGAAAATTCTGTCAATGGCGGGGAAAGAGCTACAATAGAAATAATGTATTTTAAATTGTAATAATATTTCACAGTATTTTTGTTTTATTGTATTTTTGTTCAAATAAATGCAGCCCTTGTGAGCATGACAGACTTCTTTCAAAAACCGACCCCAAACTTCTAAACAGAAGTGTTTTTTTGTAATGAATTTAACTAAATGAGGTTTATCCTGGTGGCTTTTTGTTAATTTACAGGTGGCACATTGCTCGCAAAAGTGAGTGCTCAGCCACATGTGGTCTGGGCTTCCGGACTTTGGACATTTACTGCACCAAACAGAGCAGGTTGAATGGAAAGACCCAGAAGGTCGACGATCGGTATTGCAGCAGTCAGCGCAAGCCTGTTGACAAGGAAGTGTGCCATGGAGACTGTAACCCTGGTGGATGGGAGTACTCCTCTTGGTCTGAGGTGCAAGAACTTTGCTGGTCTCAAATCAACCCTTGTTAAATGGTATTGATGTACTTGGAAAAATCGGGACTGTATGTATGTGACATATAACTTACTATGAGGATTTTTTTCTTGGTTATTTAGTGCTCCAGTAGCTGTGGAGGGGGAATGCGTCGTAGGCGTGCCGTATGTGGAAAGTCAGCAGAGGCTGATGACGAAAGCAAATGCAACCCACAAGAAAAGCTCACAGTCCAAACCTGTAATGAGTTCCTATGTCCTCAATGGAAAACTGGAGACTGGTCAGAGGTAAACACCAACATGGGCAGTATCAAATGTAATCTGGATTTATGCAGACTATGTATAAGTAAAAATCTAGTCGTCCATCTTGGCTTATACCACTGCTAATATGTTCCTTTTGGATTCATTTGGCAGTGTCTGGTGACATGTGGCAAAGGCTATAAGCACCGTCAGACCTGGTGTCAGTTTGGAGAGGAGCGTTTGGATGACCGTTTCTGTGACTCATCCAAACCAGAGTCGGTACAGGCCTGCCAACAGCAAGAATGTGCGTCCTGGCAGGTGGGACCCTGGGGGCAGGTGAGAAAAATTTATTGATTTATTGTATTGCTGCGAATAAAACATTGTTTTGGTTCATGTCATGTTTAGTTATGACGGGTATTACATTGAGTATGTTTGATGCTTATTCCAGTAAAATGGAAATTCTAGCACATAGTGATGAATACAATGTAATTTCCAGGAGTGCAGTCATTGCTGGTGGATATTGTAAACAGATTATCACAGCTGCAGAGTGGGCGGAAAGCGACCACAAAAATGGTTAGAGACTAGACAAAGAACAATATTTGGTATTGTTGCGCTAATGGTGAGCACATCCAAAATAAGGTGTCCGTGGATCCTTGAAAAGAATGGAAATATCTGTGATTTACTCAAAATGTAAGGCCCTAATAAGTCTGAAATATCTTAAAGAGTCTTAAATGTTGTCTTTCATCTTTTTGTATTGAAGGGTATATGATATGTTTGTTGACTGCAACAGAAGAATATAGAATATTTACAATACTGTTGAAATGTTTGGGGCTGGTAATTTTTTTATCTTTAGTTTTGACATGTCTAAAAATATATATATTATATAAAATGTAAGAGTTTTACATTTTTTCACAGCCCTGTGAATATCATCCATTCATGGATAATGTGTTTTCTGCCCACTTGAGCAGTTTATGCTTATCTTTAGAAAAGCAAATAGGGGAATATCTTCAGAATTTGCAGTGTTTGTGTGGGCAAACTATCTTTAAGTCCTAAAGTATGATAGAGATTAGACATCACTCTTGCATAGATTAAGCAATCATGATAAATGCATGTTTGAGGTGCTTTACTGAAGCATATGCGTTCTAGCTGCAAATTCTGCAACACAAGCTTAACCTTGTTGCAGTTAAGTCAGCGATGAGGAAAAGAGAAAAAGAAAAGGAGAAAGGTGGACAAATTACTGGGCCATGTCCCAGGTTGCCCATGCGGGTGCTTATCACATCAGTGCTGGACTGATGTCAGCGGGCCATTAGTGGACAGTCTCAAATCTGAACTTATTCTCCAGGATAAAGCATAGGCATTACTGTCACTAACTGAACGCCCTCTTTATTTGTGCATGTAGTGTACCACCACATGCGGCCCAGGCTATCAGATGAGAGCTGTAAAGTGTATAGTTGGCTCATACGGCTCTGTCATGGATGACACTGAATGTAATGCAGCAACACGTCCAACAGACACGCAGGTAGGAGTATTGATCAGTCACATTGACTCTCATTCATTTCTCACTACTGATTGCAAATTAATAACTGTGTTAGTTTCTCATAGCATGACTTTTGTAAACCATAAAGGGGTCAATCAGTCTATTAGAACAACTTTTCTTGGTTCAAATGGCTGTATTCTTGGTGAAATTAAAGAACAAGAAGCCAGGGTGCATGTTAAACATTGCTTTTATGAACTGAAGCCACACCACAATTAAAGGGAGAGTTCGCCCAAAAATGAACATTTGCTGTTAATTTACTCACCCTCAGGCCATCCAAGATGTTGGTGACTTTTTTTCTTCCGTTGAACAGTAAAGAAGATTTTTAGCTGAAACCGTGGTCCTTGGTGATTCGTATAGTCAATGCAAGTCAATGGCTACTGTCACTTTGAGTCAAAAACATATTACAGGCAAAACAAAATGCGTTCGTGAATGCGCTCAGGACCATCGTCAGGGCCACGGTTATTCAGTTTATGTTTTTTTGACCCTCAAAGTGATGGTAGCTATTGACTTGCATTATATGTATCACCTAGGACCACGTTTTAGATAAAAATGTTCTTTACTGTTCTACTGAACAAAAAAACCTACATGTTGGATGGCCTGAGTAAATTAACAGCTAATTTTCATTTTAGGGTGAACTATCACTTTAAAACTCCATTGCAAACACTGTTTTGCCTTGAAATGGATATGATTTGTTACACTACTATATTAAAGGCACAATATGTAATTTGTGCAACTAGAAGTCAATTATTCAAAAAAAGTCATAGATTGATGACACCTTGATTTTTCACGGAATCATGGAAGTTGTTGTCTTCACCGCTCTGGAAAAGAATCCGACGGGATTCCAAAGATCTCATATACTGTATTGTGCCTTTAAATGATTATTTTCCATTTTGTTATTCATTTAGTTTGCAAATATTTTTTTGAGGTATTGTATGAATGAATATACAATAAAAGAGGTGTTGTCGCTTGGGTATTATGATAATTATCGTTATTAATAATAATAAGTAGTTTTATGCCATCCTGGAATGGGAAGCTGGAAAAGAGAAAAGTGGGTGCGGGAAGGAAGGCAGGAAGGAAGTTTCCCACCCAGCATATTTATCACCTGCACTCAATATGGTCTTGTCTGAAGGAAAAGCATGGGTTTACACACACACACACACACACACACACACACACACACACACACACACACACACACACACACACACACACACACACACACACACACACACACACACACACACACACACACACACACACACACACACACACACACACACACACACACACACACACACACACACACACACACACACTGCATCAGGCTTCCTTAACTGGCTTTCCACAGTCTTGGAATATCTAGAAATATCAGGGAATTTTAAATTTGTGTTTATTTAGCCCAGTAAAACCTCACCCACAATTACAATCTTAAAAGTCATATTTTAAGGGAATAATTATTATATTTTGAAATAATTTTGTGAGTGTTTTGAATCAGTTTATTTCAATGAATATCTGAATGATTCATTAATGGATCTAAATTTGTATTAATCATTGACCAGTAATCATAAATAAATGGAAAGATATAAAGTCATTCAAAAAGAAATGTATTGGTTAGTGTTGTAACCCTGTATGTGTGTGAGCCTTTAATTTTTGCATTTGCATGTGTAGTTTTTTTCATAAGCTGCCGTGGTTATAACGTCGATGTCTATATTGTTCCAGTACAGATTTATATTTAATGCTCATTTAAGTTAATCTGCACTATGATTTCAACTTTCACAATCTGCACATACCTGTAAAATTAAATGTACCCCACCGCCCTCCTCCAGTGTAATTGTGCTGCATAGCCGAGTGGCTGAACGCTGTGTTTCACAGACTATTTTATGAACTTTCCTGAGGCATTGCTTTTATAGAGCTTCATTTTCACAAGGCTTTTAGGAGATGAAAGAAAGAACCCTTTTTCCCACCATCAAGCCAAAGAGGCTGATCTGATAAAAATCTAGGAACACATATATATGTATGTATGTGTATGTATATATTGTAATATACACTATAAGTGACAGAGAGAGTAAAGAATTTAATAAATAAGGGATATTGTACAGTCAGACGGATTATCGCAAAATAAGCCCAGACAGGATGATCAGGACCTGGACGCATAGCGGAAAGATCTTGTATCACCCTGAAGGGGTTTATTTTTTCAGATAATACAAAGAATGACTGTACATTATACCACATATTACACAGCTACTTACCAAAGAAGTAGATAAATGCACATGAAATTTCAATTTAAGATCAAATTATTCAGTTATATAAAACATAAGCAGAAAGAACAAGCATAGCTATGCAGTAAATCGGTTGCTATGTAGGAAAATACCGGTAGTGAACTACACTATATAGTCCTCATACAAAACTATTTGACCAATCAGTATTCTCAAGGATTCCAGAAAGACATGTAAAATGATTGGTAAAGGCAGAATCAGAGGGCCGGGAGTGTGGTAGGCAGGAGTGTGAGAAAATCAGGAACTGAAAGGAGGGATACAACAGACAGAATGAGAAAGCGGGAGCCCCCCTGGTTTAAAATCCTCTACTGTAAGGCGCAATGACCCAGAACAAGTGATTCCAGCCAGTCATGCATAAATCAAGCACACTGGCTCCAGCCATGAAGCCCTACTGGCCTCACCCCTAGTCACGGATCTTCATTACTGAAAATAGATTGTCCTTCTCTACTTCCATAGGACTGTGAACTCTCGCAGTGCCCTGTGACTCATCCTGTTGCCTCAGAGACCAAAGGGATGTCACATCCTGGTCATAAAACACAGTGGCGCTTTGGATCATGGACACAGGTACATCCCTGAAAATGTGATGTATATGAATGTGGCGAGGGACATGGGAGGAGCGAGCGGGACCGGTGGGTGATTGAGAATGAGCACCACCTGTCCCGCTCGCTCCTCCCACGTCCCTCGCCAACCTCGCCACAATTATGCTAGTCTCTGTAGTATGATCTGTAGTTATTGTAAAATGGTTGTTCTTTACAATAGTGCAGCGCCACCTGTGGAAAGGGCACCCGGATGCGCTATGTAAGTTGCCGTGACCAGCAGGGTGGAGTAGCAGAGGAATCAGCCTGCGCTCATCTTACAAAACCTCCTGCTAGTGAGGTGTGCTCCATAGTCGCGTGTGGGCAATGGAAGGTTCTGGAATGGACTCCGGTAAAATTCATTAATATATCTTTTTTATCTTATCGTAATCTATTGAAGCTTAAAGGAGCAGTTCACCCAAAAATGTAAATTATATTTACTCACCCTCAGTGTATATGACTTTCTTTTTTCAGCAGAACACAATCAGAGTTATATTAAAAAATATCCTGGCTTTTCCCAGCTTTGTAATGGCAGTGAGTAGTCTCTGAGTTTTCAGAAATGCGCATTCATCCATCATAAAAGTAATCCATACGACTCAAACGTCAGAGGTCACCCTTCCTCCGGAACTTGACTCTCTTGTGAACGCGTGTATGACCGTTGCCAGAAGCCAGTGATTAAGGTTTATAAAGTTTTAAATATGGATTTTTTTCTTACAAAAACACATCACTTCGCTTCAAACGGCATTTATTAACCCACTGGAGTCGTACAGATTACTTTTAGGATGGATGGATGGATGCTTTTTGGAGCTTCAAAACTCGGATACTACACTCAAAAACAAAAAAAAATGGTGCTATATGGCACTAAAAGTGGTTCTTGGTCGTAATCATAGGGGAACCACTTTTGGTGCTATATAGCGCCATATCTTAACATGTTCTGTATATGGTAGCGGTGCTATATAGCACCACAGCCAAAGAACCAGTGAAGAACTGCTGAAGCACCAAGATTAGTGATTACGAGCCAATAACCACTTTTAGTGCCATATAGCACCATTTTATTTAGAGTGTAATGCAACTATAATGCTGGGAAAGCCAGGATATATTACTTTTTATTTAATCACTTTAGCTATTTTATTACTGAAATATTTTATTTTAACCAAACTTTTTATCTAATGTATTTAATTTTGTTTTATTTTATCATAGCTATTTGAGTTGAAAAATGATCAGGTTATCCAGCATAATTTCAAAATGTTCTTGTGTTTCAGTGGAAGCAGGAAAATCTGAATTTTTTTCACAATGTGACTTGAATTGTGACCTAGAAATAGTGCAGAATCTTAAATATACTTAAACATTTCAGTTTATTTTCAAGTTTAAATGACGTTCTGTACATTTGGACCCCACTGTATTATTCAGTATATGTCCAATATTAACATGCCACTGTGTTAGCCAGCATTCTTTCAACACTGCAAGTATTTGTATTTTCATTCACAGCTGCTCTGCAGCCTAACATTATGGACAAATGACCTTGATCATTCTGTTCTCATTCTGGTGTTTAGAGCTCAGTTGTAATTGGAAACTGATGAGAGTTCATTTTGTGTGGATCTTGTGTGCAGATGGGGTTCAGTGTGCATCCTGTTCACATTTATACAGGAAGACAAGAATTACTATAGAGTAGCTGGATCGCTTTAGTCAATGGCCTCCTGCTTTCCACTGGTTTAAAATTGAGTAAATCAACATTACATAATCCATGTTGCAGTATATGAAAAAAGTCAAACAAACAAAATTAAAGGGACTATTATTCTTTATTAATTTAAATTTCATACAAAAATTTAAATCCTGCCATTACATAGCTTGACAGTCAGTGTAGGTTAAAACTGTATTAGATTATCATCTTAAAGTCGGCATGAAACGGAAGTTGCGATTCTTCCCTATTGTGACATTATATCTGAGTGATATAAACAGCTTCTCTAACAAGAAAAAATGTAGTGCTTGACTTGATTTTGTCCAATCAGGATGGTTAGTTCATTGTGGTTTGCTGTCTATATTTACAGTGCTCCGTATCCTGTGGTCAGGGTACAACTACACGGCAAGTTGTATGTATGAACATCAGCGATCAACTTGTGGAAATGAGTGAGTGTGACCCAGATGATCAACCAGCAACAGAGCAGGAGTGTGCCATGCCCCAGTGTCCGTCTCGCTCCAGCGACCACGGGGGGTTTTCACCTAACCCTGATCCTCGGAAAAAAAATGCTCCCACCGGACGAACTGACCGCAACAGAGCTGGCAGACCCCAGTCGCATCAATGGAGAACTGGGCCATGGGGGGCGGTAAGTACCTCTAAAAATCTTAGAATGATTACATCTCTGCATGCCCTGCCATGTATGTCTCTGATATTTTATATAGTCCAAAGACTATTCCAGTTAGAGACCTTTTGCCAACCCAGGAACAAAATGACATCTAAGGTGTTGCACATGAACTCTCCAAGTCAACCAGACAGCAGCATTTCCTCTATCTGATAAATGATGCTGTTTCCTTCATGATATCAATGCTTTAAATAGTCTGTAGAATTCAAAGAGCTAAATATTGTGCCGTATTTGGGAAGCTCTTCCTCTGTGTCTTAAAGTAGGTATTAGTAGACCTTTTGAACACTGTTTCCTTTAGCTATATATAATCTGTATCCTTCCGAGTGATAGTAACCATGAAGAATTGACATCAGTTACAATTTTTTTGCTCAGACCGATTCAAGTAAGTTGTTAAATGCATTTAAACTGATAATTCAAGATGTGACACAGATTCCTGAGTCTTTATGACAGATTCATAAAAACAAATAATAAAAAACCCCCAAAAAAAGTCATTTTCTCAGTCTGTGATAACATGCACAATATATATATATATATATATATATATATATATATATATATACACACACGGTTTAAAAGTTAGGGGTCAGTAGGTTTTTTTGGTTGTTTGAAACAAATTAATACTTTTACTCTGCATTGATAATAATAATAATCAATCTGCAACATGAAGACGCATTTATTTATTGTCTGTGTATTATTTTTGTCGTTCAGTCCATCTCTCTTATTACATTTAATTCAGACTGCAAGTTCTACTTAGTTAAAATGTCATTTATTTTGCCAGACCATTAAAAGTATTTTATATGCTAAACCATTTCTGAAACAAAATGTAATTCGGGTCCATTCTTAAGAAAAAAGAAAAAGGAAAAAAAAAGGAGAAGAAAAAGCCACTTCTTGATTCCCAGTGCTAATCTTTCTCATCAAAGAAATCTGTGTTGGTCAGTGTTTGTGCATTGACGTATATTTTCCGTCAAAGCTAATGGGATGTGAAATTGGTCCAGTGAGAATGTGCTTGCTTGTGTTTTTGATTGTGTGGAAGGCGTGTGTGGGCCTTCTCTCATTATGTAGTTTCTGTTTCTCTTTTACACCTCTCAGTGTTCAAGTACCTGTGCCGGAGGATTCCAGAGGCGTGTTGTGGTGTGTCAGGATGAGAATGGCTACCCTGCCAACAGCTGTGATGAAAGCACACAACCCATAGAGCAACGCTCCTGTGAGTCTGGCCCCTGCCCTCAGTGGTTCTATGGCAGCTGGGGTGAGGTAAGATGCTCTGAATTTAATTGAACTTAATCAAATATAATCACTATTGTTCAAATGTTTGGGGTCTCTTTTTCTGAAAGAAAAGAATACTTTTATTTTTTATAATACTTTTATAAGCACACATTAATTAAATTGATTAAAAGTGACAGTAAAGACCATTGTTACAGAAGAATGGCTCTTCATCATAGAATCCTGAGGAAAAAAAAATCAAGATTTCCACAAAAATATTAAGTAGCACAACTGTTTTCACATTGATAATATTAAGAAACGTTTATTTAGCACCAAATCAGCATATTTGAATGATTTGTGAAAGATCATGTGACACTGAAGACTGGAGTAAAGACTACTGAAAATTCAGCTTTGCCATCACAGGGATAAATTACATTCTGCAGTATTACTAATATTACATGTTTTGTCTTAGAAATGCACATTTGACAGGGAGTTGACAGTAGTAGTAGCTTGAGTTAGGAGGATGCAGATGTACATTTATGTTCTTTAACAAAAACACAGACATCTGTAAAAATTGTATCAACCTCATTTTTATATGGTAACATTTTAAGTTTTATTCAAATTAACCATTGGTCTTCCGTAGTATCATACATTTAGATCATGATAACCACAGTTAAAAATGCATATAGCTCTTCACTACCATGGTAAAATGTATATAGGGTGAATTCAGGGTGATTGGGAGACTTTTTTCCATTGAGATAGCTTGTGTCCCAATCACCCTGAATTCACCCTATGGTTTCTATGGTATTTGTATGAAAAACAGTAGACCTAGCCTAAAAACATTTAGTAAAATGCACAAATTCTATAGCTCACTCACAAGTACTGTAATAATATTCCATTACTCCTTTAATACATGTCTACATTAATAATATAATACAATTCTATATGAATATATCCCACATTTCTGTGACAGTACCATTGTGCAGTTAGTGTGACAACAGTAAATCCATGGTAAATTATGGATAAGATCGAAAAGCCTTCTGACTGTATCATTACGCACAGTTTCGCATGTTTGTTCCATGTTTTGCAAGCGCTGTTCCATCTGGCTTTAAACTAGTTTACACTGAGACATTTGTGTTTTTCGCTGAATTCACGCGCTTCTCATTGGATCTCGCAGCGCTGTTTAGTGTTGTGTGATTGAGACAGATAAATGGTCTGTCTGTGTGACGCGGTTCAAATGAGTAACAATTTGTGCTAACTTTTATCAACAAATTTGTTGCCTTTGGATGATAACTCAAGGTTAGTTTCACTTTTGATTTAACGTTCGTCGCCGCTTCCATTCAATTTTTCCTTCTTGTGTCGTTTTCTTTTCGAGCCAGAGCAAATACTTTACATTGTATCAGCATTTTATATAGAATCAATACAGAAACAAACTATCTGTGAAATGAGATACTAGTAACACTTCCGCGGATATTCTGTATCATAACAAGCAAAGAGTCTCAACTGAAAAAAACGCTGCGCTGCCAAAGCACTAGATGTTTTCAGCAGAATGCCTAGCATTTTTGGCCAGCTAAAAACGGTTTGGTGGACACGTGGCCATAAGTAGCCTACGGAATGGGAGTAATCTATATAGAGTAAAAATGTCCAGAGCTTATCATTGTTATCGGCATGAATTTTATCGCGATTCGATAAGATATGGTTTATCGGCCCAGCCTTAGGGCTGCACGATTAATCGAAATCGAACCGCAATCACGATTTGGCTTATGTGCGATTATGAAAGCGCAAAGGCTGCGATTTTAATTAAATAAATGTCTTTAATTAAAAAATGCTCAGCGTTTTAGTGAAGAGCGGCTCTTATAACGTGCGTTTGAAAAAAACAACACGTGTCAAACAACTTCACAAACTAGTAATGTGAAGTGTTCATAAACCTGTTGTCCAACAAAATACGTTTAATAATACGCTTTAACTCACTTCATAGTCAGTCGAGTGTTTGTGAGCTGACGTGGCTTCTTATCACAGAATGAGGCAGACAACGCTTTATTTTATTAGGCAGT
The DNA here is from genome assembly GCA_023566225.1 of Romanogobio albipinnatus. Taxonomy (NCBI): domain Eukaryota; kingdom Metazoa; phylum Chordata; class Actinopteri; order Cypriniformes; family Gobionidae; genus Romanogobio; species Romanogobio albipinnatus. The sequence goes on along the minus strand of CM042254.1, from coordinate 22,689,901 downwards.
GATAAAGTCTATGTCAATTAGCACTGCTTATTATAATGAAAATAGCTGAGAAGGCTTTATGAACTCAAATACACCATATCTTGATGCAGTAGTGTTTATTGTCCTCGTGTTTAATCGGTCAAAGCATTTCTATCTTTCTTTTATTCAGCCTGCAGCAATAGCTTAGCTTCACATTAGGGATTTCCCATAGGGATTTCCTGAAAACAAAACTATAACTTCTCTAAAGCAAATGTGGAGTTTTTGCTCGAGGGCTCCCTCTGGCCTCCAGTATGAATGAAACTTTTTGATAACAAATGAGAAAAATACTTCTCTCTAAATAAATTTATATGACAATCCATATGTTTTTCTTAAATATACAGGCGTTTTCTTCCCCATAGTGGATGATAAAAGGCTCATATTTCATATCAAACACATAGACTTAAAGAAATTGATATCACAGATAAAAAGCACAGATTTTTATAATAATAATTTTACGATAAATCCTTAGACCTTTCTAATGATTTTTAGCCACACTGTCTGCATATTAACAGGAAACCCAGCAGTTTTTTTTGTAAAATAAATTTTCTGGTCTAAGCTATTTTATGAAAATGTAGTCTTGACAAAGATTATATATGTTTATTGAAACTTTTTTCTCTCACCCATACTCTGCCTCCCTAGTGTTCAAAATCCTGCGGAGTAGGGATAAAGACCCGGTTGGTCGCTTGTCAGCGGCCCAACGGGGAGCGCTTTAACGATCTGAGCTGTGAAATTCTTGACAAACCACCCAACCACGAACAGTGCAATACTCGGTCCTGCTCTATTAACCCCGACTGGAGCACAGACCAATGGAGCTCGGTACGCTCGTAACTAATTTAACTTCTTCCCTTCATAGGTTCTCATTCATCCAACATGCTGAGCTTTATTTACACTCAAGGCATGACGAAAACAAACTGAAACTCAATTGGTTTGATCTTTAAGTAAGCAAATATCTGGTTTTAACATTTGCTGCTTATTAGTGAGTTTTGCACTTAAAGACCTATCAAACATGCAGTTAAAATTTGTTTTCGAGTGTTGTTTCCTGGCTGAAAAAGTGAGCATCTCTTTGGTCGATGTGTTTATGTTTGAATGCTGTTTCTAACCCCATTTAATTATCTTCTCCCCAATGCAGCTGTACTTTTGATAAATACAAATCATTGTGCGGCCCTTTGTTGTGGCTTGTTTTCAAAACAGTACAGTTGTATATATGGTAGTGTTTAGAATACATGGGAAGCAACACTTGTATTGCTCCACTGCAGATCTGTAACATCTGGCCACAGGCAGTTTACTGTATTATATTGAAACCATTGAAATCACTGTGCTTTTTCTGTTGCTCTTCATAATTAATTTCTGATGAAAACTGACTTTTTCAACCATACCTCACATGAACTCAGCTAGCCATTGACCTTTTTTCAATTCATGATGGTGCTTTTTCAGTATAAGGGAGACTTTATGTGAATTTCTGTCTATAGTTGCTATATTTTTGTATATTTAAGATAACTTACAGAAGTACATTTTTAAAAGTAAATACAAATAATTGTGACATAATCAAAAATCAAATGTAGCGTTGTTAATTTTATGTATGTTGATTTGTTGTGATGTAATATTTTACTGGGTTATTTACAAAATCAGTATTATTTCAGTTTTGTGTATAAAGTAACAAAAACATGTTCTAGTCTAGTGTGTAAAATTCCTCATTGCATTTCCCTCAGACCCAGGGAAGGCCAGGTTTTTTTAAAAATATTATTATTCTGCTTGTTGGCCAGTTACTTGTGTCTACCTCATTGTCAATGAAGAGACCCATATCCATCTTCCGTCCACTTTATATTTGTGGATAGGGATAACGAATACTAAGATATCCTATAACATCCATAATCTCATATGGATGCAAGTATAGATTTGAAGCAACATGCAGTGTTGTGAAAAAGGTTTTCCCCTTGCAAAAAATTATACAATTATGTGCATTCCAAATGTGATTTATTATAATGCCTTTTATCCATTAATATTGATGAAATGCCAGTCCAGTATCTTAATGTCCTAAAAAAAAAAAAATTCATAGGGTGTATTTACTTTTTCACAGCACCGTATCAATACAAATGTGTATTTTTTCCAAATACGCCATGGTGCTATAGTTTCTGTGGTGCAATTCCCTTTCATGACATGGTCTGTTAATGTCACCAGACTGAAAATTAAGTGGTTTAAGTCAAAAGTGGCAGTATTGATGAAGGTGTGCATGAACATTTCTGTATATTATTGTATGTATTTGTATTTATTTTTTGCTGCCATATGTCCTTATTTGTTTGAACCTGTTATTGATGATGGTCAAATTAAACAATTGCAAGGTTTTATTTTACAAATGTTATTTTTTTATTATTATTGGTTATGTTTTAAAAAGTAGGCAAAAATTTGTAATTAATGAATATTACTAGTTGATTTGTGAATTAGTTAAATAGAAAAGAGACTTTTGTCAAGACTAATGTCTTGTATTATTCTGATGTATTTTTTTTTAAAAAGGACAACATTTTAACTGCCAATTGAGCATATATTTTCAATATGTAATGAATGAAAGAAGGTACAAAATCACTGAGCTTAATATCTGTTTTGTGGTGTCAGACCTTTTATTCTGTATGATATTTTTTGGTGTGTTATCCTGCTGTTGTTGTTTTTTTTTTTCATTTCTCATCTGAATGGGACATCTGTATTATCTGTTTTTATGATTGTTGGCTGGGGGTCTTTTTTTGGTGCTCACTCACCTCAGTACCTGTAGAGGAAGTCTACTACCACTGGCTATTTCCTTATGGATGCCACAGGATATTAACCAGCCCTCATGGTGGTGATATGGTCACAGTCAACCGAGTGAGCATACATCAAAATAACAATGGCAAGGCCTTTGATCTATGGGAAGGTCTTTACCGGTCTTCCCAGCTCATCTAATCTGAATGGACGTGCTTCGCAGAAAGAGTTTTATTCTTATGGGGAAAATGAGCGGCAAAAGCGATGGCTCTTACGGAGCACGGGGGCCTCTGCGGCCTGGATATCTGTGTGCAGTTCTCACGTTGGAATGTAGGCACGTAGCCAAGCATTTTGCCAGGCCTGGACTGATCATTTTTGGCAACAATTTAAAAGAAAAACAAGGCAATTTTGCATGGTCCAAAAAAAGTACATTTAGTCTGATCAATGACCTGAAGAGTTACTGCAATCGCACTTATCTGTTTTGAATTTTGATTGCATTTAGATTGGATTCTCTTGAGCGTGTTTTATTAGTATCACAAGCATGCAGATATTTTGTTGTTTACTTATGACCATACATGTTTTTTTTCTTGTCAATTTGATTAAATATGGCAATCCAGTCTGGGATGTGAGTTCAAGCTTGAGCATTTTAAGATCATGGGTGGTTTTTGAATGAAGGTATCATTTTGTGTGTTAAAGTTGGTGATTTGTGCTCATTAAATCAGTGGCGCATTCATTTAACAAAGTACATAAACTCTGAACTGGAGTATGGCAGCTTTCCTCACCCTAACCATGACCGAAAAAAATGCCTTGCCATATAAAAACAAACTAAATGATTGAAATGGTCCCTAAATATGTACACATATTATTACTGTAAAAGCGTGTTAAAAGCGTAAAAAGTTTTTAAAATGTAAATGTAACATACTTAAAACACTTTACATCTGATGAGAGAAATTAGCCACCAAGATTGCAATACAGTTGAGATTGTAAGTAAGTTTATTGATGTTTAATATCATATGCAGTAAACTTAAGAGACAGCCTGACCAGAGTTTTTCATGCACCTACATAAACATTGGAAATTGCATAGACATAATGCATAGAATTCCTAAAAGAAAAACATTTTTCATTAAATATTCTCACACATAAACATACACTGTAAAATTCCGAGTGAACAAATATATGGTTTATTATGAATCAATATCTAAGGCTTTGGATGAATTATTAAAGTGGTACATAATGTTCTTGCTTTAAATATAAATGTGCATTTTTATATTATTTTATGTAAAGTTTCTTTGATTTTGTCATTTTGTTACAGCTGTCCATGTTGTTGGTATTGAATTTTGTATAATATGTATTCAGTTGAACCAATTGTATATATGTTGGTACTGTAAATATTTATAAAAGCAAATATATATTTGAATGGTAAACTGATTGCTCAATACCTTTTTTGTTCTGGTTTCAAAATAAATTCCATCAACTTAAATGCAACTGTGACACACTGACTTGCTAGACTCTTTTGAAAAAGTATCCCCAGGAACACATTATCCAATTGGAAAGTTACTGTTCTTTTAGTTCCTGTATTTGGAGTATGCATGCTGGGAATGGACTCGTTCAACTTCAGACTTGTCACATCATATCCATCCTCCCTCTACAAGGCCCTTTGATTATCCGTTTCTCTCCCATCCTGGATTTGGGAAAGCCTCTCTCTCCTTTCCCTTCAGCTCCCCTCGTGGTTCATTCGCTCAGTGAAGCTGGTGCCAGATAATATGTCACAGTTTCTTTGGGTCAACAAGCAGATGTAGCAATCGCCATTCATTATGATTCAGAGACGCACTTTCCTCCTTTTATATTGTAAATAATATTTGAAGCAAAAAGCGAAACAAATGAATAGAAAGTCTCACGTACAAATGATTACCTGTTTATGCTGCTCCCATTGTCTATCATGTATTATGTTGTTGGCATTGTATACTGCATGCCCATATACTAATTCTTCACGTGAATATCATATGCTTTCAAAATGGTAATACATTTGAAATAGTAATTACAATAATTAACACAAGATTGGTCTATTCTTTTGTTTACTTTGACATACCCATCAATTCGCATATTTAGACATAATCAGCTTCATAATCAGGCATAATCACGTCAAATGACACACTAATTAAGCTTGTGTTTATCAAGTTGTTGGACTTCACAGCAGCTTTCCCCCCTTTTTGCAGTGCTCTACATCCTGTGGGAGTGGATACAAATACCGTAATGTGACTTGTGTTAGTCACTCTGAGTCTGTCCAGCCAATAGCAGAAGAGAACCGATTGCACCAGCCCCTCCCACAAAAAGCAAAGGTGTTGCAGAGGTGGGAGGTGCCCCATAGAAGACTGGGAGCTGGGAAGAAGTAAAATTGATCCTTTAATATACACCGCTCAAAAAAATTGAGGGAACTCTTAATCATTACAGTATAACACCAAATAGGGATATCAGTCTGTCAAATTAAGAAGCTTACGTGATTGTGAATCAGTTTCACAACAGGTGCACTGGAGAGGCAACGGCAAGACAACCCCCCCAAAAAGGGAAAGATTTTGCAGGTGGTGGCCATAGACAATTGTTCTCTCCTTATTCTTCTAGGCTGATTTGTCTTTAGTTTTGTGTTTTGTTGGGGTCCTTGTCACTGTCTGTAGCATGAGGCAGTACCTGCCCCCCCCCAATCAGGTTGCACAGGCAGTCCTGCTCCTCCAGGATGGCACATCCATACGTGCTTTTGCAAGGTTGTTTGGTGTGTCTACCAGCACAGTTTCAAGAGCATGGAGGAGATACTGGGAAACAGGCCATTACACGAGGATAGCTGGAAAGGAATTTGTCAGAGAACACCAGAATTCAAGTCTGGGCATTGGCACCCCGTTCTCTTGACGGATGAGAGCCGGTTTACACTGAGCACATGGGACAGATGTGAAAGAGTCTGGAGATGCCATCATCCAGCATGACTGGTTTGGTAGTGGGTCAGTAATGGTCTGGGGAGGAATATCCTTGGAGGGTCGCACAGACCTCCACGTGCTAGCCAATGGTTCCCTTATTGCTGTTAGGTACTGGGATGAAATCCCCAAAGCCATTCTCAGACCTTATGCTGGTGCAGTGGGCCCTGGGTTCCTCGTGGTCCATGATAATACCCAGCCTCGTGCCTAGAGTGTATAGGCAGTTTTTAGATGACGAAGCCATTGATGCCATTGACTGGCCCTCACGTTCCTCACTGAACCCAATTGACCTCGGGGACACTGTGTATCGGAGCATCTGAAGCTGCCAAGTAGCACCACAGACTGTTCAGGAGCTCACTGATGCCCTGATCCAGGTCTGGGAGGAGATCCTCCAGGACACCATCCGCCATCTCATAAGGGGCATTGTCGTGAGTGCATACAGGCACGTGGGGGCCATACACACTACTGACTTACATTACAAGTTGCTGTTATGAACTTCATGCACGCTGATCAGCCTGTAACTGTTTTTACATTGATTTTTGGTATGATTTTAAATCCAGCCCTCAGTGAGTTGATGATTTTGGTTTCCATTGACTGTTTTGTTCTTAACAAATTATAGAATGTATATAAATAAAGATTTTCAAATTTTATATTTCATTAATTGAGATCCAATGTGCGATTTAAGTGTTCCCTTAAAGGTCCCGTTCTTCGTGTCTTTTTGAAGCTTTGATTGTGTTTACAGTGTGCAATATAACATGTGTTCATGTTTCGCGTGTAAAAAAAAAACAGTATTTTTAACACAATTTACTTATCTGTATACCGCTGTTTTCACTGTCCTGAAAACGGCTGATGACTTCCTTTATTCTATGAAGTCCCTCCTTCAGAAATACGTAACGAGTTCTGATTGTGCCAGCGGTTCCCGTGTTGTGATTTGACAGCAGTTTAGCGAACGTAGCACGGTCCTGTGTTGTGATTCGACAGCAGCTTAGCGCACGTGGAAAGGTCACGCCTCTTAACGGGAGATATATATGCGCTTAATGATCTCTACAGCGTCCCTGGGAAAGCCAAACAATGGTGATTTGACTCCGGGATGAAAATAACAGCGTCTCGACGACATGGCGACAAACACACTCAAACGCAGCACTTCCTTTTCTCCACGCGACACGTTCTCTTCTCCACGTGGGACAGCAACAAGACCACACCCCCTTTTTCCGCGTAGTCCTGACGTCATTTATGTAGGAAGTACCAGGATGTAGTCCAAGCCAGCCGTTCGCTGTAGGCTTTGAAAGGGAACTACTGTTAGATAAAATATCTCGCTTGGCATTGAACTTTGAGCTTTATAATTTTACAGGTATTATTTATGCTCTAACAGCAACATTACACACTAACTAAAGTTTGAACAATGGGATCACGAAGAACGGGACCTTTAATATTTCTGAGCAGCGTATATTACAATGTGTTTGGTTCAGTTAAACCTTACATTATAGGGACAAAATGTCCCCACAAAGATGGCAATATCCAAAATCCATTTTTGGTCCCCATGAGGAAAACAGGAAAACATGTTTTTTGAAAATCTAAAAATGCAGAAAGTTTTCCTCATAGTACAGAATATATAGTACAGTATAAAAATCATTGTCTATGGAATGTCCCGATAAAACATAATAAACCCAAAATACATCATTACAGCATCATTACTCCAGTCTTCAGTGTCACATGATCCTTCAAAAATCATTCTAATATGCTGATTTGGTGCTTAAGAAACATTTCTCATTATTATCAATGTTGACAACAGTTGTGTTGCTTAATATTTTTGTTGAAACCATGATAATTTTTTTTTGATGAATAGAAAGTTCAAAATAAAGCATTTATTTGAAATAGAAATCTTGTGTAACAATATAAAAGTCTTTACTGTCACTTCTGATCAATTGAATGCATCCTTCCTTTCTCAAAATAAATCTTACTGACACCATATTCTAGGTCATCAACCGAATCAAGATTCCATCACAGCTTTACAGGAGCAGAGAATGTAGTAAATTTGTGACTTTTGTGACTTTTACTGGAAGTAATGAGTATATGAACAAACTAGAGGACAGCTCTGATTTGTTTACTGTATGTAAACAGAAGACAGAAATACAGAATTGATGGACAGAGTTCCATTAACCTACCAGTGTCGCTCTCTGTAGTGTTCATCATGGACTGAAGCATCGAGAGGTTTCTTGTGTCAGTGGTGACGTGCGCAGTATGCAGGAGTCTAAATGTTCCCATCTCCTTCGCCCGCCCTCTACCCAGACTTGTCGAGTCACTGATTCTGTCTTCTGCTACAGGTGGGGAAAAGGAGATTAGCAAGAGGTGATTTTTAGAAAGAGCTAAATGAGTATGCACAAGAATGCATCTCAAACCCTTCTTCCTAAGATGACATAAGGGAATTGCAATACAACACAACAGCGACCACCCACTTTTTAGTATCCACATTTCTCTCTTCTATTTTGAAGAATGTTGGTGACCAGACTTGTATGAACAAAAATATCATTCACAGAACAAAGAAAGTCATACAGTTTTAGAACAACATGAGTCATAAAAGGAAGAAAATTATTTTTTTTTATTATAAATTGAAAAATAAATGCACATTACAGAACATTTTTCACCTTGCTGTCTGACCTAACGCTTAAAGGTGCAGTAAGTGATTTCTGAGAAACAAACACACTCCTACCCCTCCCTTCATTGCTCTGCCCCCAAAATAATGAATGCAGACAACGACCAATTCCTTCTACAGACTGTGTGATTTTGGCAATCCTATAAGATCATTACAAATCACACTGTACAACATTGATCTAATAAACTTGGGTATGACTGTACGATGCTGACACCTATTGAATCGTAGGCTATGACGCAAGTTAGTATAGAAGAATTAAACGCCATTCGCTTGCGCTAGTGGTAAACAAATAGAGCAAGATGAATCGCACTTTGGCAATTGTGGTTTTTATGTGTGCTGAAAAAAGAGGAGGAAGCGAAAGAGAATATGATTGCGGTCATGGCAAGGGAAAAGAGGTCAACTTGGCATGCCAATTTTTCAAATGGAGCGTGAGGTAAGTAGGTTAAGTTTTAGCGCCATGTCACCTTGATCAATCTGCCATTTCATGTTGCATTTTTATTGGCTAAGAGGTAGACGTAGATCGTAGCAGCAAACACACTGTGAGATGATCATGCTAAATTTCTGATACTGTTAGAAAAGATTGCAGGCTATCTTTGGTCGCAAGACCATGACAACAGTCGTCTTTGAACCTCTCTCCCTGTACGATGTAGGACCACCATTTAGGAGCCACGGCCACAGAAATCGTCATGATTGGTCATCTTTCACCTGGGACAACCCAAAACCGTACAATGTGTACCAGGCATAAAAGCTGGTGCATCAGACAGCTTTCGAAGTATGAATGAATCAGCTGTGATTCAATAACAACAACAGCAGCATAAAACAACATATCTTGGTTCTGTGAAACAGCAAAACCAATGTTAACCAGTGCAGCCTCAGCGACGTTGTGCTTTTTCAGGCCTTCACGCATGTCTCTCTAGTGCTGTAAAGCTTATTGACCCTTTCATGCATAGTGGCCACTACAGTGGACATATATGCATCCCTAATAGGGATGCCACAATTCTCAATATAATATTGAACCGTTCGGTACGGCATTCACGGTTCAATACGTGCTTGTGAATTATTTTACATTTAAATAATTCTTTTTCTACACATTCTATCTATTTGCCTCCATCCCAATACTGAACAACGCGACATACATTCACATCACATGTTAGTGGTAGATTTATACTCACGGAACACTATAGTTATTCACAATCACGAAAGTTCATTATTTGCATGCGTTTTAAAGCCTTGCCGGTTAAACATGTAGCGAATTAGCTCTGAGGGGAAATATTAATAATTATTCATAACTCCTTATGATTATTCATTATGATTAATTATGAATATTCAAATCAATTAAATATATTAACTTGATGTAGCTACATTAAAATTACAATCAATCAGTTCGTCCTATGGATGTTCAGTATTGATTATTAATTAGTTCTTAGAAAAGGATATTTTTCATGGCTACAGAAAAATAATTATTTCTTTTAATTTATGTATGCGCCTATAGAACACGTAGCAAGATCGATCATTTAAGGGACAATTTGTTTTCAGGACCAAACATATGTTGTGCACAAACTTTATTAACTAAATCACAGAACAAGACTACACCTAAAATGAAACATACATACACAAACATACATGACAAGAGTTAAGGTTAAAGTGGTTGGAAGGGAAAGGGTCAGAATAGATGGATGCATTTATGCAGAGAGTCTAACCCTTGTAAAGAACCATCTTTAATAAACTCCTTTGTTGGAACAAAGGGGTTTACAGTTTTACTAACTACACAGCGATTTCTGTTTCGTACTTTACTTGCATTTAGCCTGAGCTGTAGAAGACCGTCCGAGGTGAAATCGCAGGAGAAAGCTTTGACGGTCCCGTCCAATGGTATTGAAGTTGCGATAAATTTCTTCTGCATCGATTGAAGACGTGTGACGTGTCCGCGAGGCAGAAGAAGAGAGGGAGGATCTCTGAGAGCTCTCTTTTTAAGGTCGGGAAATAGTCCCACCCTTTGGAGGCAGGCTTGACCAATGAGATTGTTGGGATTTCCAAGCGGGAAATTCCTCTGGAGAGTTTTATTGCTCTTTGTTCCAAGCCTGAAATCGATGAGTCTGTGCTCAGGTATACTCTAATTAATGCAACAAACACATATTGCTTTGTACAAGGACATGACATACGTGGAAGTGGAAGTTATGAAGCGTGCATTAATTTGATAGGAGACATGACATATATGAGGTTACATGAAATAGTAAGTCGTTCATAGGACATGGATACATAGGGAATGCAATGATAGGGAACACATTACAAGAGAGTTATATGTGTACATACAATGTCCTGGGGTGCATGTTCATTTATAGACAATTTGTCTATAACTTGAGGCCACAATGTGTGTTTTACAGGCTTTGTTTCTTTAGTTGGGAACTTTCCATGTGGCCACATTCTTTTGGGGCCGTAAAACACCTTATCAGCTGGTTTCCATGGTAACGGAGGGTCCTTCTCTGTTGTGTTGGGGGGAGCGTCCGTTCCTAAGCACAATGCCTTTAAACATATTGGTAAATGTAACTGGCAAACATGTGTCTGATTTTGCCTCAGTCGCTACAACATTTCATTCACGTGCTTATGCACATGCGCTTTTCCAAGCGCGCACACTAAAAGCCTGTCAAACACGTGATTACTGGACTAAGTAGTGTTACTGCGCTAATACTGTCAAATACACACAAGGTTTACATAAACACATTCGGTATATTAGATGTGTAGAGGTCTTAAATTGACAGCAGCGCAGCCTAGTGAACACACTGCAGTCCACCTCTAAAATTGTGTCATTATTTACTCACTCTAATGTTGTTCCAAACCTGTATTCATTTCTTCTGTTGAACACACAGTTGAATACCAGACAAATGATGGTAGCCATTGACTTCCATATTATTATTTCCTACAATGGGGACCAGCAACTGTTTGGTTTCCAACATTCTTCACAATATATCAGGGTATCTGCAGGTTTCACCAAGTCAAATTTAAGACTTTTTAAGACCTTTTCAAGACCATTATGAATTAAATTTAAGACCTATATCACGCAATTTAAAAAAAAAACGTACAAAAGGAAATGCAGAATCACAAAATTACTTGCAAAGCAAATTAATTTATTCAAATTGAACAAAGTATTAGTAATCTTGCACTTCCTCATAGCTCAATCCCACCAGGATTAATATACAAACACACTACCGGTCTAAAGTCTGAGAACGGTAAGATTTTTAAATGTTTTTACATTCTGCTCACCAATGCTGCATTTATGTTATTAAAAATACAAAAAGCTGTAATATTGTGACAGTTCTGTTGTGACTGTTTTCTATGTGTATATATAGTAAAGTGTCATTTATTCCTGTGATCAAAGCTGAATTTAACATCATTACTCCAGTCTTCAGTGTCACATGATCCTTCACTAAATCACTAATCATTCTCATATGAGGATCTGATGATCAACAAACATTTATGTTTATTATCAGTGTTGAACACAGTTGTGTAAAACATTTTTTTTGGATTCTTTGATGGATAAAAAAAAGTTAAAAAAAAAAAAAAAGATTTCTGAAGGATTATGTGACTCTAAAGTCTGGAGCAATGATGCTGAAAATTCAGCTTTGAATCACAGAAATAAATTCTATTTAAGATATATATTGAAATATAGTTATTTTAAATAAAAAAATAAAAAAACATATTCACAATAATACTGTCTTTGCTGTATTTTGGATCAAATAAATGCAGCCTCGGTGAGCAGGAGAGACTTCTTTACAAAACATTTTAAAAATCGAACCGTTCTCAAACCTTTGACCGGTAGTGTGTGTGTATGTATATACATTTTTTGTGAGATCAAAATTACTGATTTTGTGATGGTCATTTTCAGAAATGTGCATGTTTCTTTTTTTTTTCATAATTAGGATGCCACATTTACCATATCATTATATTAGATGCACAATAGTCACACATGGCAATAAAACAAACAAAATGCATGAATCTTGTTTGACAATAGGACAAATAAATACAACTTAAATATACAGATACAAACAGTGCTTTAAGTTTAGGGCTACTGTTTGTTTTTCCCCGTTGTTGTTGTTTGATTAATACTAACGACACAGGCAGGAGGGGGTATAGGCTCGGCTATATTGGGTTGCTTTCACTTTAAGACCTACAGTAATGATGAGCCCATAGATATGGATATGTATGAATATGCCTAGATTCGGTTCACTCGCGCGAGCGCTGACCGGCGGCAAACGCCTGCAGAATCCGCGGCCAGTCTGACATCAGTCCGTGTGTCAGTAGCGAATGAGTTTGGGGTTTTCACCGCTTTTTAAACTCTTTGTTTAGTGCTATCGGGCATATCAAACTTTTATTTGGTCATTATACGAGATGGCAGGTGAGAAAGATTCGCCTTTGCTATCACGATCGCGTGAACTGGAAGAACTGGAGAACTGAAGCTGAAGAATAAAATCCGTTTGATGCGTCTGTGGTACAATCAGAAAGAGCCTCGCGCCAATAACATGAAAGCTGATTGGCTGCTATATAAGATGCATGTTGGTCTCTCACTAGCGAAAAAACGAACTAACAACACACACACACACACACACACACACACACACACTCTCTCTCTCTCTCTCTCTCTCTCTCTCTCTCTCTCTCTCTCTCTGTCTCTCTCTCTCTCTCTCTAAAACATTGCGGGAGCATTTCAATGAGCAATGGAGTAGCGTTACATGGACTTAGGAAAATTAAGACCCGTTTAAAATTATTTAAGACCTTAGAACTCAATACTTCAGCGAATTTAAGACTTTTAAGGCCTTAAAATTTTGATTTTGAATTTAAAGACATTTAAGACTTTTTAATATCCCGCGGGGACCCTGTATATTTTATGTCCAACGGAAGAAAGAACTTTTTTCAGGTTTAAAACAACTTGAGCGGGAGTAATCGATGACGTTTGAGTGAACTCTTAATAAAACAACAAAAGACAAAGAAAATCACTCACTGCTCTTGACTGAAAAACTTTAATACAGTAGCTTTAATAAGAATCAATGTATATTTTATAGTGAAGTCTATGTAGTAAAGTTTTAAGTTTAAAGGAACTGTATGTAAGAAATGTATCTCAATGAATCATAAAATGGCCCTGATATGTCACTAGACATTAAGAACTCATGTTAATTTCAAATACTTATATCACTGACAGCAGTTGTCCGGCCAGGATATTGTTATTTTAAAAGTGAAGTTGCAGCCCTCAACTGATGGTGATGTTGACATGTTGTGTTTTGGCCTGAAGCGCCACCTTCCACCTATCTACCAATCACAAAGTCAGTAGTGTTTCGGCATCGGGGTTACCAGCTCTAGTTACCACAGCTGCAGCTACAAACTTTTTGGAAAAAAGACCTCGTTTAGAATCAGAAAAACGCCATGACAATGTCCAAAATAACACAAGGATTTGTATAGGAGATGCCTTTAAAAGATGGAGATGGCTGAAAACTGAGAAATATTTGAAGACAGATGTCAACGTTGCTAATTTCCTCCTGGACAGGTAAGGTTCACCTGGCTAACTATGTTTTTGAAATGGACATTTCAAATATTCATGACAGTCGAACAAATTTATGCATGTTCGTGCAAAGTAACGTTAGGTTAGCGCATATGGAGGAGGTGGGTCGTTGAATTGAAAAGGTAACGTTAAGGAATTGTTTGGGAAATAAAAACGGTGAGTCGTCATTGCTAACATTAGTAATGCATTATCAGAGCCCGTTTCTCTGTCATTATGCTGAGACGCTGAGGAAAACAACATTAGCATGCCCATTATGGCAATGTGAAAACGTATTTGAGACAGTAGCCTAACGTTGCCTCGGTAAAAATGATTCCTCATTCGTTCTTCGCATATATAGTGGACAACACATGCTGCAAGTTGACCTGTATGACACATAGTGACACATTGTGCTTGTAACTTACTTACGTTAATGACAGATACCTACCTTTACAAGTTAGACTAACAGCTAACTTAATGTTCTAACAATGTACTGTCACATACGTGCTTTCATATTTACGATTATATTTGGCTAAATCACCCTTAGTACATTTTTGCGATACATAATTACTTCACAAAACATCTCTCATGAAGCATAAACATAATTAACAGAAGAAAAAAAAAATTGCTGTATAGGACTCGTCACTTGCCATTGGAAGTTCCTTGTAGCAGCCTACGTCCCTGCTGGATCCTGCAGCCCAGAGCAATATAATATAATATAATATAATATAATATAATATAATATAATATAATAATTATATTATATTATAGCCATATAATAATTTTCAACAGCTCTGCTGCAGCCTATCTGGCAACCTCGAGTCAGGGGGGAGGGGGAGAGGGGATACACCGCTCTACAGTAATTTGAAAGTGATTGCAGTACCAGTTTTGGCCACAATCAGGGCCCTTACATGACAACCAGACTATCCCCCTGGACTATTTACATTTTACCAGATACAACTGAGTTCCCACGGGACTTCAGCGCGAGGCTACTGCTTGCCGTCTAAAACACTATCTCGGTGAGTTTAAACAATGGTTGCTAAACGCATCTTGTTGTCTTGTAAGGGCCCTGTTCATGTTGGACAGACATTTTAATTGCATTTTGTGTCTGTTAAGAGGCACAAAGACACTCTTTATGTATATGCCCCCATAGCTGCCGTGTTAGCTGAGTGGGAGCTCTGGGCATTAACTGTAACAGCTCCGTGTTGCAAGCACCAATCCGGTTCGTTTTTTTCTTTCTATAGACAGTACTCACAAAGGTATAACGATCAAGATTAACTTAAAAATTCACAGAAGTTCTCCTTTAAGAAAGGTTTTCAAGTCTTTTAAGTAAAATAAAGAAACAGTATTGCAATAAAAAAATTGTATTTTTTCTCCTTAACCTCTTGCTGTTCCTAAGAATAGAATAACAAAAAAACACTTCTGACAAGGCATCAGAAATAAACCGAACCGAAAACCATGGTTAAAAAAACCGAGGTATTCAATTCAATTCAAATTTATTTGTATAGCGCTTATCACAATTCACATTGTTTCAAAGCAGCTTTACAGAAAGTGCATTTCATAGATGAACAGTAAAAATGTTAGTATTGTAGGTATGTATTGAACTGTGGACTAACTGTATTGTTGCATCCCTAATCCCTAATATATATATATATATATATATCTCTTTTTTTATTATTATTATTATTATTATTATTATTGAGAATATACACTGTAAAAAAATTCAGGTCTCCAAATTAAAAAGTTCTAGTGACTGGTCACATCAACATTTTTTATTTGGACAAATTTAATTTCTGTGAATTAAATAGTCAATTCACAGAAATTTAATTTGGCCAACTGAAAAATGACCAGTCACTAGAACTTTTTAAATTGGAGAGGCCTGACATTTTTTACAGTGTACAGTTTTTGAAACTTTTGGAATCACAAAAGGAATTTTGTTAAAGGTCCCGTTCTTCGTGATCCCATTGTTCAAACTTTAGTTAGTGTGTAATGTTGCTGTTAGAGCATAAATAATACCTGTAAAATTATAAAGCTCAAAGTTCAATGCCAAGCGAGATATTTTATTTAACAGAAGTTCCCTTTCAAAGCCTACAGCGAACGGCTGGCTTGGACTACATCCTGGTACTTCCTTCATAAATGACGTCGATAGAACAGTAGAACAGACTAACAGGGTTCCCACTCTTTCATGAACACCAGATTCAAGGACTTTCAAGGACTTTTTAAAGCACCTTTTATTTTAAATCAAACACAATAAATACGATAAAGGTGGGTGTGTTATTGCCAATATATCAAATACCTACTGTACCGGTGTCTATCATTAATGCAGTAACGCTAAGGCATATACTGACAACTAAAATGCAATTTCCAATGAGGAAAAATTTGCAATTTTACAAAATCCAATGAGGAAAGAGGCTGGTGTACAAGAGCGAGCGAGCTTTAAGGAGAGATGCAGTTTGCAGCACTCTTAATCCTGCTTTTAACATTTATTTCACACTAGTTTTAGTTTTCTTTTTTATAAATCATTACTTAATTAAAACATCAAAATATAGAAATAATATTGTATACATGAATTTTCCAATTAAATGAAAAGATTTCAGATGTTTACGTGCTTTTCTTCTTTTTATTTTTTGCGCAGTGATGAAATATTGCCCTTGTAAATACTTGCCAGCATTTCAGTAATGAAAGTCTAGATCTTTAAAATGCATCCAAATTACAGCAAAGCGCAACCATACGGTGGCCTGCAGGGGTCAAAAAGGATATAAACAGTGCATTTTGAAGTGATCTCATCTTGAAAACTCTGAGATGTGGATTCGGACGGCAATTAAATGACCACACGTCCTTGGTGTTTGTCTAAAAACAGTAGGTAATTCGGCCGGGGATTTTTATGCGGGTGTGGGAGAAAAACACTGACCTTCTGGATTTGGGCGGCAATAAAATCTCCGACTAGCCCCTGTCAATGATGAAAATACCTTATGACCCCACGAGAAACAATTACCATCCGAATAGGGCTCTGAACAGTAGATGGTGCTTATGGAACAGCAAAAATATATTCCTTCCTCCCGTAATGCTGTTTTGTTCTGGCTTTGGCAGCGCATGAAGGACAATTTTTGTAATAGCACCATGCTACTCTAACAAAATGCAGTTCATGCTTAATTCAAGCACTTTCAAGGACCTATGTTTGTTTTCAAGTACTTTCCAGGCCTTGAATCCATGTGTCTGAAATTCAAGAACTTTCAAGTACATTCAAGAAGCGTGGGAACCCTGGACTAACCTCCGCCCACAAGACTACGCGAAAAAAGGGGGCGTGGTCTTGTTGCTGTCCCACGTGGAGAAGAGGACGTGTCGCGTGGAGAAAAGGAAGTGTTGCGTTTGACTGTGTTTGTCGCCATGTCGTCGAGACGCTGTTATTTTCATCCCGGAGTCAAATCACCTTTGTTTGGCTTTCCCAGGGACGCTGTAGAGATCATTGAGCGCATATATCTCCCGTTAAGAGGCGTGACCTTTCCACGTGCGCTAAGCTGCTGTTGAATCACAACACAGGACCGTGCTACGTTCGCTAAGCTGCTGTCAAATCAAAACACGGGAACCGCTGGCACAATCAGAACTCGTTACGTATTTCTGAAGGAGGGACTTCATAGAATAAAGGAAGTCATCAGCCGTTTTCAGGACAGTGAAAACAGCGGTATACAGATAAGTAAATTGTGTTAAAAGTACTGTGTTTTTTTTACACGCGAAACATGAACACATGTTATATTGCACACTGTAAACACAATCAAAGCTTCAAAAAGACACGAAGAACGGGACCTTTAATTAATTTACCTATATAAACACTCCCAGTTTCATCTAATAATATATTATAGTTATGTTATATCATATTGTATAGGGGGCCTTTGAATATTGTGTTGGACAGTGGGGGGCCTTTGAGTAAAAAAGTCTGAGAACCACAGGTCTACAGAAAACAAAAAAATTCCCGTAAAACTCAAATCTGGGTCATCTAGCAGCATGAAATCGCAGTACCTAAAAGAAGTGTAATTAGTTGAGTGCACTGCTCTAGAGAACACCTCCTCTTCTCCCCCCACCACAGCAGACGCAGGCAGCTGGAGCCTATTAGAGTAGCTCACTTTGCCTGTCGGATGCTTGAGGGGCCACGCACAAAGCTTGGTGCTGCTCACTGTCAAAAATGTACAGCACATGACAGGATTCCCAGAAACAGGTACCTCTCTTCCCACTTCTTTTACTTTCTCTGCATTTGAAGTTAACCCTATAGCAGGGTTCCAGACCAGGTTACTAGGATTCATCATACCTTCTATTAATAGCTAAACTTGAACTGTACTCTACTAAAGACCACCAATGCAGAGTGTATCTCAAATGATTCGTTTTTTAAAAGACGGGTGCAACACATACAGGACCCTAAAGTTGTAAAATCAGCTTGTTCCTTATCTTGGCTGATCAAAGAATTATCCTGCTTGCTAGAGAGTTTAGTGATCACTTTTATGGATAGCCCTTATTTTATCAAAACATGCGGTAAAGGCTCAAGCAGTGGTGTGTTTGGATAAGGATGAAGATGAGGTGCATGAAATGTACTATACTTGGCTTTCACATCAGAGACTTTTTCCATCAACAGGGGCGAGATAAGCAACTTTAAAAACCTTGTTTCCGCCCGGTCTCGAACCGGGGACCTTTCGCGTGTTAGGCGAACGTGATAACCACTACACTACGGAAACACATGCTCATATCAGTGTCACTGCCATTGGGGTTTTGTGAGGCAACTGAGGGGGGGGTTTGGGAGTTGTGTTGAATGATGATTCAAATATTACACTGCAATACTTACTTACTCTGCAAGCTGTGGAAGGGGCAGAACAGAGAGAAGAGTCCAGTGTACATCAGCAGAGGGCAAGGTTTCTGAAAAATGTCCCTACTCTTCTAAACCTGAGGAACGGAAAATCCTGCATCAGTCTTTCTTGTGTGTAGTAGCACAGTGATTACAATTAATGTCCTTGTAGTTGGAGTTAAAAAAAAAAAAATTGATTGTGGAAAGAGGATTTCAGTATAGAATCGTTTTTGTTATGTGGTGTAGTGTTTCTGTAGTGTAGTGGTTATCATGTTTGCCTCACGCGAAAGGCGTGAAGTTACTCTAAAAAAGTTACTCTAAAAAAGTAATGAATTACTAGTTACATCTTCAATAGTGTAATTAGATTACTGTACAAATTACTCTCTCCAAAAAGTATTTAATTATTTTCTAAATCCTAGATCAACCTCAACTAGTATCTAAGTAATTTAAGGATTGACATGAAACGGCTATTTTAATTCATTCAAATAAATAATATAAAACTACATAAATTATTCGTATTAACTGACCACAGTATTACAAATGTGAAACGGTTACATTAAAACACGCATTTTAAAGTTAGACTTACATTTTTTATGTTAATTCCACTATTGTACTAAAGTAATTACATTACAGAAAAATAAATGTAATCCCTTACTTTACTTTTTCAACCGAAAAGTAATTAAATTACAGTAACTAATTACTTAGTAACTAGTTACACCCAACACTGGCAAAAGGTCTCGGTTCGAAACCGGGCAGAAAAAGTATGTGGCATTTTGAAACCAGTGCCTCACTGAAAATAGGTAGAAGACTTTTTTAAATGAATGGTTTAGCTCAGTGGTTCCCAGCCTTTTTTTTCAGGAGACCCCTATTTTAAACGGTCATGAAACTTAAAAACACAATATGTACGTTTCGTCGCTAGAGGTCGCTTATTCAAAAACAAGGGCGGAGCTTGATGACCACGTGAATGAGCGTGGGATCATGGGAGTTGTAGTCTTGACTCTTCACCTGAAATCATGCTACTAACAGCACCATGGGGATTTGTGGGACAGCTGAAGGGGCTTTGTGAGTTTAAATGAATGATGATTAAAATATTAAACTGTAATACTAACCATTGTATTGTGGTTTACTGTCAAACCAGTAACCCTTTTACACTCAAACTACAGTATTCTTGGTGACCCCTCGTAAATCTTTAGAGAACCTAGATTAACTTTTGCCACCTTGAGAAGCACTTCTAACATGTATTTGATTTTGTTTTGATTTTCTATCATGGATTCTACAGAATCGAGCAGATTTGGGATTGCAATGTATATATGGTTTCCGTAGTGTAGTGGTTATCACGTTCGCCTCACACGCGAAAGGTCCCCGGTTCGAAACCGGGCGGAAACAAGTTTTTATTTTATTTTTTTATAAGAGAGCCTCACTGAAAATAGTTCTTCAAGCAAAGTGAGTTTAGCCTCCAGACTTCTGTAGGTGGAAACAATGTGCACAATACACATACACACACACACACACGCGCATATTTAAAGGGTTAGTTCACCCAAAAATGAAAATTCTGTCATTAATTACTCACCCTCATGTCGTTCGACACCTGTAAGACCTCCGTTCATCTTCGGAACACAAATGAAGATATTTTTGTTGAAAGCTGATGGCTGAGAAAGGCCTCCATTGACGTTCAGTACATTTACTCTCACAAAACCCATAAAAGGCACTAAAAACGTCATTACAAAGTCCATCTAACTACAGTGGCTCTACAATCATTTTATGAAGCGATGACAATAGTTTTTGAGCGAAAAAAAACATCTAAATAACGACTTTATTCCACAAGTTCTTGTCTTCCTTGTCTGTCTCTGCCGTGAACTCACGAAGCACCACGACGCATGCGCGAGAATATGACGTAGCGCCGGCGTTCGGGAATCCATGAAATGCACACTTTAGTCCCATTCTGAGCTCTGCGCCGAGACCTAAAGCACGATCAATGTAGAATTCAACAGCTTAGATACGGCGCGTCTTCCTCTGCTCATTGTAAACAAATCTCCTCCTCGCTTCTGGGTCACGTGTCCGAACGCCGGTTTTGCGTCATATTCTCGCGCATGCGTCGTGGTGCTTCGTGAGTTCACGGCCGAGGCCTACACAGAAGACAAGAACTTGTGGAATAAAGTCGTTATTTTGATTTTTTTTTCCGCACAAAAACTATTGTCATCGCTTCATAAAATTATTGTAGAGCCACTGTTGTGAGATGGACTTTGTAACGTTTTTAGTGCCTTTTATGGGTCTTGTGAGAGTAAATGTACTGAATGTCAATGGAGGCCTTTCTCAGCCATCAGCTTTCAACTAAAATATCTTCATTTGTGTTCCGAAGATGAACGAATGTCTTACAGGTGTCGAACGACATGAGGGTGAGTAATTAATGACAGAATTTTCATTTTTGGGTGAACTAACCCTTTAAGATGTGCAGTTCAATGAACAAGCATTTAGTTGTACCTAAAGACAGTCTTATTAAATATAGTCTTATTTTTCTGTGGTTTACTCTCATTTGTATTCATTTAATTTTGCTAACAGAGTCATATTTGTTTTTATTTATATATTAAGCTTCTCAAACCAATTAACACAATTATATGATGATGAAGTCAAGAATTCATCTTACCTGCTTGGTTTATCAGCTTATTGCGCTGATCTCTGAGGTAAAACCGATATCACCCAAGGTCAAATCTGAGGTAAAATCTGAAGACTTCTTGCGGAAAAACAATAGGACAGTTACATGATGATTTAGTTCAATAAATCTGTATGTTGCATAGAACAAAACAATGTGAACTTTTAAGAATGTAAACAATATGCGTTAATTAACACAATTATATGATGATGAAGTCAAGAATTCATCTTACCTGCTTGGTTTATCAGCTTATTGCGCTGATCTCTGAGGTAAAACCGATATCACCCAAGGTCAAATCTGAGGTAAAATCTGAAGACTTCTTGCGGAAAAACAATAGGACAGTTACATGATGATTTAGTTCAATAAATCTGTATGTTGCATAGAACAAAACAATGTGAACTTTTAAGAATGTAAACAATATGCGTTCGTAATATGCCTCCCTTCTACAGCGAATGATTCACACCTCACTATTCAAATGCCGCGCCACGGAAAAAGCGAAAAAGTGCCATGAAATCTACCTGTGGTCAAAAATATATAGATTCCATAGTGTTAAGCACTACCATAGAGAATGAATGGGAAAAGTTAAACTTTTTTTTTACTTTAGGTTAAAAGTAGGTCTCCGGTTCGAAACTGTGTGGAAACAATATGTGGCATTTTGAAACCAGTGCCTCACTGAACATAGTCAAACTCTTCAAACATTTTAAGTGAATGTCTGAATGAGTGTGGGATCATGGGGGTTGTAGTCTTGACTCCTCACCTCCACAATGGCTCAATTTTTTTTTGTTATTTAAAGAGTGCATTAGCAATATGCGCCTAAAAGGCGGGTGCACAACGCGCATACACTCTGCTTATTACACACACAGGGACACGCAGAACCACACAAAAATGTTATTTTTAACATTAAATCAGTAAATTAACTATACTAAATGTAATTTAAATTAAATTTAAAAAAACCCAGTTTAATAGCAAGTTATTTTTTAACGTTTAAATAAGTATTATAAATATTAAAATGTCTTACAAACCTGAACAAGATAAAATACATGTACAGTGAATTATTGACAGATACTTAAAAACACCGCCACGGAAATAATGAAACAGTGCCATGAAATGTACTTGTGGCCAGAGAATAAAGGAGAAAAGTTAAAGCAGCACTAGGTAACTTTTCAACCTTCATAATATATTTTCAAGACTCTTGTGATGATACATCGACTTACAATAGGTTGAATGACACGTCTGCCATAGCCTGACGGGGTCTGTATCGTTTTTAATCGTACTTTTAAACTTCGGGTTTCGGGTAGTAACCCGAGAAAAAAAAGAACTACAAAATTCGACTGCTTTACGGCATATACGTCACTTCCACCATCACCCCCACTTCCTTAAATTCGGACTTGCGAGGGTAAGCCTATGTGTAAACGGCGTGTACAAGTTTGGTAGGGGCTACATTCTCGCAAGTAAATACATAAGACGTACAAAATCATATTTTAGGATACTGTAACGCGTGTGTCCGGGTGAAAAATACGGATAGCTCACTCAACGCAACTGAAGTCGATGCAAACACGGAGGCGATTGACATCAAATAGCCCGCACTTTATTCCCCGCGGAACCCCCACAAGAGTCCGGCACAAACTCCACTTCCGTCCACAGCATTACCCACCAAAACAAAAATAAATTAATGTTTGCAACAGAAGACAGAAAATAATCCGCACACATGGGAGCTCGAGGCGCAGTGCACACACACACACACACACGCACAGAACGCGCTCCAACCGGGGCGAACGCTCTTAAAGGGGCCACACTATTTTCCTACTCGTTACAATACCTAACATGTCTGTGATATTGTTTATTTGTCTTGCCTCAAGCTATAATGCAAATCGACTTTTCAAATTTGAAGATTCATCTATGGTAGCTTGATATTATATTGACGATATATGTTATTACCTACCACTCAAACATTGAATTGAAGTATCATATAGATTCTGTAAAACGGTAACCAATAGACTAGACTACTATAATGACGCTGGCTTGTTAACGTGAGCATCGCGATCATTTGGCGTTTGAAAAAAAATTAAACCCATGAAATTATATTCATATGACATGCTGAAACATATGCCACTGTACCTGGGATGAAGACATTTCACACACGACTCAAGCAGAACACCTGCATGTGAACTCCTGCAGTGTTCAGGGCTATCATAGCTGTCATGTCAACAAATGCACGTGCTATATGCATCCCCTAATGTAGGATGACAGCGTTTACGACAGTAGTAGAGGACAATACTGTTTCCCAACTGTAGGGGGAGCCCGAGAGCAAAAGTTACCTAGTGCTGCTTTAAGAGAAGTTAAGCTTAACCATTGCCCCCCGTTTCTAAACTGAAAGAATAACATTTCCTCCACAGATTCCCCCTCCAAAGAGTTATAAAAACTTGTTTCCGCCCGGTCTCGAACCGGGGACCTTTCGCGTGTTAGGCGAACGTGATAACCACTACACTACGGAAACACCTGTTACTGCCACTGACAATGCCATGCACATTTGTGGGGCAATTGGTAACTAAACCCCAGTGCAGAGCCTAACTCCACCCACTGGCAATATTTGAAAAATGCTGGAAAAGTGGGCAGAGCCCAGCGGAGACAAAGGGGGTGAACGGAGGGCAGGACTGAGCGGAGGGCGTGCACCTGAGACCCGCAGTAACGGATTGATTGACAGCTGTCTGACTCGCGAGTGGCAAAGATGGAAAATGACTGGAGTGACGCCAATAGCTTTGCAACAGAGTGGTCATTCTCCCCCACCTTCACCTGAAGTGGAGGGTGAATTGTCTGTAGACAGTGACCATAGACTGTAAAAAAATATGGACGTATTGTCCGTGACGTCACCCATAGGATTCTGATGAGCCGTTCTGAAGCGCAAAGTTGGGACGAGCTGGTCGTTGCCATCTTGGCAGCGCATCATCGTGCGTCACTCCCGGATAACAGAAAATGGGCACAAAGGGGGGACGTGGGCGGAGCTTAAGTGACGTGATGACTAACAGACAGCAGATAAATGGCTATCCACCTGTCACTCGAAGTGACCATGCCCTTAATTATGCAGAACTTTAATGCTTTATATAATGCAAATGAATGAGTTATAAACCCCCCCCCCCCCCTCACAGTTGTCATGAAGGGCAAAATATAGACCAAAACCAAAATTTGTCCCAGGCTGTAAACATGTTTTATTCTGCTGTAAAGTTGGTCATTTTAACATGGGGCTCAATGAGATTCTGCTCCCTTCTGGAGCCTGTCTCTAGTGGCCAGTCGATGAATTGCAGTATATATCACTTCCGTATTGGCTTCAAGAGAAACTGCGGGAGGTTGCCGCTTGACAGTGACACAGACCTTATCAATGCGAGCTGCTGGCTCAAACTGCGTTAACTCCTTATACCGACGATGCTAGCGAAGCAGCAGCGCAAGAGAGAATGAGACAACTGACCTAATCTATGAATAGTCAAATCCTTATACTGAATGCCACTAAAAATAGATCAGATACATGCGATGTATTTCCATTCAAATTAACTGAATCAATAAACAGCGCAGGACCAATAAGTTCAAAACTAATAGCCTATTATAACAGATTTCCTCAAATAAAAGGTAGAATATATACGGCCAGCATATTACGGTATTGTTGTTCGTTACCACGGCAACCACTTGCGTGTCAGGATATGAAAGCGCGTCTCATGTATGAAAATGATCTTCTGTACACATGACGGGCGGCAATAATATTGCAAGAAAAGCCTGACGTGTACTGACAACTGCATTATTTAACCGCATTTTCTTCATTACAATGTTAAAGCAAGTGTCAAGTAAGTTTCATTCATAATGTTTCTACTTCTTGTACTATGAGAGTTCATTCTGGAGTGAAGCCGTTCTCATCATGTGATTGGGGAAAACATTTCTGAGGGCGTGGTGAGCTCGTGCCAGGGGTGTGGGTAGTGAGCCGTTGGAAGAACCATCCTACGTCAAGATGACCTACAATGTCCAATAGGAAAATTCAACTGCAGTAACCGTTCAACCTTAAAGGCCCACTGAAGTGCCTTGGAAAGTGCAGCATTATTCAATGTGTTGACGTAATTTCCCCAGAAACGGCTCCAGCTGTAAGCAGCTCCTCCCCTTTTTTGAAACAGCCAATAGCGTTTCGTTATTACCACAGTTTGACTAGAGCCTTTCTGTTTTTTTAAAGCCAGTTTCCTCCGAAGCTAACCGTTTATCATCATAATCTCCTCCATAACTCTTTGAAATACAGCATTATGTGCAGCATTTAAATGGGTCTGATATGTTTTGTTGTCTGCGCCGAGTCGCGCATATGATCCGCGCTGTGCTCTCCTGTCTGTAGTCAACGGCTCTGGTCTAGACTATGTGTGTGTGCTGCAGCGGTGCGCGTGAAACTATCGTAAACCCAGACTTCATTTGCCTCAACTGAAAGCATATTTACACTGTCTGAATAATTTCCTATCGCATGTCTAGTGCGTTATGTGCCATTCACCATGTAGAAAATAGTAAATGGGTGAACAACTGACCGTTTTTAGATGCAGTTCAGGGTCTATTTATTATGCAGGGGGCGGGACTTCAGATTCTAGAGCGCATTTGATTGGACAGAAGATTTGATGAGAAGGTGAAGTCTGCGATGATGTCTTCTGTAAGTTTTGGATGCTTATATCTCCTTAATGCAAATTTTGTCATTGTTTTGGAACACACCAGCTTACTTATATCCTTAAAGGGTTAGTTCACCCAAAAATGAAAATTATGTTATTAATTACTCACCTTCATGTCGTTCGACACCCGTAAGACATTCGTTCATCTTCGGAACACAAATGAAGATATTTTTGTTGAAAGCTGATGCTCAGAAAGGCTTCAGACAGGCCTCCATAGGGATTCAGTGCATTTGCACTCACAAGACCCATAAAAAGGCACTAAAAACGTCGTTACAAAGTCCATCTCACTACAGTGGCTCTACAATAATGTTATGAAGCGACGACAATAGTTTTTGAGCGAAAAGAAAAATCAAAATAACGACTTTATTCCACAAGTTCTGTCTTCCTCTGTCGTGAACTCACGAAGCACCACGACGCATGCGCGAGAATATGACGCAGCGCCGGCATTCGGGAATCCATGAAATGCACACTTTAGTCCCATTTTGAGCTCTACGCCGAGACCTAAAGCACGATCAATGTAGAATTCAACAGCTTAGATACGGCGCGTCTTCCTCTGCTCGTTGTAAACAAATCTCCTCGCTTCTGGGTCACGTGTCCGAACGCCGGTTCTGCATCATATTCTCGCGCATGCGTCGTGGTGCATCGTGAGTTCACGGCAGAGGCCTACACAGAAGACAAGAACTTGTGGAATAAAGTCGTTATTTTGATTTTTTTTTTTCACTCAAAAACTATTGTCGTCGCTTCCTACCATTATTGTAGAGTCACTGTAGTGAGATGGACTTTGTAACGACGTTTTTAGTGCCTTTTTTTGGGTCTTTTGAGTGCAAATGCACTGAATCCCTATGGAGGCCTGTCTGAAGCCTTTCTCAGCATCAGCTTTCAACAAAAATATCTTCATTTGTGTTCCGAAGATGAACGAATGTCTTACGGGTGTCGAACAACATGAGGGTGAGTAATTAATTACATAATTTTCATTTTTGGGTGAACTAACCCTTTAAGGCTAAGATAATCATACTAAAAGCTAAAACACTTTATTTTGATTTCAGTGGGCCTTTAAGAGGGCAGCACTCCATATATTATTTGATACATAATGTTTACGTATACAGCTAAAAGCGTCTCCAAAGACTAAACTTAACGCTCAGAAGCGTCCATTTCCAATCTCAAAACAATTGGTTGTTCCTCAAAATCTGCATCTTCGTCAAAAACAGGCTCAAACATATAAGGTTGGATGCCTAATCTCTCCATTGTCATGCCGGACAGTAGATGTGTTTGCTATAACTGAAACAGCCAATCAGAGCAGAAATTACTAATAATGACCCTTCCAAATAATGCAAAAACAGACCATTTTTCTAGGGACAATTCCTAGGGTTGTAAATGGACCTGTAAAACCGTAGCTTGACAATGTTTGCCCTTAAATAAGCCACATACCCTCTATGTAGATATCAGAGAACAATTTAAAATATTGTTTCAACTCATTCTAGCGCACCTTTAAATACCCGCCATGGAAATGATGAAACAGCGCCATGAAATCACTTGTGGTCAAAAATATATTGTAATCCGTAATGTAACAATGAAACTGAACCACTTTCCCCCTAAACGGAAAAACATTTTCTCTACAAAACTTGTTTCCGCCCGGTCTCGAACCGGGGACCTTTCGCGTGTTAGGCGAACGTGATAACCACTACACTACGGAAACACCTGTTACAACCATGGGAACCACCCTGGGGGGTTTGTGGGGCAACTGCAGGGAGTTTATAGGTTATTGAAAATCTAATATGTCCAATTTAAAAACATGATTTGTCCAAACATTTATTTTTGCAATAAAGTGTTTTGGAATTGCCATGCTCGTTACATACAGAAAATAACAGACCTCTAACTTGGTAAGGAGTTTCTCACCTGCCAACTGTTTTTGCTGAAATATCGCCTCTTCTGTCGGACGGCCGTCGTTTAAGTATCAAATAAAAACGGACAAATAAAATGTGAACCTCGTCGAACCTGTTTCCTAACAACGTCTGACGTTGACATTTTACGTTGAAATCACGCGAAATCGGATCACAGCGGTCAGACTGAAACAGATTTCCAGAAATGCGCTATAATATCGTTTCCAAGCAGCTTTACAGAAATTCGTAATGGAATGTCTATATTGTGCTTTAACAAGTTTTAGGGCTGGGCGATA
This sequence comes from Romanogobio albipinnatus, assembly GCA_023566225.1. NCBI lineage: Eukaryota > Metazoa > Chordata > Actinopteri > Cypriniformes > Gobionidae > Romanogobio > Romanogobio albipinnatus. The sequence goes on along the minus strand of CM042254.1, from coordinate 22,661,674 downwards.
TGACAAATAAGCAATCATCCTGATTTATATAGGCTTTAAAGTGTTGTCCAGAAGAGAATTTCACCGGCGTCGAATTAGTACCTGGCCACATGTCAATGTCCATGGATCACTGGTTCTTTGGTGAGTTGTGAGCATCACTGTCGAGCCCAGCTGCCTTTAATTTAAGAAGATAACCGTTTTACTCCCGTTTTCGCAATTTTCCCCTCACGTTGCACTTGCAGGACGCTTCATGCCTGCTTGCCAGTTGCCACTCGGGCTGACTGGTGTCCTGGCGGGAAAGTGATGTCAATGCATACTATTGGTTGGATCTGGGCTGTTGACGTGAACCCTAGGAAAAACACCCGTTTACACAATTATTATTATTATTAACATCAATCGCTGTTTGCGATATGTTGCTATGCGTTTGCTGAGGAACATTTTTGGATCAAACCAACGTAATCAGTAAACTGTTTTTAGTTGTCATTCGCAGGCCACTTCCCCACAGCTCCAGAAAGGTGTCGTCGCTGATGGTGAACAGCTTTTAAACATAGATCGGAAAATGTTAAAAGTAAGATTACTTTTTAGGTCTCATTGTTATATGGCATATCTACTGTTCAGAGATGAACCCTGACAATCCTGAGTATGTCACATGATCATCGGAGAAGAAGAGAACTTCTCTGAGGTCTTCGGGAACAGGTAGGCCTACCTCTGCATTAGATAGTGATGTGCGCATGTCACAAATAAACATGGTATAAAATATGTGCTTCACAGTTTAAAGAAATAGTCTAGGTTAAATAGGTTTTCATTGGACATTTACCCCTTAGACTTCCATTGCAAGTGTAGAAATATCAATACACAAGTTATACATTTAAGAAACAACATTCCCTTGTTCGTGTTGTTGTCCAGGCTGATGGACCCCACACAGTGCCCATCCAACCTAAGCAACCCGACCAAGAGAAGATTGGCAGTGTTGAAGAGACTACACAACTGCGGGTCTCTCTACCTTCACAAGAGTCAAGAGTGGATCTCAACAAAATGATCATTATAAGTAAGCCAAACTAACACAAATTTAGCTAGATGTTATTTTTTTTAGATAAGGTCATGGTCCTTGTTCATTCATTTATTGCTCTTGAATCTTTAATATTGCTATATTAAAATGATAAATGTATAATTTTTTTTATTTGCACACACACACACACACACACACACACACACACACACACACACACACACACACACACACACACACACACACACACACACACACACACACACACACACACACATATAGCTAAATTGGCCTTGTGGCCAACATTCACTGATTTGACATTCCATCAGTAAGAGCAGAGGGTGAAGGTTGAATTAACAGAGCAATAGCACAGCTGTAGCCTACATAAAATATTGCAATCCACACAACATAATTGGATTCAAAAGAGGACAAATTGTTAGTGCTATAGCCAAATAACAAAGGTTATTTGTGTCAATGCCAAATGTCGGTTTCGGTTTCATTGGTGCCAACAGTGCAAATCTTGGGCTGTGGACAATCCCTGATGAGTCCACCTTCACTGTTTTTCCCACATCCATAGGAGTTACAGTGCATATGGAGAAGCTTCAAAAAGACATAACGCCAAGATTGTTGCATGCCCATCAGTCATGGTTTGACCTGCAATAGCATGACATTCCCTACTGTGCTGGAGGGGCATGTCACTGCCAAAGACTACTGAACCATTCTGGAGGACTTGTCCTGAGCAGTTAAACTGCCCAATGTTCTTCAGAAAAATCTTCCAGGTCCTGCACATTCTTCAGTTTTCCAGCATCTTTTGCATATTTGAACCCTCTCCAGCAATGACTGCATGATTTTAAGATCCATCAAGACTCAAACACAGCTATTAAAAAAGGTTTAAACATTCACTGCATTAAGAGCCGGAGGTGAAAACTTATTGAATTTGAAGATCAAGGTAAATTGTACTTAATTTGTCTTCCCGGAAACATGCAAGTATCTTCTGTTGCTTCTGAAGGGCAATACTAAATGAAAATGTTTTTTTTTTTTTTTTTTTTTGTGATATTTTGGACGTCATATCTTAATGCATCGTGTTTCCTTCTGGAGCATCAGTGAATGTTTCAACCTTGTTTAATAGTTATGTTTGAGGATTTTTCTGAGGAACATTGGGCAGTTTAACTGCTCAAGACAAAAAACAAGGGACTCATGAACAACCATCACAAAACAAAAAAAACAGCCGCGAATCATCCAGGGAACGACACACAGTATTGAGAATTAATGGGTCATTTTAATAAATTCAGCTATTTTTTTTTGTCTTGTGGACTATACAGACGTGCTCAAATTGGTTGGTACCCCTCCACAAAAAACAAAGAATTCACAATTTTCTCTGAAATAACTTGAAACTGACAAAAGTAATTGGCATCCACCGTTGTTTATTCCATATTCAATAGAAATCAGACTTTGCTTTTGATTGTATTCAACATAATATTGTAAATAATAAAACAAATGAAAATGGCATGGACAAAAATGATGGGACCCCTAACCTAATATTTTGTTGCACAACCTTTAGAAGCAATCACTGCAATCAAACGTTTTCTTTAGCTCTCAATGAGACTTCTGCGCCTGTTAACAGGCAGTTTGGCCCACTCTTCCTGAGCAAACTGCTCCAGCTGTTTCAGATTTGATGGGTGCCTTCTCCAGACTGCAAGTTTCAGCTCTTTCCATAGATGTTTGATAGGATTCAGATTCAGGACTTATAGAAGGCCACTTCAGAATAGTCCAATGTTTGGTTCTTGTTCATTCTTGGGTGATTTTAGCTGTGTGTTTTGGGTCATTATCCTGTTGGAGGACCCATGACCTGCGACTGAGATAGAGCTTTCTGACACTGGGCAGTACATTTCACTCCAGACCAGAATGCCTTGATAGTCTTGAGATTTCATTGTGCCCTGCACAGATTCAAGGCACCCTGTGCCAGGCGCAGCAAAGCAGCCCCAAAACATTACCAAGCCTCCTCCATGTTTCACTGTAGGTATGGTGTTATTTTCTTTAAAAGCTTGATGTTTTCGTCTGTGAACATAGAGCTGATGTGACTTGCCAAAAAACTCCCAGAAGGATTGTGTATTGTCAATATGCATTTTAGCAAATCCTATCTGGCTTTTTATGTTTTTCATTCAAAAGTTGAGTCCAGTCTGGGTCTTCTTCCATGGAGCCCACTTTTGCTCAAAAAGCGACGGATAGTGTGATCAGAACCTGACCTTGAAGTTCAGCTTGTATCTCTTTGGCAGTTATCCTTGGTTCTTTTTCTTTTTTGGCACTATCCTTCTGTTCAATTGGGGGTCGATTTTCCTCTTGTGGTCACTCCCAGGGAGGTTGGCTACAGTTCCATGGACCCTACACTTCTTAATAATATTTGCAACTGTTGTCAGAAGGACCATCAAGCTGCTTGGAGATGGTCTTGTAGCCTTTACCTTTACCATGCTTGTCTGTTATTTTCTTTCTGAGCTCCTCAGACAACTCTCTTACTTACTTTCTCAGGTCCATGTTCAGTGTGGTGCACACAATGATACCAAACAGCACAGTGAGTACTTTTCTCCATTTAAATAGGCTGAATGACTGATTACAAGATCGGAGACATGTGTGATACTAATTAAAGAAACAAATTAGTTTGAAATATCACTATAATCCAATTATTTATGATCTTTTCTAAGGGGTACCAATACATGTGTCCAGGCCATTTTAGAATCTCTTTGTAAAATAAGCAATAATTAATCTCTTTTCACAGCTTCTTAATTCTATGGCATACCAAAGGCATGCAAATATATGTGATAAAATAGCTTTTAATTTCATCACTTTTCAGGAGGAATTAAGCATTATTTTAATGAGCTGTAAAGGTACCAACAAATTTGAGCACATCTGTATGTAAAACTTTTTTTTATGTAAAAATATCTTATTCAGGACAGTACTAAATGAAAAAAATGACATGCATTTTGTATGATCCCTCTTATTTAACTTAAAATTATTCACATTTTCACAGATTCTGCAAGCGGTTCACAGACGTGTTTGACTTTTCATTAGTTTTCTCATATAGTTTGAGGTTAAAATTGCTACTATTGACACCTATTGCTTCAAAGACAAATGTTGTGACTGCACAAACAATGTGCTCTTTTTTCAGGATCAAGCTCTCAGGAACGGGATTCAAGGTGGCAGATAACTTCCCAAGGGAACTATGCCATAGCTGACATACACAAGTCTCGGGTAATTCCAACACAGTCCACTGAACACTTCCAGAACACTAACTTGCATCATACAATCATGCGTTAATACAGTTCTTTTGAATACACTTTCTTACCACAATTACTAATCATATCAACAGTACATTTTTACCCATTAGGATGTTGTAACTGTAAATTTCCCTTTTAAGATAAAATAGTTTCTTGTAGTTTGACAAAAATGTATCGTTGGGAGATACTTCTAATGAACAACAGAAGAACTAAAGAGTAAAATGTGTGAAAGTTCACCGGACCGTGTGCTGTTTCTGGCTGTGTGGCACCTGCAACTCTGAATGAATAGTAAATGAAGTATTGTGTCCCTTTTTTGGCTTAGAATTTGTTTTCAAGCAAGTGCAGAACTTCATCTACCTCATCCATCTTATTTGGTACAAGTGTCCTGTTAAACACAATTGAGCAGCTGCTGAAATCAGCAGAGAGAGACTAAGAATCCAAATGATTCATTGTTATAAATAAAGAGCTCTGGAGGACATGCAGAAGAGAGAATTTAGCTTTTTTTAATCTTAAATTCAAGTGTTTTTATGCACAAAAATCTCTAAATTGTTCTTTCAACATTGTTAACAGTATTAGCGTCAGTATAAATTACAAAATGCAAAAGAAAATTTGACATGCAGTTTTTATTGTATCCATAGGATGGCAGTAGAGTTTCTGGGATATGTGGTGGTTATTGTGGAAAATGCACTCCTCCTGCTCTGGACTTCTTGTTGAAGTTTCAGGTCTGCTGACAAACAGCAGGAAAGTGTGTGATCTCTTTCTAAATATTACTGTCGATTTTAAAGGGTTAGTTCACCCAAAAATGAAAATTATCCCATGATTTACTCACCCTCAAGTCATCCTAGGTGTATATGACATTCTTCTTTCAGACCAATAAAATCTGAGTTATATTTAAAAGGTCCTGGCTAATCAAAGCATTATAATGGCAGTGAATTGTTGTCTCGTTTATGAAGTCCATAAAAGTGCATCTATCCATCATATAACTGCTCCACACGGCTCCAGGGGGTTAATAAAGGTCTTCTGATGCGAAGTGGCGCGTTTGTGTAAGAAACATATCTGTATTTAAAACTTTATAGACTAAAATAACTAACTTCTGGTGGAAAGCCGTGCGCAATTCGACTTAGGGTGAAAAAGTATCCCCTGACGCGATGTATAGAAGCATAGCAAGCTTTGACTCTTCTCGCAGATGGGGCTGGGCAACAAACTCAAATCCTCCGCCATTTCTCTTTAAAGATTATCATTTTAGACTCTAATTCATGACCAGTGTTTTGTTTTGCTCTATCCTCTGCGCTTCTGCGTTCATCAATACGCATGCGTCAAGGGTTACTCTTTCGCCGTAAATCGATGCGTACGGCAATCCGCCGGAAGTTAGTTAATTTAGTCTATAAAGTTTTAAATATTGATATTTTTCTTACACAAATGTGCCACTTCGCTTCAGAAGGCTTTTATTAACCCCCCAGAGCCGCGTGGAGCATTTACTGTATATGATAGATAGATGCACTTTTATGGACTTCATAAACGAGACAACAATTCACTGCCATTATAAAGCTTGGAATGGATTAGCCAGGACTTTTTAAATATATCTCAGATTTTATCCGTCTGAAAGAAGAATGTCATATACACCTAGGATGACTTGAGGGTGAGTAAATCATGGGCTAATTTTCTTTGAATGGAAGTTTTAGTGTGTCTCTTGTAGACTCGTGTCTATCTGTGGCACTAAAGAAAAAGAAGAACTTCTTTTTCATTTGTTAAAAAATTTATAAGACTTATAGTTTCTGTAAGACTATGACCTACACTTGTTTTGAAAATGTTATGTATTATTTCTTAGGTGCCATACAGTTCAGTTGTAAGCCATAAGGATTTTTGAGATACCAGTATATCTTGGCATCTATGCTACTGGATGTGGTTATACATTACTGTTCAAAAGTTTGGGCTCGGTAAGATTATTTATGTTTTGTTTTTAAGTCTCTTATGCTCACCAAAGCTGCATTTATTTGATCAAAAATACAGTAAGAATAGAGTAAAAAATAAATAATAGAGCAAAAATAGAGTAATATTCTGAAATATCAATTTAAAATATGTATATAGTAATTTATGTAATGCAAAAATAGAATGAATTCCTGTGATGGCAAAGTTGAATTTTCAGCATCATTACCCCAAACTTCAGTGTCACATGATCCTTCAGAAATCATTTTAATATGCTGATTTGCTGCTCAACAAACATTTCTTATTATCAATGTTGAAAACAGTCTTTTTATGTTTCTTTGATGATTAGAAAGTTATAGATTCGAAAGAAATAGAAACCTTTTGTAACTTTAGAAATGTCTTTACTGTCACTTTTGATCAATTTAATGCATAATTCTGAATAGCAGTATTAATTTTTTTTTTTTTTTTTTATGTAACCGACCACAAACTTTTAAATGGTAGTGTATTTGGGAAATATTAATGCTAAAAGAATTTTAGTCATCTGAAAAGTCAAAGATGAGTTAGAATTTTGTTTTGTTTTCATATTATCATATTATATGTTAATTGCAGACTAGTGCATTTCATTTATTTATTTTAATCTGTTTTATTCTAAAATTCCAGAGAAACCAATATAAGCCGAGTGAGCCTAAATGAAAGAAACATTGTCACAGTCCGGATCACACAGTCTCTGTGTTTAGCATTGTTTTGGAATGGAACGTGTTGTGAACGTTGGAATTCGGACTATTTGGTGGTGCTAATATTACTGGTGCTAAGACACATCATTATCGTTCTGAAAAGGGTGCAAGTTTGGTCTCGGACTAATCCATTTAACTGAATATGAAAGAAATATTTACACGTTCAAGATTGAGATGTTTTTTTTTTAAAGAAGACTAGTTACCAAGGCTGAATTTATTTGATCAAAAATACAGTAAAAAATATAATGTGAAATATTATATTATTACAATTTAAAATACGTTTTTTTCTATTTTAATATATTTTAAAATGTAATTTATTCCTGTGATGGCAAAGCTGAATTTTCAGCATCATTACTCCAATCTTTAGTGTCACATGATCCTTCAGAAATCATTCTAATATGCTGCTTTGATGCTCAAGAAACACTCCTGGGCAAAAAAAACAAAAAGGGCCAAGCTCAAAATGGCTAAACACTAAGCTTTTAATTGTCTTAACCACCAATTATTTGTCAGGAAATGAGCTAAATTTAAGCAAATGCACTACTTAAAAAGCCATTGCTGACAGAATAAAGATTTTTGCAGAATATTGGAAGTTTGATTCAGAGTGGTTCAGCAGAGTTGCGTGGAGAGATGAATCACAATGAAACATAAGTTGCATGCGATGCTCCAGAGAGGTGTCTTTGAATATCTGGAAATATAATAATAAATGCATCTCTACGACAGTGAAGCATGGAGGAAGAGGTGTCATTGTGTGGGGATCCTTTTAGCTGCTGGTAGCTACTTCACTGTGATGCGTTGGAGTACAGGAGAATATTGCAGAATGAATGACTTGCTTCCCGCAATTGAAAAGTTGTTATCTAAAGAGGAAAGATGTTATTTTTCAACAAGACATTGCTCCTGCCCAAATTGCAAAGACAACCAAGAAGTGGCTTGAGAACAAGTCCATCAGGCTCATGTTTGACCTTGGTCAGAGTCAAGATTTGAACCCTATAATGAATATTTGGTCTCAAAATTCAACTCTTAATTTTTTTTTTTAAGCGGGGCAAGTGGAACTGGAACAACACTGACTCTTCTTCCTGTAAGCCGTCTGCAAGTAGGGGAAGGCTATTCCATGCGAAGTTACTTTATTTGCAGTGTCTGTGCAATTCTTGCTAATTTCCTGACCAGTGATTTGTGATCGAATGTTAGAATATTACTAATGAATTGTGATAGGCATATTTGTTGTGAGAATTTCATGAATTTACAATATGAACTTGTGTATTCAATGATGCACAGACATATATACTGACTTTATACTGTATGTCTTGATAGATTTTATGGATTAGGATGTGGTGTCTGGTAAGTTTCGCATTTTTCTTCTAGAAAGAAAGTACAGCTTATCTTCAGCTGACGACTCGCAGATCTAAAGAAGGCTGTGTAAAGACGAGACATGAAAAGTGAAGTGAAGGAGGCCTTCACAGGGGAGAGTCTAGTTGACACAGTCTCTGCCGACACTTCAGGGGTGCATTGTTGTCGTGTCTAATCGCAGGTCCACCATCTGATCTGGATACGGCCTGGATCCGGTAGACTACTGTAAACCTCGGGATAAACAGAGAGACTAATAATAGTGTAGATGCCATTCTTCTAATGATGTAACGAGTACATCAGGTGTTATGGGAAGTGTTCCCGGGTCCGTCTGACTTAGTTAATACAGCCTAACTAACATTTAACTGATTTGAATAAAAGAAATTGATCATGTATGCCATAGTAAAGAGATGTGTTTTTAGTCTAGATTTAAACTGTCAGAGTGTGTCTGCTTCAAGGACAATGCAAGGAAGACTGTTCCAGAGTTTAGGTGATAAATAGGAAAAGGATCTACCACCTGCAGTTGATTTTGATATTCAAGGTATTATCAGCTGGCCAGAGTTTTGAGACCGCAATAAATGTGAAGGACTATAATGCGTTAAGAGCTCGTTCAAGTAGTGGGGAGCTAAACCATTTAGTGCTTTGTAAGTAATAAGCAAGATTTTAAAATGTATGCGATTTAGGGCTGCACAATATATCGAAATTATCGAAATATCGCAAATGTACCAAGCCTGTAGCACTCCTCTCAGAAACTGAAGCCTCCACGCCTTGATCGCCCCCACACTCAAAAAAATCCTGTGTTAAAAACAACCCAAGTTGGGTTGAAAATGAACTAACCCAGCAATTGGGTTGTTTTAACCCATTGAATGGGTCGTTTTAACCCAGTGGTTGGGTTAAATGTTTGCTTAAAACAACCCAATCGCTGGGTTAAAACAACCCAATTGCTGTGTGTGACTCACCTGAGAGTGCAGGTGGTGGTCCCAGTATAGATCATAAGCCCCTCCCCTCCGTGTTTTCTAATGGACGCGAGACAAACTAAACAATCAAATTACACTTCAAATATTTTTTTTATAAAAGTTGGTTTGTGTCATTGTAGTCAGTTTTTATCACGATGATTTCATTTCAAGTGTTCGTTTTTTTAAATAAGTTTAGTTTTAGTTAGTTATTTGATACTATAAAAACGGGGGGTGTGACGTCATGATTGACAGCTTCTCTGAGTGAAGTTGTCAATGAGGCACTAACTGACTTTTTCTGGATTTTCGGGAGGAGACTGGAGCTTTAGCTTTGATTTCTACATTTCCATAACTGTTTATTTCACACCAATATAATGAATTGTTCTGCATCTGTGAGAGTGTGGGCAAGCTTTTTCCTGCTCTCTACCGCAAAGATTCTGGTCCCGAGATCACTACTGCGCAGACTCGGTCCCAAATCAAAAGATGTCAGCGGCATATTCGGACCTCCAGAGGCTTCAGTTACTTCAGCGGAAGCCAATGAAATGTCGCATCGTCCATATTTTTTTTACGGTCTATGAAATGTACATATCGCAACGGCACGCAATATCTGAATGATCTAAATGATGTTTCACTTCAACATTGTGAATAGTGTATATTTTAGGTCGACGCATATAGCAGAGAATAGACTGGGTACACGACTGTTACTTATGTGACTTGCTTGACGTTAAAAAGAGTTATTAAACACAATAACTTGCGAAAAACAACTCCTTGCAGTCTCATGCTGTCTGCTGTCTGACACACACACTGAAACGTGCGCACAAGCCGCCTCTCTGAAAGGGTGTGATCTCTTCAGTTCTGTTCCGTGTCTTGTTACGCACTAGAACTGTCAAATACACACACAGTTATGTCAAAGTGGCTGTCTTGATGAGTATTCATGTAAACATAGCCGGTTATACTCCAAGTGAACGATATCAGCTGGGGAAAGAACCCGAATGCGTGTCAATAGGATCCGTGCATTAGGTCTTAAAGTGACAGCCTGCTAATACAGTAAACCTGCCGCTGTCTGTCAAACAACAAAAGAACAAGAGAAAATCACTCAGTGCTCTTGGCTGAATAACCTTTGTAGCTTTATTATGTATCAGTGTATATTTAATTCATGTGAAGACTACGATTTGTAGTTCTTATTTTTAATAACAAAGATAAATAAAAATTTTAAAAAAAGAATTGTCCACCCCTAGTTAAGGTGTCTTTGTTTACCTGGATGTTCTTGATGTTAAGTTTTAGGTTGATATAACTATATATTACCAAGTCAAGCAAAGAGTTTTTGGTATTTAAATATTGGCATTACATTTTATGTTTGTTTACATTGATGTTAAAGGTCCCGTTCTTCGTGATCCCATTGTTCAAACTTTAGTTAGTGTGTAATGTTGCTGTTAGAGCATAAATAATACCTGTAAAATTATAAAGCTCAAAGTTCAATGCCAAGCGAGATATTTTATCTAACAGTAGTTCCCTTTCAAAGCCTACAGCGAACGGCCGGCTTGGACTACATCCTGGTACTTCCTTCATTAATTACGTCAGTCAGTAGAACAGTAGAACAGACTAACCTCCGCCCACAAGAATACGCAAAAAAAGGGGGCGTGGTCTTGTTGCTGTCCCACGTGGAGAAGAGGAAGTGTCGCGTGGAGAAAAGGAATTGTTGCGTTTGAGTGTGTTTGTCGCCATGTCGTCGAGACGCTGTTATTTTCATCCCGGAGTCAAATCACCTTTGTTTGGCTTTCCCAGGGACGCTGTAGAGATCATTGAGCGCATACATCTCCCGTTAAGAGGCGTGACCTTTCCGTGCAAGTTACGTGCGCTAAGCTGCTGTCGAATCACAACACAGGAACCGTGACACGTTCGCTAAGCTGCGGTCAAATCACAACACGGGAACCGCTGGCACAATCAGAACTCGTTACGTATTTCTGAAGGAGGGACTTCATAGAATAAAGGAAGTCATCAGCCGTTTTCAGGACAGTGAAAACAGCGGTATACAGATAAGTAAATTGTGTGAAAAATACTGTGTTTTTTTACACACGAAACATGAACACGTTATATTGCACACTGTAAACACAATCAAAGCTTCAAAAAAACACGAAGAACGGGACCTTTAAAATTATATTGTCAGATTTGTGACATTAATTTTTGCTAAAACACTGCTGGTCACTTTCAGAAGTTGTAGCAATGCTTTCTTTTCCCAGAAAGAATGTGAAACGCATAAATCATTCTCAGTTTTTTGAATATAATTTAAATAGATTTTACACACTTAAAGCAATATCGTATCGCATATTGAATATTGCATTATTTAACAAGGTATTGCATATTGCATTTTTATTCAATATCGCACAGCCCTAATGCGATGTTTAATAGGAAGCCAGTGCAGTGTTGACTCAACCGGGCTAATTATGCTTCCTGGTTCTAGTAAGAACTTGAGCTGCTGCGTTTTGGACCAGTTTATTTATTAAGCATGCACGGCAACCACCCAGTAGAGCATTACAATAATCTAGCCTTGAGGTCATGATCTAACTGTTCTGCATTTGTCATTGAGAGCATATGTCATAATTTAGATATTTTTTGAGTGGTAAAAGTGAGGAATTTGTTTTTGGTTGCATGGTTGGAATTAGATGGGGAAGGTTGTGAAATGAGAACTGGGAGACAACTGGGCACTCCAAGCTTTTTTGTACACCGTTGTCTGCCTCTGGTCTTATTCATTTTGCAAACTGTGGCAATGTATTTAATTGACTACAAAAAATTGAGATTGTTTAAGTTTCCATCAAATGTTGTGAATTAATTTATAGGTGTTCCAAATTTCAGAACACTTCTTTAGCTAGCAGAAGGCAGTTTTTTGGGTAGTGCAGTGTGTGATGTGATGTTTTTATCATTCTTTTTTATTTCTTCCTCAGCCGTGACTCTTTTATCTGTTTTAAAGCGTATTGTGTAATATTGTTGTAGCAATTTTTTTCACTCATAACTGCACTGCCATTATACTGTATGTGTATATTTTTTACTGTGTATTTATTAGGGTGATAATTCATTCAAATCCATTTGTACATTATTACTAATTGGAATATTGAAATATTATTTCGGTGTATTCATTATGTAGATCATTGCAATTGCAAAAGACATCAGGTCAAAAGACAAAGAAGCCATTTGTACTAAAACCCATTTTATGACATTGATATACCAAAAATATACTTTCCATAATTGGCTTTTGAGGAGTGGTGATATTTGATGCCTGCCTACTTTATAAGTCTGTTATATATATATATATGGTTTTAAGTAAATTATTAGCTGTGATTTATGTATTAATGTTGTCGTGTAGCATGTACCTTTAGTTTAAATGCATTTCAATAATCTAAGAGTAGAAAAGGAATTTTTGAAAACAGCCATTATCTAGAATTCTAGATAATAGAGCAATTTGTCCTTAAACTGTGTGCTTTTTTGAGTAATGCTGTATTTGTACTCTCTGAATGCCTGATTATTGTAAATGAATGGTGTGTGCATGTGAAGAAAGTTTTTTGTGAAGAAAGAAAGAGAAGAAAGAATGTGAAGAAAGAAAGAGATTTTTGGGGATTTCAGATGTGTTTTAAACATTATTATATACAAAACAATAAAAATAAAAAGATTTAGTTCATGATCAGATTTAGTTAACACATCATATGTGTTTTTCTTAATACTTAATACTTATATTATTTATTCTGTCACTAGTTGTAAATACATTTTAAATAACTATATTTGCATTTTTTTAATTTGCATTTATTTTCTTCTTATTTCATAAAAATGTTTACACATATATTTGTCTTTGTAACATCTAATTCTAAACAAACATAATAGCTGATTAAAGGGATAGTTCACCCAAAAATGAAAATTAGCCCATAATTTACTCACCCTCAAATCATCCTAGGTGTATATGACATTCTTCTTTCAGACTGTTATGATCCTGGGCTTTCCTTTCTCTCTGTCTCCCTCTTGTGGTCATTCACGCACTCACTCACTCATCACGCTCATCCCTACTCATTATCTCTCACAGCTGTTTCCCCTTCCCGATCTGTTTCCCCACCTGTTCTCTCTTTTCTCTTGATTGTCCCAGCTTCTTAGTCCCTGTCCTTCTAGGTCTTGTTGTCGGATTATTATTTCTACATATGAGAGACGTTGGTTTGTTCACCCGGTCTCGTCTCGTCTCTGACTGTGTGCAGAGTACCTGTTCGGCGCCTGGCTGTTCTCCCGAGGTCTTCCTTGACCGCTCACAGACGTTACAAAGAATCTTCCCTCTGTCCTTGTGGGATCCTGAGTTGTTCCAGCCTAGTGGCAGTCTCTGTTCTGGCTCTGTTTGCCTGACGTTTTTGTTCAGTTTTGCTCTTTGAGGACATTTTCCTTTTGCTCTATTAAAGACTGTGAATTGCATCCTCCCTGGTTTCTTCATCCTCCTTATTGTAACAGGCGAATAAAATCGGAGTTACATTACAAAAGTCCAGGCTAATCCAAGCTTTAGAATTGGATTTATAGTTTTTGAAGTCCTAATAAATACACAGTAAAAAATAAAGCCGAAAGTTTACTTTATAAAGTTTTAAATATAGATATTTTTCTTAAACAGACGCATCAATTTGCTTCAGAAGGCCTTTATGAACACCTCAGAGCTGCGTGGAGCACGTTATTTGATGTGCAGATGCACTTTTTATGGACTTCAAAAACAGAGCAACTATGAATCCAATTCTAGTACTTGGATTAGCCTGGACTTTTGTAATGTAACTCCGATTTTATTCATCTGAAAGAGGAATGTCATGTACACCTAGGATGACTTGAGGGTAAGTAAATTATGGGCTCATTTTAATTTTTGGGTGAACTAACCCTTTAAGTAAGAGGATGATGCAACAAATTTGTCTTATGTGCTTTTTGCACACTTGGCAAATTCTGATTCTAAAGTCTATAAAAGTCTTTGTTGTTCATACAAATATTATGTGAATGCCTCTCAAATAAATTCTCAGATATACAAAATAATTAGTTGAAAGCAGTATAGTATAGTTTGCGGTATGCTCACTTGATTTTGGGGTGAAATTTCACTGGATCTTGTTTTGTGAGATCCACACATCTTTGTCATGCGTCAATTTAGGTTCCTCTGCTCAGTGATGTGTCCTACACATATACACATATCATTTTTGGGTGAACTATCCCTTTAAAAATTTGAAAGGGATAGTTCACCCAAAAATGAAAATGTTGTCATTTACTCACCCTCACATTGTTCCAACCTGTATGAGTTTCTTTCTTCTGTTGAACACAAAAGAAAATAATATATTTTAAAGAATGTTGGCAATCAAACAGTTGACGGTAGCCATTGACTTCCAGGAAAAAAATACCATGGAAGTCAATGGCTACCATCAACTGGTTACCAAAAATCTTTAAAATATATTCCTTTGTGTTCAACAGAAGAAACAAAAGCACACAGGTTGGAACAATGTGAGGGTGAGTAAATGATGACACAATTTTCGGTGAAAAGAAATCTCTTTACTATACTTAGTTTTACAGGTGAAGCACCCAGAATTTGTCACAGGTATAATGTTTACTGTCACCATGACAAATTCTTACACAACTTCCACTAAACACCTGCAGGAGTCACAGCTGAAACTCTGCTGGATTCAAAGTGCCACTAAACCTCCTCAAGGGTGAGCATCTTTGATTAAACTAAACATGTGTGCTACTTAATATAACTGAATTCTTCTCTGGGGGAAAAAAAGAGTTCAGTAAACATTTGATAAATATTTAATAAGGTATGAGTTCTGTTCAACTCTCTCTATTGAAGAAGACTGCATTAAGATTTTGGCACTCAAAACTCTGCATTGTTTTACAAACGTTCATTGTTTTCATTTAGCTGAAAGGTCGTTTTGTGTGGCATTCAACACACATGCCCTTACAAGCTGAAAAATACTGAGCTTGCTCTTTGAGATCCACTTAAATAATGAACACCAAGACCTTCTCACAAAGTCTCTAAGTGTCTTTATCCTGCTGCTTGTTGATCTCCTTTTACTCTGCATCTTACTGAATAACAAATGCGATTAATCATTTAATCTCTTAGCAATAAGAATGAGACATTTGAAAGGGCTTTGATTTGATCAGATCATGCATTTCGAAGGAATCAAATGACCTACTCTTAGAAAAAAGGTTAATTTGGGTTATATAGAACCTTTTAGGGCTTCCAAATATAAAGCACCTGATAGAACCCTTTAAGGTTCTATATACAACCTTTACTCGTTGTTACTTTACTCTACAATTTGAGCAAACTTGTTTACCACAATAAATATATGCTTAGACCTAAAATGAATATTTTAAGTTGAAGTATAATTGTGTAATCAAACATATGCCTGTTCAAAACAACTACACTCTAAAAAAAAAAGGTTCTATATGGCACCAAAAATGGTTCTTGGCTCGTAATCATAGGGGAACCTTTTTAAGTGCTATATAGCACCAATTTTGGTGCTTCAGTGGTTCTTCAGCGGTTCTTCAGAGGTTCTTCACCGGTTCTTTGACTAAGGTGCTATATAGCACCGCTAACTATGGTGCTATATAGCACCGCTACCATATACAGAACATGTTAAGATATGGTGCTATATAGCACCAAAAGTGGTTCCTCTATGATTACGACGAAGAACCATTTTTGGTGCCATATAGAACTTTTTTTTTTTTTTAGAGTGTATGATCACCCATGGATACACCAATTTAATTTTAATTAAAAAAATGGTAAACAAACAGTAATTTAAAACATCAACACATTTGGAAACAAAATACATTGTAGGCTGGATAATTGTTAGCCTATAGATTACAATGTAGGTTGGATAAAACGCTTGTGTGTGTATATTAACATAACCACAAATCAATGTATAATCGAGACGTGAAATAGAAATAATACAGGCCTACATATTGTTTTTCTTTTGGTCAAACCCGTTTTTACACTGAGACTCAAAACTTTCGAAATAATTACACCGTTTATGTAAGTTCAATTAGAGAAAAGGTCTCAACATTTTAGCTACACAGGAATGTACCTGACATTCACTGGGTTTGTTCAAAAAGCACTGGCGTGTCCGGAAATGCGGTAATTTAATTCACAAGCTCGCGTTAAAAATGATGGGACGGACCGGGAGGGAGGGCGCGCGGCGATGAACATTTGCACAAATGCTCTCTCATATTAAGTCGGCGACCCGTTGCAATAGCCTACGCTTTGAGATAGATTTCCTCACGCTGTCATGTTTGGTCGAAGCATTAAGAAGAGAAACTCCAGCCGGTCGGTGAGTAAAGCGGTACGGGGTGTTTACCTTTTAAAGACTTGCATTTTTACGCACTGTTAGGCTACTTGACGCGCATCAGATAGACATTTAAGAAAGGGGCTCTTTGTTATGAGTTATTTGAACGGAAAGGAAAAGGCTAGATGTAATAAAACGTGCGCACTTTTGGAACTGCTCTGTGATGTGTGAAGTTATAAACAACTAACACTCAGTCAGTGCTCATCAGACAGGGTTGATACTGCAGTCCGAAGCGATAACAGGCGTTTCAAAACATTGTAAGCTATTTATTGTCAGATTCGCAAATGAGTTATACCCCACACATGTGGCATCAGTGCTATAATATGAAAATATTTGAGCAGACGTGTTTCTGTGTGAACTCTATTGAATGAGCACGTTTTTCACTCACTGAGACAAACTGCTTGTCTTTTCTGAAGAATAGGCTATAAAAAAAGTGAATTTGTAACCTGTGTGAAACGACTACTCACTTGGCTATTCTCTTTGTTTTAATGTAATTATTTACTTTAAAATGTACACTTTTGTAGAAATCACTCAGTCAAAATGGAATGTGACCACTGATGTGTACATGTATTGTAATCATGATTTATATGAGGGATATTACTGTAAACATGAACAAGTTGGCAAAACAATTTTTTTTTGTTGAGGCAATCAGTTTTTAAGTTAAGAAAAAAGTAGGCAGAATGTGCAGATTTTTATTTTGTAATCATACATTTTAATAGCTCTGAACTTTAAACTCATTCATACATTTAACTTAAAAATATCATGTAGCCTAATCTCAAAAAAAATTTGTAGTGGAAACTTGATTAGCTTTAACTAGCCAATAAATGCCACCTTGCTAATTGGTTACACAATGCTTTGGTAGCATTAGCATTACACTTGCTGAATGAGGACAGCAATAAAATACATTTCACATACCTGTTCTCAAACTAAGCTCATGCTCCACTCGTCAAACTCTTCTAAACTAGCACAACAAAACATTAAACACTATTCAATCTCCCACGTAATATTATTCTTGCACAAAAAAACATAACACTTAATTTTGGCATTTACTGTCCCTTTTGAGTGTGATGGCAAAGCATAGAAATCTTAGCCCAGTTTCGGTAAAATTTAAGTTAGTCTAAATTAAAAGAAACAAGTTCATAAGACTCAAAACAATGAAACAATTCAGATTACAATGAATGTGTCGGTTTGGAGAACTCAAAAGAAAAAGAAAGTTCAAAATACTCATGATGAAAAAAGTTACTTTGTTTGAACTAATTTGTTTAATTTCAGTTGACTCTATTCAATCCAATTAATTATTTTGAGCATTAGGGTTTACAGTGTATTAGGCCTACATTAATAACAGACCCTTTAAAATGTATATGTTACAAATATGGTAGCTTCTTCTTTATTATGACACGTTTAATCTGTTTCTTTTAACCCCATAACTGTCGGTGTCCCCTAGCAACTTAATTTCCAATCACATATTTTATCAATTATCATACATTAGGTATACACCAGGGGTGCCTAATCGCAGGAAAACGTGACTATTTTGGGTACAGTGCCTAAGCAAAATCTCATGGGAACTAACATTTGTGATATCAATTTTAAATTTGGAACAAAACTTGGATAGACGGATGGCTTTGTTTTTTTGTTTTGTTTTTTACAAAATTGTTTTGTAAAATATATATTTTGTATAAAATAAAAAAAATGTTTAGTGCATTACATTTGCTTTACAATAAATTTAACCTACTATAACTTTTTTACTTACATTTTTTTGAAGTGCTAAAAAAGAGACCAACCTTAGGTCTGTATTTCAAAGCATTCACGAAATACAACCCTTTAAGTTTGGATAGTGCATTTTAACGTCTATCCCCAACAACGCGGGAGCTTTTACCCATATATTATCTTTCAGAGGGACAAACTGAAATTAAACCGTTCTGGTCATGTGACTGTTTACACCCGCCGCCATGCAAAAATATTAGCCGTTATCAAGACATGCATACACTTACAACTCAAAAGTGCATTTTGGTCACGCACGTCACTCCGGTGGAATTTTATTTTTGCATCCTAAAATGACGCATGCCTGTTAAAAAACTTTAAAGAACACAGCGTATGAATTCTTCTACATTTTGATGTTCTGAATGCCATATACATTTGTGCTTTTATATAGCAATGTATTTTCCACAGATGTACGGCATAACTTGTGTTTATATGAAAAATAACTTTTGTATCTCTTGTCAACGTCTGTAGCCCACTGTGCTTAAAGGCCTAGAAAGAGGACAACCTTGTACCGTATGTGGAGAGCAGTGTCCTGGCTTTGTTCTGCATAAATGGAGGTGAGACGCCCACACCCACCCACCCAACAAACTTGTTAGTTCTACACTTACTTTTTATTACTTTACTTCAGGCATTAGGTAGAGAATGAGATGTTATGACTAATGATGCAGGAGAGTCCAAACCACATATTTTTGTGAATAGCAACAGAGTAGTTTTTTAAGTTTTGCCGTTGCTGTTTTGGTCAGTATTTGGATGGCATCAGCATTTTTTTATAAGTTCTTGAAATGTTCAGTGGAAATGTTGAAGTTCTTTGCCTTTAGATAGAGTCACCATAGGAGGATTCAGTACAATTTGAATAGAGCTGACAGTGCATGTCTGAGCCAGCAGGCAATTTGCAGGACCTGTATGCGCAAAGATAACAGCATACACTAAGCTAGCTATTCATGCTTTCCAGGACATTCAGGCTTCATATTTGCTTGGGCGATTCCAAAAGCCAACATTTTGTTTTTGGCCCAGAACTGAGTTGAACTGTTCTGCTGGATCACACTGTGAACCAGAGGATGTGACTGGTTAGAATTTGGTGGGGGAAAAATGTTAAAAGAATTAGAAGAATTAAAAAAGAAAAGTATAATTTTTGACCCCAACTAATACCTATATCAAAATTAATTAGGATAGTTCTCCCCAAAAATGAATATTCTGTCATCATGTATACCCCTTCATGTTATTCCAAACCTGCATGACAGTGAAACCCAAAACGATTTTTTTTAAAATCATGAAATGGTTATATTTTATATTTTTATACAATGAAACTCAAAATAAAACTTTCATTGGCTGGACAAAAACATTTCTTCAAAATATCTTATTTTGTGTTATTCAGAAGAATTTAAGTCATACAAGTTTTTTTTTTTTTTTTTTTTTTGTGCACTATCCATTTACCTTCAACAAATGAGGCATTTTCATAATGTAAATGGGTATATGAATTAATTTGTTGCACTTTTAATATGTAACTTCTAAAGTTCATGTTTAAATGTGACCCTGGACAACAAAACCAGTCATAATTTTCTGAATTTGAGATTTATACATTATTTGAAAGCTGGAAAGCTTTCCATTGATGTATGGTTTGTTAGGATAGGACAATATTTGGGCAATATACAACTATTTAAAAATGAGGGTGCAAAAAAATATAAATATTGAAAAAATCACCATTAAATTTGTCCAAATGAGATGGCGGCGCGAGTAGATCCTGAACTTTTTAACTGTAACGTCCTAATCTTCACGGAAACCTGGTTAAACAGCGGAATACCGGACACCGCTATTGAGCTAGCGGGACGCCACACACTCCGGGCAGATAGAACATTAGATGGCTCCGGGAAGAGTAGAGGGGGTGGATTGTGCATTTACATTAACAAAGCTTGGTGCACAAACTCTGCTATTGTTGGGAGTCATTGTTCAGCTAACCTTGAGTTTCTCATGGTTAAATGTAGACCGTTTTATCTACCGTGGGAGTTCACTTCCACCATTATCACTGCGGCCTATATTCCCCCGGATGCTGATGCCAAGCTTGCTATGAAAGAACTTCACGCAGCCATCAGTAAACAACAGACTGATCACCCGGAAGCTGCGTTTATTGTTGCAGGTGACTTTAATCACTCTAACTTAAAGTCAGTGCTACCCAAGTTTCACCAGCATGTTTCCTGCCACACCAGAGGAAACAAAACCTTAGACCATGTTTACTCAAACATGGCTGAAGCTTACGTTGCAACACCCCTCCCCCACCTGGGACAGTCAGACCACCTCTCTTTGTTCCTCACCCCCAAATATGCACCCCTCATCAACCGTGTGAAGCCATCAGTGAAGACCATCAAGGTGTGGCCTGTGGGGGCAGATTCCACACTCCAGGAAAGGTTTCTAAACACAGACTGGAGTATGTTTGCTTCTCAAGCCACCAGTGGCGCTCACGCGGACATTGACTCATTCACCTCCTCTGTATTGGACCATATCAATACCACCATTGACAGTGTTACAACCCAGAAACAGATCACCACATACCCAAATCAGAAGCCTTGGATGAACAGGGAAGTGTGACTCCTGCTGAAGTCACGCAATACTGCCTTCAGATCAGGTGATGCACAAGCCTACAGCACATCCAGAGCAAACCTGAAGAGGGGCATCAAAAAGGCCAAGCACTGCTACAAGCTAAAGATAGAGGGACACTTTTCCAACTCTGACCCTCGACGCATGTGGCAGGGCATTCAGGCCACCAGTGATTACAAACCCACCCGGTCCACCCCCGCAGCCACTGATGTCAACTTCCTGAACGAGCTAAATTACTTTTATGCTCGTTTTGAAAGAGACAACAGAGAAACTGCCACCAAGCTCAAACCCTCAGATGACCACCCACCAATCACACTCTCCTCCACAGATGTCTGCAAGGCACTGAGCCGGATCAGCGTGCACAAGGCTGCTGGACCAGACAACATCCCTGGACGTGTTCTCAGGGCATGTGTGGAGCAGCTCGCTGGGGTTTTTACAGACATTTTCAACCTGTCTCTTGCCCAAGCAGCTGTACCATCATGCTTTAAACGCACTTCCATTGTGCCAGTGCCGAAAAGCTCTAGCCCGAGGTGCCCTAATGACTACCGCCCTGTAGCACTCACACCCATCATTATGAAGTGCTTTGAGCGGCTGGTCCTGGAACACATAAAAGACTCTCTACCATCCACATTGGACTCACACCAGTTTGCCTACCGCAGCAATAGGAGCACAGAGGATGCAGTTTCCATGTCACTGCACTCTGTGCTCACCCATCTGGACAATAAAAACACTTATGCACGCATGCTGTTTGTTGACTTCAGCTCAGCATTCAACACTGTCATCCCATCCAAGTTAATAGCCAAACTTGGAGACCTGGACATCAACACTTCAATGTGTAACTGGATTTTGGACTTTCTAACTGACAGACCCCAGAATGTTCGATCAGGATCCACCTGCTCCACGTCCATCACACTCAACACTGGTGTGCCACAGGGCTGTGTGCTAAGTCCGTTTCTCTACTCCCTCTTCACCTCCGACTGCAAGCCTGTGTATGGATCTAATTCCATCGTCAAGTTTGCGGACGACACTACGGTGATTGGTCTCATCAGCAACAACGATGAGACTGCCTACAGGGAAGAGATCCAGCACCTGGCCACATGGTGCACTGATAATAACCTGCTCCTCAACACGACCAAAACGAAGGAGCTCATCGTGGACTTCAGGAAAGAGTCAAGAGGCACACACGACACCATCCACATCAATGGAATGGCCGTTGAGCGTGTCTCCAGTTTCAAGTTCCTGGGGATCCACATCTCGGCGGACATCTACAGCCTGGTCAAGAAGGCTCACCAGCGCCTCTTCTTCCTGAGGACACTGAGGAAGAATCAGCTCTCCTCGGCTATCCTGGTGAACTTCTACCACTGCGCAATAGAAAGCATCCTGTGTCGCAGTATGGTATGGGAGCTGCTCTGTTGCGGAGCACAAGGCACTGCAGCGGGTGGTGAAAACTGCCCAGCGCATCACAGGGACTCCACTGCCTGCCATCGAGCACATCCAGAGGAATGTGGGACTCCTCTCACCCAGCCCACAGACTGTTTTCTCTCCTGCCCTCCGGCAGGCGTTTCAGGATCCTCCGGACCAGGACCAGCAGACTTAAGAACAGTTTTTTTCCCCCAGAGCTGTCTCTTTACTAAACTCAAACCCCCGTTGATCCACTCACTCATAAACTGCTAACTCTCCTACCTCACATCTGCCTTCACTTTATTTGCACTACCCACTGTTTATTACAGTAACAACTGTTTACTTATGCATTTTTCACCACCATATCTTAACTGGATTATGCTCATTTGCACTGCCGACTGTATTTATAGTACCAATGTTTACATTTACATCTTGCACCGTACTTCTAACTGTAATATGCAACCACTTTCCACTGCACTTTTACACTTTTTTTTCGGATAGCTCTGTCCATAATTTATTGCACTACCCTAATCCACTGCTATATTCCTCATATTAGCCTAACATATTATTGTATACCTCTATCTGTAAAATTCTGTTTAAAGTAATAGCCATCTCTATATTATATTCACTGTACATATTCACCTGTAAATTCAGTTCTGTTTATAGTAATAACCGTCTCTCTATTTATACATATTTATATATATATATTCAGTACATTTCCATGTCCTGCACTTACACAACCACTGTATATCCTGCACTTGCTGCTATTGCACTTCTGGTTAGACCTAAACTGCATTTCGTTGCCTTGTACTTGTACTTGTACTTGTACTTGTACTTGTACTTGTGTAATGACAATAAAGTTGAATCTAATCTAATCTAATATTACTACTACTAGGAAATTTACTAAATATCTTCATGGAACATTATCTTTACTTAATATTGTAATGTTTTTTTGCCATAAAATATTTTTTATTTTTGACCCATACAATGTATTGTTGGCTATTGCCACAAATATACCAGTGCGACTTATGACTGGTCTTGTGGTCCAGGGTCACAAATGAGAGGGAAAAACTCTGTCTAGACAAATCAGATCAACTGTAAGAGCATGTTGCCTTTCGCTGTTTGCTTTATAAAGAAGGCAAGAAAGTTTCTATAGAGGCAGGGGTTGCTGGGATGGAGGGTAAAAAGAACTGATCTGCCTGCTCTCCATTGCTGTAAACTATTACAGGGCAACAGTCAGCCCTGGAATGTGTCCTTAATTGCTTGTCTTTTGCAGTGCTACTATAAAACTAAAGGTCTTCCAGACAAACTTAAAGTGAACATTTGTAACATAGCTATTTTTAGTGTGTGAGTGGGAGACCTATGGCACACTATGGGGTCTCTTACAACAGCAGCTCCTAAAGGTTTTTATGAAGACAGTGAAAAGGCATATTTGAATGCAGATTGCTATCAGGATGGCTGTTTGGTTGTGTGCTTGAAAGACAGAGAAATTAGTTTAAAGTACGCTGTCACCATGTTCTGGCTGTTGACAGAGCAAGCAGGTATCTACACTTACTAAATTTCAAGCATGTATTTACATCATACACACGCTGTCTTAGTCATAATTATTACCCAATGATCCAATTCAACCATAATAAGTAAAAGAGATTTCAGATAAATCCTCATTGTAGTAAATCTCGTTCATACGGGAAGAAGGAGGCGGGAACCGGCGGACATTCAACATATTTAATAAGAAAGAAGCACAATAAAATGGCGGCGGCAGCCCCTCGTGGTCGAATGCCGCCTACACACAAACACAAATAAACACAAAGTGAAAATAAAGGCTGCAGCCCCTCACGGACGACTGCAGCTGATAACAAAACTAAAATAAAACATAACACAAAATCCAGGCCTGGTCCTCTCTCGTCCCTCACTGTCGTCGCTCCTCCTTTATAGTCCCTCACTCCTCCGCGATAGCCGAGATAGCTGCGGCGCGCAGCTGGCGCTCATCCTCCCTAATGAGCGCCGCCTCATCCCGCCCTCACGGTCCCTCGGCCTCGCTGCTCGCCACACTCATATATTTATTGCTGAAGTAAAAGTTTTGAACTTTGAATTCCTGCATCCTATTCTTCTGTGGTCCAGAATGGCAGCACAGCTGAAAGGTTTGTTTGAGCTGCGCTCTCTACTGTAAAGGTGTGAATTTGCATTTCCTTCAGTTGGAGGCTTATTCATAGAGTTGTGCAGGTATGACGTCACTTTGTAGGCAAGCTGGCAGTTAGCATCGCACTGGTTCCCTCGAGAAAAACCCAATAAGATTTTCCCATTTCGCTAAAAACAAGTTCTGTGATCAACAAAGGTTTATGATACTTACATGTTTTGTCCATCAAGATAATTATCACAGATGAACACAACTTTTATTAATTTTAAAGCATAAATGCAGTCAGCAGAAGTAAAAAGCTAAAGGCAGGCTATAAACAGACTACACCACAGTCGCTCGACTTCAACATAACCATCACTTCCGACAACTCTTTCAGTTTTTTTATCTCAAAACATTTTTCCAAAATGTTTAAGTTAAACTAGTTCATAAGAGCACAATTATGAACATAACGAGGCTGTAAAAGAGATGTGATGACATTTAATCTCCCAGATGTAGTCCCATTTAGCCACTTGTTAGCAACCGCCTTTTTCAAGACACATAACAGCTTTAAAAAATCACGAGTGGGGTGGGGTCATACTGACGTAATTGTATTCATAGAATAAAACATAAATGTGTCTTGAGCTCGTGTTTAGACATTAGACATTTCAGCCATTTAACCAATATCTCATTAAAAAAACCTATTGTCTTCAGGACAAGGGAACCGGAAGTGCTAAAATGCTAACTCGCTTCCGCATTTTGGCCTACCACTATATTTCACTTTTGGTGTGAAGAGTCTTTACATTTGCCAAAAATAGGATTTTTGGGTTTTTTGTAATTAAAAAAACGAACAAGAAAGGCCAGCACAAATGAGAAAACGTAATGCAAAAGTAACATAATGCATTACTTCCCATTAATGTAACTAAAACTACTTGCACAATTAGTTATTTTTTTAAGTATTGATACAATAATGTAATGCATTACTTTTAAAAGTAACTTTCCAAGTTTACACATTTAGTAGGGGGGAAAAAAAACAGTTGAAGGTGAGATGACGGTTCTTTTATTTTATTACAGCTGTTAAATGGTTATTTTAAATACTGATCATTACATTTGCCAAAATATGACTTTTGTTTTTTGTTTTTAAAAAAACGAACAAGAAAGGCCAGCAAAAACGAGAAAACGTAACGCAAAAGTAACAACGCATTACTTTCCAGAAAAGTAACTAACACAATTAGTTACTTTTTTTAAGGAGTAACAAAATACTGTAATTACTTTTAAAAGTAACTTTTCCCCAACACTGCAAGAAATTTGCTGATAATAATCCACTTAAGAGGGAGAAGATGTAGCCTAGTCTGGGAGAAGATGTAGCCTGGTCTGGAATTGATCCGTTGTGGAGCAACTATGCCCGAACAGGAGCTGTTTGGACCAATGAAATTGTCAGGGCGGGCTTTAGACGATGACGGACAGATGATAAACAGTAACGTAAGCATCCACGTCACCAAAGAGCGCTTGGGTTGAATTTGTTATAATCCTTAATGGAGAATTTGTTCGTATATACATTCATCTTCACTATTTCTCTCAGAAATGATGATCGTATTGGTAAGTACTCTGTGTATCCTTAAAATCTTTTTTACAACACCGGCAAAGATCGTTAACACTCGTCTTCTTCTACTTCTTCCAGCGTGCGTGCAGCCAGGGTTGCCAAGTTCTCACAACAAAACCTGCCCGATTGCTACTCAAAACTAGTCCAAAACCATAGCTTTCCGGGTGGGGGGGTTCTCCGGAAATAAATCACCCCAAAATGGTTTGGGGGATAAAATATGTTTTTTTGGCAGGGTTGCCTGCTAAAATTTGCATTCCTGGGTCTAAATATCACACAATTGGGGTCGCTTCAACCCGCGGACATGGAAAAACAGCTCGTGGGAAAAACTTGGCAACACTGTCAGTGCAGTTGAGTTCTGTTGACATTTGACAACTAGCGTTATGCGTCGCTTCATTGCTCTGATTGGTTGTAGGTCTATCCAATTGAGGTCTTTCCTGGTTCGTCTGAAACACGCCTCATAATCGCAGCCCAATGGAGCAGTATCAGACTCATATCCTGACTAGAATTGAGTATGACAACGTCAGGCTAGAGAAGATGCCCCATGCATAGGAAAATGAATGGCATAAGTTGTAACATAAAGTTGTAAAATGTAGGATGTAGATATAAAAGGATTTCTGTCTCTCCGCGTTCAATAAGATGGGAGCTGCACTTATATGCCTGCCTAGAAAATAGCTGTCCTGTGGCATCACCAAAATGGTCATCAAAAGAACTAATCTGTCAAATGGGACTTTGCTTAAAAGCAGTAGGGTAGAGCAGGGGTCTGATGAATTGGTGGTACTGAAAAGGCCATGCATCAACTCATATTCCAACACTTTTGACATCTGCAATCCCTAAAATGTCCTGAAATATTCATAAATATCTAAGTATTAATGAGATGGTAGGAATGAAGCTGGGGTCTATTTTCCCTGCTTCGCCGCCATTGTATAAAACCAAGAGGGTTTTATAACAGTAATGTCTACTCAAGCCTTTTTGTATTAGTAACTCTTACACTCAAGAAAACTTCTTAAGTTAGCATAATTTACCCACTGGACATTTTCTGCAATTTGTTTTTGGCTAGAATAAGAAGCATTGTGGACCAGACGTTAGTCCTGTAGTCAAAAGTCGGGATATGTGAGACTTGTATTGCATAACTAAATCTAAATCGATAAATGTTGCTTTTGAATGTAAATGTATAATGTTTTTGCTTGCCTGGGCTGCACTCCATCGGCTTCCATTCTATGTAGAAAGAAGGAACCAAGATGGTTGCGTGTGTAACACGATGAGTTGAATAATTTATGAGTGCTCTAGGCTTGATTGATTTTCTTTGTGTTAATGAGTCTCATTACTGCCCCTATTAGCATCAGTGCTTTGAGTATTTGCCATCTGATCAGCCAGCTTATATGACCCACTTATCCAGGTTGGCATATAGCGCTATGTTATAGATGCGCTTTCATGATAATGAAATGCATGTTTTAGGGTTGCCAACTGTATACAGAATTTGTCCTATATCATACCTATATAGGTATTTACTTTTTGGGGTTCAAGCACGAAGTGCTGAAACCCTATTGTTATTGTTAATTTTCCCATGATGCATCATTCTCCATCTAAAACTGATCGGGCAGACCAAAAACCATAAGTTGTAGAGTAGGGTTGTGCCGATGGACGATGGCTGACTGACATCACGATGGAGCGCCACCATCGTGATGCCACGCCCCCCATTGTGAGTCTTGTTGTGAGTGCGACGCACACTAATCCTTTTCTATAGTTAAACTAAAAACTTTGCAGGGATTGCTCTGTAAATTATATTGAGAATATAACTAATGCATATATTCTATTTTAAATACTGTAGTCTTTGCCAGATTTTGAAATAATAAACAAGGCTCAAACATCCATTTCATAAGCATGCATGTTTATTTCAGCACTTCTGTCAGTGAAACAACACACCACAGCCTGTAAAACATTTAAACGATTATCAGTAAATAATGGTAACCTAAAGAATATAAGAAAATTAAATATTAGTAAAAAAAAAAAAAAACTAATTTCCCCTCAAAGATGCGTCATAGGCTATACCTCTCTGCGCGAGGTGAAACACGAGCTGTAGGAACTTTCTCAAATATCTTCGTCTTCATATGTTCTCCTGATGTTGCAAAGCAACACTTGTTCTGAAGAGCGAATTTTATCTTCCACAGGGTCAAGACATTTAAGCTATGTTTGATTATTCACTGCCAGAGAAAACGAAAGTAAAATGGCCTGTGTGTGTGTGTGTGTGTGTGTGTGTGTGTGTGTGTGTGTGTGTGTGTGTGTGTGTGTGTGTGTGTGTGTGTGAAATGCGCCATTCAAATAAACTTGACGCGCCTTACCAAGTCTAATAACAAGCACAAACTGTGTTAAATAAAATTAAGTAAAAAGGTAGCCTACTCATCCTACAGTGTTTTTCTACTTTCCTACAGTAAAGGACGTGAATGGGTATAATAGACTTAATTATAAACAAACGAAAGGAAGAAACTTTTATAATTCCCTTTGAAAATGGGTGCGACGCGAGTGAAGATTTGAGAAAAGAAACAAGATGTCCATGTGGGATAAAATTGACTAACGTTAGGCCTATTGTTAAAATTAGCTGAAGTCGCAAAACAGAATAAAAAAGCTGACAAATCTTAAATTGGACTCAGCCTACCTGTCTCATTCGGCATGAGTCCATTCATGGCTACGAATTTATTTCCTTTGTAAACAAAGCTTTGTGCTTCACTCGGTATTATTCACGTAAAACAGCATTAACATACAAAACACTGGGTTATTAACGAAATTATAGTTTTGAAGTAGAAAATAGCATTAATGTAAAGAGATTTATTAAAATAAAAAGTGCACTCTTCTTAAGTGGAAGGAAGCTACTTTTTTCCCTCACGTGCAACCTAGCGCGGATGAGTCATTATTTGGGTTAGTAAAATAACGAAATTATATATAGTTTTGAAGTAGAAAATAGTATTTATGTAAAGAGATAGTAAAATACAGATATAGTAAATTATATATTTGTATTAATTAAAAAAAAACAATGATATCATCGTCCATGACAATGTTTTACTGTAAACATTGTCAGCTGCCAATTTAGGAGACATTGCCCAACCTTATTGTAGAGACTTGAAACTTTTAGGGCTGGTAGTACTCACACCGACTACAAACGTCACAGAGGTGCGCTCAAGTGTCTTATATCGTTGGAATCCTTGGCTCAAAATGCATGCCCTCGGATTGGCTCGACACAGGGTATTTTGGATATTTTCCAAAAACCTACTTTTGCAAACTAGTTCTAGGTTTTTGGCCCAACCGGAACCAAACCAGTGCAGCAAGATTCTCTGGAGTCTGGTTTTAAAAAAGTGGAAATTTGGGTTCACAGTCCCTAAGGGCCGCCAAAACGTTCGAAGTGGGAGGAGCCACTTTTACTTAATTGGCTATAACTCGTCAACGGAACGCAAAAATCAACCTTTTCCCTCTCTGATGTGCATGTCAAAACGCTTGATAAAGTTTTTGTTACCAGCAGCTCAAAAATCCAGTGCTGAGACCCTATGGTTTTTTTTTATTGGCCTTTTTTAGGCCCTTTTTATTAGGGGTTCAAGTACAATGAAAAATTCAGAAGATTATTTTTTGATTACCTTTCTATTTTCCAGCACTGGAACACATTTGTATCACTTTTATCACCCATGGTGGCAACTCTCAGGCAAGTTGTAGACTAAAGCTTTCAGTAGCAATGCGGGTTGATGTAAAACAAGAGAGAACCAATCAAACGCATCAGAATAGCATTGCTTTACTAAACAGGTTTACATTTATTTTGTAATTAAATTATGTAATCTAATTACATGTAACTACTTACTCCCCAACACTGGTCATGGTGAAGGAAAAAAGGTTACACTTTATTTTAAGGTGACGTAGTTACATTGTACTTACTCAAGTAATATTAATTAACTACATGTACTTACTATACAAGTAACTAACCCTACACCAAACCCTAACCGTAATTCTAATTATGCATAATTTACTGTTATTACTATAGTAAGTACATGTAGTAATGTGTAACTACACCTTAAAATAAAGTGTTACCGAAAATGTTATAATCAGGCTGATGAGGCTCATTTTCATCTGTTGTGCCTGGCCAGTTTTTAAAAGGCAAATAAACGGGGACAAAATACTGATGAAAATGATTCCCTCTGGTCATTTTGACCCAAAATTCCTTTTTTTAATTTTTTTATTGAGTGTTCATCAAAGTGGTCCAAGACCCTAGGACTTTTCTCATACTTTAACCACAAATGCACACAAAAAATGTACTTAGTTCAAGAAGTCTTGTGGTTGAAATTTAAAAAAAGTAACAAATCCTTACCTTGTGGGTCAATTTGAGCCCCTAGGAATTAATGGAATGCGAGGAATGCTTCAGTACACAACCTACAAATGCTCAAAATTCAAACAAAAAATGTTAACTTTAACAAAAAAATATTTTATAATGTCTACATACATGTGTATTTGGAAAAAAAGCATAATTGTATCATTTTGACCCGCAAGGGAAGGATTTGTTAAAAAGTACGAGGGAGGGATGGTCCCTAAAGGCAGTTATAGCTGCAGGTAGAGCCGCTGGACTCTGTCCTCCCAGTAACCTGTTCCTATCTGCATAACAGTGCCTTTCAGTGTGTTAACAACAAACGGCCCGGCCAAACCAATCCATCAGGGCGGTCTGGCACATTGAATGGGCCTTTAAAGTAAAGTCTCCTTTTTAGCCAGTCAGGAGGAGGAGAAAATAGAGGGAAACCCTGCTCCTCAGACATGTACAAAGAGGGCAAGAGAGCATAACAACTGGGCCTTTCTAGATTAGCATGGTTCTACAGAGCTGCTAAAATACATTCACCTGAAATCTGAATGAAATCACTGTATCCACTCCCTGTTTGCTTTGAAGTGCTAACCAGATGCATTTATGTTGCCTGCTAACGCTTATTCCACTCATTAACTAAACGAGCTGGGGTTTTGTTGCTTATGCAGCCATTTGATGTTATTTTGACCAAAGATATTTGGGGCCTCTGTAAATAGATGGGCTACACTATAGCCATGCAGATTAATCACAAGTTGACCATTGAGATTCAAACAGTACTTTTACTGGGGGGGTTGGGGTGACTGTTTGTGTGTATGTGGTTGTCTTTGATTGGGTGCAATGATCGGGTCGTTTATTTGCCATTGTGGTCATGGAAACAGTAGGGTGGGTCACATGCATGCAGACTGAGGCCCACTACATACACAAATGAAAGTAACAGCAGGTATTAGAAACTGAGGTTAATCTCTAACTTGAAGCTTAATAGTGTAATATAAATATAAAAAAATATATATATATATATATATATATATATATATATATTTTTTTTTTTTTTTTTTTAAATAGAAAGTTTTGTAACAATGAAACTGCAATACTTTTTTATCAATATAATGCTAAATAAATTCTAATACAACCCTTGCTAAATAAATTAAAATCCTTAACTTTCAAATTAACTTTCTGTGAACTTAAATGTATATATTTATGCATTGTTACAAAAACTTTCTATTCCAATTAAATGCTGTTTTTTTATCTTTGTTCATCAAAGAGTCCTGAAAACATGTATCATGGTTTCCACAAAAATATTAAACAGCAGAACTGTTTTCAATTGTGATAATAATAAAAAATATTTATTGAGCACCATGTCATCATATTAAAATTATTTCTGAAGGAACATTTAACACTGAAAACTGGAGTAATGATGCTGAAAATGCAGCTTTGCTATCACAGGAATAATTAAAAATTTTAAATATACATACAAATTTAAAAATGTTATATAAAATTGTATTATTTAGAATTTTGATCAAATAAATGCAGTCTTGGAAAGCATAAGAAAAATCTCACCAACACATAGACCATAACAAAAACCCAGCCATGTCTACATCATTTGCATTTAGAGATAAAAACACCCTTTGAATATAAATAGTACACCAAATGTATTTACTATGACCATAGCGCACACCACTTTATGCAAGTAATTGCTATTGTATGCTGTAGACTAGACTAGTCTTTGGCTAGACAAGATTGACGTAGAGCAGGTCTCGTCATCAATGATAATGCTCATTTATAGAGAAGAGCTTCTCTGTTATGAGGAGGTCCCTTTCAGTCGGTCACGTTCGACGTACGTACGTGTTCTTCAGGAGATGGCTGCAGCACCACTCCTTCCCCCGGAAGAGGGCCTTGTTTCTTTTTTTTCTGTTCCGCCACTGGCCCCAATATCTCTGGGTGCCAAAAGAGCACGCCTGTCAGTGTTCGACGCTTCCATGCCTTGTCACTCTCAGACGCCTCACTGTTCACCAGCAGGGGGTGCCGGCTGTGGGGACGCACCACAGAGGCCTTTCCACACTCGCACACCCCCTCAGCGGAAGCAGGTAAGTGTTGCACAGCACACTCACTGCGGGCACATCTGTGGTGACGTTGGTCCCGCTTGCACGGTCCCTGGGAGCCTGGCTAGCGCTTCCCAGGCCGTCTCGCTGGCTCATCCGTACCATCAGACTCGGCTATGCGATTCAGTTTGCCCCGCGTCCCCCCAAGTTCAGGGGCGTTCACTTCACCTCCGTGTCGAAGGAGAACGCTCATGTGCTCCAGGCGGAGATTGCGGTCCTACTGGCGAAGGATGCGATAGAGCCGGTCCCTCTAGCCGATATGAAGACTAGCTTCTACAGCCCATACTTCATTGTACCCAAGAAAGGCGGCGGGTTACGGCTGATCTTGGATCTGCGGTTCTTGAACCGGTCCCTTCACAGGTTGCCGTTCAAGATGCTCACGCAGAAATGCATCTTCAGGTGCATCCGTCCCCAAGATTGGTTTGCAGCGATCGACCTGAGGACGCATACTTTCATGTCTTCAATGCTGGCTACACGATCGAGTCCCAAGATGGCTGTGGCACAGCGGATCCCTCCGTGTCCAAGTGACGCCGAGATGCCGCCAAACCTTCAGCCAGTGGTCGGACCCTTCTTTTCTACGGGCAGGAGTGTCTCTAGAACAAGTGTCCAGGCATGCTGTTGTCTCCACGGATGCCTCATCCACCGGCAGGGGTGCCACGAACAACGGGCTTGCAGTTTCGGGTCTGTGGACGGGGCCCAAACTGCAATGGAATATCAATTGCCTAGAGTTGTTAACAGTTAATCAGAGGCAAGCACGTTCTGGTCTGTACAGACAGCACTGCGGCCGCTGCGTACATCAACAAGCAGGGTGGTCTACGCTCCCGTCGCATGTCCCAACTCGCCCGCCATCTCCTCTTGTGGAGTCAGAAGGGTAGGGGACCTGCAGGCATTTTCGGTCAACGAATCGTGCCTGGAATTTGGGCCTGGTAACTCCCATGTAATCCTGAGACCCCGGCCTGGATATGTGCCCAAGGTTCCCACCACTTCCTTCCGGGACCAGGTGGTGAGCCTGCAAGCGCTGCCTTCGGAGGAGGCAGACCCAGCCCTAGCTTTTCTCTGTCCAGGTCCGCGCCCTGCAGACCTACGTAGACAGAACGCAAAGCTTCTGGACCTCAGAGCAGCTCTTCGTCTGTTACGGAGGACAGCAGAAGGGAAAGGCTGTCTCCAAGCAGAGGATGGCCCACTGGATAGTGGATGTTATCATCTTGGCGTATGAAACCCAAGACGTGCCCTGCCCGCTAGGGGTGTAGCTTCTTCCTGGGCGTTGGCTCGTGGCGCCTCGCTAACAGATATTTGTAGAGCTGCGGGCTGGGTGACACCTAACACGTTCGCTAGATTCTATAGCCTACATGTAGAGCCGATAGCTTCCCGTGTGCTCGCTTCCCATAGTCAGTATCACCGGAGTGCTCGTTCTAGTGTCGGCTTGCTGCGCCATTCCCTTCCCCATGGAACGGATACGTGCGCTTATTCTGCTCCAGTCGAGTTCCCCTAGGGATAGGCGAACCTCGTCGAGTCCTTGGCAACCCGCGGCAGTCGGATGTGGCGGAGCATCCAACGCCAGGTCTTACACTCGTATGCATTGGTGGAACCTGTGTTAGGCTGGGTTCCGTATGTTGTGACCCCCACGGCGGTCCCCATATGTGTATTCTTCCACGGTACAGCTCCCTATGGCGAGCTTGTGTCTTTCCCTCGGCAGAGTCTCCTCTGCCGTCCCAGTACGGTGTTGTTCCCTCGCCGTAAAATTGGCCGGGGCCACCCCTGAGACTTACGTATGTTGCACTGCCCAAGGCCAGTTCATATGTGTATTCTCCACATGGTAACTCCCTCCGGGCATGATGTGAGCGTTATCCAATAAAGGTCTGCTGAATTGGTCTTGCGGAACAGCAGTGTGACTCTCCCTGCGTGAGTTTTCCGCCCCATACAGACGGGGTCTGAGGGGCTCTTCGCTGGGCGCTGGAAGAGGTAGTAACTGTGGCGTTTTCCAAAGGGTCCCAATTCATTGGTTATGTCCGACGTACGTCGAATGTGACCGACTGAAAGGGAACGTCTCGGTTACGTATGGTAACCCTCGTTCCCTGAAGGTGGGAACGGAGGCGTACGTCCCGTCGCCACAGTTGCTATACCATCACTGCAGTCCTGAGCCACTAATTTCGGCTCCTCTGTGAAAAACAATAGTGCGCTGCTCTCGCTTCCTGTTTATACCCGCATTGCGGGACGGAGCGTGAGATGCAAATCTTGCACACCAATGGCCATTGGCTCCTCTGTATCTCGAAGCTGATAGGGGCTCCCTGAAGTGATCCCAATTCGTCCGTTACGTACGTCTCCGTTCCCTCCTTCAGGGAACGAGGGTTACCATACATAACCGAGACGTTTTGTATCAAGAGGCTTCCTTTTGTAAAGGTGCATTTGAACATGCATTGGTTTTGCAGAACATCTCAAGGGTCTGGTTTTATCGCACCTTCATATTTTACACCTTCAAAGTAGCAGATGCTCAATAGGGCTAGAGTGGGTGTAATTGGAGAATGTTTTCATCCCTTTGTCTGTGGAGCTGTAGAGCTAATGATTACAGAGGAGTATGTATGTGTGCCAGCCTTTGGGTGCTCCATCTTTACCATAGTGATCTTAGTTTTCAGTACGCCATTATAATGTGTGCGAAGAAGAGGACATGATGACAGGATGAGGCCTATTAATGGTGTCACATTGCCTTCTAACTTCTAGCTCTTTTTTTTTAAACCAATCAGCTTGCTTTTATTTGGGCCTTTGTTAACTAAATTATGTTTCTGAACCATCTATTATTCAAAACATCACCATTAATGATCCTTCTGATGTAATGCCAGTGCTGTTAAGTTGCAGTCTATCATTTTAAAAGGGTTGTTTTGATGGATTTTTTAAAACTTCATGCACAACAAATAATTATATGTGACAAAATGACTCAAAATCAAATGCCACTCGGCAGACCATTGTCAAACTCTAGATACGCTAGATTATTTTAAACCCTATTAATTACGCACAGTTGCTTTTTATGCAGGTATAGGCTACAGTACATCCATGCAATTGAGTTTGGAGTACACTCATTATTCAGCTTTTTGCATTTTTGTTAATTTTTCTTTTTAACCAGAGAAATTTAAAGTTCAACCAAACGATATTGATAAAAACGGTTTTGATAAAGCGACTGATTGTTCTTTTTTTTAACTTCTAGTCTATACCTTATGCTTCATTCAGAGTTCATCTCTCATCTTTTAGCGCTGGTGGTTTAGTGATTTCTTGTTTGCTCTCATCAGTGGAAGACGTATTTCAGTCATGGGTCAACATCATGCTTTAATAGGAAACAGCTGGATTCCTTTCCGTTAACATTATGCAGATTACTCCTTTCAAGTTTCTTTTAGTTCACTGTCAACAACATGCCACACCACAGTCTGGATCTGACAACAGTCCTTATCACGTCAACAGGCCTGTGACCAGGGTCCTGTTTACACCTGGCACTAGCATGTCTCAAATGGATCTCCTGTGACCACTGGTAATCAGATTTCATTGAGCGTCTCTTGATGAAATGACTGTATGCATCACCTATTACTTTAGTGTGTTACTGCATGTTGATAAAGAAAAAACATGATGGATGGTAGGGATGTCAAAAGTAACGGTACTTCGGTACCAAGTCGGTACTGAAATTTTGAAAATGTGAAGATACCAGCATTTCTGTAGTACCGGTAGTACAGAGTAACGGGTATATTCGGTACCTAATAATAGGCAGCTGCTTTCAGTCACTTCCGTGTTTATCTAAGTGCAGGGCTCCAGACTAACTAACCGCAAAAAGACTATTTAAATATGAATTCTGTATGTTCTCTGTGTCTCTGTGTGAGTGAATGGTGCAGATGCGCTGTTTTATTTACCACACACACGGGACGCTCGCAGCCTTTTCAGCCTCTGCCGTCTCACTGTATGATGACATGAATGCATGAACTTCCAGAGCTGCTCTGAGAGTCACTTCATCTACATTTTCTCCATTTAATTTGAGAAAAAACTATACACCAACAGAAACACCAAGGTCTTCACGGGTCTTCAACCCGTCAAAATAAAAGTTTGGTTTAACTTGAAGAAATTGACAGAAATACACTAGATTGCCAAACACAAAGATTGTTTTGGGACGTATGCCTTTACATGCACATGAACTTTAATGACATCCCATTCTTAATCCGTAGGGTTTAATATGGAGTTGGCCCACCCTGTGCAGCTATGTCAACTTCAACTCTTCTGGGAAGGATTTCCACAAGGTTTAGGAGTGTGTTTATGGGAATTTTTGACCATTCTTCTTGAAGCGCATCGAGTCCAGGCACTGATGTTGGGCAAGAAGGCCTGGCTCACAGTCTCTGCTCTAATTCATCCCAAAGGTGTTCTATCGGGTTTTTCATCCAGTCATCCAGCTCATCCAGTCTGCATGAGGTGCTTGATTTTATACGCCTTTGGCCATGGAAGTGATTGGAGGTATATAGTGTATATTAGGCTACTGTTGTACAGTAGATTTAGCTATGTCTCAATGTTATAATAATGCTAACTAATAATAATAATGATAAGAATAATAATAATTATTATTATTAGGAGTGTGTAGGTGTAACATATTGCTCTGAGACAGAAGGTAGA
The DNA here is from genome assembly GCA_023566225.1 of Romanogobio albipinnatus. Taxonomy (NCBI): domain Eukaryota; kingdom Metazoa; phylum Chordata; class Actinopteri; order Cypriniformes; family Gobionidae; genus Romanogobio; species Romanogobio albipinnatus. The sequence goes on along the minus strand of CM042254.1, from coordinate 22,624,595 downwards.
AAATCCAAATGCAGCTTTATTAAAGGGTAATCCATACTCGTAGTCAACAAACAGGCAAGAGGTCATAACAGGTAATCAGTCCAATACAGCAAACAAGACAGGAGAGACAGGCAAGAAATCCAAAACCAAGAGACATGAAACCAGGGAGAATGCTCAGAAATGCAGTATAGACAAACAAGACTTCGCAGTGAATGATAGAGCGAACATGGTTTATTTAGGCTGGGGTAATGGGGTAACGAGAGACAGGTGTAAACAGTGAGTGCTAATGAGTGCGGGTAAAGGATTATGGGTAATGTAGTTTGTGATGGATTGACAGTCCGGGGTGGAGTGCCCTCAGGTGGTAATCAGGGGCACTCTCACTGGTGATTGTGACAGTAGGGTTTGTTATTTTTCACTTGATTTTTTATAAACAATGTTTACTTTCATGTAGCATTCAAATGTTTATATGAATTATTTAATTATAGTGATTACCATCATAAATCAACTCATTTAATTTAATATTTTTTTCTTATATTTTATCAAATTGTTAAATAAAATAGTAAATAGTTCCAACAGATTTTGCTGTAAAATAGAACTGTACAATTTTAATGGTATTGGTACCGACTACTGAAATTTTATTATTGTGACATCCCTAATGGATGGATAAGTTGACGGATGGATGGATGGATAGATAAGTGGATGGATGGATGATGGATAAATAAGCGGCTAGACAGACAGGTAGGTAGATAGATGGACTGATGGATGGATATATATATGGATAGATTATAAACGGTTGGATGGATGGATAGATAGATAGAACACTGCTGTGATGAAGAGATGTGAAACTGGATGATCAATGTGGCATGAAATTAAATGGATGAAATGAGTTATTCTACTGCAAAGACTAGTGATGTGTGCAAACAGAGGGTAACAGTGCAGTTGGTGGAAGAGATCAGAGATTATAGCTGGCAGTGAGCTGTGTCTGTGCGTGTCTGAATGAGAAAAAAGGTAAAGGCATTCTCTTTTTGTCCCTGAGCTCATGGTCAGTTGTCTGCTTGGTCTGACCAGACCAGCTGCAGCTGCTAAACGCCCAGATCATGTCTTCATCACCTCAGCCAATTTTCAAACACAAGAGCTACTGGAATCCACACCCAGTTAAGTGATCGAATAAATGCATGGAATGCATGCGTATCAAATGCTACATTAAAATGCATTTAGTCCATATTTGGCCTTTTTCTTTCTTCCATCTCTTGCAGCTGGCACTAAAGGCCCACTTCTGAAAGCTCTTCAAACTTACTTTCCCCTCAATACCCTTGTATCGAACAACAAACAGTGCTATTTTATGTCATTGGATAGAGATTGTGCCATGCAAACATACTACCAGCTGCCATAAATGAACTGTTTTTGTAGGGCCAGAAGGGTGCCTGGATGCACATGAGGATTTTTAAAACAACTTCCCAAAAATGTGCTGGGAAGTTGGTTGCATGATTATGTGTTATAATGTGTTATAAGTGTTATAGATTAAATGTAGTAGAGATAAAACAGCCTACACATGTATAAATATATAAATGTATGCCAAACACTGATTCTTGGTTGTAGGCTCTTCTCTCTGATCCATCTCAAGGTGAAGAGAATAATTGGCTTCAGGCGCTGTGGCTCTGTGACATTGGGAATGAAAGGCTCTTTGACTGCGCTTATCCTTGTGTCTCCAGTGTCCCAGTGATGTTTATATGAAGTGTGCACAGCAGGGCTATGTTTACTGTAGTATGTTGTTAATATACATGGGCACAGACCCCCACACACACACACATGCTAAAACAACTTCACTTCTTCCCTGCATCACAAGCTGTCCTATGATTCATTTTTCCTCTACTCTCTCTTCTCTCTCACATTGTCATCTGTCTCTCACTTACATGGAGAACTTTTACACCTTTCCTACAGCAGTGTGGGTTGTTCTTAAGGCTGCAAATGAAAACTTTTGTTGATCTCAACTTCTTCTGGCTCTTCTTGACACCATTTTTTTTTCATCCTTTTCTGACCTCTCAAATGACTGCCATTCATTTAAAACTGCATCTGTGTGCAAACTGTTGTGAATGAGCTTTAAATGGATGCATGTGACTAACACTGCCTCTTGAATCCCACTGGGAAAATATGATTTTTATCAGGGCTGTGAGGTTAGGGCCGAAACACTATTTGAGAAATAAAAACTATATGACCGAATTGAAAAGGTTACCCTTCAAACGTAAATATTTTATTAAATTGTCTTGTTAAAAACTGTGCTCAACTTAACATCTATATTTTAGTAGATTTAATCGTTGCTAATTATAACAGTTTAACAGTTGCTAATTATAATGCATATATTAAAAACATCAATATAGCATTCAAACAAATATAATAGTATGTAAATTATATAATAGATAAGTCTCAAAGGAATTTCATTATGACTTAATTATATACAATAATATTACAAAATCTATAATCAAGTTTTTTTTTTTAAATTCATGATTGCCCTAAAGCAGTGGTTCTCAAACCTGTCCTGGAGTACCACCAGCCCTGCACGTTTTGTATGTCTCCCTATATATCTGACACGCCCATTTCAGGTCTTGCAGTCTCTACCAATGAGCTCATGAGTTGAATCAGGTGTGATAGATGAGGGAGACATACAGGCTGCGTCTGAAAACCTAGGCAGCTGACTTGTTGCCTCGCTGCCTTTTTTGTGCATGAAGGCACCTCACAAAACTGATTTCAGACAGACAGTGTAACAGTTTAATGATCTACAGCAAAATAGAGAAAGCTTTGGTGAAAAATAAACAAATATTTAATTACTACATTAGTAATTTCTCGCTAGAAATGACACCAGAAGTGGAAAATGTTGGTAAAAACGTACATTTACACACAAACTGACCAGCAACGCAACTTTCGGGTGCCATCTTTTTTTTTTCAGCTCAACTGTCACAGAATGAAACGCACAGGATTGTGGGATATCAAAGGCAGCGAAGGATACATATATGCTGCCTTCAAAACTCGATCAGATGAAAGTCTCTCAGCAGACAGGAAGTGAAGCTAACATTAGATTCGGACGTGCCTTGATGCCTTCCCACCTTGAAATGTGTCCTCCGAAGGCAGCATTTTCCAGGTTTCGGATGCAACCACAAACTGTGCAGGGCTGGTGGTACTCCAGGACAGGTTTGAGAACCACTGCCCTAAAGTATACACTTTCAAATGTATGAACAGATGGTTGTTTTTCTTGAAATCCTTGGTTGCTGTAGCTTTATTGTGTCAACAGAGGGCACTGTTGTATTTGTGTAGTTCATTTGAGTTTATGCTTAATAGAAGCACACTTTTAAACTTTGACGGACTGGGTGTTATTTGAGTGTTGGGGCCAACCCGGATCAGTTTTGTTTTAATACAAATGGACTGATGTTTACCTGGTCATGCATATCTGTAGTTACCACTTTAGTTGTTACCATAGTGTATTAGTGAATGTATGTCCCTATATTCATGTGGTTAGTGTTAGCAGAGGTGTAAAGAGTGCCTAAAAACCATACTTGAGTAAAAGTACAGATGCCTTACAGCGAAAATGACTCCATTACAAGTTACAAGTCACCAATTCCAATACGACTTGTGTTAAAAGTCTTACCCCCGGTTTCACAGACAAGGCTTAAGCTAGTCTCAGACTAAAATGCATGTTTGAGTTGATTTAACTGCTTTTTCTAAGGCATGTTTGTAAAAGCTACTTAAATGTCTTAATTGAACTAAAGCCTAAAACTGGCTTAATCTAAGCTCTGTGAAACCAGGCCTTGGAGTATCTGATTTTACCAGTAGGCTACTTAAATATTTTACTAATTTTGCTCAAAGTTGGCTCAGAGATGTGCTAGCCCTCAACCCCTATAAGACATGCCAGTTAAAAAAAAGAAACAGTTGATCTGTGTGGGGAGCAATCACACTTATTTTAAAATCAAAATAAAACTGAACCTCAATATTGCAATCATTGACACAACAGCCTTTTAAATGTCAATAAAAAGTCTCAGTTAAGCTCAAGTGCTCAAAAGGTGCATAAGTAAACCAATTGGAACCTGCGATTCACAACTAACTGCTAATGCACTTGCATTTGCATAATGTAGCCTTGTTGAAAAGTTTGGGTTAAGGCAAAACGCACAAGATATAGTACCTTCAATGTACTGTACACTCTAAAAAAAAAAAAGGTTCTATATGGCACCAAAAATGGTTCTTGGCTCGTAATCATAGGGGAACCTTTTTAAGTGCTATATAGCACCAATTTTGGTGCTTTGGTGGTTCTTCAGAGGTTCTTCACCGGTTCTTTGACTAAGGTGCTATATAGCACCGCTAACTAAGGTGCTATATAGCACCGCTACCATATACAGAACATGTTAAGATATGGTGCTATATAGCACCAAAAGTGGTTCCTCTATGATTACGACGAAGAACCATTTTTGGTGCCATATGGAACCTTTTTTTTTTTAGAGTGTAGATAGCAATATCACTTTGTTTGTAGTGGGAATAAACTTCTGCAGAAAAAGTTAGGTGCCATGCAAAATGTAATAAGTGCATTACTCATCACTAATGTATTGGTATAAATATAGTATAAATAAGTATAAATATACTTAAGTACAGTAACTAATTACATTTACTCAAATTAGGGTGACCACCAAGTCCCGAAATTGGAAGCGTTTTCCCACATTTCAACGATGTATTTTTTTTTTCATGCCTTAAATTACAATATCATAATAAGAAATACTAAAAATGTGATTTGGCCTTTAAAAAATAAATTTGCTCAGCCGTAATGTTCTAGCTAGAGCAGGAAAATGAACAACCAACACAGTTGTAGAGAGGGATTTTTCTGCATGTTGATGACTGGACGGAGCAAAGGAATCACTGTGTGGACCTCATCAAAACTCGTTAAATACAGCTACACCAGCCAGGACTTCATCTAGTCTGTGTCTGAAATTGCCCCCTCTACCCTTAAATAGGACACTATTTGCGGGGACAGCCATTTGTAGTGGTGTCCGAAACTATAGTGGATGTTATTGAGTGCACTCATTCAATCCCACAGTGCACCACAATAACGAATGTACAACCGTTATATGCTCAATGGATAGAGAATACCCATAATGCACTGTGCGCAAATTAATTCCTGCTGCGTCCGACCAGAAGATGGTGCACGCAGCTGAATCATCTATTTTCCAAACTACTGGTCCAATGTGGCTACAGCGTAATATCATTCATGTATAAATTACTTTTTAATTGATTATTAAATTGTTTAAATTAAGTTCAGGATTAATCTTTTCATTACTACTGGAGCTGCCAGTTTGCTACGTTTAAAATGATTATTAAACAGCAAGCACAAACAATGCAAAAGCTCGTTTTCATTCGCGCCATCAAGTGGACTATATTAGTAGAGTAATGTAGGTAGTAGGGAAGAGTGAATGAGGGTATAAGGAAATTTATTTTAGTATAAAATGTGATTTTTACCATACTAGCCCGTTGCTTAGTTTATGATATTTAGCAGACTGAATAGGTTAGGCTACATTTGTATCACTCGAACTCAAATTAACAAAGCTTATTGGCGATTTAAAATATTATCATCCAACGTAGTGGCAAATACAGGTGCATCTCAATAATTAGAAGGTAACGCTTTAGATTACGGCCCGGAAAGTAAAGAGTAAGAGTAAAAGTAAAGAGAATTTACAACATAACTTTCGGTAATTATAGTGTAACTATAAAGTAAGTACGTGTAGGTATAAGGGAACAATATGTAATACTGGGGGAATAAATGGGGTAACTAACAGGAAAATTGACACATTATTTTTACTGTAAGTATTTTTTAAGGGGTAATTATCTGTGTAGTTACAGGTTAAGTATGAATCTGCGGGCTGTAAATTAAAGTGGTGTTTGTTCCCTTCTTGTTTTGTGTAGTTACAGGGTAAGTACAATAAACAACACATACACAATCTGATAGCCCGCAGATTCATACTTACCCTGTAACTACACGAAACAAGATGGGAACAAACACCACTTTAATTTACAGCCCGCAGATTCATACTTACCCTGTAACTACATGGATAATTACCCCTTAATTAAAAAATACTTACAGTATAAATAATGTGTTAATTTTCCTGATAGTTAACCCTTTATTCCCTCAATATTACATATTGTTCCCTTATACGTACACGTACTTACTTTATAGTTACACTATAATTACCGAAAATTATGCTGTAAATTCTCTTTACTTACGCAGTACTTTCTGGGCCGTAATCTAAAGTGTTACCATTAGAATGTTGTGGAAAGGTTCATTTATTTCAGTAATTCAACTTAAAAGGTGAAACTAATATTTAATATAGACTCATTACATGCAAAGTGAGATATGTAAAGCCTCTATTTGTTATAATTTTGATGCTTATGGCTTACATCTTATGAAAACCCCAAATAAGAAATCTCAGAAAATGAGAATATTGTGAAAAGGTTCAGTATTGTAGGCTCAAAGTGTCACACTCTAATCAGCTAATTAATCCAAAATATCTGCAAAGGGTTCCTGAGCCTTTAAATGGTCTCTCAGTCTGGTCCAGTAGAATTCACAATCATGGGGAATACTGCTGACCTGACACCCTCCACAAGGAGGGAAAGCCTCAAAAGGTAATTGCAAAAGAAGTTGGATGTTCTCAAAGTGCTGTATCAAAGCACATTAATAGAAAGTAAGTGGAAGGGAAAAGTTAGGAAGAAAAAGGTGCACAAGCTGCAGGGATGACTGCAGCCTGGAGAGGGTTGTCAGGAAAAGGCCATTCAAATGTGTTCACAAGGAGTAGACTGAGGCTATTTATTGCATCGAGAGCCACCACACACAGACGAATCCTGGACATGGGCTTCAAATGTCGTCAGAATCGTCTTTCCTGGGCTAAAGAAATAAAGAACTGGTCTGTTGCTCAGTGGTCCAGTCCTCTCTTCTGATGAGAGCAAATTTTGCATCTCATTTTGAAACCAAGGTCCCAGAGTCTGGAGGAAGAATGGAGAGGCACACAGTCCAAGATGCTTGAAGTTCAGTGTGAAGTTTCCACAGTCTGTGTTGGTTTGAGGAGCCATGTCATCGGCTGGTGTAGGTCCACTGTGCTTTATTAAGTCCAGAGTCAACACAGCCATCTACCAGGACATTTTAGAGTACTTCATGCTTCCTTCAGCAGACAAGCTTCATGGAGATGCTAACTTCATTTTCCAGCAGGACTTGGAACCTGCCCACACTGCCAAAAGTACCAAAACCTGGTTCAATGACCATGGGATTACTGTGCTTAATTTTGCCAGCAAACTCGCCTGACCTGGACCTATAGAGAATCTATGGGGCATTGCCAAGAGAAAGATGAGAGGCATGAGACCGAACAATGCAGAAGAGCTGAAGTATAGAATCCTTCACTACTATTGACTCTATTGAAGCATCCTGGTCTTCCATAACACCTCGCATTGAGGCAGCAATTCATGCAAAAGGGGCCCAAACCAAGTACATATGCATGATTATACTTTTCAGTGGGCCGACATTTCTGTATTTAAAATCTTTTTTTTTTATTGATTTCATGTAATATTCTAATTTTCTGAGATTTTGAATTTGGGGTTTTCCATAAACTGTAAGCCATAATCCTCAAAATATAATAAATAAATGCTTGAAATATCTCACTTTGCATGCAATGAGTCTATATAATATATTAGTTTCACCTTTTAAGTTGATGTAACAGGGTTCGCGTGGGAAGAAGGAGGCGGGAACCGGCGAACATTCAAACAAGTTTAATAAAACAAATGAACACAAAATGAAAGTAAAAGCGGCAGCCCCTCACGGACGACTGCTGCGCACACACATAACAAAACGTAAACAAAACACAAATGATATTCCAGGCCTGGTCCTCTCTCATCCTTCACTGGAGTCGCTCGTCCTTATATGCCTCCGTGCTCCCTCATGAGAGGACTCGAGACTGGTGTTCCTCGCTGGTTCATTCTCAATTACGCACACCGATCTCGCTCGCTCGTCCACCTCGCCACAGTTGAATTACTGAGAACTTTTCCACGACATTCTAATTTATTGAGATGCACATGTAGGCTTTCCAACTAATGTAATATTTGCAACATTTACATAGTATAATGGTATGAAATGTATCTCTCACACGTGTCCCGTATTGTCCCGCAAATCCTGCAACTGAGCAATAACCAGGTGGTCACTCTAACTCATACTTTACAACACTGAGTGATAGCATGTGTATGTGCGTGGATTGCTCAGCGTTTCACGGATGACAGGGAAGCAGTGATGCCGCTGCTTATCATTCTATCTAAAAGGACAGGAAATGGCCCCTAATAGGAAAACTGAAGCAGTTCCAATTTCCTGTGATAACAGACCAGACGCTCTTGTGTGAGTCTAACTTGCACATATACACTCACCTAAAGGATTATTAGGAACACCTGTTCAATTTCTCATTAATGCAATTATCTAATCAACCAATCACATGGCAGTTGCTTCAATGCATTTAGGGGTGTGGTCCTGGTCAAGACAATATCCTGAACTCCAAACTGAATGTCAGAATGGGAAAGAAAGGTGATTTAAACAATTTTGAGTGTGGCATGGTTGTTGGTGCCAGACGGGCCGGTCTGAGTATTTCACAATCTGCTCAGTTACTGGGATTTTCACACACAACCATTTCTAGGGTTTACAAAGAATGGTGTGAAAAGGGAAAAACATCCAGTATGCGGCAGTCCTGTGGGTGAAAATGCCTTGTTGATGCTAGAGGTCAGAGGAGAATGGGCCGACTGATTCAAGCTGATAGAAGAGCAACTTTGACTGAAATAACCACTCGTTACAACTGAGGTATGCAGCAAAGCATTTGTGAAGCCACAACACGCACAACCTTGAGGCGGATGGGCTACAACAGCAGAAGACCCCACCGGGTACCACTCATCTCCACTACAAATAGGAAAAAGAGGCTACAATTTGCACAAGCTCACCAAAATTGGACAGTTGAAGACTGGAAAAATGTTGCCTGGTCTGATGAGTCAATTTATGTTAAGACATTCAGATGGTAGAATCAGAATTTGGCGTAAACAGAATGAGAACATGGATCCATCATGCCTTGTTACCACTGTGCAGGCTGGTGGTGGTGGTGTAATGGTGTGGAGGATGTTTTCTTGGCACACTTTAGGCCCCTTAGTGCCAATTGGGCATCATTTAAATGCCACAGCCTACCTGAGCATTCATCCCTTTATGACCACCATGTACCCATCCTCTGATGGCAATTTCCAGCAGGATAATGCACCATGTCACAAAGCTCGAATCATTTCAAATTGGTTTCTTGAACATGACAATGAGTTCACTGTACTAAAATGGCCCCCACAGTCACCAGATCTCAACCCAATAGAGCATCTTTGGGATGTGGTGGAACGGGAGCTTCGTGCCCTGGATGTGCATCCCACAAATCTCCATCATCTGCAAGATGCTATCCTATCAATATGGGCCAACATTTCTAAAGAATGCTTTCAGCACCTTGTTGAATCAATGCCACGTAGAATTAAGGCAGTTCTGAAGGCGAAAGGGGGTCAAACACAGTATTAGTATGGTGTTCCTAATAATCCTTTAGGTGAGTGTACAGTACACACTCGAATGCATTTTTTTGCCTTTTATCTGAACAGAACAGAGGACTGTTAATACAGAACTTAATACTGTAAATAAATGACTTTATAAGTATCCTAAAAAATCAGAAACTGTAAGTGCGTATTACCCACCTTATCTGTATAAGGCAATAAAGTTAAAAGACATTTAAATCTGCCGTAACACTTTACATTAAGGTCTCATCTGTTAACATTGGTTAATGCATTAGTTAACATGAGCTAACTATGAGCAATATCTTTTTACAGCATTTTTTAACCTTATAATGTTAGTTACAATTGTGCATTGTATATGTTCATGTTAGTTCACAGTGCATTAGATTTTTTAGATTTTAAAAATGTATTATTAAATAAGATTAATAATGCTTTACACGTGTTGTTTATTGCTTGTTCATCTTAACTAATGAAGTTAAACTAATGTTAACAAATTAAACTTTATTGTAAAGTGTTACCTAAATCTCTATAAGAAAGACGATCGGATGGAATAACAAGTATAAGTAGAAGAACATTTTTCACAAGTGCAGTATTATAAGGTGCTTTTTTAAGAAGGTCAGAAACATTCATGTAAATGTAAGAAGCGACTCTCATTCAAAATGCTGCCTTTTCTCAGTGAGTCATATAAAGAGAAGTCTTTCTAGGCTCCGGTTTCCAGGGTGATGGTACTATTCACACTCTTTTGGTGCCGTGACAACCACACTAGAAGGCAGACGAATGAGGCGAGAGTGGTCAAAAATCAAACACGACACCCCAGAGACGTGAACAAACACAATCTGAGGAGGATTCAGTCTTTTTCAGTTTCATCTCTCAATGTTTTTGACAGATCTCTACAGCTGTTTTGTAGATAGGCCGTGTTTTAAACCCAAAAACCGAGAGAAATTGTGAAAAATCTCAGCCAAAGCCTCATACCGTTCTTATCATCCATGACAATCCTGTTTGTTTGAAGTCCAAAATAATTATTTCTACATTAGGACAATGAGCCAATGAAAAGTTTTAAGCGTAACAATCCACTTTCCCTTGTTCGTGCGTTGAGTCTCCAGCTGTTGAGCTCTGACATCCCCACCCAAACATACAACAGCCACAGGGAGTGTAAAATCAAAACCAGACGTGGCTTCTTTCCATGGATTTTATGATAGATTATTGGTAATGTAAACACACTTGTGCGAAGATCATTTCAAAGGAATCCAAGATGCAAGAGAATACAGATAGCCTTCACTTTGTGACCTAAGGTGAGTCTCAGATTTGGCAGTTACCCCTAGAAATTTACAAAACTGGAGTCACCCCGGTACGAGGTCATGCATTTTTCAAAGGCTGAAAGGCATTCATCTCTAGAAACGATATCCTTGAAGCTCCAGCAAAGTGCAAAAGTTGCTGATTTTGAACTTGAAAGCATTCAAATTTGTTTTGACTGGTCATGTGATATTTAACACCATCCTGCCGATGACATCACAAGGCAATGGCAGGGTCACACTTTATATCAAGTGTCTTTAACTACTGTGTGCAAACATTTAAATGAATCATTTGATATGCAGTTGTACATGCATGTTTTTACATTGTATGTTTAAAAAAAAAAACTGTAATACATTTCTGTAATTATATCTAATTACACTGTTGACCATTCCATTACCCCTTAACCCACACTTAAACCTAACCATACCGCCAAACCTGTCCCTAAATTACTCGTTTTCTACCTCAATAGCAGCAAAATGTTTTGCAATACAACATAAAAGTACATACCTAACATTTTTTTATATATATGTACATGTTAAAGACACCTAATATAAAAATGTGACCAATTACAGAGATTTTTTTTCCAACGTGGAGAAGGTGAATCAACGCGAGACTAATTGTTCAGGGAAAAAGAGAGTCAATTGTACAAGGGTAAGGCCAACTGTTAACTTCAAATCAGCAATTGGTGTAACTGCATGTTTTATGTATCCAACTACAAAAACTGAAAGGGTTTTAAAGGGATAGTTCAGATTAAATTAAAAACTTTTGCTATTGTGTTCCATGCAAAATTAACAGCACATAGAACAGAACGTCATGGGGTGAGTAAATGATGACCGACATTTCATTTTTGGATGTGCTGTTCCTCAAAGTCTTTGAAGTGTTACTGTGAAACAGCCTTACAAATATGACGCACGTCCCCCACATTATTAAAGCATTCCTCTCTTCTGTGCTCCAAGAAAGCACAGCCCTAATGATTCATAGCTACCCTCAGCTGTTTAGGAAGAAAGACTAAGCCGGTTTAGAAAGTCAAGAAAGAGAAAAGAAAGAAAAGATTGAGAAGGGAAAGAGAGATGTGTGCGTGATGACATAATCTTGGCTAGCCTCTATCGTTTTTTTTTTTTATCACCGCATTCTTTTTATGGAGCAGATTAAACCAACACGTATTCCATCAGTGCATCTGTGTCTAATCAGGACAGAGAGCTATTTGTTTCTCTAATAATATGTTACGTCCAGCCCTTTTGGATAAGTGTGTGGGTTACTTATGCTTTGGGGGCATAATTGTCCCCAGAAGTTAGCTAAATCTGAAAAAAAAATTCACATTGGGGACAAATACGAATGGGTATACAATATCACAACACAGCAAGGTCGACAAACAGTTGCTTTTGATAAAACCGTTAAATGTGTTTTCAACAAAAGCCAAACATTTTAAGATGAAATTATCAATGAGGTTTATATATATATATATATATATATACATATGTCTCTTTCTTTTTATTTATTTATTTCTTGACAGAAGGGAAAGAGTTGTTGTTTCATGGGATTTGGAACCATTTAAATGTACAGTATGTGTAAATGTGTGTTCATTAGAAAGATGCAATGTAGACATCTTTTTATTTATTTATTTATTTCATTTCTTTTTAGGTAAGATTGTGATTGCAGTTGTTTTTTATGTCTTTATTTTGATAGCTAATTAAACAAATGTAAGTGTTTGTGGGTTTATCTTTAGTTATACTTTGGGGACAAATTTGTCCCTAGAAGTTAGCTAAGCATAATAAAACCTCCCTTTAGGGATGTTTGACACCATTCTCATTTGAAACTGATGAATAAAGGAAGTAATATATTATTCAATTCTAAAATGTTTCTTGTAGGGGTGGATTTACGCTTTTGTCATATAATTATCTTAATACAAGAGCAATAAAAGTCTATGCTGGTCTACAAATGGAAAGTGCAGTAACTACACAACACTAAAACTGAAATGTTTTTAATCTCAATTGTTACACTAAATTTGTCTGAATATGAACATGTCTTCCATAGTCTAAGTCACTAGATTTAAAATGTGTAGTTATTGTTTTGCTGTTATTGTGGGATGTACCAATATTAAGACCCTGTCCGATGTTATGGCCGCTAACCAAAAAACAGCCAATTCTAAAACTTTGCACTATTATATATAAATCATATAAAAACTAAAAATTGTAATAATTTATTCAGCCAATAACCAATATGGTAACTATATATATTTTGCATCACAAGCAGTATGGTATGTCCTCATTTATAGATAATATACTCATTTAGTAAACATGAGTGTGTGTTTTATGTCCAAGCATCCATTATTACAATGATCAACCCGTTTGTCAAAAGGAGAGTCTACTCATGCTCAAACATGTTGAGGGAACCTCTCAACTGCCTCTCTCCTAGCTGCTTTGAAGAAGTACTTTTATTTTCTTTACTTGGCCCTTGAAAGAGCTCTTATGCCACTTAATCCTCTTTTTACACTGTGTGCATTTGTCTTTCCCCTGCTCTCTTACACAGCGAATAGGTCTGAAATATGGTTCCATGGGGAGTAAGACAGGCATTGGATGAGGATGTGCTCTTGTTTCTCCATCAGATGGCATTTGCGCTCTCATCTCCAGTGCAGGTTTGTGTGTGTGTGTGTGTGTGTGTGTGGATTGGTAGACTCAGCAGATGCTGGGTGATCATGCTTTCCTGGCCTGAGGCGAACGCTTACCATGTGCACCATGTGTTTGTGCTTGCGCTTATGGGTGTAACCATGCTGGTGGATTTGGGTGTAGTCTGCATGTACACTGGGGGGCTCCTGTACATTTGCTCGAAGTGTGAAAGTGCGACATCGGTGCCAAACGTGTGTAAAGCATAACTTCTGTCATGCTGATTATCTAGTCATATGTTACACAGTCTGCTGGCTGGACCGTCTGGGAACGATTTGGTTCATTGTGAGTGAAAGGACCTTAGAAATTAAGGCATATTATATTTATTTGGTCCCTTTTTTTAAGGAAAGGTTTTTTTGTGTATGTCTTTGTATACATATAGAGACATATAAATAAATAATTATATATAATATATACAGTGTATATATATTAATATATAGTATACACATATAAATATTGTTGTGGAAACTGTGATCTTTCGCAACATGCATCGTTACTGTCGCTTTTGATCAATGCGTTTTTTTGTGAGGAGGAAAAGGTCTAAGAAATTTTACTGACCATAATTTCCTAATTTCTTTCCAAAAACAACCCAGTCTACAAAAACATTTAGTTGTGAGAATTATATGTGACATCCAATTCTGTGTCCAATGAAATATGACACCAAATGCAGCTTTTTTTCTTTGTATTTGTCTTTTTTTTCGCTTGCCTTTTATGCTCTTTCATCTATTCTTTTTAATCTCGCTGTTCTCTCTCTCTCTCTCTCTCTCTCTCTCTCTCTCTCTCTCTCTCTCTCTCTCTCTCTCTCTCTCTCTCTCTCTCTCTCTCTCTCTCTTCTCTCTCTCTCTCTCTCTCTCTCTCTCTCTCTCTCTCTCTCTCTCTCTCTCTCTCTCTCTCTCTCTCTCTCTCTCTCTCTCTCTCTCTCTCTCTCTCTCTCTCTCTCTCTCTCTCTCTCTCTCTGCCACTTGCTGTTAGGTTGCCATAGACTGCAACTTCACCTTGACAGCAGTACCCTCCCAATACCTTGTTTGAATTGTAAATGTTAGCACATTTGCAAGCTGTGCACCTTTAGTATGAATAATGAATATACACAGCAAGTAGAATATTTGATGTGTGCATTTACTAAAAAGTTAACACTTCAATAGTGCACTATACCATATCAACATGTTTTGGATCAGTAATATTCAAAATGAATCCTAATAATCTCATATACTGGCCTCATAAAGCTTTTTTTAATATTTAAAATGGAGAGAAAAATATATTTGCAATTTCTTTAATGATAGACATTTTCTTCCAAAAGTTAATGCCTAAAGAGCGCTCTTTAAAGTTATCTTTAACTGCACACTTGAAGTAGTGAGATTAGTTAGATGGTAAGATTGTACCTAATGAGGCAAAATGCTGTATTAGACTAAATAAAAAGGGACCTTTCTGCAGTCAGATATTACCATGTGAGGTTCAGATTAAGGTTCAAATGATGTGAATTAGGTGGGAATCAGGGGGGAATTTTCACTAGCAGAGTTTTTGTAGATTCTCCAGGTCATTGTAATGCAGTCACTGTGTTAGCCACTGGGATCTAGTGCATATATTAGCTGAAGGCAATGCACTGTCTGACTTGATTAATGACAGCAGACAATTGACTGTAGAGCCGACGGGCCTTGCTGCGCAAATACAATAGGCCTGCCATGAGGACACGCACACATTCGGAGAGGCCTGGATCCACTGGGGCTAGTCTTTATAGAGCACTTGTGATCCAGTAAGGGACATTCCATATGGTAAAACTATATTTGGGGAGGTTTTATGAAATAAATTAATATTGCTCCATTTGTAAAGAGGAAATAGACTGTTATAATGTATTTTCCAGCGGCTTTTACTAGTGAAGTGAGAGCTGAGACCTCCGGCTTTGTCTCCTGTCCATTATGTCATCAAAAAATAATACACATAAAGCATAATTCTCTTTAGCATGCGCCAGTAAAACATTCATAGCCACAAAATTTCAACAAGAGACAATGTGGCACTCGATAACAACATCGTGATGATGTTCTAATGATGCTTTTTCCATGAAAAGTGAATGACACCTTTGTAATGGTACTTATAATTCACAGTTCGTCTCGACTAGATGGTTGCAAATGATGAAAAAAATACTATGGTAGTCAGTGGTTGCTCTATCTGCTTGGTTACAAACATTCTTCCAAATATCTTCTTTTGTGTTCAGCAGAACAAAGAAATTCATACAGGTTTGGAACAACTCGAGGGTAAGTAAATGATGACAGAATTCTCGTTTTTGGGTAAACTATTCCTTTAATCTTGTACAAAAACACATTATATATCACTTATTTTTAGCATTTACTCTCCCAGAAAATAGAAATCCCAGCCCAGTTTCAGTTAAATATACAAAACTCTAATCAATGAAAAAATTAAGATTACTAAAAATGTGTCCGTTTTGTGAACTCAAAAGAAAAAGAAAGTTCTAAATACTCATACAATTGTATTTGATTTAACCAGTTAGTTTAATTTAAGTTTACCCTACTCAAACCAATTAATCATTTTGAGCATTAGGGTTTACAGTGTTGTCATCACAGGAATAAATTAAATGTAATAATATATTGAAATATAATGCAATAATTGTGATAATATTGTACATGGACAACACACATGGATTAAAATCCATAAAAGTCAGAGTGGTATAGTTGAGTTATTTGTATAGGGAATAGAAAATATCATCTCAGTATAAAAATAATAGAAGACACGTTTGTAAGCTACGTGTGTTATGAGCTCTTTGATAGGGGCTTTGCTTGACTGCTTGACTCAACATTTACATATTTCAGTTTAATCCTTAATGACCATCTGTTGTTTGGCCATCTCCTGTGTGGCGAGGAGACTAGTAGAAACACACATATTAGCAGCACTGTCTCATTTGGCATGTGCAGGCCATTGTGTCATTAGCAGATCCCAGCTAAGTGTCATGTTTCAGGTTAATAAGGTTAGAGAATTTGAAACACTTCAATAGTTAATGTCCATTGCAATTCATTCAATTCTGTATTTGTGTACTGGGATCAATACATTTCCTTCCTTTTTCATTAATTACCTCATCTGTGTACTTACTTAGCAGTTTACTAGCTAACACACTCTAGTTATTTTTTTGTTAGAATTAGTTTATCTGAAGACTCATCAGAGGCTATAAAAGTCTATTTTATTTTATGTAACTGATTTATTATAGGTGCAAAAGTAATTTTACCCGCTTGCTCATGTTGCCATGACAGTGGATCCAAACCAACAGCAAAGGTCGAGCTAAACTTGTATTAAGCGTACAGCCTCCTGCTATATCCACTGATGATTGCATACCTAGTCTTTGCAATCAGTTTTGCCCTTAATGACTTGATTTGCTTTATTCAATCCGATCCCTCTGCTCTCTATTCAAGCATATTACTTGAGACATGTCTGACATTATTAGGTAAAGGTGAAAATTCTGTCTGATTTATAATATAAATGAAAAATATGAAAACAAAATGTTCACTACTTTAGAAATGTTAATGTAATGTTTTTGAGCAGTCTCTTATGCTTACCAAGGCTGCATTTATTTGATCAAAATACAGTAAAAGAGTGAAATATTATTCCAATTGAAAATAACTCATTTATTTATTTTATTTTATTTATTTTTGAGCAATTTCTTTCTCCAGTCTTCAGTGTCACATGATCCTTCAGAAATCATTCTAATATGCTGATTGGCTGCTCAAAAAACATGTCTTATTCTTATCAATGTTGAAAACAGTTGTGCTGCTTAATATCTTTGTGGATACTTTTTTTTTTTCAAGATTCTTTGATGAATAATTGACCAAAAGAACAACATTTATTTGAGAATAGGATATAATATTATTTTGTAACATTGCAAATGTGTTTACTGTCAATTTTGTCAGTTTGATGTATCTTTACTGAATAAAAAATATTAATTTCTTTAAAAAAATCTTACAACAAACTTTAAAACAATAGGATATATGTATAAAAATAACTTAAAATGATGTATTTAATTTAAAATAACATATTTTTTTATGTCAACTACTTAATAAAACATGTATAAAAAAATATTTGGGACTTTGTATAATATGCAAATATAATTTAATTAAATTAATGAATGAATTGACATATCATGTAATTCATTATTTGAAGCCATATTTCAGACCTAAATTATAAATTTGATTTAGTTAATTTCGTAAACGTCTATGTGAGCACTAGTTTATACTTTTGCATTTAATCACTAAAAACAGTTTTTCCACTGTTATAAATGTCTGTCATGGCAGTGTCACAGTTATTTTACGCTGTTTCTTTAATGGAAAATGTGAGGTTAATGCATTCTTATGGTCATTTAATGAACTCTAGAGAAAAATGTGGCTTATTCCTTTTATTTTCTCACTACATTTTTCTCTCTCTGTCCATTTCTCTTAAGGACCCCTCACTCCTTTTCTCCCCAAACCAAACACTCTATATAAAAGACTTTCGCCAGGCTCCTTCTTGAACACAATGCAGGAGCCTGGAACCCAAGCTCACTTTTTCTTGGCTGCCTTCCTCAGTGTTCAAATTTGCATAGAAATAATAATGAATTGAAAACCAGTCCGGGTAATGTTTCAAATCAAATTAGGTCATTGAGCGCCGTCCCACCAGGCCTGGAGGTCTCCTTTCTTAATTATGAGCATAGTTCAAATCCCTGAAACGAGGAGTATCCGAGAGCTTGGCAGTGGATACTGAAACACTTTGTGATTTGTGTTGGACTTGACACATCTCCCATATGGTACGGTAGTACATGCCAGAAAATGTGCTCCTGTGAGAGGTACATATATTCTTCACCTCTGTTGAAGCATTATTGCTTTGCGCAGAGCCACCAATGAAAACTGTTTTTCTGAGAATGACATGCGCGCATGCTGTTGATGTAATGCTTCTTAGATAAATTATTAAGTTAGCGTGTTCCCTCTTTCTGCTACCAATTGCCTCTCATTCGTTCTGTCTCTTGTTCGCTCCCTCTGTAGACTTGTTAAGCCGAGGCATTCTGTTTAAGCCTGTTATCCAAAGGAGTGATGTAAATGTTTGGTCTGTGGGTTGTAAGCAGATAGTATTAGTCCCAGGCTCTGAGCTTTACACCAAGCA
This sequence comes from Romanogobio albipinnatus, assembly GCA_023566225.1. Lineage (NCBI taxonomy): Eukaryota > Metazoa > Chordata > Actinopteri > Cypriniformes > Gobionidae > Romanogobio > Romanogobio albipinnatus. Next base: position 22,605,942 of record CM042254.1, on the reverse strand, counting down.
GATTGTTTTTACTTTATTAAAAGTTACATCTTATTAGACCAACTTACTTCTTCTTTTGCTCTTCTGAGGATCTCTTTGAAGTGGAGCAAACTTGCCCCACCCATGGCACAAGGGGTTTGTATATCATGTTGAATCATTTTTAAAAGTTGCTGGTCTGTACATTTCTCCAATTTAACTTTAAACTTTAACTTTGTGACAACGTATAAGGTAAACAAAAAAAAATAATAATAATTGGCCATGTGCATAAACATGCATTTTTTATTTTAAAAAAATAATAATTTTAAAAGGTTGGGCCATTGTGTATTTTTCAGCTTAAACTTTAGTTTGTTGCCTCAAAGTATATAGAAAAAAAATTATGTGACTGCATGCATAAACAATTTTTTGACTGATATGGCATATTGAGTGAGTCTGGAGACACATGTAACATCCAAAAAGAGATAGTTCAGTAAAGCTTTTATCAGTATGTTTCTAATATTTCCCCCCCTATATTTCTAAATGATATATATTTTATTCCTAGGCTATATTTATTTTGTAAGACTTGCTGGTAGGCACTGGTGTTGGGGAAAGTTACTTTTAAAAGTAATACATTACAATAGTGTTACTCTTCCCTAACAAAATAACAAATTGGGTTACTTAGTTACTTTTTATGGAACGTAATGATACATTACTTTTGCGTTACTTTTTCCTACCCAAGCCGGGCATGCTTTTTTTTAAGAAAGAAAAAAAAAGTTATATTTCTGGCAAATGTAAAGGCCCTTTCTCACCAAAAGGCTGAAGAAATGCAAATTCAATCCTGTACAGTAGAGGGCGCAGCTCAAACTAAACTTTCAGCTGTGCTGCCATTATAGATTGCAGAAGAATAGGAAGCAGAAGTAGCCTAGACATCTAGACGCACCCTAGCGGCAGCAAATATAATTTGCAGCCAGGGTGTCTAGCAACTCTCCGTTGGCTTGCGAGCTGGAAAAACCAAACTCTGACCAGGCCAATCACATCGTGTATAGAGTCGGTGGGCAGGCTTAACATAATGACGGCAGAGTTGCGGCATTTCTGCGTGCTACTTGTAAACAAAGAAGCTGGTGAACAGCGGTCTTTCGAATCGGCTTTGGCCGTGACTCTGGAAGACTTGGAGTTAAGCTTTTCTTTGAGAAAAGAACAAAGAACGGCACTGAAATCATTCTTAAAAAATTAAGATGTGTTCGGAGTTTTGCTGACCAGATACGGAAAAAGTTTAATCCATCAACTATCTCCGCTTCACCTTCTTTGTTGCTCTGGTTGGTTGTAGCTCTATCCTATTGCGTGCAGAGGGAATTTGAAAGACAACCATTTATCCCGCCCCTCAGATTGAGCCCTGCCAATGGTGTGTTCCCAGACCCAACATCTTGATGTGGGTCTGTTTTGTCAGAAGTTCAACTCTTACTTCAGCAATAAAATGCAGATATGTAAATATACAACTTACTTTACTAGTTACTTGAAAAATAGTAATCTGATTACATAACCCGCATTACTTTTATTGTGTTACCCGCAACACTTGTAGGCACTATATAGAATTTCATTATGACTTCGAGATCAGGAGTAATTGTAACGCTAGATATGAAATAATAATTATATAAATTATTAATATTTTATTTTTATTTTAAAGTATCTAGACTGTTTTTGGCTTAACATCTTTGTTATACTAAAGAGGATATAGCTAATATAAAAAAAACAGTAGTAGTAATAAAACATTTTTTTTTATCTTTTTATAATTTTACAAAATATGTTATTTTATAATGTTATGTTAGTTTATAAAGTTTTAAATATGGATATTTTTCTTACACAAACACCGCTTCAGAATGCCTTTATTAACCCCCCGGTGCCATGTGGATTACTTTTATGATGGATGGATACACTTTTTTAGGCTTCAAAATAAACACCCATTCGCTGCCATTATAAAGCTTGTTTTATATTAATTATATATTTTTTATGTATAAATCAAATTGTATTCGTCTGAAAGAAGAAAGTCATGTACACCTAGGATGGCTTGAGGGTTAGTAAATCATGGGGTAGTTTTCATTTTTGGGTGACTTATCCCTTTAATGTAGGCACCGTTTTGACTTTAAAACCCATTTATTCCGGACAGCTGAAATAATTTGCACCATATAAAGGTGAAAATTATTATAGTAAGTATACAAATTTAAATATTACATTTATAGTATAGAAATAGAAAGTATTAAAGCATTGGTATTATCGTGTTTTTGTTTGGCATATTGTGGGTTAATATCGTGCCACCAACTAATGTAACATATTTTAATGCTTTCATTGATACACGTGACACATGTTTCTTGCACCAAAAGATGGCAGTTATATTTGAAGTTGCTTGTAAGTTATGAAAGAAAATGGAAAACATATATCAATTGTCTCCCCTATTGCATGTGTGTGTGCGCCACTCCTTGTTCCAAGTGGTGTAAATTAGCAGTGTAATTGCTGGCAATGAGGCCAAGAGCCCGGGGAGAGGATTTTGGGATAACCTGTTGCTCAAGCACCAGAGGGAATGATTATCCTGACACAAACACACACACACACATACATACATACATGCAGACTTACTTTGAACTTTTCTCTTTTTATCTCGCTCTTGCATTTATTTGCATTCGCATGATTTGAGCCTTTGTAGTGCAAAACCGAATGGAGTTTTACCTCTCTTTAATGAGCTCCCATCCAGTGCAGTGAATATTTGTGTGAAGTGAACCAGCCAAAAGCGTTTAGATGGATGGATTGTGACCATATAGTTACACAGATAGTTCTGTAGACAAGTGAAGAGACGAAAAAGAGAGTCAATCTTGTTGCCAGTGTGATTCATGCCAGACACAAGCATCATTTAACCTATTCACCCTTGTTGCATTTATATCACAGATGTTCCCCTTGAGCTAACTTTGAAATGGCTCTTTGACCTTTGCAAGGTTCAAATTAGCTGCATATTCTTCATAAATATCAATCTGACAGCTCGCGCCTCGAAACCTGCTTGGAAATGAGCAAGCTCACACTCAGCTGATAATGATTATACTGTATGGACTGAAATGTCTCCCACAGTCTCTGCGTGCACATCTGTTTCACACATTTGAACACTGTGAGTGATTCAGGACAAATTCATGTTAAGTGTTTATTTTCTCTGCTTTCAAATTATCTTGTCTCTTTGAGGGAGTACAAATGGGAAAGTCCCGTAATCTCACTTGGTATCTTTTATCTTTTACTTGACCGGTCTTATTTTGTCTTCATCGCATATGGTTTGATTAAGCATTTAGGTTTTGAGTTACAATAGGAATTCATCTTTGAACTAGAGCAATAGACGTGATCTATGTCTCCAAGATTAGTGAAACATTTTTTTTTTCAAGTCGCTGGTGTGATATTCTGATTTGAGTTTTGAAATCTGGTTTGACTTTCATGTGGCATGAACATTGACCGTGGCTGATTGTTTGTAATGAGAATTTACTTTCTCTTTTTAAGCTGTCATTGTTGAAGCCACTTGGGAATCAGTAGCCCATCTTTGGAAAAAAATGAGAGCTAGAGAGGTGTTAATGTAAAGATAAGGGGGCTGGGGCACTGCGAATTGAGGAAATTAAGGTATTATCACATTGTCAATCTAACTTAGATTGTCTGTTTATGTAGGCATATAAATGCATCCCACGTTCAACTGTACAGATATTCATTACAGATAGAATGGGCTTGAAGAGGAGAAGAGATGGGGTAGAGGAAGGAAAAGAAGGGAGGATACACATTAACCTGTTCTGTTTAAAGGTCCCGTTCTTCGTGTTTTTTTGAAGCTTTGATTGTGTTTACAGTGTGCAATATAACGTGTTCATGTTTCGCGTGTAAAAAAACACAGTATTTTTCACACAATTTACTTATCTGTACACCGCTGTTTTCACTCTCCTAAAAACGGACTGATGAGTTCCTTGTTCTATGAAGTCCCTCCTTCAGAAATACGCAACGAGTTCTGATTGTGCCAGCGGTTCCCGTGTTGTGATTTGACCGCAGCTTAGCGAACGTGGCCCGGTTCCCGTGTTGTGATTTGACCGCAGCTTAGCGAACGTGGCATGGTTCCTGTGTTGTGATTTGACAGCAGCTTAACGCACATGGCCCGGTTCCTGTGTTGTGATTCAACAGCAGCTTAGTGCACATAACTTGCATGGAAAGGTCACGCCTCTTAACGGGAGATGTATGCGGCTATGCGCTTAATGATCTCTACAGCGTCCCTGGGAAAGCCAAACAAAGGTGATTTGACTCCGGGATGAAAATAACAGTGTCTCGACGACATGGCGACAAACGCACTCAAACACACCCCTTCCTTTTCTCCACGCGACCGTCCTCTTCTCCACGTGGGACAGCAACAAGACCACGCCCCCTTTTTCGCATATTCTTGTGGGCGGAGGTTAGTCTGTTCTACTGTTCTACTGACGTCATTAATGAAGGAAGTACCAGGATGTAGTCCAAGCTGGCCGTTCGCTGTAGGCTTTGAAAGGGAACTTCTGTTAAATAAAATATCTCGCTTGGCATTGAACTTTGAGCTTTATAATTTTACAGGTATTATTTATGCTCTAACAGCAACATTACACACTAACTAAAGTTTGAACAGTGGGATCACAAAGAACGGGACCTTTAAATCACACCAGGTTGATATTTCTTAAAAGATTGATTACAAACTACATTTTTTATATTTATTACATGTCCTCGAAACATTATCTAAAACATGTTAATGTTTGTTTTAGCTAGGGGTCAGATTGGCCCAAAAATATACATAATTTTCATTAAAGGGATAGTTCACCCTAAAATTTAAATTAGCCCATGATTTACTCACCCTCAAGTCATCCTTGGTATATGTACATTCTTCTTTCAGACGAATAAAATCTGAGTTATATTACAAAAGTCCTGGCTCTTCCCAGCTTTATTATAACAGTGACTGTTGCTCTGTTTTTGAAGTCCATAAAAAATGCATCTGTCCGTCAAATAACGTTCTTCACACAGCTCCGGGAGGTTAATAAAGGCCTTCTAAAGCGAATCGATGCCGTGTGGATTACGTTATTTGACGGACAGATGCAGGGCAGAGCAACAGTCACTGCTATTATAAAGCTTTGAAGAGCCAGGACATTTGTAAAAAAATATATATATATATTACACACTGATCAGGCATAACATTATGACCACCTTCCTAATATTGTGTTGGTCCTCGCCAAAACAGCCCTGACCCATCAAGGCATGGACTCCAAAGGTCCCTGAAGGTGTGCTGTGGTATCGGGCACCAAGGTGTTAGCAGCAGATAATTTAAATCCTATAAGTTGCAAGGTGGTGCCTCCATGTATCAGATTTGTTTGTTCAGCACATCCCTCAGATGCTCGATTGGATTGAGATCTGGGGGATTTGGAGGCCAATCAACACCTCAAACTCGTTGTGCTCCTCAAACCATTCCTGAACCGTTTTTGCTTTGTGGCAGGGCGCATTATCCTTCTGAAAGAGGCCACAGTATACCGTTTCAATGAAAGGGTGTCCATGGTCTGCAACAATGCTTAGGTAGGTGGTACGTGTCAAAGTAACATCCACATGGATGGCAGGACCCAAGGTTTCCAGCAGAACATTGCCCAAAGCTTACCTTCTTCCCAAAGTGCATCCTGGTGCCCTGTGTTTCCCAGGTAAGCAACGCACATGCACACACACCCGGCCATCCACGTTATGTAAAATAAAATGTAATTCCTCAGACCAGGTCACTTTCTTCAATTGCTCCGTGGTCCAGTTCTGACGCTCACGTGCCCACTGTTGGCACGTTTGGACATGGACAGGGGTCAGCATGGGCACTATAACTTAAGGGTCTGCATGGGACTGGTCTGCGGCTATGCAACCCCATAAGCAACAAACTGCGATGCACTGTATTCTGACACCTTTCTATCAGAACCAACATTAACTTCTTGAGCAATTTGAGCTACAGTAGCTCATCTGTTTGATCGGACCACACGGGACAGCCTTCGCTCCCAATGTGCATCAATGAGTCTTGGCGACCCTGACCCTGTCGTCGGTTCACCACTATTCCTTTCTTGGACCACTTTTGATAGATACTGACCCCTGCAGACCGGGAACAGCCCACAAGAGCTGCAGTTTTGGAGATGCCCTGACCCAGTCGCCATCACAATTTGGCCCTTGTTTGAGATGCCCATTTTTCCTGCTTCTAACACATCAACTTTGAGGGCAAAATGTTCACTTGCTGCCTAATATATCCCACCCACTAACAGGTGCCTTGATGAAGAGATAATCAGTGTTATTCACTTCACCTGTCATAATGTTATGCCTGATCGGTTTGTTTTAATATCGGCCATAATATGGTATATAATAATCATTGGTATATCGAATTGTATTATCACTTACTGCACAACTAGTTTTTACACATACAGCACTGGGGTTTCTGAGACCCTAAAATAAAGAATATACAATACAAATAAAAAATAAGCCTAAAATCTGCAGGTAAGTTATTGCTCTTGTTGATTTTTGTTGCCACAATGCCACTATCATTGCCATGCAGCTCATTAATTGAACAGAAACTTCCAATGAGAGAAAAGCTGGAAAGTTTTATTCTTCGATTATTTTAAATAATAACACGTTTCACTTTGAAATCAGCACGAGTGCCTTGTTTGAAGCCAATAATAGCACTGTGTTTGACAGGCTGGCATTGTGCGTCCATTTCTATAAATTGCTCAGAAGTGAAGGAGCCCATTTTAATAGCCTTTCAATGCTGAAATGATTGCGTTCACTGCAAATTGCCTTCTTCATTGTTTCTCATCAGTACAAGGAATGAGAGAAAGAAGGAGGGGCTGTGGGTCGGTCATTGTTTGAGGGGAGACGTCTGAAAGGGGTCGCGTTTCAGCGTTCCTCAGTCTCTCTGGCTCTTCCTGCTGCCTCCTTATGATTAAATCATTCCCAAGCTTTATGACACAAACACACATGCAGCTCAGGGGAGAGTGGGATGGAAGCCACACTTCATAAAATAAAAGAAAACAAAAGAAGAAGAGTCTGTCTGTCTTCCAGACCAGGCTGCGGATGACTCTTTGTTCTCAAGGCAGACGGAAGACCAGTTGGCTCTTATTGCAAGCTTCTTTGCTCTTTAATTCCCTCCTGTCCCTCTGTTTTTCTCTCTCGCTCACTCTCTCTCTCTAATATATGACATCTGTTTATGTGAAATTGCATTTCAGTGGGTCCCTTGTGGCAGCCAGTCATACGTCTCCTGTATTTTGTTCAGGGTTGTGCAAAATTCAGAATTTAACAACTGATTCTCTTTCAATTCATGAGTTGTAATTTAGTTGGCCACATGCTCCACAGGATGTTGAATTGGAATTTGAATTGGAATGACAGGTAGAGGAAAGGCAATTGTTCATATCAAAGAAACAAAACAAAACAAAGAATTTATTTAATCCAAAACTCCAAAACAACAAATTAAACAGGAAGAGATTTAGTTTTAGGCGTTTTGTTTAATTACTAATTGTCTACGAAGCTACTACTTGTTGTTTGGCTCCATCTTGAAGACTTTGTGTGTTTTCCTAGAATTCTCTAATTTTATCGCACACACATACACACACTATATTATCTTATATTATTCAAATGTCTATAGGTGACTGATTTTTACTAATTAGGTATTAATAATTTGAATTGTTATATACATCCAGTTTGCTACTATATATACAGGGAATATAGGGGGTTGTATAGGGGAACGTGTACTAGCAAACGAGAAGTTAAGTCAGAAAGAGAGATGTAAGAAAAGTGAAAGAATAAAAGCATGAGATAAGGAGCAAGAAAGACAGAGCAGGCACAAAGAAGGTGGTCTCTATGATCTCGTCTCGGATAAAACTCTCTGATGCGTAACTGGCAGATGGGCTGACACAAGCGCTGTGAACTTTACACTTCACTGTCAGTAAGTGGATTGCTTATTTCCACATGGCTGTTGAACTCCATAAAAGTCTATCTCTCACTCTTCTGAGTGCAGTTAATATCCCTAGTTTTCTATATCCTCTTGTGCTTTACCCCACTTTTACTCTCACGGTAGCTCTGTTCTGAAATCACTTGTTATATTTCGGCATTGCATGTATACCTGGATAGACCACCCAAAAATAACAATTAATTTACTCATACACATGTTGTTCCAAACCTATGACTTTATTTGTTCTGCTGAACATAAAAAGAGGTGTTTTTAAAAAGTGTAAATAGCGATAGATGCTATTTACACTCAGTGAAAATAGCTAATTTTCTTAATGATAATTGCTATTTACACTAAGTGCAAATAGTGATAGATGGGGTGTGACGAGATCTCGTGCCATACGTTACGCTGTTACGTTACCGCTGTTTGAAAGTAGCTCCTTGAGGCATGAGAATATCTCTCAATATGAAAGCTACCTGTGTAGTTAACCATCTCTTAGCTCTGTATCATGCTTGAAGAAAAACGTGGTCTCTATTTGCACTGAATATTCAGAATATTGAGTACTTTGATTATGGTTGCACTTATTGTTTGCACTTGATCTATGATCAATTTGTTGGAAGGAGTTCAGTTAGGAGGTCAAAAGTTGTAGAAGCTCATAAATCATGTGCAGTTCTAAGATCTGAAGAGACAGTCAAAAAAAGAAAATCCAGTCAGTTGAGTTTGTGCAAAACCTTTTACAGTGCTGTATTGTTGTCTTTTACTGCATATGATAATTCATACTCAAAGTAGAACTGAAATGACATTCATTACAAGATGATGAGTTAAAAGTTAAAACATTTCAAATGCACCTGCAAAAAAAAAAAAAAAATCTAGTCATGTATTTCATCATTGAGGATTTCTTAAAAATACTGTGTAAAAATCTTGTCTCGTTCTCGTGAACCCTATCTCGTATCTCGTCTTGTGAGATAAGCGTCCTGTCACACCCCTATTGATAGATGCTATTTACACTAAGTGCAAATAGCGACAGAATCATGGATTCGAACTAGGGCTGTCACGATATTAGATTTTTCACACCACGGTTATTGTGACCAAAACAATTCACGATATCGATATATCGCGATATCTATAGGAACCTTGGGGGAAAAACTTATCAAATTAATTGGTAACACTTTACAATAAGGTTGTATTAGTTAACATTAATGCATTAGTTAACGAACTAACCATGAACAACACCTCTGTTCAGGTGCTGTGCGCAGGGCATCGAGTGCTGAGGGGGCACTACAAGAAGATGCAAGAAAAGACGCAAACGGCCGCCAGTGAAACTAAAAGTAGCCCAAGGCTCAGAATCAGATGCTCAAAAACACAACCATCTTCATTAAAACTAATGAGACTAAATGATCTTACCAGTGCTTAGGTCGCTCGTTCTCCTATTACGGCCTTTGATCTTGAAATGAGCCGATAAATAAAATACAGCTCATATCTGTTGCTTTCGTTATTGTGAACTGAATTTGCATAGCCTATAGAGTGGAAATTGAAGATTGGATTTATATATCTTTTGCAGAGAGGTGTAAGGTAAGACACCCTGCATGTTTTTATTTTTATAGTTTAGATTGTGTAGCCCATTTCGTTTGCAGGTGCCGTTGCGTGCGTTAAAAATGCGTTTTTACTGTGGTGGTGATAGTAAACATTTAAATTTACATTGTGATATGCTTGAAGTGTTTTATATATATATATATATATATATATATATATATGGATTTTATTATAGGCAAGACAAGTCAAGTGTTGATTTGAGAGGATAAATTGATCAAACATGCGATTAACTACTGTCAGCCGCTGGCCGTTTGGTCCTCACTTTAAAAAAAATAAAACTTTAATTTAACAACCAAAAATTGCCCCAAACATTTTTTTCTAAATTAACTTAATAAAGAAATGAAACTAAATATAACAAATTTGACATTACAAGCAAAGCTGAACTATTTTTATGGCTGCAACAGTGTGTAATAGAGAGGGAGGAAAAAACACAGCTTGGACTCGGGACACCGGAGTATTTACGCGTCATGTTATCATACCAGTCCTGTTTATTTTAAATATTGTGGTTATGGCCAATACCGGTATATTGCCACACCCTAAATTAACACAATGTCGATATTTCGTGCTTTGAATATCACGGTTATCGTCAATACCGGTATATTGCGACACCCCTAATTTGAACCCGGGTTGATTGCGTCAAAACAAAGATCCTTTAGCCATACCCTTTACTGATTGCACCACTGAAGACGTTGAAATGCAAGATTTAAATAAAAAAAAATCTTGTTTGGCCCAACCAAGCATTGTTAGGCGAAGATAGTGCGAATAGCACTTGCCAACAAGGCACACTATTTGCACTTGGTGTGAATAGACACTCCGTTTTAAGAAGCTCATACTGTTCTCCTATACACATGGGCGTCGGAAGCAAAAGAAATGTGGGTGGGTCCTCAGAATTACATTAAGTACAAATATACCGCTTTGCTTGCTAAACATATAGTTCGGAAAGACAAAGTTCCGGATATCGCCGTATCAGCGAGAGCGTCAGTAGTGTAGGGGTAAGACGCACTGCACCTAGTTTTGACACAAACCGACCCGCGATTCGAGTCCGCCTTAAAGGCATTTATTTTCAATAAAAATGACGAAAATATTAGAAAAGTGGAAATAAAGCGTCTAACGTGTTTAATAATAAGTGTTTATCGATTAGGGTTAGGTAAACAGACGTGCTGAATGTTAGAGACGATAAAAGTGAGTGGGTCCAATATCATTGATCGTAAAAAGTGGGTGGGTGTTGTCCCACCCACATACAATGGTTCCGACGCCCATGCCTATACATACAATGAAAGTGGATTGGGAACTGTTAAGGTCTAAAAAAACAAAAAAAAAACAAAGTACAACAAAGCATCATAAAAGTAGACCATCTTCTGAAGTCTTCTGAATCCATTGTGGGGAACAGAATTAAATGTATGTTGTTATTCACTGAAAATCTTGCTTGACAGCCATGGTCACCATTTTCATTGTTTGGAAACCCCCTTGCATTGGCTGCACGGTTGAAAGAACATCATGTGGGTTTCAAAATACCTGAAGTTGATTAAATGATGACAGCATTTTTCTGTTTCAATCAACTATTCCTAAAGATTCATGACTGAAGAGTGCAAATCCTGAGGCTCATCATAAATTCATTCATTCCACCCATAAGAGATTAGATCATACCAGATTATTTCCCAAAAAGCCCTTTTCTCCTTTTATGTTACTGTTTAATGCATATGATGCAATATCACCAAAATGAAATATTCATCAAGCCAGCCCATGTCTTCCCAGAGGGAAAATAGGCTGTTTTTGCCGTATTGGTCGGTAAAGATCAATGACATTTGTGCGTCCCTGTGTGTGCGCCGTAATGTGTCGACCAACAGACCATGGCATCTTCTGCTGCTTGTCAATAGAGGTAATATTTGCTGATTGAATTTGTCACTGCATCACAGGATGAGGTAACCCTGATTGGATACTGTTTTGCGAGTGTGTGTGTGTGAGAGCATCATATGTCACATTCAAGAGGTCTGTAACAGGGAACACTGCCAGCAACAAAAGATTCTGAAAGGATTTTACCACACCTACTCAATTCTGTGGTCAGGATTACTTGACTGGTCTATTGTCTGGGTCGCTTTCAAGGCAATAGGTCTTTAATTACAGCAGGAAACCTGTTTTGTATTATTGGAGATGGTTTAATAGACTATTGTTTGGCTGTTCTACAAATGGCAATGCTGATAAGATAAACAAGCTTTTTGTGCTTACACCTACTAACGAATCCACACCTACAAAGAGTCCTTTTAAAACCAAGTAGAAAAACCCAAGAAAGCTTGTTTGGGACAATTTCCATCCATCATCCTTGGTTCTGTACTTAGATCTTATCATCAAACATTTGGTGGTTCTAATGCGGTTTGAATTTATTTTTATTTATTTTTTTATAGTTCGTTAAAAGCCTCTCTAATCCCACATCATAAAAATAAATCATTTTAGGAGATTTCTGTACATATGGGCTATTCTTAGCGGTGTTATAATGCCATTAGCGCCACAAAGAGTTAAAGTGGAAAAGCATCAATCGTTTCCAGAATGCATTACAAAATCAGAAAGGTCCAAAAATGGTCATGTCTTTTGGGACATAAACATCTGAGATTTGTCTTTTCGTCTGCTATGTATTTCACAAAGAGTCTGTTATCATTTAGGACATTCTTCCATGCTGAATATACTGTCAGTTCTCTGAATTTGCTGATGCCGTGCTTTCCAGAAGAGGTCTTAAGTCACATCTCCGCTGACCTTTGTCCGATATCTCTCCTGGTGGTTTTAAGCAGAGCGTGCTCTTGGAATCTTAATTTTATATGTGCAGTCTTGTGTGAGAGAACCATAGACAATAAAATAGAGAGGGAAACATTGTGAGAGGAGAAGAAGCTGTCATTCTCTCGGTTTTAGAGACTGGAAATATAAAGGTCGTGACCTCTAACTGTTTTTCATTGTATCTTCCTGTCTAATCAAAACCTTAAGTCAGCTCCCATCTTTCCCAGTGCATCTGTCGCTCCAGGCTGACTGGTGACACTTAATACACACATCGGTTCTTCATTGGTTAAATGTTCCACTCAGTTCATTTGATTGGCAGCTGAAGTAGATACCCAAATAAACCCTGTCAGTGTTTGTGTCTTCTGAAGTGCCTTTTGGGACCTTCTGTGATGGGCAAGTTAAACACACAGCAAGGCTATCCCGGCATTTGCTGGTCTATTTAGAGTATTGAAGGTTTAAATTATGTCATGGAGAATGTCAAATGTAATACAAATAAAGTAATTAATGCCAATGAAAGCTAAAACGGAAAGTTGTTGAGTTTTAGAATTTCATTCTAAAAAATTAAAAAAGATTTATTGAAATTCTAGCATGGATCAATTAAATGGCCCGTCTACTCTGAAATAAGCCATTGCCATTGTTTACATACAGAACATAAATGCACTTGAACGAATTACGAAACTTTTTTTCCACTAAATTTTTCCACTAAACCCAAAATCATTGGGCTTATCATGTATCCCTGCATGCAAGATCTTTTCCCTAATCTTATCCCTGTCCCTGTTTTAGCAGATTTACATATTATTACATAAAAATATATATTTTCATGGTGAAGTTAATGCACTGCAATTTCTATCTTTTCTAATAAGGCAATGAATAGTGTATCCATACAAAGTTGTCTACAGAGGGGTCTAGGTAGCTCTCTGTGGGGGTATTGGATCGTGCACAACACCAGATCAATAATTAATTTCTACTGAAAAATTAAATGGGAAACCCTTCCTGTTGTACCCTTCAAGTAGTACTTTTCAGTGCACATACATTTATCTGGTGGCCACTTTTATATTAACTACATTTTAAAAAAAGGGAAAAAAAGAAGTATACTTAGCATAAAATAAATGCATTTCAAATACATTTTGGTACATTTATTTTTCACTAGGGATAGCTGCAGTTCAGTGCATTGTCACCATAAAATAATCACAGTTCAGTCCATCATAAATACAGTTCAGTGTACTACAATTACACTTATTGTATTACAAGTAAAGTTCAGTGCAATCCAAGTTAAACTCAATGCAGTTCAGTCCAAGCAAAAGAACCTAGAGAATTGACACTGTAATATGCATTTGCTTTATCTGAGTAAAAAAAGCTGGAAGATATGCCAAAATGTGTTTCACATATTGGTCGTTCGATTTGAAATAGCAAATGGATTTGTATTGTAAATGTATTTTCTACACATTTGCAGTGGTCTAATTCATTCAGCATGAAATAGAAATCGTGATTGTCTTTTCTTCTCTATTATGACGTAGTCTATATCCAAATTAAAAAGGCTTCTTAAACGAGTAAAAAGTAGGGACATGATTTTGTCTATCTGGGAATTGATTTGATTGCTAATTGCTGTGATCTCATAGTGAGTGACAGGTTCCAGGAGGAGAATGATTATTGTCCTGCCTTGAAGAGATGGGGTTGTGATGGAGAGGGGATGTTAATGTTTTTAACTCTTTCCCCGCCATTGACAAACTCTTCCCTGCAAATTCTGGAATGGTTTTTCAGAAATGTTTTCTCAGCATTTTTTGTATTTATTTATTTATTTATTTTTTTTATAAAATTTGCCCGCATTCAAGTGTTGATTAAAAAATAATGCATGAAGATAGAATAAAATGTTTGTTTGCTTTTGTTTTTGTTTAAAAGCACACTGTAAAAAATAAAAACGGGAAATGTACTGGTAAACTGCTAGGACATTATCCAGTAATTTTACGGAAATTTCCGTTAACCCTTAAAACACAAACCAATGCAATGTGTTATTCAAAATACAGGTAAAACACCTGTCAAAAAAACAATACGCAAAATTCCTTCATATTTATACAGTACATTGTGCCCTATTTGTACTGACTTTTTTACATTGCAGAGGCTCTGTTCTTTCTTTTGATATATTGCATGTTCAGATATTCATACAACAAAATATTCTGGGGGGCATGAACGTTTTGTGATAAAAGACTGCCGGTGGCTGGCAAGTTTAAAAAAAATTGCTGGTGGGGAAAAAGTATGCTCCTGTTTAATATGCTCCTGTTCATAGAGATTTTTAGATGGGTGCTGAGGCTTTTTAGGTCAGATAGAATCTGTGATCTCTGACCCAGTTTGTTCGCTGGCTTCCATGGCTGCAATATGCTGTGTTTTCCACCAACTGCCAACCTGTGATGGCGAAATACTATTGGGTAAATTGGCAATGTACGGTATCACACAGACCAAAACATAATCAGACATTCCGACATGGAACGTACATTTCAAAGTAAAATAACTGGCTGTAGCATTGTTTTTCAGAGAAACAAATATGTGAACTCAGCATTTTCCTTAATATCTGCAAATACATTATGATATTTTTAAGCTTTAGTAGAGTCAAAAACTTACAGCACCTTATAGCATTATATTTAGATTGCGGCATAAAGAGTTGGAGCAATGAGCATTGTAGCCTATCACAGACATGTTGAGCGCACGAATGCAGCAATATCGTCATTGCAACTCGATTTCTGCACACTAACAAATGCTTTCATCATAACTAACAGTGTAAATAAGAGATTCTGTAATTATTACGGGAGTTTTGGCACGAGTTCAGAACTCAGTCACTGATAAACTTGTGCTGTTTGATTGACAGCTCCAGCGATTGCAAAGGGAGTGCTCTTCTATCACCTTCTATATATAATTTGAATCAGTTTAAATAACAGATTATTTTCATCCTACAAAGAGAAACAATGTGAAGTTGACCGTTTAGACACTGGTTTGAATATCTGTCTACATGAATCATTACAGAAATCACTGGTTTTATATCAGGCATTAGAATTAACACAGTTTAACAAGTCCATATTGTAAAAGTCTGTTTGCAAAGCCTGCACCAAAATTGCGACTAATTTAATCCACAGTGAAATGTACTGCATACAAATAAATAATGCTCAACTAAGACATTCACATTGTTGAAAATAAATGAACTAACCACATTCCTAGCATTAGGATCCTTTGGAAGTTAATGTTATTTGTAGTCTATCCTGTATCACTCTTCTCTCCTCGTCATTTCACTAACACACCAGTGGGCGGGGCCAAAGTTGCAATGATGAAGTAGGCGTTGATTTTTATCTGAGAGGTGGTCTTTTCACCTATAGGCACATTCCACAATGAGCCATTATCTGGGCTTGGTAACAATAAAAGCTGTTTTTGGACTAACAAAGAAGTTTTCAGTTCTGAAATGTACAGGATATTCGCATGGTATGATGACCACTTATATGTCAAAAGCTCAAGGAAAATTTGATTTCTCAGTTCATGTCCCCTTTCAAAAATATGATTATGTGCACAAATAAATGGCTAGTTTAGGCTGCAGCAGTGAACAATTGCTATGAGCCACTTTCAGTATAATCTCAAAATGGAGGCCATTCACAGTTTATTGAATTAGTGGGGAATTTGTTTAGTTGGACGATTTCGGGGTGGAGTTTGGATTTGATAAACTGAGGTATTGTGATTTGGATTACAGTGATATTGAATGTGTGCTGCAGAACACTGCATGTGTGTTTGTCTGGGAGTGTGCTGGTTTTAGCTTTTACAATGAGAATATTTAGTAAAAACAAGTCATTGTACCTCAGGTACATTTTAATTTTCATCAGCATCATAATCATTATAGATGCCGTCATTGTCACCACCATCATCTTCTGTTTTTATCATTTAATTTGAGGGTTTGTGTATGTTCTTTTCTTCATCTTTTCATTTTCTTTCTCTTTACTCTGTAAGAGCAAACTCTGGTCTGCAGTAAGGCTCTGAAATGAAACCAAATCCAGCATTGAAAGATGTTCCTCCCACACCAGTCTGTGTGACCAGCTATTGCTCATCACTTCTCAAGAGATGTAAAGAAAAATACAGAGCAAAAGAAAGGCAGAAGGAAGAAAATTAAAATGGTATTCTTGCCTAAGTCAAGTTAGGCCTGGTCATATTGGAATTTAACTGGTTTAGTTGACTGGCAAGCTGGTCTCACATCCTCTTAAACCCCCTTTAAACTGTTTTAAGCAAGAATAAAAGAGGTAGAAGGCACTTTCTCCATAGAAAAAATAAAAATAAAATTAGCCTATTTTCAAGCTCCATTATAGACTGTTATTACTAAAATGGCTTTGTACCAGTGTAATTTTAGTATCATTGATTTACTGATTGACTTCCATTTACACTCACCTAAAGGATTATTAGGAACACCATACTAATACTGTGTTTGACCCCCTTTTGCCTTCAGAACTGCCTTAATTCTATGTGGCATTGATTCAATAAGGTGCAGAAAGCATTCTTTAGAAATGTTGGCCCATATTGATAGGATAGCATCTTGCAGTTGATGGAGATTTGTGGGATGCACATCCAGGGCACGAAGCTCCCGTTCCACCTCATCCCAAAGATGCTCTATTGAGATCTGGTGACTGTGGGAGCCATTTTAGTACAGTGAACTCATTGTCATGTTCAAGAAACCAATTTAAAATGATTCAAGCTTTGTGACATGGTGCATTATCCTGCTGGAAGTAGCCATCAGAGGATGGGTACATGGTGGTCATAAAGGGATGGACATGGTCAGAAACAATGGGCCGTGGCATTTAAACGATGCCCAATTGGCACTAAGGGGCCTAAAGTGTGCCAAGAAAACATCCCCCACACCATTACACCACCACCACCAGCCTGCACAGTGGTAACAAGGCATGATGGATCCATGTTCTCATTCTGTTTATGCCAAATTCTGACTCTACCATCTGAATGTCTCAACAGAAATCGAGACTCATCAGACCAGGCAACATTTTTCCAGTCTTCAACTGTCCAATTTTGGTGAGCTCGTGCAAATTGTAGTGTCTTTTTCCTGTTTGTTGTGGAGATGAGTGGTACCCGGTGAGGTCTTCTGCTGTTGTAGCCCATCCGCCTCAAGGTTTTGCGTGTTGTGGCTTAAAAAAATGCTTTGCTGCATACCTCGGTTGTAACGAGTGGTTATTTCAAGTTGCTCTTCTATCAGCTTGAATCAGTCGGCCCATTCTCCTCTGACCTCTAGCATCAACAAGGCATTTTCGCCCACAGGACTGCCGCATACTGGATGTTTTTCCCTTTTCACAACATTCTTTGTAAACCCTAGAAATGGTTGTGCGTGAAAATCCCAGTAACTGAGCAGATTGTGAAATACTCAGCCCGTCTGGCACCAACAACCATGCCATGCTCAAAATTGCTTAAATCACCTTTCTTTCCCATTCTGACATTCAGTTTGGAGTTCAGGAGATTGTCTTGACCAGGACCACACCCCTAAATGCATTGAAGCAACTGCCATGTGATTGGTTGATTAGATAAATGCATTAATGAGAAATTGAACAGGTGTTCCTAATAATCCTTTAGGTGAGTGTATATTTTCTATTCTAATTTAAATTCAATTAAAATATGTTTTATCATATTTTATTTTTAAGTTTTAGTTTATTTATTTTAGTACTTCAATTTAAACTAAACAAATAAAATCTGTCATTTCTTTAAATATTTTATTTTTATTTCAGTCAACCCTGCTTTGTACTCATCAGACTGAATGTTTTTCAGAAGACACAGCGTTCACGTGTTCCCTCAGGATGAGGTTGTATATGTGTATGATGTTGGAGTCTATTCACACAAAACCTCAGAAAAAGAAATTACTTTAACATGTGATGGAGCCATTTTCATATCATATTCTATTTCCTTCCCCCATTTTTCTCCCATTCTGTCCTAAATGAGAGTAAGTGTATTGATTTAAGAGAAAGAATTATTTTGCTACACGAGTGTCTAACCATCCTGTACCTCTTCCAAAAAGGTCCTGTCGATGATGGCTTTTCCTTCCTGCTCTCAGATTTCATTACGCATTTCTTAATGCCTTTTTATGCATTGGCTCTCTCGTTCTCTCTCTTTGCCCTCTCTTCAGAATATTTTGAGGTTTTCCGCACCCTGTGCTTAGTCAAAGATGTCTATGTGGGTCACAAATAATTTTCCCACTTAAACAAGAATAGAGTGCATTTTGTTAACTGGCGGGTCAAGCTGTTTCATTCATTAAGTGTGGAAACAGTTCTCTCTCTGTTTTTCTCTCAAATCCCCAGAATCCTTCTTTCTTGGGACGCCCCTATTGATTGAGAACTTCCATTAATGATAATGTGAGATGGAACACGTTACGTTACACTTTTTCCCTTTCGCTTCTTTTCCCTTTTCCCTTCAATATAAACATTTTGTCTCAACAAATTCCTTTACAAGTGTCATTAAAGACTTCTTAAGTGCATCTTTGGTGGAAATCCAGACACATACAATATAAAAACAAATTTTGAAAAACACCCAGTAACAAGCGGAATGCAAATTTGTGCAAATACGTGAGTCAGAAAACAACAGCCGATTATTGCGGTGTTCTATCTCACATCATATGACCAACCACACTTAAATTGCACATAAAAAGCTTCCATTCACGGAGGCATTCAGCAGGTTGCCTGGTGCCGAGCTAACATATAATTACATTAAAAAGTCGTGCAAGCAGCTGTGGAATTTTTACTGCTCCAAACAGTAAAACCCCAGTACTTAGCATAAACTCCTTGGCATAAACTCCAGCTTCTAACATTTAAAGATAATGTCAGACTAGAATGCTGCTTATAGGGTCATATTATGTGCCTATATATTGTGGCAAGAATTGATGGGGTGCAAAAATGGAGATTATCTTGAATGTTTCTTCCAAGAATGTCAATTTGTCCTTTGTGAGCCACTGGACTCTGGATTTAATGTTACTTAATATAATATATTAATGTTCTTCTGCTCACCAAGGCTGCATTTGATCAAAAATACAGTAAAACAGGTGACAGTTGCATTGTAATTTCTCTAATAAGTGCTGAGTAATATTAAGTAACTACATGTACTTACTATAGAGATTTGTTTTTGCTCTATCTATCTGCGGCCTTTGACACGGTCAATCATCAGATTCTTCTGTCCACCCTCTCATCACTGGGCATCACAGGGACTCCACTCCTTTGGTTTGAGTCCTATCTCACAGGTAGGTCTTTCAAGGTTGCCTAGAGAGGAGAGGAATCCCAAGCACATCAACTGACCACTGGGGTTCCCCAAGGCTCAGTGCTTGGTCCTCTCCTCTTCTCCATCTACACTACTTCATTGGGACCCATCATTCAGGCACATGGCTTCTCATACCACTGCTATGCTGATGACACTCAGCTCTACCTTTCATTTCACCCAGACGACCCCACAGTAGCTGCACGAATCTCCAGCTGTCTGGCTGACATCTCTGCATGGATGAGAAAACATCACCTGCAGCTCAACCTGGCAAAGACTGAATTTCTCATCTTCCCTGCCAGTCCCACCATACAACATGACTTCACCATCCAGTTAGGTACATCCTTGATTTCCCCATCAAAGTCAGTCAGAAATCTTGGAGTAACATTTGATGACCAGCTGTCCTTCAGAGAACACATTTCTAAGACAGCTCCCTCATGCCGGTTTGCGCTCTACAACATCAGGAAGATTAGACCGTTCCTAACAGAGCACGCAACACAGCTTCTTGTCCAGGCCCTGGTTATTTCTAGACTTGACTACTGCAATGCGCTTCTGGTTGGACTCCCCTCTTGTGCGATCCAAACACTTCGAATGATCCAGAATGCAGCAGCACGTCTTGTCTTCAACGAGCCCAAAAGGACCCACGTCACACCTCTCTTCATCTCCCTGCACTGGCTACCACTCGCTGCTCGCATCAAGTTTAAGGTGCTGACGCTTGCATACAGAGCCACCACACGCTCAGATCCTGCTTACTTTGACCCAATTCTACAAATCCACACCCCCACCAGAAGCCTTCGCTCAGCAAAGGAACGACGGCTTGTGGTACCATCACAGAGGGGGAAAAAATCCCTTTCCAGAACATTTTCATTCAACGTTCCCAGCTGGTGGAACGATCTTCCCAACATCATCCGAAACGCAGAATCATTGACATCATTCAAAAGTCAACTTAAAACTCAGCTCTTCCGTGACCACTTAACCTCATAAAAAAAATTAATAAAAAAAAACACCTTCCTTTCCTCTTTCTCTTCCTTCTTCCCTCCCTACTCTAGCCTGTGCTACACTGAGCAATGTACACGGTCTCAGGATTTCAGGCTCTTATTGCGCTTCTCGACTTTTCATGACCAATCGCTTCATGTACCCCCAAGTTATAAGTCGCTTTGGATAAAAGTGTCTGCTAAATGCATAAATGTAAATGTAGTTACAGTTAGGGTTAGAGTTTGGTTTTGGGTTAGTTGCTTGTAATTATGCATAATTTACTGTTATTTCTATAGTAAGTACATGAAGTAATGTGTAACTACGTCACTTTATATAATAGTGTCACCATACATTTTTTTCAGTATTCTTTGATGAACTGATAAATGTCTTTACTGTCACTATTTTCCAATTTAGTCATTATGATGATTAAAGTCCCCCTGCAGTCAATAATTGTATCCCTTAAAACTCATATTTGATCACAAAAATTATATATTTAAAAGTGTTTTCCTTTAAAAAAACATTTTCTTCATGCCTTTTAAATGAATGTATTTAAATGAATTTTAATGAATTTAAATGAATGTATTGAATTTAAATGAATGTTTCTTCATGCCTCTTGAATGTAACTCTACACCCTTGCTTCATTTAGTATATGCGGACCATGAATTTGCAAATTAGCCCCGCCTCCACTCACTCATCTCACTCTGTCAACTTTACTGTAGTAAACACTGCACAATAGCACGTGGAAATTCTGGTTTAATTCAGCATTTGTATTTACTATTGCTAAAAGTACTGCTGTTTTCATAGCAACAGAAAAATATACCGGGTTTACCTGGCTTCTCTTGAGACTCTCCTGCTTCACAGCATAGTAACGATTATATGCTAAAGCCCGCCTTCCTTGTGACGTGATTGGCTACAAGGTAGTTTGTGATGTCAGGAACACAGATGATGTCAATGCGTTTTTGTCTTTTTTCAATGCGGTTTTAAGGAGAAAATACTCAGTGATGGTCTTGACTTATGAATTTGCACATGGTTTGTCTTAAAGCATATTACAAACACCACATAGACAGGTAAACAACATTAAAAACTTTTTCACCACAGGGGGTCTTGAAAATATATAATTTTTAGCAATTTGGATGATTATTGCCTGTGACATTGCATGTTTCAGGTACAGATTGGAGAGCTCCAGTAGTGTGTGTGTAAGATTCAAACATGCATTATACTTTTGGTCATTTGATCAGATTATTTCCTTTTTTTAAACTATACCTGATTTTAATCAGCTGGACTGCTGCGCTGTGATTGGCAGAGAGATTGATGACTCATGATAGTGGGACAGTGGGAGAGAGTTTGGTGGGTGCTGGGAGGCAATTTTAGTCTGAGGAAGCAGACTTGCCACCTCTCAGCACTGTGTGTATTCATTTTAGCCTCTTTCTCTCTGTCTTTCTTCGTTGCTTATTCCTCCATTCCATCAGCTCTCGTTTTTAATGGCTCTGCCAGAGCTTGTGGAGTGATTGGGTAAAATTGCTCTCTGGCACAACAATTAGCTCCAAACATCTGTCTTTCACTTGCACATCCTATTTCGCCTGCTCTGATGTGCTGCACATTTTCCAGTTAAGGAAGGACTGAGGTCTGTCATAGAGAAGTGATTATTCCAGGAAGGTGTATGACTTTTAAACTCTCCTCAGAAACCTAGTGCCAAAAGGAAGTGGTGAGTACATTTTACACTCTTAGGATTGTGTTTTTGTTTGTGTGTGTTTCGTGTGCTTTACTGACACCTTGGTTTGTCAGAACTGTCATGCGCTGAATTTAAATTCTGCTCTTTTCAAGTTTTTGTGTTGCTTTTCATCTTGCTTTGGTGAGAATGTCTTTGTCTTTGTTTTATGGCTGTATTGCAAGCAAATGTGCCTTGAATGCAACCCATATGATAAACAGACTGAGTGCAAAAGGAAAGAGCTAAAGAAATCCACAACCTCTTGTCATCTCAGCTGTTGAGATTTAAGCAGACTGACAGCACACAAATCTTAAAGTATCTCACAGCTGTGCGGCATGCCTCTTGCTTTATTTTTAACCTCTGCTGTTGTTTTATTGGTCTAAACTAGTGGTGGGGCAGGCCAGCATATAGTCCAGGGCTACATAGTATAGGAATTGATATCACTACATATACAGTGAGGAAAATAAGAACACCCTGCTATTTTGCAAGTTCTCCCACTTAGAAATCATGGAGGGGTCTGAAATTGTCATCGTAGGTGCATGTCCACTGTGAGAGACATAATAAAAAAAAAATAAAAAAATCCAGAAATCACAATGGATATTTTTTTTTACTATTTATTTGTATGATACAGCTGCAAATAAGTGTTTGAACACCTGAGAAAATCAATGTTAATATTTGGTACAGTAGCCTTTGTTTGCAATTACAGAGGTGAAACGTTTCCTGTAGTTTTTCACCAGGTTTGCACACACTGCAGGAGGGATTTTGGCCCACTCCTCCACACAGATCTTCTCTAGATCAGTCAGGTTTCTGGCCTGTCGCTGAGAAACACGAAGTTTGAGCTCCCTCCAAAGATTATCTATTGGGTTTAGGTCTGGAGACTGGCTAGGCCACGCCAGACATGCTTCTTACAGAGGCACTCCTTGGTTATCCTGACTGTGTGCTTCGGGTCATTGTCATGTTGGAAGACCCAGCCTCGACCCATCTTCAATGCTCTAACTGAGGGAAGGAAGTTGTTCCCCAAAATCTCGTAATACATGGCCCCGGTCATCCTCTCCTTAATACAGTGCAGTCGCCCTGTCCCATGTGCAGAAAAACACCCCCAAAGCATGATGCTACCACTCCCATGCTTCACAGTAGGGATGGTGTTCTTGGGATGGTACTCATCATTCTTCTTCCTCCAAACATGTTTAGTGGAATTATGACCAAAAAGTTCTATTTTGGTCTCATCTGACCACATGACTTTCTCCCATGACTCCTCTGGTTCATCCAAATGGTCATTGGCAAACTTAAGACGGGCCTTGACATGTGCTGGTTTAAGCAGGGGAACCTTCCATGCCATGCATGATTTCAAACCATGACGTCTTAGTGTATTACCAACAGTAACCTTGGAAACAGTGGTCCCAGCTCTTTTCAGGTCATTGACCAGCTCCTCCTGTGTAGTTCTGGGCTGATTTCTCACCTTTCTTAGGATCATTGAGACCCCACGAGGTGAGATCTTGCATGGAGCCCCAGTCCGAGGGAGATTGACAGTCATGTTTAGCTTCTTCCATTTTCTAATGATTGCTCCAACAGTGGACCTTTTTTCACCAAGCTGCTTGGCAATTTCCCCGTAGCCCTTTCCAGCCTTGTGGAGGTGTACAATTTTGTCTCTAGTGTCTTTGGACAGCTCTTTGGTCTTGGCCATGTTAGTAGTTGGATTCTTACTGATTTTATGGGGTGGACGGGTGTCTTTATGCAGCTAACGACCTCAAACAGGTGCATATAATTTAGGATAATAAATGGAGTGGAGGTGGACATTTTAGGGTCTTTGAGGGTCAGAATTCTAGCTGATAGACAGGTGTTCAAATACTTATTTGCAGCTGTATCATACAAATAAATAGTTTGAAAAATCATATATTGTGATTTCTGGATTTATTTTAATTTTTAGATTGTCTCTCACAGTGGACATGCACCTACGATGACAATTTCAGACCCCTCCATGATTTCCAAGTGGGAGAACTTGCAAAATAGCAGGGTGTTCAAATACTTATTTTCCTCACTGTATATTTATGAACTTTGCCTTCATTTCAAGATACTCAAC
The DNA here is from genome assembly GCA_023566225.1 of Romanogobio albipinnatus. Taxonomy (NCBI): domain Eukaryota; kingdom Metazoa; phylum Chordata; class Actinopteri; order Cypriniformes; family Gobionidae; genus Romanogobio; species Romanogobio albipinnatus. Next base: position 22,581,627 of record CM042254.1, on the reverse strand, counting down.
CTTCAGGGTCACTGTCCTTGTTGCTTGTAATTCTGCAATCTGAGACAGGAAATAGGCAGTATATTTTGTTATTGTCTAGTGTTGAGAGTTTATCTCTGTTGTGCATCTGGATAGGACTGTAAATCATGATGATGCGTTCCGCGAGGACATGCTGTTGTCTTTATGGCATATGTGTATGAGGGCACTGCATTGGGGACAGATCTTCTTTACTTTGTTAGCACACATTACAGGTGAATTCAGGGTGAACAATTAATCCGTGCAAGTTAATACACAGAAAAAAATAGTTTGCCGTGGTAATCTTTAATCAAAATCTGAAAAGTAACTTCCGGTCTGGAATGGCGTTCCCTTTCCGATGACGGCAGTTTGACGGCTTGGGTTTGAATATCCTTAACCACTCCCCTCCAACCACTTTTTTGTGTGCGTATACATATGTTGTACAGTTAAAGAATGTTTTTGCTCAGGTGACCAAAATGTCCGCCCAGTAGAGAAAAGTTTTGCTCAGCGAGAAAAAATTAGAGGGAACATTGGTCATTGGGCCTTAATACATTCCTGTCTTATTTCTCCACTGTCTCCTGCACTTACTTATCTTGGTCTCTTTATTTCTCTCTGACTCTTTCAATCTCTGGCCTTGGCATCCTTTGTGGCACTAGCAGGATAAGTGAACACGTTTGTGGACTGCAGATAAATACGTAGACAGTAGCCAGTGAATGGAGAGTCTAGCTGTACTTAGAGAAGAGTGATTATGAGGTGAATGTGTAGATAGGAAAAGGCATGTTGAGAGGTGACAAGGATAAAGCTCTTAGTCTACCTTTATGCACACTGCAGGCTGTGAATGTGGCCATTGATTTTCTTTGCTTTTTTTTGCGTGGGTGCCTCCTAAACATCACACGCTCACAATCTTTCCTCTCTCCTGCTGCTCGCTCTATTTCCTGCTCTCACAGTCACAGCCAATCAAAGCTCAGCATGTAGGGCTCCGGGAGATCTTAGTTCGTCACCCAGACGGCATTCGAGTCATGGACCAGTGATTCATAATGGCCCTCTTTAATACCCCATACATGTATAAACACACACTATATTAAAGCATTGTTAAGCAAAGGGTCATGAGTCTGGTTCACTTAAAGGGACCATATCAAATATTTGTTAACCCTTATTTTGTTTTTTCAAAAGTTGATATTTTCATAACCATTTTCCAACCTCTTTTTGACCCTTAATATCAAAACAACCTGTTGCTGCTGTATCTTTAAATGTATTGCTAGATGTTTGTGCAAACCCTGTTTGCTTCATTTCATTTTGACAACCTCATAAAACAATCACTTCAGGTCAGACAGATCAAGAATTGTTAAAAGTAAAGTTCAGTCTTTCTTAATGTTGGGATTGTTCTGGTGGTGCAGAGTGGAAGGTGCTACACACAGCGCAATGTTTGATGCACAATTGTACATTTTCCTTTTTAGTTTGTTAGTTATGTTTTTTTTAGAAATAACATTATCTGTTATACTTCCTTCTAATGGGTGGGCCAAGTTTCTAAACACCAAATAACCAATGTAGATTTCTGAAAGTGGGTGATCATATGCTAATTTAGCTGGGTTTGCGCTATTGACAAAAATGTATATCACTAAGTGTAGGGAGATGAATTTAAAAAAAATCTCACACTGGAGCTGAATTTTTTATTTAGTTCGGCAGTAGTAGCTATACACACTGCTTTGTCATCTTCATGCAATACCGCCACCTACTATGTTGGAGGGTCAACCTGATATTTAATATGATATTATCAAATGTTTAGTATTAACATTATATCAGTATTTAATTAAAAAAAATATCACAGTTATAATCAATACCGGTATATTGTGACACACCTAGTTTCAGTAAATGCTTTTTTGGGCTGAGAAGGAAGTTTTAAAGTGGACCTATTATGGTTTTTTTTTTTTACATTCTCATTTTTCTTTAGTGTATGTTGCTGTCTGAACATTAAAAAAGGTCTGCAAAATCACAAAGTTATTCTCTACTTCACTAAGCACTGTTTCTGAACTCCCTGAAATGCCTTGAAATTTACAGTTTTGTACACATCAAAGTATCCACAAACAAAAAGGACAAGGCCTGTATAAAACTATCTGTTGATATACTATTATATTGATATACTATATGTTGACTACTATTTCATCCTAAAAGTGTGTGAACCTGGCAAAAATTCCTTTTTTAAAGCCCAGTCAGCTGAAGACGTACATGCATACATGCATCTCCACCCTGTCTCTGAAATAACCATACATGGAGCTTACAACGCCTAGTTTTATTGGGCATAATGTCATTTGTATATCATTTCTATGCCATCCATGTGATACCATGTTTAACAGTAAGACATTAGAAAAATATGAGATGCAGCCTGTGTTGTCACATAACATTACTAAAAATCATTCAGTATCCTTGCTTTTTTTCTTTTCTTTTTTAAAATCAAAATTGTATGAAATACATTTCAGAGAAAACCTACTTTGAATCTTTTCCACTGGCCTAATAGTATTTTTAATTGCTTTAAACAAATCAAATTTATAAATTTTTGCCTATAAGGTAAATATATTTTACAATGTTTACATATTTTTAATAGAAACAGATAGTTCCAGAGGTTGCATAGTACTGTGTCAGTACTCAGGAGTCAGGTGCGCATGATCGATATTCACACAAAAATATTTTCTCAGAACATGAGTTCTGTTATTTAGAAAACAACACTGTAAAAAAAAAAAGGTTCTATATGGCACCAAAAATGGTTCTTGGCTCGTAATCATAGGGGAACCTTTTTAAGTGCTATATAGCACCAATTTTGGTGCTTCAGTGGTTCTTCAGTGGTTCTTCAGAGGTTCTTCACCGTTTTTTTGACTAAGGTGCTATATAGCACCGCTACCATATACACAAAATGTTAAGATATGGTGCTATATAGCACCAAAAGTTGTTCCTCTATGATTACGACGAAGAACCAATTTTTGGTGCCATATAGAACCTTTTTTTTTTTTTGAGTGAATTTAAAGCGGAATTATCATGCAACAAGCAATCCTCGCTAGTTAAAACATTAAAACACAGCATGCCACAGGAAAAGTGTAAAGAAAAAAGCAGCACGTCTACTACAAATATTTCTATTTAAATTAATATAAAATATGTTGTTACTTCTGGATAATGGTTTCATGAAATTGCAGTGCTTAACCCCATTAATGTGATTGGCATAATTAATCTAAATGTGTATATCAGATGTAAAACAGATTTTAAATCATTCTGTTTATTCATTAGTTCGCTCACTCCGTATAAGAGGCGTATGCACTGTCTACAGTGCGTGGATGGTGCACACCTATTTACATCTAGTAAATTTTTTTATAATTCCCGATATGTTCGTGGAAAATGGCGTATGCACATTTCTATGCCCAGTTTGTGCATATGCAACATTTATACATCAGGTTGATTGTTCAGAGGCGGACAGTGTTGTTTTTTTTACATTGAATACTTAATTACATTAAAAATATAGTACTTTCTTACTTGTACTCAAGTAAAATTTTAATTACCTTTACTTGAGTAAAAGTATACAATACTACATTTTTAATGTAATTAAGTATTAAATGATATTCAATATGAACCATAGTGCAGTAAAAAGTACAATATTATGTTTTGGAAGGTTGTGAAGTAAAGGTTTTCCAAAGAAGAACACTGATAAAGTACATATACTTGAAAAATAAAATTACTTGGAAAGTTAAAATACTTAAGTACTGTCCACCTCTGGTTATAATTATGCATGGTTGCGATTAGTAGTATGTTGTAACTCGTGGTTATAGTAAGGGATGTGACATTTCCTAAACACGCTCAGTGGGCTTGACCAATCACAACACACTGGTCTTGCCGTCCAATGAGACCACATTGCGCTTATCGGAAGGAGGGTCTTCTTAGAGACAGGAACTAAACAGAGTTACTGACAGACTGGGAAGAGAGGTGCTGCAACAATGTAAAATATGTGGAAAAATAATATTTGTGAACCATTCATACATGAAAGCCTATTCCAAGTTTTTTATTCCAGCTCTCTGCATTCACTGTAATGTTCTGCTTGATTCTTTAGCATGAATCAGTGTCTTTGTTTAATTGCAGCTAAATTCAAACTGAAATGACGTGTTCTCTTCAATGACATGAAGCGTGACGTGCCTCTGTGGGCAAGACAGAGGAGTTTTATAAAGGAACAAATTTGAATCATAGCGCTTTTCATTGTTTAGTTGTCAACGATATCAGATTGCGGCATGTTGCGACACCCCCCTTCCCCATGCATCCTGTAAGACAGAGGCAGGGAGCCAAACAAACCAGACTGCTACTCAGCACTCCCACCGCCTGCCTCCCAACCCCTCCTGACCAGGGAGCTGCTATTCTGAGGAGCTGTCAGTCAAACACAAGTGCTTCTGTCCATCGTCCGAGGGAGTGAGAAAAAGATAGAGGGAAAATGTCAGAGAGGACTGGGGGATGGAGAGGGAGCGTCGCTAAGATTAAGAGGTAGAATAATGAAAGATGATTACTGTAAGAAAGACCAAGAAAGAGAATGAAAGGGACGGATTTCTTTGATTTTTCAACCGTCCATAATCCCTTTTGGTCAAATCATTTAGTTGCCAGTCACTGGATCACTGATCATCTTTGTTCCACGTTCTAACTTTCCAAATGGCTGTGCTTAACACACACACACACACACACACAGACAAGGAAACAACAAATGAACTACTAGTTGACATGCTCAAATCTTCCTTCTTAAATTTCACACAGTGGATGTTAGAACAGACCATGCATGCTATTATATTTCCATTAGAATCAGTCTGAGCACAGACAAGTACACTTTTTTTTTTTCTAAAGCAATTAGTCATCAAAGTGGAGCCGCATGTGTCACCAAACAGGGAAAGGGCTTCTGGGAAGGCTTGGTTGCCTGCATTGCGGATTCATGAACCATGAGGAGCTCTTTTGGGGTTTTTCTAGAGGAGCTTGAATCTGAGCCATTTGACTTAATTAAATGGTGTCATGCTAAGCTGAATTATAGGATTAACTGGGTTAATGTGCTTTTACTGTAGTCTCTTATTGGCCCACAGTCCTTGATGTTTAAAAGGGACAAAATATTAGGGGGGTTTTGGGACTATGAGATGAAGGAATTCTGGCAATTCTGGCTCCAATTCTGATTTCTATTTTTGAGGATGCACCAAACCTCTTTAATGATTTGCATTTTGGGATATTATACTATTCAAAAGGTTTGGGGTTGATTAAGATTTAAAATGTTTATGAAATGAGTCTCTGCATTTATTTGATTAAAACAATACAGTAAAAAGAGTGATGTTGTGAATTATTATTATTATTATTATTATTATTATTATTATTATTATTATTACAATTTAAAATAATTGTTTTTTATTTTAATATTAAAACATAATTTATTCATCTGAAGGCAAAGCTGAATTTTCAGTCTCCAGTGTCACATGATCTTTCAGAATTCATTCTAATATGCTGATTTGGTACTCAAAAAACATTTCTTATTATTAGTGTTGAAAACAGTTGTGCTGCTTAATATTTTTGTGGAAACCGTAATACTCTTTTTCCAGGATTCTTTGACGAATAGAAAGTTATTTTGTAACATAACAAATATAATAATTATTTGCTGTCTCTTTTGATGAATTTAATGCATCCTTTCTGAATAGAAAAAAATATATATATATTTTTTTAATTTTAAAATCGTACTGATCAAAAATAAGGTAGTGTATTTAATTTATTTGTAATTAAATAATTTTAATTGATTATTTATTAACATGTTTGTTATCATAAATATTAAATTTTTAATTAAAATACCATTTATTACAACAAAACTCAAGACTTAAGAAGACTTAAAGGGATAGTTCACCCAAAAATGAAAATTATCCCATAATTTACTCACACTTACGTAAGCCATCCTAGGTGTATATGACATTCTTCTTTCAGATGAATACAATCAGAGTTTGAGGAATATATATGTGAGGAAAATAAGTATTTGAACACCCTGCTATTTTGCAAGTTCTCCCACTTAGAAATCATGGAGGGGTCTGAAATTGTCATCGTAGGTGCATGTCCACTGTGAGAGACATGATCTAAATGAAAAAATCCAGAAATCACAATGTATGATTTTTTTTAACTATTTATTTGTATGATACAGCTGCAAATAAGTATTTGAACACCTGAAAAAAAAATCAATGTTACTATTTGGTACAGTAGCCTTTGTTTGCAATTACATTGTTTGCAATTAGTCGCTGAGAAACACGGAATTTGAGCTCCCTCCAAAGATTCTCTATTGGGTTTAGGTCTGGAGACTGGCTAGGCCACACCAGAACCTTGATATGCTTCTTACAGAGCCACTCCTTGGTTATCCTGGCTGTGTGCTTCGGGTCATTGTCATGTTGGAAGACCCAGCCTCGACCCATCTTCAATGCTCTAACTGAGGGAAGGAGGTTGTTCCCCAAAATATCGCAATACATGGCCCCGGTCATCCTCTCCTTAATACAGTGCAGTCGCCCTGTCCCATGTGCAGAAAAACACCCCCAAAGCATGATGCTACCACCCTCATGCTTCACAGTAGGGATGGTGTTATTGGGATGGTACTCATCATCATTCTTCTTCCTCCAAACATGTTTAGTGGAATTATGACCAAAAAGTTCTATTTTGGTCTCATCTGACCAAATGACTTTCTCCCATGACTCCTCTGGATCATCCAAATGGTCATTGGCAAACTTAAGACGGGCCTTGACATGTGCTGGTTTAAGCAGGGGAAACTTCTGTGCCATGCATGATTTCAAACCATGACGTCTTAGTGTATTACCAACAGTAACCTTGGAAACGGTGGTCCCAGCTCTTTTCAGGTCATTGACCAGCTCCTCCCGTGTAGTTCCGGGCTGATTTCTCACCTTTCTTAGGATCATTGAGACCCCACGATGTGAGATCTTGCATGGAGCCCCAGTCAGAGGGAGATTGACAGTCATGTTTAGCTTCTTCCTTTTTCTAATGATTGCTCCAACAGTGGACCTTTTTTCACCAAGCTGCTTGGCAATTTCCCCGTAGCCCTTTCCAGCCTTGTGGAGGTGTACAATTTTGTCTCTAGTGTCTTTGGAAAGCTCTTTGGTCTTGGCCATGTTAGTAGTTGGATTCTTACTGATTGTATGGGGTGGACAGGTGTCTTTATGCAGCTAACGACCTGAAACAGGTGCATCTAATTTAGGATAATAAATGGAGTGGAGGTGGACATTTTAAAGGCAGACTAACAGGTCTTTGAGGGTCAGAATTCTAGCTGATAGACAGGTGTTCAAATACAAATACTTATTTGCAGCTGTATCATACAAATAGTTAAAAAATCATATATTGTGATTTCTGGATTTTTTTTTTTAGATTATGTCTCTCACAGTGGACTTGCACCTACCAATTTCAGACCCCTCCATGATTTCCAAGTGGGAGAACTTGCAAAATAGCAGGGTGTTCAAATACTTATTTTCCTCACTGTATGTATATATATATATATATATATATATATATATATATATATATATATATATATATATATATATATATATATATATAATGTATATGTATATGTGTATATATATATATGTATATATGTGTATATATATGTATATATATGTATATATATATATATATATATATATATATATATATATATATATATATATATGTATATATATATATATATATATATATATATATATATATATATATATATATATATATATATATATATATATATATATATATATGTGTATATATATATATGTGTATATATATATATGTATATGTATATGTGTGTGTGTGTGTGTGTGTCCTGGCTAATCCAAGCATTATAATAGAAGTGAATGGCAGCCCAAAATTTGAAGTTCAAAGAAGAAAGTGTAACGCCTCTCGTAGTTCAAAAGGCTTACGCTACATTGGACATCATTGTCGCACCAGTAACACTTTTTTCGTAAGTTGAATACGGAAGGCGGTCCGCCGGAGGCTACACTCTAAAAAGAAAAAGTTCTATATGGCACCAAAAATGGTTCTTGGCTCGAAATCATAGGGGAACCTTTTTAAGTGCTTCAGAAGTCCTTCACCGGTTCTTTGACTAAGGTGCTATATAGCACTGCTACCATATACAGAACATGTTAAGAAATGGTGCAAAAGTGGTTCCTCTATGATTACGACGAAGAACCATTTTTGGTGCCATATCGAACCTTTTTTTTTTTTTAGATATTTTACATATTTTGTTAAATATGGATATCTTTCTTACAAAAGCCCATTGATTCGCTTCAGAAGGACTTCATTAACTCCCTGGTATGGATTACTTTTATAATGGAATTATAAGCTTGGAAGAGCCAGGACATTTAGAATTTTCACTTAAAGGTTTCAAAGCTTAAATCTGTATAATTGGCTGCTCATATTGCAATGTGTATTTAAAGATATATATCTTAATTTTGTTGCAATACACGGTACTTTAATTGAAAAGAAAAATATCTTTAAGTAGCTGTTCGAGTTGTCCTTAAGCCGCGTTTCCACCGAAATTACCCAGAATAATTTATCTCAGGAACTTTTCTTCCAGGAACTTTTTCCCCCAAATCTGTTGCTGTCTGCGTTTCCATCGCGGTCTAAAGATTAGTCAGGTGACGTAGGACTGCGCACAACTTTCCAGTTCCCGCTGGATTTCGTCCTCCACATATAAGCTTAATAAAGCCTGAACCTTGTCGTTGGTCCATCGTCGTAGTTTTTAAACTCTATTGTTGATTTAAGAACTCTTTCTGCTCGCACCACAACAGACTTTTAAAAATGGTGTTTGAAATAAAATAATACTTTGGAGTCAAACACCCAAGTGCCCAGAACTTTGAAAAAGTACTACCTCGTGAGTAGGGAAATGAGAGGGACATTTTTTTACCCGGAACTTCATTTAGACCCTGGTCCCTGTGGTCGAAACAGACCAAGTACCATCCCAAAGTCCTTAGTTCCTGGGGAAAGTGCCTGCAGCGGAAACACAGCTAAAATGAGTTGTGAAGAACCACACTGATTGATTCAGTAATTGAGTGACTCATTAGAACGATTCAAACCACCTCATTTGATTTATTACAAAGAACTGAATCATAAGAGTCATTTGTTTGTGAATCAGACTATACTGAATGCATCAATGGAAGAGGGCAGATGTTCACAAACCGCTAACCCTCATGAAGATCATTTGGTTCCAGTATTTATTTTTTTTAAATAGTTCTCAACCATGTTGCTGACACACACCCACAAATACATGCATGTCTTGGCAGACCATTTGGTAGAGTTTTTGCCTGTGGAAACTTTCCAGACAGAGCATGTATGGGTAAACCAAGGGTATCTTGCAACCATTGCGGTTGTAATCGCTTAGCATGGAGCCGTCTGTGATTATTGATGACACACACTAATTGGGATCATAGATCATCTCCCAGACACTGACATGACCACTAAAGTCAAACGCTAGGCAGCCAAAGGTCATGTGTTAATGCCAAGTGTCATAAGTCATGTGTCAAGTTAAAGTGAGCCAACCCCAAAGGCATGTCTAATATCTGCTGTGTACGTGCATATACAGGGCTAATTTGTATATGGAACAGACATGCTTGCATTCACAATAATTGAATTCTGTAGGAGGATCAGCTCTCTCACAATCTTCTCTTTCTTGTGGATACTTGTAAACATGACTCTCTTGGTTGGAAAATGGTGTGTCTGCAACATTTGGGATGGTAAAGTCCATAGCCGCTGGCAAATGTCTCTGGCATGTGATACTACTGAGACTGGTGTGAGAGGCTGAGTGGAAAAGACAGGCCTAGATGACAAACTTAGGCTTTAATGGAAAAACTTGTGGTCTGAATATTGTGCATTTAATAGTTTCAATAAAAAAATAAAAAAAAAATTAAAGGTTGTGAAGTGTTAGTGAAAAACTTCACTAGCATGAAGCCAAGAGGATCTTTGTGTTATTGATGACAATGAATTGAATGTGGTGAGTCATGCGGCCTTACTGTGTGTGAGAATTTGAAAAGATTCATTTATCTCTGAATACTTGATTACAAAGGCTGTGACTCAGTCAGCATAAAAGCATGATGACTCATCAGAAAATATCTAGTCTAAGTAAATATCTGTAGTGATGAAATAACCCTAATATGATTAATATGAATATGAATGTCTATTAAAACATCAGACAGAGGTGTATTTAATGGTGCTCTTTTCTTTAACAAATAATTATTTATCAAGACAATTCTAATTTTTTCCCAATAATTATTTATTCCAAAAAAAAAAAAAAATTTTTAAAATGTCTCAATTTTATAGACTTAAATTCAGATGCTGTTTAAACTGTGGGCTTGTGCTTTCTTTGTAAAATATTTTTTTGTGCTGATTTGTGTCTCATATACCTCATTCTCACCAAGAGAGAGAATAAGGTATGCTGCATTTATTTTATGATTGCCCCTTTTTTCAAGATGTAAAATACGTCTGATGTCCCCAGAGTGTGTATGTGAAGCTTTAGCTCAAAATAATATAATTTTTTATAGCATGTTAAAATTGTCACTTATTGAGGGTGAGCAAAAACGTGACATTTCCGTGTGTCCCTTTAAATGCAAATGAGCTGCTGCTGCTCATGGGACGGAGCTTCAAGAAATCCAGTTAGCAGCTCTAATTACCTCATGCAGACAGGCAATGAAACTGTGCAGCCTTTTATGTTCAACCTGGAGTCAGACAACGATGGAGAGACTCAAGAAGAAGTGACAACATGTAGAATGCAACAAGATGTTCCTGAATGGTTAGTTGATGAATTTATGTAGCTGATGTGTGATCTTCATAAGTCATTGATTAGCATATTCTGTCATGATAAACCCCCCTTTTGTGTGTTCCCGGGTGCAGGATTTATGTAAATTTCAGGGTTAGTGATGTCACTAATATGGGAGGAAGCTTGTGTAGTCCCTAGTATCTGTTTGTTGTAGTCCTTAAAAAGCAATTTCTTTAAAAATAAAATATCTCCCTTTGCTTTGAACTTTGCAGATATTGTTTATGCTCAAGCGACAACATTACACACTAACTAAAGTTTAAAAAGTGAAATCATAATCAACCACCCCTTTAACAGAAATACAGTAAAACAGTAATGTTGTGGAATATTTTTACCATAATTGTTTTCTATTTTAAAGGTTCCATGGCATGGCTTTTTTTAATTATTTTATAATGTTTCCTGAGGTGTACTTATATTGTTAGTATGGTTTTTACATAAAACATGTCATAATTTAGAAATAAAAAGCATTTTTTCTATACTGATATTAGCGCTCTGGCTTGAATGCTCTGTTTCAAGGGGCGTGTCTGATGTGAGACTTCAGTGAAAATGCCCACTGTTGTGATTGGCTGACATCTTTGCATTTGAAATGAGTATTAGATTATGTGGCGGAGGGGGCGTGGTTTAGCGAGGTCTGCAAGCGCTGCCAGAGAGAGAGAGGCGGACTGCATGTGGACCAGAAAGACCTTAGAACTGGAGAAAGATAGCTGAGAAAGTTTTATTTTACTGAGTTGTTGAGAGCGCTGTGAGCGCAAGTTTATTTTGTTTGTATCTGAGTCCCAGTCACGCCGACCCTGTCTTCTTCCACCTTATTCTACCAACTTTGTAACATGTGGAACCCCTCTCGAATACTTTTACTAAGTTTTTTTTTTACCATCACAGCTGTCGATTATAGCTATAATCAAAGTGTTGATTATAGCATTATTTTTAGATCTTTTCCCATCACAAAAAAAAAGCGTGAACTTGATTGATTAGCTACACATCAGAAATCACTGATCACAGATCAGGCATTAATGAACAGTGTTACTCACTGTTTGTAGCAGTGCTGTCGAATCCATATGGTAAAAGTCTGTTTGTAAAGCCTGTGCTGACGTCGCGACTGATAAACGGAATCCATTTTCTCCTAATTATCTGGGCGGGCAAAGCAGAGGAAGGGGAGGTAACCTTTCCCTGAATGACGACATACAGGGAAGATTTCAGATCGGCTCGTCTGAGCTTTCATTTTCTCAAAGGCAGAGCAGGACACCCAGAAGAACTCGGTTCACACCTATCAAAATTTCTAGCCACTTGGGGACCATATACAGGCTAGGGGAACACATATTAATGTTAAAAAACCTCATAAAATTATAATTTCTTGCCATGGGACCTTTAATATATTTTAGATGCGTTTTATTCCAGTAATGGCAAAGCTGAATTTTTAGCATCATTACTCTCATCTACAGTCTTCAGTCACATGATCCTTCAGAAATCATTATAATTTGCTGGTTTGCTGCTCAATAAACACCGTTATTATCAATGTAAAAAAGAAAAAAAAAATCGTTTTAATGATAGTGTATGTTCTTACAATATTCTGTATTTCTTAAAATGAATTAATCACAATGTAAGTTAATTTGTTTGAGAAACCTGTTCTAAAGGTATTAGCCATGAGATACCTGTATAAGATGACCTTCTGATGTTTTGGGAACAGGTGGTGGAGAGGCTATAGATGAGCTCCTTTAGAACTAGCAGTACCTATCCAGCATCAGCCTGAAAATTGGAAATGTGTATGGGGACCCACAAAAAACGAGAGACAGAAAAAAAAGATGACACCTGAATGCAGTTAGAAAAGATTAAGATGGAGAACAGGAGTCCGCGGGTTTAAGGAAGAAAAAGAGGAATATAAAACGAATGAGGAAATAAAGAAGGTGCAGCTACAATCCCTATGATGATGAATGAGTCTATAATGAAGTATCCCTCTCCCCCTCTCCCTTTTTTCCTTCATCTCACCCTCTTTCTCTTGACTGTCTCTCTCACTGGCTGTTCAAAACCGCAGCCTTGGCAGCTGACACCGACCTCCATCACATCACGCCATATGCGATCAGCAGACCTCACCTATACGCACTCGTTTTCAAATTGTGAATAGATCCGCGGACCCCCACAGATGACTTTCAATAAGTCATGAGTAAATGTGACAAGTGTGAACTTTTAGATCGTGTTCTTGATATGATAGCACAAATGGATGTCAGATGAAACAGATCATGCGTGGTTATGTGTCTGTCAGGCTATGACAGCATCATGGGCCATGTACCACTGCTAGCCTCTCAAAAAACTTTGGCATTGGACACAGAGAACAAAGAGAAGGAGAGAAAAGCTTCCTAACTGAAGTGTGTTCTCACTTTGTAATTGAGCCAACATTGCTGTTTGTGTACCACTGGAACTTTCCAAAGGTCCGTTATAGTATTTGGGTGTGTACGTGTGTGTGAAAGAGGATACAAGTGCTGGGCATGCTTGAGATACCTCTGCATGTTTTGCCAGACAACAGGCAAGATCTCCACAACAGCATTCCTTCTGTGTGTTGAGCGACACAAGGGGACTTTTTCCACCAATTTGCAATGCATGATGTCTTCATAGCCCTGTCACATTTGGAGGCTCTTGTCTAAGGGAATTAGAAAAATGATAGGTTTATGCGTGTGCTTGCGCGTGCAGAGAGCAGCGTGATGCTAACGCCCTTAGAGATTCCTTGGAAGGAAAATTAAAAACACACTTGAAAGAAAATAAGGTGGAAAAAGGAGCAAGAAAATAAGAGAGAAACAGAGGCAAGAGTTGTAAGCGAATAGCTATAGTTGGTAACATTAAGAATCATAATGTATTCAAGCTTGGCATATTATTATTTTATTTGTAATATTATTTTGATGTATTATCATTTAAATGTACACATTTTTGGAGAGGCTTTAGTTCTATTAGGACATTTAAGTAGATGTTTATGAACGTGCATTAGAAAAAAACGTTACTGTTGTGAATCTTGAGACAAAACAATGGCACTGACTTATTTTATGAAACACTATTTTGCCAAAAGTTTTGGGACGTCTGCCTTTACATGCACGTGAATTTTAATGACATCCTGTTCTTAATCTGTAGGGTTTAATATGGAGTTGGCCCACCCTTTGCAGCTGTAACAGCTTCAACTCTTCTGGGAAGGTTTAGGAGTGTGTTTATGGTCATTTTTGACCATTCTTCTAGAAGCGCATTTGTGAGGTCAGGCACTGATGTTGGACGAGAAGGCCTGGCTCGCAGTTGCCACTCTAATTCAAAAAAGGTGTTTTATCAGGTTGAGGTCTGGACACTGTGCAGGCCAGTGAAGTTCCTCTACACCAAACTTGCATATCCATGTCTTTATGGACCTTGCTTTGTGCACTGGTGTGAAGTCATGTTGGAACAGGAAGGGCTCATTCCAAAACTATTCCCACAAAGTTGGGAGCATGAAATTGTCCAAAATGTCTTGGTAATGCTAAATCATTAAGAGTTCCTTTCAAAAAACTAAGGGGCCAAGCCCCACCCCTAAAAAACAACCCCCACACCATAATCCCCCCTCCACCAAACTTTACACTTGGCACAATGCAGTCAGACAAGTCCTGTTCTCCTGGCAACCGCCAAGTCCAGGTTATTGCACAGGTGGCAACCTATCACAGTACCAACACTTGAATTCACTGAGCTCCTGAGAGCGGCGCATTCTTTGTCTAGGTGCTTAATTTTATACACCTGTGGCCATGGAAGTGATTGGAACACCTAAATTCAATGATTCGGAGGGGTGTCCCAGTACTTTTGGCAATATCCACCTTATTTTGCAATGTGGAAGTAAATAAGATGACGCACATACTTCTAATGTGTTAGACTTCCGTTTCGCTAGCCGGTAGGTGAGGAATGATGTAGTGGGAGCACGCACAAAATACTATTAAACACCGTGATGCATATTTACCACACCTGTGGTGTATAACACAGTGAGAGGATGAAATGAAGAAATGCCCTGACATGAGGACATTTTAATTTATTTTGTGTTGTAGCTTGGAGACGGGTCTTCAGTGGCTCAGTTAACAAACGGCATCTCTGCATATGCTGTGATTTTGGGTTGCTTACAATGTTCATTTATGAGTGCAATATGTGTAATTTTACCAGATGTGTAACACAAATAATTTATGCCAACACAGGAAAACATATCAATATGTTTCTGAACATGCAAACTGTTCATCGCATCGATTTCAAAATAAAAGTTTAAACCCTCGCTCAGAGTTTGCATGTTTTGATGTCCACATATTCAATGAAATTGCAGTGGCTGTGCATTTTTTATTGTAAAGTGTCCAAAATATTAATGAACTTCTGTGGGTCTTCCATTAACAAAGTGGAAAGGCAAGGCAAGTTTATTTTTATATATCACATTGCATACACAATGGTAATTCAAAGTGCTTTACATTGTAACAGATGCATAAGAATTAAAAATAGCATGCATATGAAATAAAAAATAATATTAAACGTTTAGAAAAAAAGGATACATAAATAAAATGCAGTGCAATCAGTCGATCAGTCAGTAAATGCACAGCTAAACAGATGTGTGAGTCTATATTTGAATGTGACATGCATTAGAAATAAAAAATAACTATCGTATTTAACTATTTTTTACACTTGAACCAGCTATTATAACACCACCCACCCCCACCCCCTACCTGTGCAAAGAACGCCTTTCTGTAGTCCATATTAAAAGTTAGTCAGTTAAAACTACACAGTCGTTTAACAATACAACTATACAATACAAACTATTGTACAATAACAATACAACTAAACAATACAACTAATAGTGGAAGTGGCTAACCGGAAATCTAACACATTATAGTTTAAAAATGGTGGCGCCTGCTTTTACGTGAAAAATAAGGTGGATAGTGTATGTCAGTGCAAGTTTCTTTCAGTTAAAACAGCTCAAACATGCATTTTAGTCTGGGACAAGGCTTAAGGCTTGTCTGTGAAACCAGGGGTGTATATTTTAAAACCGATTAAGCTTTTATTTGTCTTAAAATACGACTTTTGAATGGCTGTTGGCTCATGTCTAACCATTATATGTCTATTTCTTACAGTCACATTTTAATTTGTGGTGTACATGATAGAGCGTTTATGAAGTTACTGCCTGTGAAAAGCATCTCAAATCACTTGCGGTTCCAATTTGGTCAGGGTACCCCAAGCCATGCGTTTAGCAGTATTCTCTCATTTTGCTAAAAGAATCTACTTAACAAATGTATTAGTAGCCTAAATCAGATTACAGAGCATTACGGTATCCCAATCCCAAACATACTCAACTCTAATGTTCTTTTCTCTTCATTCATAACCATTAATTTAGGCAATGTTCAGCCAAGCTTAAGTCCTGATCATGTTTCAAGTTAGGGATTCATACTGAAGTGTGAGTGTGTGTGTGTGTGGGCTTGATGACTGTAGTACTGCAGTATTCAGTAAAGATTAACTTCACAGTGCTGGCCTTCATGCTCACAAAGCTCTGCCAGCAAAGGCATCACAGGGCTATCACACTTTCATTTGATCTTCGATCAGGCTTTTGTTGGCTTCCTTATGCACAGAAATACGCAGATACTGGTCCAAGCCTGGCACACTCTCATTCACTCCCCCAGCCTGACAATCTGTCAAAAAAATCAAGCATCCCCCCCACCACCCACCCTCTTTTTTGTTTCTTTTATCTGGCTCTGTCCGTTTCCTCTCTTGTTTACCTCAGGGACACACAATCATTTAGGAGTCTTTTCCAAACAAGTAAAAATGCACAGTTGCTCATAATTGATTTCCCAAATACAGCAAAAGACGCGCAGAGAGGAGCAGTGGCATATTTTAGGATAACATCCAGGAGTGGGTATTATTTGGGTTAAAATAAAATAAAAATATATATATATATATTTAAATGCCCATTAAAATACTATAACTTTATTTTAGTTTGATTTGCCATAACACTTTCTACATGTTATTCTATTACATTTTATTGTTGTTGTTTTTTTTAATGAAAACACTTAATGCATCATATAAATCAGAAAGGTCTCTGTTAGAATTAGAATCAGATATGCTAAACATGCACAAAACACAAACAAATAGTCCGAATTAAAACAATAACATGTTGGAAGTCAAGTCCTGACCATCAGAAATGTCCTAATGCAGAATCCAGTCTGTTTCTCTTCTTTCTCCCACACACACACACAGCAACATCTTGCGCTGTCATAAGCAGTAATTTTATTATTTTTTATATATTTCTTTTTTGTATGACATTTGCCATGAAAAGAGTTTGTGCATCCTATAAATCAGAAAGCTCTCCATAATTAAAACCAGAGTTGCTTAACATGCGCCACACACAAACAAATATGCATTAACAATGACATGACTGTCGTGAACCCTTGCCCTGTAGCGATTTCCCAATGCAGCATTCAGTCGGTTCTGCTCTTTACACACACAGCAACATCTAGTGCTTGAGTGCAAACCACACGTCAGGAATATTAAAAGGCCGTTAGTTGATGTAATAACGCTGTCGGTGCAGTTTTCATCCGCTGTGTGAGTGAATGTGTGTGTTGCTCGTGGCCTCGTCTGGCCCGCAGGCATTGTTTCGCAGGTCTTGCTAAGCAGGCCGTCGCTCATTAAGCTGGTGAAAGCTGTGCTGAGTATGATAAGACTGCTAGTGATTGTTATTAATGTAACACTCTCCTGTAGCGTTTAGGGACTGACTGACTGTGTAGATGTAATTAGGTGGACAGGATACGTAAATGAGCGGAGACCATGAGTTTTAGTGCTTAAATATGGCTGAGGTGTGGACTGTGTTCTTTGTTTGTTCATATTGCATTGCGTGTAACTCCAGACGTCAGAGTAGTACTTTCCTCCTAGTGTTGCTGGCATTCGCTCTGGTTTACAACCATTGCATTTTAAAATTACACAGACCACCTCTTTAGCTTCCCTCGGGCTTTACACCTCCTTACCAGCCACGCGATCTGCCCCAAGTTCCTTGTGTATACAAGACTAGAAGAAAATTCACCAAAAGGCTATAAGAATATTTTGTATTGAGGTTTGGTTTGGTATATATCTTAATAGAATGTGTATATACTATGTAATGTATATTTATATGTGTGTTGAGGTTAGATTTATTTATTAAATGTTTTATATATTAAATATTATAATATAATTTGTATTCATGTATTTTACTTAAATAACTAATATTTATAATATATATATATATATATATATACATACATACATACATACATACATACATACATACATACATACATACATACATACATACATACATACATACATACATACATACATACATACATACATACATATACATATATACATATACATACATATATACATGCAAGATTAGAAGAAAATCCACCAAAAAGGCTGTACAGTATTGAGGTTCTATTGTGAACCTCATTAAATATGTTTTTAAATAAATTAAAACCCTTCATTTACATTTACATTTATACATTTGGCAGACGCTTTTATCCAAAGCGACTTACAGTGCCCTTATTACAGGGACAATCCTGGAGCAACATGGAGTAAAGTGCCTTGCTCAAGGACACACTGGTGGTGACTGCTGGGATTGAACCAGCAACCTTTTACAGGGAGTGCAGAATTATTAGGCAAATGAGTATTTTGACCACATCATCCTCGTTATGCATGTTGTCTTACTCCAAGCTGTATAGGCTGGAAAGCCTACTACCAATTAAGCATATTAGGTGATGTGCATCTCTGTAATGAGAAGGGGTGTGGTCTAATGACATCAACACCCTATATCAGGTGTGCATAATTATTAGGCAACTTCCTTTCCTTTGGCAAAATGGGTCAAAAGAAGGACTTGACAGGCTCAGAAAAGTCAAAAATAGTGAGATATATTGCAGAGGGATGCAGCAGTCTTAAAATAGCCAAGCTTCTGAAGCGTGATCATCGAACAATCAAGCGTTTCATTCAAAATAGTCAACAGGGTCGCAAGAAGCGTGTGGAAAAACCAAGGCGCAAAATAACTGCCCGTGAACTGAGAAAAGTCAAGCGTGCAGCTGCCAAGATGCCACTTGCCACCAGTTTGTCCATATTTCAGAGCTGCAACATCACTGGAGTGCCCAAAAGCACAAGGTGTGCAATACTCAGAGACATGGCCAAGGTAAGAAAGGCAGAAAGTCGACCACCACTGAACAAGACACACAAGCTGAAACGTCAAGACTGGGCCAAGAAATATCTCAAGACTGATTTTTCTAAGGTTTTATGGACTGATGAAATGAGAGTGAGTCTTGATGGGCCAGATGGATGGGCCCGTGGCTGGATTGGTAAAGGGCAGAGAGCTCCAGTCCGACTCAGACGCCAGCAAGGTGGAGGTGGAGTACTGGTTTGGGCTGGTATCATCAAAGATGAGCTTGTGGGGCCTTTTCGGGTTGAGGATGGAGTCAAGCTCAACTCCCAGTCCTACTGCCAGTTTCTGGAAGACACCTTCTTCAAGCAGTGGTACAGGAAGAAGTCTGCATCCTTCAAGAAAAACATGATTTTCATGCAGGACAATGCTCCATCACACGCGTCCAAGTACTCCACAGCGTGGCTGGCAAGAAAGGGTATAAAAGAAGAAAATCTAATGATATGGCCTCCTTGTTCACCTGATCTGAACCCCATTGAGAACCTGTGGTCCATCATCAAATGTGCGATTTACAAGGAGGGAAAACAGTACACCTCTCTGAACAGTGTCTGGGAGGCTGTGGTTGCTGCTGCACGCAATGTTGATGGTGAACAGATCAAAACACTGACAGAATCCATGGATGGCAGGCTTTTGAGTGTCCTTGCAAAGAAAGGTGGCTATATTGGTCACTGATTTGTTTTTGTTTGGTTTTTGAATGTCATAAATGTATATTTGTGAATGTTGAGATGTTATATTGGTTTCACTGGTAAAAATAAATAATTGAAATGGGTATAAATTTGTTTTTTGTTAAGTTGCCTAATAATTATGCACAGTAATAGTCACCTGCACACACAGATATCCCCCTAAAATAGCTAAAACTAAAAACCACTTCCAAAAATATTCAGCTTTGATATTAATGAGTTTTTTGTGTTCATTGACAACATGGTTGTTGTTTAATTATTAATGTTGTAAAATGAATCCTCAAAAATACAACTTGCCTAATAATTCTGCACTCCCTGTACATATCAGTTCCATGGTTTAACCCACTGGACCACCTTCATGTTGTGGATTGTGCATTTCTACAATGTAACCGTAAGCTGTTCCTAAGGCAGTATCCAAGTATTTGTTTTGACGCTCTGCTCTATAGAAAATTTTGACTTTGTAAAAGAGGTTCTGCTTCCACCAAGAAAGCAAAAGAAAGACTCATGTTGACTCTGTCAATGCAAGCATGAGAGAGCAAACTTCGTCTTTTCTCTTTTTCCTCCCTTGCTCGTTTTTTCATCTATTCCTCATTTTAAACACTGACACGTAACACTGCTTGAAACGTATCCATCTTTCTGCCTTGTGGCTTGGTCCAATAAATTCTGGCAAATAAAACCAGCTTCTCTTTGAAGAGGGACAATAACCTCAAAATTTAAGGAGCCTTTTAACCCCAATGTGTTTGACATTGGGTTATATGTCAAGAAGGAATGTGGAGCAAGAATGTTCATTTAAAAATATCTAAGACTATTCATGGTATTTCTCTAAGACCAATCTCATATCTACAAACAGAGATTCAGCATTACAAGGTTGCATGCAACCCAGAACCAGTGTCTCCTTGCGTTTTGGTCTAGTTTCAACCACATGCTGTGTTTTAAGGAAGATATCTTGATCCAGTGACACCAGCACAAGGCAAGCGAAGCATTTAACCATTAACACCCTAACCCTCCCTTTCTAATGTCCCATCCCCCAGACATACTCATTCCCACAAAGCCTTAAATCTGACTCTAAATTAATGGTTGGCACAACATCCTCCCAGACGTTTGCAAGAGGAGAAGTGTGATAGATCCCTTCCATTGAACGGTCATGCTTCATGAGCTGGATGGCTATGCGTCTCATTCTCTTTATTTGGCTTCTAGTCAGCATGTTATATGTTGAACATTTACTCACATGAACACATTTAGCCCCATAGCGCTTTTTCATCATTGCTTGACTAAACCATTTGCAAACAATTATGTTCCTCCTGAAGCCCATTGTCAACTCCACACACACACACATGCACACAATTCCTTGGGGCTTGAGGAGGGGTTGTTTCTCAAATAATGAAAGAGAATCTGCCATGGCCACGAAGAGTTTTCAAGCCCAATCATTTCTTCATTTGATCAATCTTACTGAGACACACACACAAACATCTCTCTGTAGCACCTAACCCAAATCCGTCATATAATCTCATGAAAGTGTGATGAACAGAATTTGAACTGAACTTTAATTACCCAAAATATTAAAGGAATAGCTCACCCAAAAATATAAATTCTGTCACTAAAATTGTATTGAAATGTGTCAACTGATTCATGAAAGAATCTCAAGTCTGATCTTGATTTGGTTGATCTCATTTATAAAACTGGTCTAAATGATTCGTTCACAAATTGAACTGATTCAATCCTTGAGTTCAACTTAATGATCTGGTTTTGGGTCAATTCTGAAGGAGAAGATAACCAGACTTGTAAAATAAAGAATGAGTTGTATGAACCACCCTTAAGATGCTTTTATGGTCATTTTATGTTCAAATCATGAGTCCCTATTTATTGTGATTACTTTATTTCCATCTACAAAAGAACTTTTGGCCAATTGGCCAAACATTTTTGGTCATCTGAGCAAAAAAATTATTTATACCAGACC
The DNA here is from genome assembly GCA_023566225.1 of Romanogobio albipinnatus. Taxonomy (NCBI): domain Eukaryota; kingdom Metazoa; phylum Chordata; class Actinopteri; order Cypriniformes; family Gobionidae; genus Romanogobio; species Romanogobio albipinnatus. Next base: position 22,559,968 of record CM042254.1, on the reverse strand, counting down.
TTTTGAAACAAGCAGATGATTCACAAGTTACTAAATAAACCACATTTTAGGTTTCCTGAATAAACATTTTTACAGTGCTGTGTTAACTGTACCAGTCTCTACCAAAAAATCATGTAAAAATCTCACATAGAACAGTTAAATTTGTTATAATGATATAATACAATATAATTTTTAATATGAAAAAATGAGGCAGTTACACTGAGATGGTTTGTGACAACCATAATGTGTTTTTGTGTGGTCAGTTATTGGCTACAGGCCAGCATTAAACCATCAAAATTAAATGTTTATTTATTGCTTATGAATTTGCTAGATTGTCAAGGGTTTTCAATTTGTTTAAAAGCAAGGAGCATGTACAAACATATATGCTTCATATATCTATACAGTGAGGAAAATAAGTATTTGAACACCCTGCTATTTTGCAAGTTCTCCCACTTAGAAATCATGGAGGGGTCTGAAATTGTCATCGTAGGTGCATGTCCACTGTGAGAGACATAATCAACAACAAAAAAATCCAGAAATCACAATATATGATTTTTTAAACTATTTATTTGTATGATACAGCTGCAAATAAGTATTTGAACACTTGAGAAAATCAATGTTAATATTTGGTACAGTAGCCTTTGTTTGCAATTACAGAGGTCAAACGTTTCCTTTTAAGTATTATGCGCTAACCCAATGTCCAATCATTTCAAATACCAGTATAACCAACCCTATGCTCTACTTACAGGACATTAAAGTTTTGCTTATCATGACAATGTCTGTTGTTAATAATGGGCTGCTGTCATTCATCATCTCTGTAATTTAATGCCTGAAGAAGAGGCAGTCGACTTAGTCATGCAATGAATTGCCCATTTAAACAAATCTAAGACTGTGCATTGCCGAGCCCTTGCAATGGCCTAAAAAGTGTTGCTGAGAAAGCTTGTAGCAGATGAGCAGAGAGAGGTTAAGACCCACACTGAGTCATCTCTTCAGTATTAATGTCAACTCAAGGCAATTAGATGCAGCAAAACTCACTTAGAAAATGTAAAGGACAGCAATGAATCATGGCGATTGTTCCCTCCATTAAGCAGGTGTCAGGCTTTGATACAACTGATTTCAATTATATGACTCATATGCTAAATTTAGTTTCAAAGCTGAAGTGTGTCATTTCTGTGCCACTTAAATCACTAAATGAATTTACAAAAACATTGGGTCTCATTCACTAAGCGTGCATGCACACACATTTGTGCATGAAATCTGTGTACAAATGTTTTCATAAACAAATGATTCATCAGTAAGTTTTGTACTAAAATACATTGTACATTTATGAAAAAAAATGTAGGAACAACTGAAACCACACATACACAAAAATCATACTCTTATAATCAAATTAAGATTACGTTTTATAGTTCACCTTAAATATATTTCATGACGAAAAAATGTGTTCTAGCTTAAGCTGCAATGTTTCTCTGTATGAATATGTGAATACAGCTGGCTAATGAGAGGTCGGTATTCTGGGTCTGTTTAAAAGGTGTTTATGGTGTTTGAACTGGTTTTGAGGATGACATGCTTGGCATTGCTTGTATTTACAGCGATTCATATGCTTGCTGATAATGAAAGCCCTTGAAAAAGCTCTTATGTAAAGATGGTTCGGGCGCGTTTTATGCTAGGCATTTTATTTTAGGCATGTTTCAAATTTTTAGACTCGGGCACACATTTAGAACATTTGAACAAGGTTAAATTCACATGGGTATGCAAATGTAGGGAAGTAGGACATTTTTCGTGAGAAGTTCTACTGTCCATACAATCCACACAATTATAGTCATTGAGACTCAGTGATTGACAGATAACCAGTTAGCTCCACCCCAAAATCACACTTGTGGTGCCTTGTCTGTCTGGTTGGGATGCACAAACAAACAGAGATTAATCAAATATCACATTTCCTTACATCTACTAAGAATATTCATGGGACATTTATTAAAGACAGTATTATCTTGATGGAGGCAAAAGTTAATTATTTCAGATTTGAAAACCAACCTTTTAACTTATTGTGTGTGTGTGTGTGTGTGTGTGTGTGTGTGTGTGTGTGTGTGTGTGTGTGCGTGTTTTGTTTGGATTGTAGAGTTGTTTTTAATTGTGTGCCAGCGTGTGTGTTTGTGGCCGACACAGGATCTCTAAAGTTTACGAAGGTCACCAACTTTGGTGTGTCAAATTCCTCAACTGGCCTCTAAAACAGAGCTGTCTGTGGTGGGGACTCTTGTGAGTGTGACCGGTCTTGTCCTGAACTCCCTTTGTTCTTATCTCCACAACATCTCTTAGATGGCATGTTCGTCTGAAAAGATGACTCTTTTGAGGGAAGAATAAAAGTGGACAATGAAAACTTGAGATTCTACTTTAGAAATAGGAAGACTTTGCACACACAGGCTGTAAAGTAGACCAGATGGTGGAGTTCATACATTGTTCACACTCCCACACACAGAATCCTGTGAGGAAGGAAAAACTGCTTACTAGCGTCATTTCAAATCTGTGAGCCTTACATATTTATTTAATTTCACTGCCTCTGCACTACATAAGAGGTCTGCTAGATCATGTGGCCTGATTTGCCACATCATTTGCTTCGTACTAAGTAAAAATTTATAAAACAAGATCTCTATCTGTGGGTAGCTGATAAGAAAAAAAATTCAGGCTGAGATTAAACACTAGATGATAGTATAAACAGATCAATAATTTGATCAAGTACAGCTGTGGGTCTGTTGGCCTCTCTACAGAGGAGGTCAATGGAGGCAAAGACTACAACTACGTTAACTGATTTATGCTAGTTTGGCTCTAAGCTAGCTAGTGGAGCTTCATAGCCATATTGCAGCCAGCAAAAGTGATCTGGTGACTCTATTTAAGCAAAGGAAGTCTTGTTGGTTTAGCTAGTTAAGCACCCTGCTAGAATGGAAAATTTTGATTCTCTGCTGACTGGCTAAACTGTTCTTTTTAGCATCATATAGTGTCTTCTACTGCACACTAATGCTGTGTTGTATTGTCATACTATATTAGCAAAGCATACCTGTATGACAAGACCTTTAATGCCAAACGTGCTAATTATCAAGCATGTGTCAACACCGAACGCTCTGGCCTGAATTCATGATAAGCACGATGAAAACAGACACAGTGCCCTTTTCTCTAGCCTCGTGTTTTTGACACTCAGTTTCATATAATTGTTTTTACGGGTTCATATTCAGGGCATGATAGCTAGCGTGTAACACAGACGAACAAATGGATAATTATGTCATATCCTCTGACTTGTTACACCCGCACAATGACGAATCGCCGGAAGGGGTGACAGATGCAGCGTTTGGCGGATTGGTCTCACGGCACCAGCCGTGAATGAGAAAGTAGAGCGATTACATATTCCAGCCACAAGCTAAATTGTTTTAACATTTTAATCAGTAATTAACATCAAGCCAAGAGCCATTGTGATGCAGACAAACTGGATAGAATTTTTCATTATTGTACATGGCTTTCATTTGGTTTGTGATCCTAAATTAAAATCTTCATAAGGTACAAGCTCAGAAACAGTTAACATATTTATGACGCTCTAGCGTAGTAGCATTTCTTACAATGTTCCATTAAATTTGCCTATTAGATTTCAGTGTTTTAAACGTCTCATTTTTTTGTTTAGTGAAAGTGTGCTATTTATGTCCTTTCTACACCCACATGCTGGGGGGTTTAAGAAACCGCTCTGATTTGGCACTGTAGAATTACAGCCTACCTTCTCTCAGGCGCCCATGCAGGAACTGATTTATTTCAGATTTCAACGACTTTCACCCAGCAATTAACAGGGATAGAAAATAGCTCCGAAAACGCAGGTGTGCCACGTCAGAGTCTATATATTTGTGTGTGTGCGCGCAACTCTTGGGTTTTAACGACATTTAGTCTCTTAAAATACCTAGTAATTTGACCTTTTTATGAGAAGATGAGGTAAGTCATGTGGTGCAACTCTCCAAAAACATTGAAAAATATATATCTTAAACTTTTGTTTTGTAAGTACAGTTGTTTAAACTAATATGTATTTTGTAAAGAAACTATTTGGTTTTTACTTAATGGTTATATCACATGACATTTTTAGAGTAATTAAAGGGATTCTTCACCACTAGCAAAATGGACTTTCAATAAAACTTGGCTGTCTACAGTAGAAAGGCAATTTTTTTTAAATAGGTGCTACCTAACTAGAGAAAACAGAGGAAAAAACATGCACTGGGCATGTTGTCTAATATGAATACGCTACACCAGAGTCAAATGGTGCCTTGCTTTAGTAGGAAATACTGCTTAGCAAACTTTTAGTCATAATGAGGGGCTTTCGCACTGGAGGAACCTTTTCATAGATACCAGAACTAATGGCTGGAGTACCTGCTTTTTTGCGTGTTCATGCTGCAGAAACAGGGAACAATTTTAGTTCTAGGAATGCCTTTTGAGGGGACTAAATTAGCTCTACTTCAGAGTAGATAACCCTGCACAATAGGAACTATAATGACGTAAGGGTACGCTGAATATAGTCTATATACAGTGAGGAAAATAAGTATTTGAACACCCTGCTATTTTGCAAGTTTTCCCACTTAGAAATCATGGAGGGGTCTGAAATTGTCATCGTAGGTGCATGTCCACTGTGAGAGACATAATCTAAAAAAAGAATCCAGAAATCACAATGTATGATTTTTTAACTATTTATTTGTATGATACAGCTGCAAATAAATATTTATTAAGTAAGCTCCCTCTAAAGATTCTCTATTGGGTTTAGGTCTGGAGACTGGCTAGGCCACACCAGAACCTTGATATGCTTCTTACAGAGCCACTCCTTGGTTATCCTGGCTGTGTGCTTCGGGTCATTGTCATGTTGGAAGACCCAGCCTCGACCCATCTTCAATGCTCTAACTGAGGGAAGGAAATTGTTCTCCAAAATCTCGCAATACATGGCCCCGGTCATCCTCTTCTCCTTAATACAGTGCAGTCGCCCTGTCCCATGTGCAGAAAAACACCCCCATGCTTCACAGTAGGGATGGTGTTCTTGGGATGGTACTCATCATTCTTCTTCCTCCAAACACGTTTAGTGGAATTATGACCAAAAAGTTATATTTTGGTCTCATCTGACCACATGACTTTCTCCCATGACTCCTCTGGATCATCCAAATGGTCATTGGCAAACTTAAGACGGGCCTTGACATGTGCTGGTTTAAGCAGGGGAACCTTCCGTGCCATGCATGATTTCAAACCATGTTAGTTTGAATGTTAGTTAGTGTACCAGTAATCTTGGAAACGGTGGTCCCAGCTCTTTTCAGGTCATTGACCAGCTCCTCCCGTGTAGTTCTGGGCTGATTTCTCACCTTTCTTAGGATCATTGAGACCCCATGATGTGAGATCTTGCATGGAGCCCCAGTCCGAGGGAGATTGACAGTCACGTTTAGCTTCTTCCATTTTCTAATGATTGCTCCAACAGTGGACCTTTTTTTCACCAAGCTACTTGGCAATTTCCCTGTAGCCCTTTCCAGCCTTGCGGAGGTGTACAATTTTGTCTCTAGTGTCTTTGGACAGCTCTTTGGTCTTGGCCATGTTAGTAGTTGGATTCTTACTGATTGTATGGGGTGGACAGGTGTCTTTATGCAGCTAACGACCTCAAACAGGTGCATATAATTTAGGATAATAAATGGAGTGTGGACATTTTAAAGGCAGACTAACAGGTCTTTGAGGGTCAGAACTATAGCTGGTAGACAGGTGTTCAAATACTTATTTGCAGCTGTATCATACAAATAAATAGTTACAAAAATCATATATTGTGATTTCTGGGTTTTTCTTTTTATTTAGATTATGTCTCTCACAGTGGACATGCACCTACAATGACAATTTCAGACCCCTCCATGATTTCCAAGTGGGAGAACTTGCAAAATAGCAGGGTGTTCAAATACTTATTTTCCTCACTGTATTTACTCCACAAACTAACTCTACGAACATTGACAACAGTGATAAATGGACCTCTCAACCTTTACGCTAAGGAGATAATCCAACACAACTTTAAGGGGACCAAGCGAAACATGATTATGTATTTCTGCTCAGCTAGCGACATTGGACATCAACCACACTGTAAACGCAAATACTTTTTCATATACGTCTTTGTATAACAGTTCTATCTAATAACGTAGTAGACAAGGCTGTTAAACAGATCGTAAAATATTGAAAAGCGCTGTGTGCACAGGCTCTGGCACTCTCAGCGCCATCAAAATAAATGTCAACCGCACCGTCAAAGTAAGTCACAACAGCAAGTGCAGCCTGCGTCACTTCAAAGTTCCTACTGGCCTTAGGGGAACATTTCGTTCTCGGGGAACCACCCTGCACGGTGGCTAGTTCCTATAACTAAGTTCCAAGATTAACCCAGTCTGAAAGAGGTATTGTATTGTATTATATCAAGTGTGCTGCACCTGAAAAGTGAAGCCAAAGAGTCTTGATCACCCCCAAGTGGTTGGTTCCAGTATAGCTCATAAACCCCGCTCCCTCCATGTATTCTAATGAGACGCGAGACAAACTTTAGCTTTAATTTCTACTTCTAATCTTTAATTTCTACTTTCTAATGTTTATATTTCCATAACTGTTTATTTCATACCGAAATAATGAATTGTTCTGCAGTCAACTATACTAACAGATACTGCGGGAGTGTGGGCGGGGTCTTGATATCATGGCTGTTCTGTCATTTTCAAAACCATATGAAACCAGCATGAATACAAATATTACATTGCTACGAACTTCAAACGTTCTTTAAACTATATTAAGTATTATAAACTGTTTATATATATTTTTTTACTTTATCGTTTTTCTTCTCTGGATCTAACAACCACCCCAGAATAATCTCCATATTTAATCACTGGCAGCTTGCTTAAGTAGACTGTGGAGATTTGGAACGGCTCCAGTTGATGCCATTGTGTGGCAGAAGGGCTGCTTTCCATATGTGGATCAGATCTGGCCTGACAATTCCCACAGTGCCCCAGTTTCGTCTTAATAAGTGAGGAGAATTAGTAATGATAAAGGAGAGTTTAACTCCAAGGCAAAGAGGTTTTGGGTGCGTGTATAACTCCAATCTGCACTCTGCTCCATCTCCGGGACGTCCCGTACAGAGGAGCTTCTGTGTGCGAAGCCGAGGGAGTCAGCGAGAAACAAGCACACAGTGAAAAGCATACTAAGAGTGTAGATATGTGTGAAATGGACCAAGACCTGCAGTTTAACACCAAACCTTCTCCATATCCAGTGTCCCTCACACTCACACACAAACACTCCATCCCCCATCATTTGCAGTTCAAATAAACACACCAAAATGGTAGGCGTGTGTGCTCCACTTTCTGCTTGATTCCTGCCTGGGCCATTAATGCCATGTAGGGTGTAACGTTCTTCTTGAGAGAAATGTAAATAAGCAGAGACCACAGGGTGAGATTTAGAGAGATGAGGACTGTTGAAGTGCGAGAAGGATTTATGGAGCTAATATGGAAGAATAAAGTCCATATTTCCTTCTCACTTTATTTATCATCTCACACTTTTCTCATTTTTGTGTTTTAACATTTACTTTCTGAATATTATATACACTGTTGTTCAAAAATGTGCGGTCGTTAAGATTTTTAATGTTTCTGATGCTTTTGCTCACCAAGGCTGCATTTATTTGATCAAAAACCATTTACAATTTAAAATAACTCTTTTCTATTTTAATACATTTTAAAATGTAATGTATTCCTTTGATGACAGCTGAATTTTCAGCATCTTTATCCCAATCTTCGGTGTCACGTGATTCTTCAGAAATCATAATCATATACTGATTTGGTGCAGAAACATTTCTTATTACTGTCAATGTTGAAGACAGTTGTTCTGCTTACATTTACTTTTTTTAGGATACTTTGAATATAAAGTTCAGAATAACAGCTTCAACTTTCCCTTGAGCCTTTGATATATAAAAGTTAATCGTGATATAAGAATATCCTGTAAGTGTCAGAGCTGAAAGCGTCCTTGTTAGTCAAAGAAAAGCTTTTATTGACACTAGGCCCAGAAAACGATTGATCTCAGAATATGTCTACCACTGACGTAATAGGATACAGAAGCACCGCCTCAAGCCCGCCCACCGACTCATGGAGTTAAACAGATCGCGCTACCAAGCAATAAACATACCAGTTCCAGCTCAAGACTTGCGTAAGACATTGTGCATTTGTTTGCTTCATTTCACCACGGAATCGATTGTAAACAAGATAAAGGTCGAGACTGGATTTGCAGACATATTGAGATTAAAACACAATGCTGTGCCTTCTATATTGGATCCGTCAGGAACGGTGCAACACACACTTATTTGAGTAAAACATGTTTTTTTATATGTGTTAGTATTGCATTGTTACAGATCGTTTGATATCTATTGATTACATACCTTAACACGCGGTCACAGTTTGGAGAATCCTCTATTTGAAGTTTTATTGCTTAATTCGTGATCATACTCTGACTTGTAACGTTATGGGCCAGGGCTCAGACTTGACTTTTTTAAAAGCCTTATGTCCCTGGGGCTATGTGTTTTTCAGCCTGCCAATGGGCTATCTTAAATAGTGAAATAACATTCCTTTCTTGCGCGCGCACACGTGTGTATGTGTGTACGGTTCGTGGTTATATTCACTGATCGGGCGACAACATTCCAATCAATCGCGGGTGGATGAGAGATGAATCTTTTGTGTTTGTTTGATAAAGATATTTTGCAAATCCTGTGAGCGATTTCTCCAGACGCTTTCAAAACAATTCCCACATGTACTGAGAGGAGCTGAAGCTCATTAAATATGCAAATCTTATCCAATCCTAGCCGTGGGCGTGTACTTCCAAGTCTATCAAAACCGACCGTTTATTTAGAGAGCCTCAAAACCAAGGCAGAAAATAGCCTATTACCTATTCATAATGATGTTTCTGAATGTAAAAACCACGCAAACGTCATAAGTTGACCCCAGACAACAGTATAAAAAAATTTATATAAATCTTTTGTTAGATTGTAAAAGTCTTTACTGTCTTTTTTGACCAATTAAATGCATCCTTGCTGAATAATAGTGTTCATTTCTTAAAAAAAAGCTTACTGTCCACAAATATTTGAACAGTAGTGTATAAAATCGTACAAGACACAGCGGCCCTCCAAATAACCTCTTTCAATCAATCCCAGTAGCCTCTGGCTTTTATTTGGCATAGTTTAATGTCAGATTGAACTTTAATTCACCTTTCAGCTTTCGATTTGTACCTCTCACAGCTACGCATGTCAGGAAGCGAGGCACCATTCAAAATGCTATTTTCTCTATCCTCTAATCTTTAGCATCTATAATTTAATTAGTTCATTTTCTGCCATGTCTCACGCACGGAATCTTGTGGATTTCTGCCTTGTAGCAGTAACACAAATTTCTTCTTCGTCATATGCCTTTTAAGCTCTTAATAGATTAACAGCCGTAATGAATAGTTAAGATAACATGTTCTCTATTAAGTCTCCTCCTCTTTATGTTATTCCTGTAATGTCCTTTCGTCCTTTCATATTATCTCCTGTTGTTTCCATAGCAGCCTGAGCTTCCCTCCTCCTCTAATAGATTGTTGCCCATTTCAGGGTGAAATCAAACTATAATGGATACTAGGATTTTAGTTTTTCCTCTGCTGGCCTCTGGAAGTCCAGAGGTAATACATCTCTTTTAAAGATGAATTGTTGAAAGTGAGTCCTGACATGGTTTGTCTGTAAGAAGGAAGTGTATGTAGAAAATTTTAGACTGAGGGGTCATGCGTCTCTGATAATACATTTACCAGATGGGTGATGAAAATTGTGTGTACACTATCAGTCAAAAGTTTGGAATCATTAAGATTTTTTAATGGTTTTGAAAGAAGTCTCTTCTGCTCACCAAGGCTGTATTTATTTGATCAAAAATACAGCAAGAATAGTATTATTGTGAAATATTTTTTACAATTTAAATATATTTTAAAATGCTATTTATCTCTGTGATTCAAAGTGGAATTTTCAGCATCATGTTACAAAAGCTTTCTATTTCAGATAAATACTGTTCTTTTGAACTTTCTATTCATCAAAGAATCCTAAAAAAATGTTTTACATAACTGCTTTCAAGATTGATAGTAATCATAAATGTTTCTTGAGCAGCAAATCATCATATTAGAATGATTTCTGAGCGATCATGTGACACTGAAGACTGGAGTAGTGATGCTCAAGATTCAGCTTTGCATCACAGGAATAAATAACATTTTAAAATATATTAAAATAGAAAACAGTTATTTTAAATTGTAAAAATATTTCACAATATTACAACTTTTTTTCCATTTTTAATAACCTAAATGCAGCCTTGGTGAGCAGAAGAGACTTCCTTAAAAACATAAAAAAAATATCTTAATGATTCCAAACTTTTGACTGGTAGTGTTTCTTTCTTTAAAGTATTTAATTGACTATATGTGTGATGTTTTGTCATTTAATGTAATAATATTCTACATTGTGTGGTTTAAATATTGCTAGGCTATAAATATTTTTGGGGCATTTGTAACTTATTAAATGATCAATAAAGACTGTGATCTGATTTCAATCTAATCTGAGTCTGAGTTGGGGAGTTTTAAATCGCTGTTATAATGACACAAGGTTATCGGTCATGAAGTGGAGCATAAGTGTGTCTCAACTGTAGTTTCTGTTTTCTGCCAAAATATATCCAAACAAACTTATCATGCACATTTATCTTACCATTCCTCTCCATCTGTTTCTTTCTCTCTTCCGGACATGTCAGGCCTATCTCAGCCTGGGCTCTGTGTAAATGACTGCTCCCTGGCTGCTGCTGCAGTCTCCCCAAACTAAATATTTAAACAGGGCATACTTGTGCACCCATTTATTTAACTTTAAAGATTAACTTGCTGCTCTGAAACCATCACTAAGGGAAAGCTAAAACACTGCCCTCAGTGATTTCCTCGCATAAAAGGGTATAATTATCAAAACAGTCCTTTTTTGTTCTGTTTTATAAGATAATGTGCATTATATGTTTGTATTATACATCAACTTGATATTTGCTATAAACACATTTTTGTAAAGCTGTGGTTGCCAGAAATTCTTTGTAAGAAATGTCAGTTTCATGGATGGCATATTGATGTCTGTATATTTTACAATTTACTATTGTATATTAAGTGATATCATGTTAATATACCCTTCTTATATTATATTATTATATTATATTATATACTAAATCTGCTTTTTACCATAAAATGTGTATTGATAACCAAAGCAATACAGTTGGCACAAATGAATGCCACATGACAAATCAAGGTTCATTGTGGCCATTCCATAAATCATAGCCAATGCTCGTGTATAGACAATTCATTTAGAAATTAACTAATTAACTGAAAATGGAACACAAAACACCCTAATGTACATTATTGATAACAAAAACGAGAAGAAACGAAATTATTTAAATAAAATAACGATATGCCATGTTAAACCATTTATAGTTTTTCACAGTATAGAGTTTGTTATTTGGATTACATAATCAGATTCCTAAATTTGGACTTAAAACTTGTAATTAGATTATATTCAATTTTAAAATGCTCGTAATCAGACTTCATATATGTTATTCTCACAATGGCAGTAAATAATTCATAATGTATTGATTGTCAAAATACTTTTGGGGTAAATTGGTAGTGGGTGGGATCACACAGACCAAAACAAAAACAGAAATTCCAACACGGAACACATTTCAAAGTAGAATAACTAATAACTGGCTGTTTTTTGGAGAAACAAGTATGTGAACTTGCTTCAAAAATATCTGCAAACATATGGTATTTTTAAGCCTTGTATATACTTATGCCTAGTTCCGCAGCGCGAGCATCCGCTGACTTGGCTCGCTCCTCCCCAAATGGATGAGGCGTTTATACTCAACATGCTTGTCGTTGTACTTTTCTTTGAAACGACAGAGGGCGACTCGGAGTAATTGTTCTATAAACCACTAGGAAACAGCGGTAAGAAGAAGTAAGGTTCACGCATGACAATGTTTTTTTTTTACTTCACCAAAAACACTAAAAGAATTGTGTAAACCCCAGTAAAACTTGAGATTATTACTTGTGACATTAGAACAAAATATGGATAGGAAAACATATAAATTAACGATTTCTTAAATATTTCCTAATTTCACTAAACATTTCCATTTAGATTTGAGAGCATTTTTATTAAACATGGATCTTTATTTTCATAAAAAGGGGCTTATTTCTGCTTTTGTAGGCTCATTTTGTAAATAGAAGCAACTAATTTAGATGCGCTCAAAGTTACAAAATTTGTTGTGCGCACCTTCACGCTCGTGCGGACGCGTTGATTATAAACCAAGCTTCATGCTTTAGTAGGTCTACATAAAAAAAAAAATACATACAGCACTTTTAAGGTTCATGTTTCTCTGATGTTGTAATGTCTATCATTTTTTAGCAATGGTTTAATTTGATTGTTTTTATTTTAAAATGATTCATTTATTTTTAAATTTGTATGATTTCATAGCTTTTCATTAAACTAAATAAACCCCCATGCAGTTCCATCATAAACCCCAGTTTGGGAAACCCTGACGTAATGTAATACTATACTTATATTGACAACAAAGAATGGAATATTCTTTCTCTTTGTATTTTTAAATCAACCTGGTATAAGATTATCCTATTCAAATCAATGTCATAAATGAGTTAGGTCAAAAGTAATCTAAAAGTAATCCAAGTCAGATTACATTACCTTAAATGTGTAATGTAACTGATTACTTTTCTAACATGTAATGGGTTATTTATCTATTCTTATATTTTCTAAAACATTAAGGATGTCAGTAGGTTGCTGGCAACATTATGCCAAGTTAGGTGCATATAGTTCTTAACTTTATAAAAGGACCACTGGCAAGTCCCTGTGTACTTTGTGAGAAATAACATGCTCTGCTGTGGGATGTAACACCTACAATCATCTCTGAGTGGATCTTCTCTAGTAGTGAGTGAATGAATGGATATTCAGTGAAATGGGCCCTGGAATGTGATGTAAGACCCTTTGAGAGTCACTGACCCAGCCCCCTCACATTGTTCTGACTGAAAGCACAGGTTTATATTTGTGCATATGGTTGCTATGAGAGAGAGAGAGAGAGAGAGAGAGAGAGAGAGAGAGAGAGAGAGAGAGAGAGAGAGAGAGAGAGAGATGTTTGGAGTACATGAATCATCATGCAGTCCAAAAGCTTAGTGTATTTTTAGAGGCACTTCATTGTTTCATCTTAAAACAAGCCAAGTGCACCATTTAAATGTACAATATAATAGTCCATGTGTCATGTTGTATCGCCACTTGTAACTTTTCAGTGTGGCAAAAAAAAAACTTCCTGACTTATACAGTCAAAGCAAATGTGCCTCACTTCTGGATTGAGTCAGAAAAAAATGTATGTGGATGGCTCCGAAAACTTCCCATCGTGCTCTGCAGCTGCTGTCCTCCCTTTAATCTGATGCATTGATGGATGTGGCACAGCAGTACTTCCGTACAGTCAAGAGCCCTTTCAAAGTGGAAGAAGTGGGGCAGAAATAGCCAGCCAGTCTACAAGGTCAGGAGCTCAGTGTCCCAGCACAGCATTGGATAGCTTAATGTATTACACAGCCTGTCTTTCCTTTCCTCTCTTCTCCTGTATACAGGTTGTAAATAGTTAACAAAATTCCAAAGCAAACTGAATTTCAAGCGAAGTCTCGGTTTGTAAAAAACATACACTTTTTTATACTACATATATCACATTTTTGCATATAATTCAACCCGACACATGAGAAGGCTTTGGCATAACTACATGGATTATACTAAAAACAACTCCATTATAATAATGTTAGTAGCGTATAGTGACTTTTTCTCAGGGGGAAAAAAGAGAATGTAGCCATTTGCACAGAAAGTGGAGGAGGGTTTTTGTTGTTGTTGTTGTTGTTTTGTTTTACCTTGCTTCCTTGAAGCTCATTCCCTGGATGGAATTTGGTTATCTCATCCTGTGGTCTCACCAGAAAAAAGAGACGTAAGCATTCCTCTGCAATCAGCTGTTGAGTTGTTCAGCTGCCCTATAGTGTTGACTTAGAATGATAGCCATCAGCATTTTTGCTAAGAAAGGGGTGTGTGGTGCTTTTGTGTAATGAACCAACATCCATTTTAGTGTACCTTTTGAATTTGTATTTCTTTTTTATTAATGCAAGAAAACACAATTACAATAAGGCAATACAAAATCAAATAAAATCTCTAAATGAAAGAGCACAACTAGAGAGAAATTAAACAAAATCAGAAGAAAATGGACAAAAAGAAAAAACTGGGTACACAGCTGGGTCTTCCAATAGTTTACATTCCTTCAATAAACCAATTAGTCTTCTACCACTTTTCAATTTTAATATTCATTTAACGATTTGAAAATCCCAAATTAATTCTTAAAAACAGAAAACAAAGGCTTTGCTTTAAGGCATTTGCATTTATGAATATAACATTTCACCTAAATTAAAATATTGTTCAGTAAAAATGTAATATGTACATCTTCCATTATTATACCAAAAGTTATGAAATTTTAGGAAATAAAGGAATCAAATTGCGAGTGCAATTTTAATCCACTCGTACATGTCAGCCCATGAGGCTCTACTAATTAAACAATCAAAAAACAAATGTGCTGTTTCTATTTCGGAATCACAGAAAGTACAACTATTGTGGTCAATGTTAAATCTATATCTAAGAAGCTCTAAAGATGGGTAAATATCGTTACAAATTTTAAACTGTACTCCCTTAGCTTTGGGAGGTATAGAAAAGGAAACATACATAGTTCTTAAAGAGCCCCTATTATGGATTTTTGAAAATGACCTTTCATGTAGTGTGTAACAAAGTTGTAAGTGAATGAAAACATCCTGCAAAGTTTTAAATATGAAAGTGCAGCGTATATAAAAGTTATTGTCTCTCAAGCGTAAAAGTCGACTCTGAGTCAATTAAACACAGCGTTTTTCAAACAAGTCCTAAGCCGTTTCATTGTGATGTCACAACGTCCACTTACAGCTGTGGGCCACTATTACTTAAAACTGTCTATTAATGCAGATTATCTCTCATTCTTACTACATTGCGTAAAGATAAAGTATGGAACAAAAGCTGTTTACATCAGCTGGGCTAATAGCCTAGAAATCTAGACGCACCCTAGCGGCAGCAAATATAATTTGGAGCCAGGGCGTCTAGCAACTCTCCGTTGGCTTGCGAGCTGGAAAAACCAAACTCTAGTCAGGCTAAGCACATTGTGTATAGAGTCGGTGGGTGGGCTTAACATAATGATGGCAGAGTTGCGGCGGTTCCGCGTGCTACTTGTAAACAAAGAAGCTGGCGAATCGGCTTTGGCCGGGACTCTGGAAGACTTGGAGTTGAGCTTTTCTTTGAGAAAAGAACAAAGAAGGGCACTGAAGTTATTCTTAAAAAAGGAAGATGTGTTCGGAGTTTTGCTGTCCGTATACGGCACAAGTTTAATCTATCAACTAGCTCTGCTTCACCTTCTTCATTGCTCTGGTTGGTTGTAGCGCTATACTATTGCATGCAGAGGGAATTGAAAGACAACCGTTTATCCCGCCCCTCAGATTGAGTCCTGCCAATGGTGTGTTCCCAGACCCAACACACAGATTTTACTTCAATCGCGCTGGGATTGAAGTAAAATCACATCATCATTACTGTCGTTACAGTGTGTAGACGGAGCTGGAGTTCAGTTATGGTAATGGGCATTTGTTTCCGAAATACACGCTGTACACGCTAGACCAATCACAACGGACTAGGCCATCTGACCAATCAGAGCAGAGTAGGCTCACGGAGAGGAGGGATTTAGAGAAACTGATTCATTCATCAAGTCATTTGAGAATCATTGAACATTGTGGTGATGTGCAATGTATATTATGAGAAAATGAATTTGAAAATGTTTTTTGACCTTTTGTTGGAGACCTCCAAAACTAAATTAGGAAACTTTAAAATAGCATAATAGAGGCATTTTAATATATTAATTGAGTTCTTAGGAAAAAGTTGACTTACATTATTTCGACAAACTTGATTCCTTTGTATTTCTTATTCAGTAAAATCCAAATATACACTGGTTGCCAGTAGCTAAAACAGATTTTTTTTGTTAATTAAAATAATGCTGAAATAAAATATAAATATTAGATGAAAAACTAAACAGAAATGGTTCCCTTGGCAACTAACTGAAGTGTAAAAGAGTGCATCCTAAAATGGTTATCATTTACTTACCATGGTGTTGTTCTAATGCTGTATACCCTTCTTTCTTTTTCTGACCACTTCTTTCTTTTCCTTTCGTACTTACGCTCATCCATATTATGGCAGTGAATAGTGACCAGTATCAAGCTTTTTAAAAAAAGACACAAAAGGATCATAGAATGATCCCATGCGACACTTGTATATTTCAAGTGTTCTGGGGGTATACAATAGGGTTTGGTAAAAACCCTGCATGCCGGCTGCATGATATGTGCGTTTGTGAAACTCTATTAGCACCACGTTCACTCCGACTAACCCAGAAAGAGCACACAAGTTGTGGGAAATCAAGAAATCACAGATAACTTTTTTTAAATTCTCCTTTTGCAGTCAGGTAAAAAAGGGCGTACATCATTAGAACAGCAGGGTTAGTAAATTATGATTATTTGTATTATAGGATGAACTATTCCTTTAACTTAAAGCCCTACAAAACTGGAAATAAAAACTAAAACTGAAAGAAAAAAAATCACAAAAGCCTATTACAATCACTAAAAATGAAACCAAAATTAACTAATAAACACTATCTAATTTATACTAAAATAACACTGGTATGACAGAGAAATATATCAGCAGAAATTGAGCATGATTTGCCACTGCCTGAATGTTTCATATGCTATTGGTTTCAACTACACTGTGCTTACTTGGATCCTGAAGTATACGATATGTATCATATCCATTGGATGTCAGACATGCAGACAGACTTTGATTTAACACACCTATAAATACGATCGGAAAAGAAGCCAATCAGCTGCATGATTTGGAGAGCAGCATATAGGCTTGTGGCCAGGCACGTCAGTGAGCTTATGGCTGTGGGGAACAGAGTGGCTGTCAGTGCGTGTTACTCTCCAAGACTAAAGCACTGAGACGGGGGTAATTGATACTACTGTGTGTGTGTAGGGGTTTGGCTCAGGCTGGCATGGTAAATGAGAAGCACGGTCCAATAAGAGATACCCTCTTTTCAGATGGCTGCACATCCACACAGACAACTTAAGCCACCTGGAAGTTAAAGAGCCAGATGCATTCTAATAGATTTATGGACGTTTTATTAAGTAATTTAACCACTGTGGTTGACTTTCTTTCTTTTTCTCTTTGTTGCGAACTGGTGTTGTTAGAGAGCTTGAAATAAGTATTGATTTACCCAACCAGGCATTTCTCATGCTGTTACGCATCATCTATGAATTTGCTGTTGCTTTTTGGTGGTCTTTGTCTGACCATGAGATGTCAGGGGAGAGTGGGGTGAAATGTGTCGGTGGGTAAATAATATAACCCCTATAATCTTGTTAACTATGCAAATATATATATATAAAAATCATCTGACGTGCTCATATGTTCTGTGAGATATCAAATGTGTTCTTTTGTAGGGGGAAAAATACAATCCAATAAAGTTTCTAATAAAGTTTTTAAAAGCCTTTATTCAGCTGGCTATTCCGTGATAAAAATAATGATAATAATGGGCTGCAACCCCATGTGTTTTGGCCACAAATGCCTTCCTCTGAGTTTTTATTAATTTTTTTATTTGGATATGCTTTTTTCACATGACCATATATGTGACCCTGGACCACAAAACCAGTCATAAGTCATACGTCGCACAGGTATATTTGTGGCAATAGCCAATAATACATTATATGGGTCAAAATGTTTCTTTTATGCCAAAAATGATTAGGGATCATGTTCCATGAGGACATTTTGTAAATATCCTCATGGGACAAATATCCTACCATAATTTGTATTTATTTACCGTAAATATATAACATTTATTATTAGTAGCAATATGCATTGCTAAGGACTTCATTTGGACAACTTTAAAGGTGATTTTCTCCATATTTAGATTTTTGTGCAACCTCAGATTCCAGATTTTCATATAGTTGTATCTCTGCAAAATATTGTCCTATCCTAACAAACCATACATCAACGGAAAGCTTTATTCAGCTTTCAGATGTTGTATAAATCTCAATTTAAAAAAAAACTGACCCTTATGACTGGTTTTGTGGTCCAGGGTCATATCTTTAGAAAGAGCCCAGCTGCCTGTGATTTAACAGATTTGATTTGCTAAATAAAATAAATGTTGTGTATGGTAGTAGGTAATATGAATTTGTATGGCATGTTATATGAATTTGTTAATTATAATATTATAATGTTATTATAACAAATTATTAATGTTGAAATTGATTCCGAACATTTACAATATTTTCAGTATAATTTCTGGCTGATCATTCAAATTTAGATTTTAGAATTGTCCATTGTAATTTCCTTTTAAAATTGTTCATATATGGAAAAACTTTAGCTTCAAAGAAAGAGTCATGTTTTAATAAAATAAGACAAGTAGCTTAAATAAATAAAATCAAGCAAAGCTGCATCACATAGCCTAGGCTATAAATGTTAGGCTACAAAACCTCTGAATGTATGATGCTACATTATTTGCCTATAAACGGTGTTCTTTCCCCTACTCATTTACTTTTTGGCTTGTGAAATGCGTGTATTGTCTGGGCTCTTTTACAGTTGGAGGGAAAGTGGCTGATTTGCATGTAAATGATTCCAACAACACCAGCTATTCATGTCGCTAATTAAACTAATGTAGGGACGTTGACTTGCTGACATCATGGACGCTCATTACCATTCACAAGCTCGAGTGGGCAGAGCGAACAGCGAACCAGTCGAGTCCAATCCACGGTTCACTGAGCTCTCATAGCCTGTTATTGACGGGGAGCGCAGGCTGTACATGGCTTTACGCCCCGAATGCTACTGGGATTATCACAGAGAAACGCGCTGGATCCGCGGGGACGCTTCGTGCTTTCACGTTATTGTAGATGTTTTGTCAAAAGCCCCAGAGCTTGAGGCATGTTTTCCCTGGACGATACCTTTGCACGAACTAAGGCTGGTCAGTAGCGCTCGACAAAGACGTGCGGATTGAATCGCAGCGAGCGCTTGTTTGTGGGCAAGTGAAAGTGCGCCAACTGATCGCTTTTCACGCTGGAAATGTGCAGCGCGTTTAGATCGCTTCACGACTGGCGACATCAAACTCTCTCGTCTTCGTTCATGTTAAAAGGTAAGTGTACGTGGCTCGGTCTGTTACTTCACTCGGGTCTGCAGGTTCAAATCTGCGTGATGACTTTTCCCCTTCGCTCGCCGCGTGATGTGCTCGAGCTATTCCAAGAAAGTTGATCCATAAAGCGTCGATAGCCTACTGGTTTTCATCATGTAAGCTAACGTTACTGATCTACGCGTCTGTGTTTAAAAACACTGTTAATAGATAGATGTTTACCTTTTTATACGCCTTTGATTTGATCTAAATAAGCCTGTGAAAAAAATGACTGCAAAAGCCCGAAATTAATACAACTTTTCTCCTTGGTTATCTTGTATCTTCAGTCATTGCTGCTAGTTGACCTGTTCCGGATTAAGCTTTTGTTTGGTGGTGTTTTGTTGGATTAACACATTTGAAGGGACAAAGTGGAGAATAATGCCCAGGAGAGAATGAAAAACCAGGCAGCTGCTGTTGAATTCGTTTAAGGAGGCTTCTCCTGAGTCCAGATTTTAGATTATTATAATGATACCCTATTTCTGAACGAATCATTGAATCACGGTTTAAGAACCCAGGCTGGATGATTAGTTAACGGAGTCGTTCCGAGGTTCTTAAATCAACAACTCGAGAATCGTCTATTTCGTGAATCGACGAATGGCTATTAAGATTACTACTATTAAGTTTTAATAACCTTCTATAGACACACTGAAACTCGAGTTGCCATTGGCTAGTATATTTTTTTATTGTACTCCCCAGAATTTAAACGGAATGCAAGAACAATGCAAATAAAAAAATCTACATAAAAATAATATGAAAACAAAATATACATTTCAAACACTATTAAAATAAAATATTAACAAATAATCAAACTGCAAGCAATAGCACAAATAAACAATAGAACAAAGATACCAATTAAATTATGCTTTTTAGGTTTTCAGGTACACTCTAAAAAAAAAGGTTCTATATGGCACCAAAAATGGTTCTTCGTCGTAATCATAGAGGAACCACTTTTGGTGCTATATAGCACCATATCTTAACATGTTCTGTATATGGTAGCGGTGCTATATAGCACCATAGTTAGCGGTGCTATATAGCACCTTGGTCAAAGAACCGGTGAAGAACCTCTGAAGAACCGCTGAAGAACCACTGAAGCACCAAAATTGGTGCTATATAGCACTAAAAAAGGTTCCCCTATGATTACGAGCCAAGAACCATTTTGGTGCCATATAGAACCTTTTTTTTTTAGAGTGTAGATCTAACAGAAGTTAGATAAAGATTAGGTAGATGGGTAGAGAATATTGAATAATCATATGTAAAATAACTGCACTTCACTGTATAAATTATAAGTTATTAAGTTAATTATAAGTCCTCATGAAATCAATCTTATTTACTTTGTTAGCACACATTACAGGTCTTAAGGTGAACAATTAATCCGTGCAAGTTAATACACAGAAAAAGATAGTTTGCCGTGGTAATCTTTAATCAAAATCTGAAAAGTAACTTCCGGTCTGCGTTCCCTTTCCGATGACGGCAGTTTGACGGCTTGGGTTTGAATATCCTTAACCATTCCCCTCCAACCGTTAGTCTGCTATGAGCGAGAGATGGAGAGGAGGAGCGCGGAAGTAAAACCCTGCCCTCTACTCAATATTCCGTTTCACTTGGAAATACGTCACAGCACTGAAATAAAATCAGTTGCAACTTCCGGTTCACTGGGACTTTAACCCTTATAAAAGTTACAAAATTTACTCAGTCAAGGGCATCGAGTGGTTTTTAATTAACATTAAAAATACAGACAGCAGCAGAAATATTAGGCTGCTGTCACTTTAAGACAATGCACAGATCCAAAGTTCTGATACTGTTACACATGTGTTTTCTATCTTGACTGTTTACATTCACATAGGGATAGTTCACCCCAAAATGAAAATCTGTCATCTGGTCACACTTGTAGTTAGTTTAGTTTGGTCCGGACCAAAAAACAAAACATTTAGTCCTGGTCCGCTTAGCGTTCACACTGGCATTTTTAACAGCGAACCTAATGTTACCGAACCAAAGGCATAGGGATACGGTCACAACCTGATTGGTCGGCTTTTATGACGTATATTTTGCGACGGAGCTTGTTTACCGAACATTCAAAACAATGCTGTGTGCTGGATTAAACGCGATCATTTTATGCAATTCACCTGTCAGTGACAATGTTGTGACACAGCTACGTAATGACACAAAAGAACTGAATCAGGGTTTTTTTTAACTATTTGAAAGAACCGATTTGCAGAATGACTCTCCTCCATCACTGTTGTGATGTGTTGCTCGCTTTCTTGCTGTCAATGCTGTTACTCTGGGTTGAATCCATCTTATTTTACAGCACTATTTAAATTAAATCAATATAGTTTCCTCCCTCACCACTCGTCCATTTGGAGCACCCTCCATTAAACAGATTTCTTTTTCTTCAAATAATTGATTTATTCATCCTTCTAAGTTCATATAGTAGTAGGTCATCAGTCACAAGGGTTGTCTTGTTTCAGTTACTTGTGCCACTGTATATATTATAAGAGCTTCTAATGTCATATATATGTCTTCCTG
The DNA here is from genome assembly GCA_023566225.1 of Romanogobio albipinnatus. Lineage (NCBI taxonomy): Eukaryota > Metazoa > Chordata > Actinopteri > Cypriniformes > Gobionidae > Romanogobio > Romanogobio albipinnatus. The sequence goes on along the minus strand of CM042254.1, from coordinate 22,538,087 downwards.
TGAAAACTAATTCAGTACCACGCAACAATGCTTTGAATATGAAATTGACAGAATGCTGTCTTTTTTTTAAAACACCAATGTTTAATGTGGGAAAAGTACACACAGTTGCATATACACAAAAGATAAGCGAGAATAGATGGTGAATTGGCTTTCACTAGCACCCAGCTGTGACCAGATTCTCCACTGTGTGTTGCCCTTTAGAAAGGTTGTTTAATTCATCCGGAATTATGCCATGGAAAAGCTTGGGAGCCTCATCAGAGACTGGAATTTTTCGAAATCTACAGCCAGTGTTATTTTAGTCTCATTGAGATACTTTTATAGTTGATATTTTTTGTTATTAGTTTAGATATGTATTAGTTTTTTTAAAAGGTTGATATTTTTGATCAACCTTTTTATTCAGTTTTGGTTAAAAAAACATTTAAATTTCAAGTTACATTTATTTTAGTTAACCACTACAACCTTGGCTACAGCAGACCTGGTTCCTCTCTTATTAATGGCAGTTGTATTAAACATGACAATGCCACTGTTGTCTAGCAATAGGCTATTGTTAAAAAGAATCAGATTGTCTGGTGGTGGTTTTTAAGGGGATAAGTTTCCCTCAAGCTAAAAAGAAGTCCACATCTGTTGTTGTCTGAACAATTTAAAAATGCAATGATTAACCCACAATAAGCAATTGTCCGATCAGATCATAAATCACATTTACCACGTTCCGCTTGGATGCCTCAGGGGCATAACAGCCTTCTGTGTCATCCCTAGATTACATTCCCAGTCTTCCATATTTGCTATGTAGGACAAATCCTTTCTAAAGGCTCTCAGTGCAGGCTTGTAGATCACATTGACATGACGTTTGTAATGAATTCAGCATGCGTAGTTGCAACCCTGCATCCTTTTTAATTCAAATCACATTTAGATGATTGGAAGAGCATTATCGATGGACCGTGCAGTGGTATTGAGCCTGGAATTTGCAGTCATGTGCGAAGCATGTCAAAACGTGGAAGGAGTTTCACTCTATCCTTTTTTTTAAATGTGTGGTTAAGGACTGAAGAGGGAGTTAATGTGACCTCATTTTTGTCCAGTTCATTTATCTGGACCATCTCCATGAAACTCTTTCAGTGTCATCCCAGAAATCTCAGTTCAGATAAATGTTCCAGATATGTATGCATTATTAGTTATGATATGTTAAAGTGTTCTGATAGAAGACTATGCTTCCCAAGAGTGCTGGATTGCTTTGTAGCAATTCCTTTTTGTTTTGCTGCCTGCCCTTATATTTTCTAGTGGATATGCTCTACAGAATGACCAGGCGCTGTGGGAGAGAGCGGATGCGTTTCTCAACAGTGTTTGGTATTCACAGATGGCCTGTTTGAGGGCCTCTATGTTCCTGTGAGTGTTCAGTATTAGTGTGAGTTGTGAAGTTACCAGTTACCACCCTCAAGTAATGCAGGTGAATTGTCCTTGCTCAAGGGTGTTGGAACTGCAGAGAGACCAGCTGCATGGCCTATATATAAGTCTGCTCACTGGTTACATCCTACAGAACCTTCCATCGAGTCTTTCATTTAGATTCAAAGAGATGCTTTTAAACTACTTGAGGTTCATGCAGGTTTTAAAGCACTTCATCCATTTATAGGTTGTTTTTGTTTTCTCCATCTTAAATATTTATAAGTGAACTATTGTGTTCAAGGGCAGTGTTTCCCAGCCTTTTTTGTCTAATGCACCCACATAGCCCCATTAGTAAGTACCCCTTCATTGGCGCTAAGGAATGTGTTCCTTTTGAGTTATGCTGGGATGTCATTTGGCATTACTAAAGGCAGCATGAAATTTAAATTCGCCCTTTTTTTAATAAATGCATATTGTTGAATTTGTTGGAAACAGTTCATCCATGCATATGTTATAACTCGTAATCTTTTAGTGAAACGGCACACCTCTCTGGTGACGTATACCAGACTTTGCCAATAATCTTATCTGCATAAAACTTAAATTTCTTACATTGAGATCTGCTTCCATCTAGAGACCTGCATGCAAAAGCCTGCATAAAAGTATTAATAGATTTTTTTTTCTGTACGTCCATGAAACAGTTTCAAGTAATTTAACATAAAAGCAAGCATGTGCATGGTTTGGCGTGGCAGAATACGTGTAAATGTAACTCCTAAAAAGCTGACATCTCAGTTCATCGCAATCTCACAAAGCTCCGGTATGAAGCTGACTGCACAATGAATCTTTCATAATGTCTACAACTTTCTTTGTTATAATCAGAGGATTTACCAGCATGCAGAATTCAGCACTGGAAAAAAAACCTCACTTTGAGCGGAGAGTGGATTCTGTCTTAAATGCATCTGATTGGCTATTGCGTTTTAGAAATCAACACATATGTCCGTGATTGGCTACATTGCACAACGCAGCAAAAACATGCTATAAACAGAAACACTGCCTATGTTTGCGCCTGTAAATCATTTTTATTTTGTTTTTGTTGCTTTTGTGCAATAGATGAATAACAATTTATTTGATGTCTTATTTTTATACATTTCTATTTTGCGGGAGTCCTGCAAATAGTTTTATTCTCCCGCACACACACATACTTTACCGCCCGTGCCCGCATGGGGCCATCAAATCTAGTCCCGTGCCCCACTCTATTGCGTTGGGTCCCGCGGTAGTCCCACGGGAGATCTCGGGAGGTCTCTACTTCCACCCAATAATTAACAATCGATGGATAGAGCCAAGCCCCCATACATTTTTTTATTTTGGATAGGCCATTTCACTCGGATGCACATTACAATAGGGAAGAAACCCTTGCTTGCTACTTCTGTTAGAATGTGACTTTAATGCTATTAAAGTGGCCATTATAATGAGACACCTGAGGTTGTTAGTTGTGCACAGGTTTTGACCGTTCTGCAGCCTATCATAGAGAAACTTTCCCTGAGAGACCTAATAGAGAATTTGTTAATTAAAAGAAATCCAGATGGGATGTTTTACAAGAGTGAAGTCATTTGCACTCTTTCTGGTATTTTTAAATTTCATAAAGACTCAACTAGTATGAAATATCATATCACTCTCAAGTGAATACTTGGTCAGTGTTGCAATTTTAATAAGCTATGAATTACAGTTATACAAGTGTTAAAGTTTGGGGTCAGACTTTTTTCTTTTTTTTAGGACGTTAAATTGATGAAATGTGATTATAAAGACACTTATAATGTTACAAAAGATCTCCATTTCAAATAAATGCTGTTCTTTTGATCTTTCTATTGATCAAATAATCCTGTATAACAGTTTTCTATATTAAAGGTGTCATGAACTGGCTTTAAATTTTTTTTATACTGTTGGTCACTGAGGTCAACTTATGACATTCACGTGGTTTTTACATTCAAAAACATCATAATGAATAAGTAATAGGCTATTTTCTACCCTGGTTTTGAGGCTCTCTCAAGAAACACTCGGTTTTGATGGGCGTGCTGCACTGAAGACTTGGAAGTAAAAGCCCACGGCTAGGATTGTATAACAGTTTTACATAATAAATGGGTTCCTCGTGAGTTCACAAGGAATTGTTTTGAAAGCGTGTGGAGACTGGAGAAACGGCAAACCGAAATGATTCGTCCCACAGGGCTCGCAAAATATCTTTATCAAACAAACACAATGATTTATCTCTCATCCACCCGCGATTGATTGGAATGTTATTTTTTATCACTTGCCCCGCCCGATCGGTGGATATAAGTGCGAACCGTGCATCACACACACACGCGCGCCAAGTATGTTACAGACTGCATGATCAAAACTTTCACAATTGTATTTTTCCTTCAAATATTTAGTCAAGAGAGTGAACGCACATCAAGAAAGGAATGTTATTTCACTATTTAAGATCAGGCCGGTGATCTGTTTTGGTAGCTCGTCTGGAAAACACATAGCCCCGGTACATTGAGCTAGCCCATACATGTCGAGTCTGATCCTGAATCGCAATGAACCAACAAAACCACAAAAGGATTCTCCAGCCTTTGACAGCATGCTAATGTTCAGTTAGACACGCACACATAATCGATAGATATCAAACGATCTGTAACAATGCAATACTATCACATATAAAAAATATTTTTACTCACATTAGTGTGTTGCTTCATTCATTCATGTAATCTCATCCTGTCTGCAAATCCAGTCTCTTGTTTGCAAACAAATCCGTTTTTAAATGAAGGAACAGACGCGCAATGTCTTCCCCACGTGAGCTGGATATTCATTAAAAATAAAGTTCATCCATGCATTCATAATACTGGAATCCGAATTAAGCTTATGCAGCATGTTTAGTGCTTGGAAGTTCGATCCGGTTTAGCTCCACGTAGGCCTGTGTTATGTTAGTGACACGAGTCTGTGGGCGAGGCTACCGAATCAGGCGTACTTACCTATCCATGTAGCCCACAGTTTAAATACTCACCTGGTTGGGAAACTATAAGTATATTTACATGAACAGTTATAATTGAGCCAAAGTGGGGTTTTGTTTAGTTAAGCTGCAGTCTTCATCTGTTCTAGAATACATAGCACAATGGGTAATTGAATATTTGTAGGATTAAGTAAACGTTGCATGTCTTTTGAAGCAAATGCACAATGCCAAGGTCACTTGTAGTCTGATTAACATGTATATATGCTGGATGATTTACATTATCTAGGTCTGTTAGTCAGACTTAAAAACCGGGTGTGATTTTAGTCAGACTAAAGTATTTTTGTGACATTTTAAAAAGACAAATTGTTTTAATTGTAATGAAATCTCACATTTAAGTGCGTGTTAATGCACTTAAAGCTTGTAGAGGAAATACCATGACTCACTCTTCATATCCTTAGGACAATAGAGGCATGATAACAGATTTGCTGATGGCTTCAACTGAACCAACAGAATTTTTTGTCTTGCTTCCATAGCAACTAGAGTTCTTTGACGTAGATGAACATGGTCTTAAGTTAACCATCTGGCCAATGTGAAAATGTCAGTCAATCATTGGGTTACTGGCCGGTGTCTGTCTTTGACACCTTGCAGCTTGTCAGGCCTCTGAGGTGCTAATGGGATTGGCCCTAAGTGGGCTGCTTGTTTTCTCTTCCTTTGGTCTAAGAGGTAAATTAATCTGACCAACTGGCCTGCGTGCTTGGAAAGTGTGGTTTTGGCAGAGCTTGACACCTGTGTCTGCTTGTCTGGACACTAACCAGACGCTGCGTGTTTGACTGGTGGAGGGTGTGTTTCATCGTGACATGAGTCATTGGATGTGTTGTGGGTTTTTGTTGGAATCTATGGGCCGCCCCTGGTTATACCTAAATGTGGATGTTGATTGACATAATAAAATAATAAAAAGAGAAAAGCTGAGTGGGAGAGTTATCTGAGATTAAAGCTGCACGATTAATTGTTAAAAGATCGCGATCTCGATTCAAACGCCCACACAATCATATTCCTAAATGACAATAATTCTCCTGTATCTATTAAACATTTGACAAAATCACAGCAGAACATTCAAATCTGCGTTGGCACTGCTGTTGAGCCAAAGAGAGCCGTTGTCATGTATATGAAACCTCTTCTTTTCAACCACACAGTATCATTCCTTTGTTATAAATATGAATTATGACAGAAGTACTGGGATAAAAGTTTATAGTTCGGATGTATGGTGGCAATCAAAAAAGAGTAAATCACCTTTTGAAATTAACTTGATGCTTCAAACAACAACTGTATTGATGCTTCAAACAACAACTGTATCGATTGCATCATAATGCCACTAGTTGGCAAACAAGGACTTTAAACAACAAATTTTTTCATTGAATCATTCATTCAAAAGATTTTTTTTAAAACACTGATTCATCCAGTAATGAAACAAGTGAAGGATTTATGAGTGAGTCATTGAATCATTCTTTATAAAAATAAAAATAAATAATTCAAATTAAAATGTTTAAAATAGACTGAGGCAATTGACATTTAGTCAGAACTTCTAGTAAAGTACATGTTATTTTGTTCAGTTGTCTGTTTAGAATTGGGATCTCAATTTGTAACAAGCAAACAAATATGTGTATAATATTTGTTTAACCCCTTAAACCCGAAGTGTACCGCCCGCGGTACACCCCCCGCAAAAAAATGTTGCGGGGGGAGGGGGGTTTACTAAGCAACCACTGAATGTAATAACATAAATAGGTATCATTTTAAAGCTTAGAATCTCAGTTTATTACAGATTATTATGTTCTGCAATGTGTCAATCGCATCATACAGCTCAGATAGTCATGTGTCATATGTCATTTGAAAGGTCTCATGGAGCAGAATACAACAAGCCTAATTGTTTTGGGCTTTGACTAAACTTTTAGCAAGTTTTTGTAAGTTAAGTCCTGCAAGACCCATATGTAAATTATATACTGATGCAGCATTCACGTGGCGTCTTTCACTTCATGAAACGTGGAAAATGGCACATCATTATTTACAGCAGATTAAAAAGAGCCCAAAATCACAATAATCTGTCTTTTAGATCTATAGATATTCCTCGTTGAAATATGACGCACAAAAAACAGCACAGGCGCACATGAGTGGAGTACAAAAATAACAGTTTCTTAAACTTGGTGTTTTTGCTGATAACTTCATGAAACAAGCTCCGGTCGCTAAAAATGGCACATCTTTATTTACAGCAGATTCTCACAATTAAAAAGACACCATAATCCGTCACTCGTATCATAAGTTATCACTTATGGAGTTATGTACATGCAACCTGACAGGAGCACATGCTATTTTTGCACTAAAGTCGCGTTTATGCTTGTAACTTCATGAAACATTCTCCGACCGTTAAACATGACACATCCTTATTTACAGCAGATTTTCACGATTAAAAAGAGACCAAGGACACCATACTCCGTCAGTCGGATCATAAATGATCACTTATGGAATTAGAACACATTAAAACCTAACAGGCGCACATACGCTAATAAACAGTGGCTTTAAAGTCACATTTACGCCTATAACTTCATGAAAAATGCTCAGATCGTTGGAAATGGCACATCAGTACTTACAGTTGATGCTCCCTATTGAAATGAGTCCAAAATCAACATAATCCATTGCGCCGATCACAAGATATTCCTCACAGATGCTGTGTTGATCAGTGCAGTTTTGAATAATATGGCTATTTAGGTTTTATATAGCAGCTAGGGGGCACCCGCGGGCGGTACACTCCGGTTTAGATGAATAACTCAGCGCTCGTTATGAATTTATCAAAAAGGATATATATATATATATATATATTTATATATATATATATATATATATTATATATCCAAATATAATCAAATTTATATTTTCTAAAAATATAAAATGTTTGCTAACAAATGATACCTACCATTTGACTCTCCTTACTATAGTTTTGGAGTTATGAGTCTTTAAAGTTGTATATGTCACTCAGACAAAAAAAACTCTAAAAAATACCTTCAGGGCTTAAGGGGATAATATAATATTAATTCTCAGTTTCTCCAGAATTGTGGAGCTCTGGTTGAGAAGTTAAATTGCAATTGTATTACATTAATTTATTTAAAAAACTGTAATATATTTTTGCCTTTTATTTTATTTTAAACATTTTTTATTATAATTTAACCAATAAATATAGCCCTAGATGTTGATCATATTAGATCCCCCCCCCCCCCCTTCTATGGAGCTCCAGCCTCCCCCTCTCTTCACCTACTGTGGGCATGATGGGTGGAGCTGCGTCCCCTATCCACACCCTAAGCCTACCCATAACCCTTATTAAACAAGTTAAGCTCCACCCTTGAGCTCCATTATGCTCTGCAGCGAGCACTACTTACATTTTAGGGTCTAATAACTAACCAAACTAAAACAATCATGACCGTTAACAGGGATTTTCTTTTGAAAATGCACAAATGGCAAGGTGTACTATTGTTTTATTTGACTGTTGTTTTCTTTACAATTTAGGAAGATCTGTCTCCACTGTAAGTGCCCTCGTGAGGAGCATGTTGTGACCACCATGCCTCTAGAGATGGAGAAGACCGTGACCAAGCTGATGTACGACTTCCAAAGGAACTCTACATCTGATGATGACTCTGGCTGTGCTCTGGAGGAGTATGCCTGGGTGCCACCCGGACTCAAACCTGAACAGGTAACACCATTTACTATATATATATATATATATATATATTAGTGGTGGGCATAGATTTTTTTAATCTAGATTAATCTAGATTAAAATGGCTCATTTGAATTCTGCCAAAGGCATTCAGAATATGTGTGCTCGTAAGTGATCGTTTGTCTTTTTGTAGTTTGAATAATAAATAACTTCTGTCCCTTTAAGACCTGACGCAAGCATGGATCCCAAACACTGTTCCTGTGAGCTGGTTACGACTGTGTTTACATTAAAACTCACCAAGATGGGCATTGAGACATTTTTGAGTGTATTTGACCATTAATAAACTGGAAAAAGGAGCTCATTTTTGCACTTGTATGTCAGAGGCGGCGGTATGTGTGTGTGCGCTTCAGATGTGAGCGCAAAATCTGCGGGAATTAGTAGAATTAACGTTATGTTCAATCCCGCGGGAAATTCAGACCGGTCGCACCAATACTAACAAAAGTCCAGCAGAACACCCGGTGAAAGTCATAGCTTGCGTAGTATAGACCCAGCTTCCAACCCAACTTTGAGAATAGATTAACGGCGATATTTTTTTTATCGCCCGATAAGAGTCTCACGTTAGCGCTGATAACGGCCCTCCACTAATATATATATATATATATATATATATATATATATATATACACACACTCCCCTAAAGGATTATTAGGAACACCTGTTCAATTTCTCATTAATGCAATTATCTAATCAACCAATCACATGGCAGTTGCTTCAATGCATTTAAGCAATTTTGAGCGTGGCAAGGTTGTTGGTGCCAGACGGGCCAGTCTGAGTATTTCACAATCTGCTCAGTTACTGGGATTTTCACGCACAACCATTTCTAGGGTTTACAAAGAATGGTGTGAAAATGGAAAAACATCCAGTATGCTGTAGTCCTGTGGGCGAAAATGCATATACAGTGAGGAAAATAAGTATTTGAACACCCTGTTTTGCAAGTTCTCCCACTTGGAAATCATGGAGGGGTCTGAAATTGTCATCGTAGGTGCATGTCCACTGTGAGAGACATAATCTAAAAAAAAAAAATCCAGAAATCACAATATATGATTTTTTAACTATTTCTTTGTATGATACAGCTGCAAATAAGTATTTGAACACCTGTCTATCAGCTAGAATTCTGACCCTCAAAGACCTGTTAGTCTGCCTTTAAAATGTCCACCTCCACTCCATTTATTATCCTAAATTAGATGCACCTGTTTGAGGTTGTTAGCTGCATAAAGAGACCTGTCCACCCCATACAATCAGTAAGAATCCAACTACTAACATGGCCAAGACCAAAGAGCTGTCCAAAGACACTAGAGACAAAATTGTACACCTCCACAAGGCTGGAAAGGGCTACGGGGAAATTGCCAAGCAGCTTGGTGAAAAAAGGGCCACTGTTGGAACAATCATTAGAAAATGGAAGAAGCTAAACATGACTGTCAATCTCCCTCGGACTGGGGCTCCATGCAAGATCTCACCTCGTGGGGTCTCAATGATCCTAAAAAGGTGAGAAATCAGCCCAGAACTACACGGGAGGAGCTGGTCAATGACCTGAAAAGAGCTGGGACCACCGTTTCCAAGGTTACTGTTGGTAATACACTAAGACGTCATGGTTTGAAATCATGCACGGCACAGAAGGTTCCCCTGCTTAAACCAGCACATGTCAAGGCCCGTCTTAAGTTTGCCAATGACCATTTAGATTATCCAGAGGAGTCATGGGAGAAAGTCATGTGGTCAGATGAGACCAAAATAGAACTTTTTGGTCATAATTCCACTAAATGTGTTTGAAGGAAGAAGAATGATGAGTACCATCCCAATAACACCATCCCTACTGTGAAGCATGGGGGTGGTATCATCTTGCTTTGGGGGTGTTTTTCTGCACATGGGACAGGGCGACTGCACTGTATTAAGGAGAGGATGACCGGGGCCATGTATTGCGAGATTTTGGGGAAAAACCTCCTTCCCTCAGAGCATTGAAGGTGGGTCGAGGCTGGGTCTTCCAACAGGACAATGATCCAAAGCACACAGCCAGGATAACCAAGGAGTGGCTCTGTAAGAAGCATATCAAGGTTCTGGCGTGGCCTAGCCGGTCTCCAGACCTAAACCCAATAGAGAATCTTTGGAGGAAGCTCAAACTCTGTGTTTCTCAGCGGCAGGCCAGAAACCTGACTGATCTAGAGAAGATCTGTGTGGAGGAGTGGGCCAAAATCCCTCCTGCAGTGTGTGCAAACCTGGTGAAAAACTACAGGAAACGTTTGACCTCTGTAATTGCATACAAAGGCTACTGTACCAAATATTAACATTGATTTTCTCATGTGTTCAAATACTTATTTGCAGCTGTATCATACAAATAAATAGTTTAAAAAAACCATACATTGTGATTTCTAGATTTGTTTTTTTTAGATTATGTCTCTCACAGTGGACATGCACCTACGATGACAATTTCAGACCCCTCCATGATTTCTAAGTAGGAGAACTTAATATAGCAGGGTGTTCAAATACTTATTTTCCTCACTGTATGTATGTATATGTATGTGTGTGTATATATATATATATATATATATATATATATATATATATATATATATATATATATATATATATATATATATATATATATATATATATATATATATATATATATATATATATATATATATATATAATATAATAAATTATTTAACATTTTTAGATATTAATATTTGTATTCAGTAAGGATACCTTAAAGGGGTCAAAAGTGACAGTGAAGACATTTACTTTGTTACAGAGGTTCTCTATTTCAAAGAAATGCTGGTCTTTTGAACTTTCTATTTATCAAAGAATCCCGAAACAAAATGATCACGGATCAACTCAACCTATTCAACATTGATAATTATAAGAGATATTTCTTGAGCACCAAATCAGCATACACTCTTAAAAAAAGCTTTCGAAGGGGGGTTTTCGCAGAGATGCCATAGAGAAACCATTCTAGGGGTTCCCCAAAGAACCTTTTAGGCTACGTCTACATTAATCCGGATACATTTGAAAATGCCGTTTTCGTTTCAAAACTTCAACTTCAACACTAGCGTTTTCCAAAAGTTTCTAATCCCCACTGACACATCAGAAAACTTTAAATTTACCTTACTGCGCATGCGTAAAACCTCATAAAAGACATTATAAAGTTCTCATGCTATTCTTTTTGCATGATCATTTTATTTAGCAAAATATCTCGCCATTCACTGATATGTCCAGGTCGCTCTCAGTCACCATTATATGTTTGGTCTAAAACACTACTAGTTTCATGTTTTGCTGTAGGACAGCAATTGTGAGTACATTTTCTGTCATCTTTGCAGGACTGTGATATGAAGAGTGTGCAAAGTAACATATCTTTAGCAACAGTGTGAAATAAATGAATATTAACATATCTATTGATCCAATATGCGTCACATGACTAAACATGCATCATCGTTTTCAAATACCTTTTCAAATGCAAAAATGCCAAACAAATTTTAAATTGATCCACTGATCCACACAGGGCATCTTCAAAAAGCTCAGTTTTCGCAAGACAAAAAAGTTGTCTCCATGTGGACGGAAGGCCAAAACTGAGAGAAAAAGATTCTCATATTATTCTTCATATTAATGTCTTAAAATAACTGTTTTTGGTTGTGTGTGAAGAACATTTTAATAATCTAAAGAAACCTTTTCCACTATAAAGAACAATTTGTGCAATGGAAAGGTTCCATGGATGTTAAAGCCATCAATGCCAATAAATAACTTTTATTTTATGTATTAAAATAATTTCTGGCGGATCATGTGACTTTATCTTTTAAATGGGTTGATAAATGGAATGCAGTATGTTAAAGACCGCTTTTACTTTCATTGGTGTGTTTAAAGAAGCATTAAGGCATTCTGCATAAAATTTCGACAAGGTTTTAAACGTTTAGAGGTTAAATACCCTTGAGATGAATGTCTCTTTATGATCTCTCATTTCTGCTGCACTGATTTTTGTAACTATAGCAATGCTCTGCTTCAGAATGTTGGTGTGTGAGGTTTATAAGGCACCGGTGTGTGTAGAGCTCTTTATGGGCCAGTGAAATCATTTATAGATGTAAGTTTCATTTTCATGATGAACTGGAGAAAGTCTTGTTAACGCAACAGCAAAACGGGTCAATAAGCAATAAAGCACCTCCACCATCTGCAATGGCTGTCGGCCATATTGTGTGTCTGGAGGTCACATGATGTGAATCTGATCAGCTCTAGTTTATTAATTCACATTTGCCAACCTGAATCTATCTAGGAAAAGATAATGAAATTGATGTTCTGATATGAAGCCTTTTTGTCATCTCTTGTTTGCTCAGTTGCTTGATAAAATGATGGTAGCCAGTGTATATAGTAGAATAATCTCCTATCAATTATATAAATGACTCGCTAGACTGTATTCCAAGAGCCCTGGGTTTGTAGTGGCTCTGGTTTAAGTCAATACCAACAGTTTTTTTGTATTCAGGCAGATGGATGGGAGGAAGTTGCTGGGATACAAGAACTCGGTGTCCATGCATGTTATTAGCAAGCTATTAATTATGCCTCTCTCTGTGCTTTGAAAGCTGGTGTCTGCAGTTTCACCCAGAGACAGTGATTACCTCAGGCCATGACAAATTAGCTTTGCTTAGACATAGAGTGGAAATTTAGGCCATCCACATCCATAATAAGATAAGATGGCAGATTCCTGCTGTGCATTTCAGAACATTTGGGATCTAGTTTAGAACAAGAAATCTGTTTTAAGTACATGCAAACAACATGATTTGCTGTTACTGGGGTATGTAGGAACTGATTATTTTAGCTTCGTGGGCAAACTTTTAAATCCGGCCCTTACTTTTGTAACGGATTCATTTGAAAGTTTTAACACCTTGCGAAGTCAGTATCCACCAGATTTTTTTGCAGTAAAGACACCAGCCTTGTTTGTTTCCAAAATCTGACACATGCACATACAAATGCTTACATGAGTGAATTAGTTGAGTAATCCAATTAGCCATTTTAGAAATGTAATGTCCTATCAATTTGAGTCAGCTAAGCAGCTCCACTTGACACAATACATGTTGAATACAAATGACTCTTATGAACTGGTTCGTTTTAGTGAATCAATAACATACTACGTAAACCGTGTAGTCTGATTTACAATCACTCATTTATTATGTCAGGTCTTTAACAACTACGCACTAACATTTGAATAATTCCTTCGATACAGTGCACTTGTGTACATACGTTTTTTTGTAATTTCTGTAATTACATCTATAATTACACCGTTGACCCTTCCATTACCCATTAGCCCACCCTTAAACCTAACCATACCACCAAACCTGTCCCTAACTTACCCGTGTTGTACCTCAATAGCAGCAAAAAGGGTTTTTCAGAAACAGCATGAACACAATAAGTACATTGTACCTAAAATTCTTTTAGGGAATCAGAGACATACAGCACAACCAGTGTAGCTTGACTTCTAAGATGAATGACTCTTGTTTTTGAATTATTATTATTATTATTATTTTCATCTACAAATTATGGTGCATATTTACTGTGTCATCCAGTGTATGTATTGCCTCCTTTCTCTGAGGCATTGGCTTTATTCAATGGAAAACAGCTGTTTTGGCTCTGGGTAGTTTGCCCTCAAATCAAGAGCATTTGCATTTTTTTTTCACCCTCTCTCTGTCTGGCGCAAAATGCAGTTGCCAGATCCCTTGACACCGGGGCGGGTTGCCAGATCCCTTCCTGCTGATTATAGTTATTTCCACAAGCTGTTCCTCTGTGTGAGTGCTTTGGGCTCTGGGTCCATGTCCTTCTGATTGCTACGTCACAACAGTTATTTTGCTGGCCCAGGGAGTGTGTTATTGTTGGATGTCTCCACTGTAATTTACCAGGACCAGACCACAGTTGGTGTTTCGTGAAATATTTCAGCTCTCCCAAAAGAACCTCTGCACGAGTCCTTCAGAAACCCCTTGCTGACACTGTACCGGCCAACACAAGCAACAGAAGAGCAATCAGCTCGTTTAAAGAGACAGCTCCTTATTACAGGGAGGCATTAAACACCGGACACGGATGGGGCCCTGAAAACAAATCCCACGCATTACAAAAGAAGCGGATGATTTTCTTTCAGACCCTATACCAAATGTTTCCTGGCGCTTGTAAAACATGTTTTGATGGGACCCTGAGATAAATAGTATTTAATTTGTGTCTTTACATATCACTCATCCACACTGTTTTGTAACAACACAATGCAGAGTAACAGGACATTCATGTTGTTCTTTAAAGGTGCAATTTTTATGAGGATCTATTGACAGATATGCAATATACATAACTATGTTTTCAGTGGTGTATAAAGACCTTACATAATTAACCGTTATGTTTTTATTACCGTAGAGTGAGCCATTTCTATATACAGGTCCGCTTACAGTGAAGTCACCATTTTGCGCCGCCATGTTTCTACAGTAGCCCTAAACGGACAAACTGCTCTACAGAGCGCTAGCTACTCTCTGCTGTCTCAGACAACGACATCTTTGTCCTGTGTCGGCCAACGTAGCTTCCCTATGTGCTTCGAAAGGGAGGGGTGAGCGGTGCCGCTAAAATTTACACAATGCACCTTTAAAGGTGAATGTCATTTTTGCACCCCTGGTGACACCAAATGGAACTGAAATCTGTTTATTTTGAATAAAAGTATGATTAGTATTCAGTAAAATTATTAGCTTTTGTATCAGTTGACATGAAGGATTGTGAAATTTCTGATATTTTCTGAAAAAAATTATATTTTGGTATATATATATATATATATATATATACACAGTACACTAAATTTATATTTAATGTTTTGAATTAGCTTTAATCTCTTATTTTAATTTTAGTTAGTGTTAGTAATTTTATTTTGTGCTGTAATTTTTGTTCTATATAACTTTTATTTTGAATTTTGTAGTATTAGCACTAGAGAGAATTTTTGTGTATAATTTATTTTATTTCAACTTAATTTCATTTAACGAAAGCCATTTTTAATAGTTTTTTGTTATAACTGTCTTTGCAGCTACTATATATGTTCAGACATAGTGGAAATGCTGCTTGCTTATAGACTTTATTTCATTACAGTTTCTCAGTTGCTATTCAGCACTGTTTCTTATTCTTTGCTGTTTATATGGTATGGCGACGGAGGCAGATGGCCCCCGCTATATATCAGATTAAGCCATTAGGCCATCAGATCTGTGTAATAGGTTTGGACGGGTGGTCTGAGGATGCAGAACCTTATTATGGCTCCTGCTAAGTCTGGATTCTTCACTGGCCTGTTTGCGTTCCAAAAAGTACTTCAGCCACGAGTCAACAGACAATTATATTATAGTGTAATGTAGACTCATGTTCTCGCTATTTGGCCAATTATGAAATCAAATGTGTGATGTAATTACAGTTAAATTTCATTATGCTGATTAGACAACTATGAAGTCCATTCTCATCCAAAAATGTAAAGCTTATATGGTTAATTAATGTGGGATGAGATCTGGACTTGCATTCTTATCATCTTGAGATAAAGGGTCCTCCATTTAAGCACGTCAGGGGGGATAGAAGGGGCTGATTCCATTAACTCTTGCATTGCTCATCCATAAATCACTCTGACTGTTATAGCTGCGTGTGTAAAAGGCGAGGACCTTGGGCAAAATGGGGGGAAGGGGTTAACGCCAACAAGGATATAGAAATGCCACCCCCTTGTTTGAGACCGTCACCCAAGTGCCAAAATCCAAGTGTTGATTTAACAAACCATATGAAAACAAGACTTGGTTGCCCTCAAACCTTCTGGTGCTTGATTATTTATGTTTTATAATATTTGTTTAGTTTTTTTTAAGAATAATCATAAAAATGTGTATTATTATTGTTGTTATTAATGCACTAGTTATTCTCCCGTGTTTGTGACGTGCAATTAAACTGTAAAAACCTGCGGATGCTTTATTTCTAAAAATATTTATTATATTTATTATAAAGTGCTACATTATTATTATAGCACTTTATTTTACAGTCATGTTCCCCATGTACATACTAAGTACTTATTATAGTAATTACAAAAAATAACTAGGTACTAACCCTGAACTACCCCTAACCTAACCTTAACTCATGTATTTACCTAATATTAACCAGTACTTTCTTAGGCAAGTACACTTACTGTAAAATAAAGTGCATTCATTATTATTCATATTATTGTTATTATTGCCAGTACCAGTATACTGTATTAGCAATAATCATATCAAAGAAATCCCCCCTGCATTTGTGATTTTGGCACCAAATCCAAATTGTAAAAATAAGATTTGCCCTCAATCCTTCAGGTACATGCTTTTACTTATGTCCTAACATGAATCATATTGAATATTATCCCTTTTGTGACTACAAACCACGTGAAAACAAGACTTTGTCCCACTCAAACCTGCTTTTGCAAAATGTGCTTAATCTATTTAAACGGTAATGATTATTTATTTATTTTACTAGCATGAATTGAAGTAATTCAGAGCTGCTATTGTTCTCCAATGTCATTCCAGGTACATCAGTATTACAGCTCTTTGCCGGAGGATAAAGTACCATACGTGAACAGTCCTGGGGAGAAGCATCGCATCAAGCAGCTTCTGCATCAGCTTCCCCCACATGACAATGAGGTAAGGTCAGCTTGGACTCATACATGAAAAGGTCACCGCTCAGAATATATGTATGTTTGTGTGTGCCATCATTTGCACACGTGTCTTTCCATGTTTACACGACACCACTGACCTGTGCTTTTGCTGTGCAGGTGCGATACTGTAACAGTCTGGATGATGAGGAAAAACGAGAGCTGAAGCTCTTCAGCAACCAGAGGAAGAGGGAGAACCTGGGCCGCGGTAACGTCAGGCCCTTCCCGGTGACCATGACTGGAGCTATCTGTGAACAGGTGTGCAAGTGTTCATTTGTGTGTGTGGTATTTGGATGAACCGTGGTTTGGGGTGGAGGGTGTTGTGGCCACAGGAAGAGATCGCCTTCAGTGGTTCATTGAAACTGGTAGTTTTGTTCTTAGCCGCTTATTTTCGTTGTTGGTTTTAAGGCTTCCTCTATAGGTTCTGTGTTTTGGTCCACCTGGGATGTCACGTGAGTGGCAGTAAGTGAATAGAGTTTAAGCTGGATATGCATGTCTGTGACCACCTGCCTTGTTTCTCTCCCCTTCTGTTACCTCTTAGAAACAGATGTCACACTTACACTTTGGCTTTTTAAAAAATGTATCCTCTACTCTGTGACACTCTTAAAGATATAAGCCCCCGTTAAGCCCCTAGTGCTGTTGAAAAGATGCAGTTTATCCAATACATATTGGTCTCGAAGGTGTGTTTGTGGGTACATGCATGCATTTGTCTATCCTATTAAACATTTGCTGACTCTCTGTATAATGCAAGATATTGTGAAATGCTGAATGAGACTTTTATTGAAGAAACCAGCTAATGTCAGCTGTTCCCTGACATATATGCCAGATAGAATATGGTGACTACTTGTGATTCATTCTTTCTTTCTTTTCTTTTTTTTTTTGCTTTGTCTGCGGATGTGCAAAAAATACATACACTTCCATGTACAAGTTTGGGGTTGGTAAAGAAATGAATACTTTTATTCAGCAAGGATGCATTCAATTGATCAACAGTAACAGTAAAGATTATTATAATGCTACAAATGAATGAATGAAAAAAAAAAAAAAAAAAATTAAGCAGCTCAACTTAAATAAATAAAAATTCTTAAGCACCAGATCACCATATTAGAATGATTGCTGACGGATCATGTGACACTGAAGACTGTAATGATGCTGAAATTCAGCTTTACCATCACAAGAATAAATACCTTCTAAAATATAGTAAAGTAGATAAGTTATTTTAAATTGTAACAATATTACAATATTATTGATACAATAGAGTATCACAGTTATTATTATATTTTTGAGCAAATAAATGCAGCATTTGTGAGCATGACTTTCAAAAACATAAAAAAATACATTTTGATTTGTTGGTGGGTTGTCTGATCAGTGTGGAAGTTTAAATAGAAGAAAAAAAACAGTCTAATGCAGAAACACATGGGTCTCAGGATGCATTATTTTGCATTATGTTTATTTTCCATTTTTAACTTAAACTTGTATATTAAAACACATTTTAGTTTTTTTAATCTAATCAGTTGATGGACACCTATTCCATCTATAAACACATCTGCAGGTTACTCATAGTATTTGAGTCTTAAGATAATGATTATTGATTTAATCTTGTACCCTGCTGCTTAATGACCTATAAATGTCAAAATGACTCTTTTTAACCCTTTAACTCTCTCACATTTTCAGTGTGGGGGACAGATAAACGGAGGTGACATTGCCGTCTTTGCATCACGGGCGGGCCACGGGGTGTGCTGGCACCCACAATGCTTTGTGTGCAGCATGTGTGATGAGCTACTAGTGGACCTTATCTACTTCTACCAGGACGGGAAGATCTTCTGTGGCCGCCACCATGCTGAGAGACTCAAACCTCGTTGTTCGGCCTGTGATGAGGTTAGAGGTCTCGCCCTGCTATTACAAGACATGAACCGCTTAACATCAGTGTGTATCTTGTATGTGCTAATTAACCATTGCTACATAATATAACACTGCAGATATTTGGGATTTAGTCCATGCTAAATGGTGCAAAAACATCTTGAAACACACTAGGTGTTTTTCATGGAAATGAGGCCTGGTTTCACAGACAGGACTTAGATGAAACCAGGATTAGGCCTTAGTTTATTAGGACATACAAGTAGACTTTTTTATAAACATCCCTTGGGAAAAACATTAATGATGTGCATCTTGAGACACAAAAATGACACTGACATATTTTAAGATATGCCAGGGCAAGTTGCTTTCAGTTAAAATAGCTCAAACATGCATTTTAGTCTGAGACTAGGGCTAGGCTTAAGCCTTGTCTGTGAAACCGGGGGCTAGAGTATTAACATTGAGGAAATATCTTCATTTTAAGACACTGTCACAGCAAAATATTGGCAAGATTTCACAGTTCCATTTTTAATAGTATAGCGATACATGAAGCACTGCTTACTCATACCCCTTTTCCACCAAAGCAGAGCCAGAGCTAGATTGGAGCCAGAGCCTAGTTCCAAATCGGTTCTTTGTGTTTCCACACCCAAAGCTCCAGCTCCGAGCCAGGAAAAGTGGTTCTTAAGTAGCACCAAAACATAGCTGGGCTAGAACAGGGCTAGTAGTAAGAACCGATTACGTCAGGCACTGGGGGCGGGGTCAACAAGACGAACACAGACTTGAGATCCGCCATTGTTGAAATAGCAGCTAATGGAGCTAACAGCTGCTGCTCGTTTGTAATCTCCGTCTATACAAATTACGGCGAACTGCACGAATGCGTTGGATTCGCTGTGTTTTCGTTGTGTTTTAATGCCGATGTAGGATCGTAAAGCCACGTTAATCAATAGTTGTTGATGGAAGGCTTGTTGGCAGCGGTGCTGTGCAGAGACCGATCTCCGTATGATAACGAGTCCAGCGAGAGCACACGACTCCTTATGCTTTTGATTCACTCATGCGTTTTTTTAAATATTATACGTGGATCGGTCTGCGCAGCGCCGATGCATCTCAAACAAGCCTGGTGTGTGTGTGTGTGTTTCCCGCTAGCGTTGCTGAGAAAGATGAGACGTATACAGTGACGTAAGACCTGGCTCTGTTGTGGCTCTACTAGCATGTGGAAACGCAAACGGTTCTTAGCAGGCTCCTCAGTTGAACCAACTATGAACTGGGACTAGCTCTGGCTCCGATCTAGCTCTAGCACTGCCTTGGTGGAAAAGGGGTATCAGAGGTCACTTCCAAACAAGCAGCTTTATATTGGTCAATGTGCCAAATATTTTGTGTTATAAGTAATTCTAATATGAAATTCATATGGGGAATCTTTTTTGACTGTATGCGTCCCTTGCGCGAAATTCCCGATCACAGTGATTCCTATTGAGATGACTGTATTTAGCATTTAGGTACAGTCACATATACCATTGTTTGCAAAAATCCAGTCACTTCAATAGGAGTCTGTGCAATCAGGAGTTTTGCATGAGGCCGAAAAAGTTCCCCATTTTCAAGATGACATGAATTTGCTGCATTGATAGACAGGAAGCTGCTAGGTTTGAAAAGGACTTTTTTGTCAGCAGTTTCATACATCGCTACGCTATTGACGAAAGACAATGGACCTTTTTTCATTGAAGTTTCACTAATGTGTACAGTACAGTGAAAATGTGAAAGTGCCCTAGAAAAACGAATGCCTACAATCTTGTAAAATGCTATAAAAATTGAGGTGTCTCTCGTTATGCAGTTAAAGATTAAACTGAATGAGCCTTGTTGTTCTTGTTCCCATTTTATGTAAAGACAGCTGAATACATTGCATGATTACCATGGTTACAGAACTTCATCTCTATAGTGATAATGGAGTTATTGCTGTGCTGTTGCCTCAGTAGAGCTTTTAGCTTCAGTCCTGTCACTTCCACTGCAGAAAAATGTTCTCACTCTTTTCTCTGCTTCTGTCTCTTAGATCATTTTTTCAGATGAGTGCACAGAGGCTGAGGGCAGGCACTGGCACATGAAGCACTTTTGCTGTTTCGAGTGCGAGACGGTTCTGGGCGGCCAGCGTTACATCATGAAAGAGGGCCGTCCGTACTGCTGCACCTGCTTTGAGTCCCTGTACGCAGAGTACTGCGACTCCTGCGGGGAACACATCGGTAAGAGCCCATCTATCATCAGTGCCGACCTGGAATCCCTTCAGCGTCCATGCAAGACCGGTCCGCTTGGCTCTTGCAGAAATTGCACCGTAGCAACTGCCAAGAGATGACTGACCTGCTTTTTGTCTATCATTAAGATATTAAACATAAAAAGCTTGCAAGTTGATAGTTTAGTCTGGCGTTCACGTTCAACGTTTTGGCAGCTTGTTTTGTAGAAATTCAATCCGGAATTACTTTCCACACAGGACCTCAGAAAGTCATTTCATGAAACTGATTATAAACAGGAAGCATCAGTGCGGGTTTTCAAAACAGATGTTGTCCATTAGAGCGTGGCTGCCTTAGAGCTGTGATTTATAATCGAAAGTATTTCTCCAAAATGTGGCACACCGTATAATCAGCTTTCTCCAAACACGTCTACACCTCACAAGAACGATGCGATCCTTCAAAGACATCTTTGTTCTGCTGTCGTTTAAAATCCCCACAATTATAAGCGTATGCAACTACAACATGCATTCAAATTTTCAACCTGCAATGCAACAGAGAAGTCACATTGGTGCTAATTTTATTTTGTCCTACCTATTATTTAAAAAAATACACAAGAAATGCAAATCATATATACAGTAACTTGAATAAACCTCTTCTAGGATGGTTTAAATTTCTGTATTAAAATTATTAGAAAGTGTTAAAAAGTGCTTCACTACTTAACTTTTGTATACTATTTAGAATGCATGTCAAGGTCAATAAGTCTCAAAAAGATCAAATTATCTGATATTTTAAGATGAGAAGTTGTAAATGTGTAATGTGATGTCTCTAAAACTTAGGCCCTGTTTACACCTGGTGTTAAGATACGTTTTGGTCGATCAGATCACAAGTGGACAAGAGGGAGACATTGCTGTTTACACCTGGTGTTTTAATCCATCTCTTCTGTCCACTTTTGACCACTTCTGTCCCAATTGCTTCGAGAGGAGGGTCTATGGGCGGGTAAATGTATGGGCTTTTTCAGATCTTTCGATCTAATGGATGAAATAAGCTCACACGATTTACATATTAACGCGAAAGGAGACGATGGAAAAACATACGGAGAGCAGCAGCTTTCGTTTCTGCTCTGAGAGCCACAAGACGCCACCGAACGCTGTGAGTGTGGTTTAAAAATCAGGAATGGTGAGAGAACATTGTGCTTGTACGTTTTTCAAACTAAATTTGGGTCTTCAGCCAACAAAGCTTAAATCCCGTCTGGCTAACGCGCTTCCCATAATGTTAACGCATGAAGTCATTGGTGGTCTTTTGCGGCTATTCAAACACATTAGACCACATGAGCGGTCAAATGAATTTGACAACCTCTGGAAGTGGTCGAAAGTGGACAAGCTCAAAACGTTGTAGACGTCTGTGCCGATAGCCTCTTGGCAGCGACCCGAGTTTGAGTCCCGACTCACAGACCTATTCCGATACCATCCCCCTCTTTCTCTCCCACCTCACTTCCTGTCCACTCTATACTATCCTATGATAATAAAGGCAAAAATCGCCAAAAATAAATCTTATAATAAAACGTTTGTATTTAGAGTCTTAATACCAAGTGTAAACAGGGCCTTAATGATGAATTATGTTGAATGATGTATATGTTGTATGATGAATGATGTTTGTAAAAACTGCATTTTATTAAAAAAAAACTTAACTAGCATAAATTCAAAGAGTACATTAAGAACTTGGCATGCAGGCTCTGCAAGTGTGTCATTGACCCATAGTTTATGAGCACTGCATATATTTAATTTTGGCCATAGGTGCTTGTGACCTTTGTGTAATGGATGTCCTCTTTTTGTGCAGGTATTGACCAGGGTCAGATGACATATGATGGCCAGCATTGGCATGCCACCGAGGCCTGTTTTAGCTGTGCTCGCTGCAAGAAGTCCCTGCTTGGTCGTCCTTTTCTACCTAAGCAGGGTCAGATCTTCTGCTCTCGGACATGTAGCATTGGCGATGACCAAAACGGCTCCGATTCTGCCGATTCTGCATTCCAGAGCGCCCGTTCACGTGAGGCCCGGCGCAACAGCTCCAAATCCAACAAGAGCAATAATGGTGGTGGTGGAGGGGATGGGAACCAGGGAGGGAAAGGTTCAGCCGGGCGTTATTCTGCTGATGTTGACCCACTGTCCCTGCAAATGGATTTGCTTAGTCTGTCCAGTCAAACACCCAGCCTGAACAGAGAATCTCCATCCTGGAAGACGCAGGCTGAGATGTATGGGTACGAGAGCCGTAATGAACTCTCTTCAAACCCTCTTCATTTGCTCAGTCAATGCAACATCCGGACTTCCTATTCCTCAAATCTGTCCCCTGGTCACCCAGCAGATCCAAGGCCCAAAGAGCCCACAGGCTCCAAGAGACCCCCTGTATCTGCTCTCAAAGGACAGTCTTTGAATGAGAACTGGTTCCAGCTGGGACCAGAGGACTATTACCAACCTGCACTGCGAACACAGACAAGCTTTAAAGAGGTTCCACACAACAGCTTCATGGATAAACGCTCAGTGAGCCTGCATGTATTCCAGAGGGAGAAGGATGTTGGACCGCAGATGAGCCGAAGCAGGAACCCAATTAGTGCTCTTGGTTTTAGCGAACAGCTCACACCACTGGAGCAGACACCACATGGCTCTATGGAGTCACTGGCTCTATCTAATGCTACAGGTATTTTATTATTTCATTTATTATTATTGTATTTATTGTTTTATAATCTACCACTCAAAAGTTTATGGTTGGTAAGGTTTTTTTTTTCTCATGCAAGATTCAAGAGATTTATTGCAGTCTCTCATGCTCACCAAGGCTGCATTTATTTGATAAAAAAATACAGTAAAAAACTGTAATATTCTGAAAAAAATTACTATTTAAAATAAGACTACAATTGTTTTATATATTTTAAATTGTAATGTATTCCTGTAATGGCAAAGCTGAATTTTCAGCATCATTATGCCAGTCTTCAGTGTCACATGATCATGATTTGCTGCTCACGAATGCATTTCAATGTTGTTCATTTACCGTTTTTTTGTGGAAACCGTGATACTTTAATTTCTTAAAATATCTCACTGCCCCCAAACTTTTGAACAGAAGTATATTTATTTATTTTACTGAATCAAGAAATAGTGGATTGAGCACTGAAAATGTTAATAGATCATCATTTAGTGGTGCATGCCTTAGCGATTACTATTGTTCTTACTTGGGATTAGGGATTTTAACAAATGTAGTTCAACTTTTTTATGTATTGTCACTGAAAATGTTTACAGCTGTCTTACATGTCTTATGTTTCATGTCAACAGGCACCTCTGCCGATGGCGGCAGTAAACGGCAGGAGCACTTGTCTCGCTTCTCAATGCCAGACTTGAGCAAAGATTCTGGCATGAACGTGTCTGAAAAGAGCAACATGGGTACCCTCAACTCCTCGATGCAGTTCCATAGCTCTGAATCTCTGCGCAGCCTGAACTCCGCACAGCCCTACCTGGAGCTCGAAGCCCCGGTGCAAGTCAAATTCCCTGTGCAATACCCCCGTGAACCTCCTGGAATTAAATCTTTACCGCCTGGTTTTGCCTATCAGGAGGAGGATCGCGCAAGTTTGGTTAGCAACGCCAACAACGCCCGTCTACCACCCATGAGTGAACGGACCCGCCGTCGAAGCAACGACCACGAAGAGCCACGCCAGCGTCGACACCACCACCATCGCTCTCGCCATTCCAGACGATCCCGTTCAGAAAATGCACTTAACCTCGCCGCCGAGCGCCGCCCAGCTCCGAAACGATCTCAAATGCATGTTCGTGAGGATTATGACCAGTTCCCTCCGCCCCGTGGGTCACGGGACCCCTACGGTGGTGGAAGTGGCAGGCTGAGACAGCAGCCTTTCAGACCTTGCCCTCGGACAACCTCCGACCTCACGCTTCAAAACCCTGCGCTACACCGACACCAGGGCCCTTATTCATGGGACCAGTACGATTATGATGACGATTGGTGCTCGACCTGTTCCTCATCTTCCGAGTCAGAAGATGAAGGGTATTTTCTGGGTGAGCCAATTCCCAGACCGGTCCAGCTGAGGTACATGACCAGCGAAGAGCTGCTACGCAAATACAACTCTTCAGGACTCGGCGCATCCGGTCAGTTCGGGAGCCGAGGACAGTTGCACACGCGCAAACGTAGGAAAAGCAAGAACTGCATTATCTCCTAAAAGTCACACCTGCTGCATCATGCACAATCTTGCACAATATTTTTTCCATCAATATAGTTTAAAAGGCTTTCCGGTGTTGTAAGGCTATCAGTGAATAATACGCAGTAATTTAATTTGTTCATGGCTCAATTGCATATGCATGCTTTCCCATGTGATATTTACACATTTTTCTGGATGTTACACTTTTTAGGGACTTGTTCAATCCGCAGCACTGTTGCCACAATTGTTACAACTGATGTGCAATTTTTCATTATGTAATCCATTCAGGCACAGTGATGTTTTTTGTATGGTGTTTGCTTTGGGCAGAAAATCTCATTAATAAAATGTATATAGGCAACTGAATGAAGACATTTACTAAGTTAAGGATGTAATGTACATTTTCTGTAAATTATGTACCACATATTTTTATATTTTGTATCAATAGAATCATTTATGTACTAAGCAAAATGTAGAGAAAATAGTTAAGGCATGCACATTAATTTGTTGATTTTTGTCCTGTATTGGAAATTAAAGAGTATTTCTGTGAAAGATTTGATTGACAGCCTTTGGTTCTTCATCATCAGAACGGTCTGTGATCTCTGACTCAGATTAGACACCAACACGCTCACCATCTGCTCAATGTATTAATGCAAAAGACCACAGAGCAACCAAGGATCCAAATGGCTGGCCTCGCTTACTGATACACCTCATTTCTAATGACCGTGCTTATGAAAATTCAAGGATTAATTTCAAACTACATCTTCGCTCAAGCTTTGCTCTGTGTTTAGATTCTAAGCCATCATTCTGTCAGTAATGCTGCTGTTTAAGCAATACGATAGGAGACTATCAAGTTCCACACAGTTTCAGAATGCTATTTGAGCTGCTAGCTACATATGAGGTTTTCAGATATTCATCCATAAACCCAGACCACAGTCCCATGTGCTATAAGCCTGAAAAAATGTGTCTCGACTTGTTTAAAAGTGGCACAAAGAGTTAATGTCCCCGACAGGCCAGAAACATGAGATGCTTTGCACTACTGTCTGAGGAATTTTTGCCCTCATATGTACTTAGTAGTGGTCACAAGAGTCTTGAAAGAAAGTTTAAATGGCGTTGTTCTGGTATAACCATCTGCATATACTGTATTTTTTCTTTTCTTTCTTAAGTTGTCTCTCTTTTTTGTTTCCTCTCCTTTACCTCAGAGAATGATTAATTGGCAATCCTTATGTACTAACAATAGTTATAGAAAAAGGTGTATTTAAACCGAGAAATTGTTAATAACGTTATAAATGCCAGGGTTTATGTATTCTGGCAGATATGTCACAATTAATTTGCTTACTATCTTAAGTCAAGCTTTATTCCCAGACTTTGAACTCATACACAAAGCATTCTAATATGCATGTCTTGTTCGTTACAATCAGAGTCTTCTAAAGTCTGACCAAAATTTAAGCTAATAATTGAAACTGAGCTTATGGTGTCGTGTTTAGTACCGATGTCTGATTCGAGAATTTTAAAAATAAACTGTTCATTAGTTTCACAAGCTTTGTGTGAGCAACAGACCGAAAATGTATGTCTACTTATTCACTGATAATATTAACCTGCAGTGCCCTCTCAGAAAAAAAAGTTATAGTGGAGGTACAATTTTGTTCCTTGGGGAACAAAACGTATAACTGCACATTTAAAGGTACACATATGGTCCTTAGGGTACAATTATACCATTGTTCCCTTTCAGTCGGTTCCCTTTCAGTCGGTCACGGTATGGAGCTGGATTCGGTCAGCCAGACTGCGCGCCTCATGGAAGAGCGGGTCCGGTCGGTGTTGAACTGCTTGAATTCATTCAAAGGCAGGACAGCGGTCCCACTGAAATTTTTTCAGAGGCTTCTGGGGCATATGGCATCTGCAGCCGCGGTAACGCCGCTCGGATTGCTTAATATGAGACCGCTTCAACACTGGCTTCATGGCCGAGTCCTGAGGTGGGCGTGGCAGAGCGGCCAGTACCGGGTCCCAGTGACTCCTTACTGCCGCCAAACTTTCAGCCCGTGGTCCAACGCTTCATTTCTCCGGGCTGGGGTTCCCTTAGAATAAGTGTCCAGGCATGCTGTGCTCTTCACGGATTCCTCCTCCACGGGCTGGGGGGCCACGTACAACGGGCATGCAGTTTCAGGTCTGTGGACGGGACCTCAATTGCATTGGCATATCAATTGCCTCGAGTTGTTAGCAGTACACTTGGCACTGCGCCGCCTCAAGGGGCCGCTACGTGGCAAGCATGTACTGGACAACACTGCGGCCGTTGCGTACATCAACCGTCAGGGTGGTCTGCGCTCCCGTTGCATGTTCCAACTCACCCGCTACCTCCTCCTTTGGAGTCAGAAGCATCTGAGGTCGCTTCGTGCCATTTATATCCCAGGTGCACTCAACCGGAAAGCTGACGAGCACTCACGGCAGCCGACACCTCAGGGAGAGTGGTAGACCTGTTTGGTAGCACAGGTAGACCTGTTTGCCTCTCCGACTCGACCCATTGCCAGTGGTACTATTCCCTGACCGGGGGCACCCTCGGCACGGATGCACTGGCACACAGCTGGCCCCGGGACCTGCACAAATATGTGTTTCCCCCAGTGAGCCTTCTTGCACAGACCCTGTGCAAGGTCAGGGAGGACGAGGAGCAGGTCTTGTTAGTTGCGCCCTACTGGCCCAACCGGACCTGGTTCCCAGAACTAACTCTCCTCGTGACAGCCCCTCCTTGGCTGATTCCCCTGAGCAGGGACCTTCTTTCTCAGGGACGGGGCACTCTATGGCACCCTCTGGAAATTCCATGTCTGGTCCCTGGACGGGACGCGGAGGTTCTAGGTGGTCTACCACAGGCAGTGGTGGACACTATCTCTTCTGCTAGAGCCCCCTCTACGAGGCGCCTCTACGCTTTGAAGTGGAACCTGTTCGTTGAATGGTGCTCTTCCCACCGGGAAGACCCCCGAAGGTGTTCGGTTAGTGTCGTGCTTTCTTTCCTGCAAGATGGGCTGGAGCAAAGGCTGTATTTATACCCGCACCGCGGGGTAGAGCATGGAATGCGTGGATCGTATGCCAATCTCCATTGGCTCGTTTTTAACACACTCGAAGTAGATTGGTCTCTGAGATCAGATCCCAATTCGTCGGTCAGTTCCGACGTACGTCTCCGTTCCCTCCTTCAGGGAACGAGGGTTACATACGTAACCAAGACATTTTCCTCTACTTAGAGCAGGGGTAGGCAAATTCAGTCCTAGAGAGCCGCTGCCTAAATGAAGCGCAGTTTGGCTCCAACCCTGAAAGACATCTTTAGAAGCTCTTATTGCGAATTAACAGAGGTTTAGATGTTGATGTTTTAGTGAAAATGTGTGGTCACCATTATGATGATGTTAGGGTTAGGGTAATGATGTTTCATTTAGTTTGACTCTTGGATATTTATGTAAGTCTGTGGTTTTTGTTACAGTGTTAACAAAACACATAATCTGTTCAAATCAAAAGAAGCCATAAACAAAAATTATCATGAAGAAAAATGTTTGACTAAACTCATCACTGACTAAAACTATTAATAATTATTCACCAACAATACTTTCTCGCCTCCGATCAGACATTCTGAATTCTGATTTTTAAATACATTCAATACAAGGGGAAGAAAGTTTAGATGCACACAGATATCAAGAATCAGCATATGAATCTCAACAATGGTGACATAATGCTGCAATGCATGCTGAGAGCCATGAGTTTTATACTGTGGCGGCTTTGTAGGGTTGGAGCTAAACTCTGCAGGACATCGGCTCTCTAGGACCGATACAAAAATGTACCCTTAAAGGGTAACTTCAGTGATATAGCATTAGGCTTTGTATCAGTAGAAACCCGGTAGTATATTCAAATTATGGTACTTTCACCCCTCATATCCCCCTGAGACAAGAGAATTATGCATTTTATTTCTGGAAAAAAATCCTCCGATGATGCAAATATCGTCATTTTGCATCATCTGAGGATTTTTTGGCCAGAGGCTAAAGACTACAGCCACTAGATGGAGCTGTTTCGCATGTTATCAACCCACCCATATGGGACAGATCTCACGCACAGAATGTAAGACACTGACGGCCACACGGACAATCATAACGGAGCGCTGTGCAGTAAAGTGAGTGTTTCGACTTTTCAATGAATTCCTGTGATAGTTTAGCTTCCATGTGCGATCTGAAAACGTGCCAGACTGGCGCTTAGCGTTACCTCAGTTCTGCTCAGCTCTTCGTGATGAATGAAATCTGACTTATGCTGCATCTGTGCCGTGACTTTCGTTCGGCTCACTCACACTTTATTGAAAAGGCACGTTCAGTTTTTAATTGTAGTGTTTATTCTCTAACTGAACGAAATGATTGTATTACTATGAAGATCAAAACGACGGGGTACGGAGTGGCCTCGTAGGGCAGCGAAGCAAGTGCATTCTGGGAGTTGTCTTTCATCCACATGAGACAATACATTTTCTGTCTTTTCTCAGTCTAGAAGGCACCAAATTCAAAAATAATTTCACATTTCTACTGCATAAATGACCCAGTTTAAATACAAAGCTTAATGCTAAATCACTGAAGTAACCCTTTAAGGGTAACACCGTACCACCCCAGTGATGGACACTTGTACCTTTAAAGGTATAATTTTTTAAGTTTTAAGCCAAATTATTAAGTGCTTTATAAGTGGTCAAAGACCCAATTGAACTTGCATAATAGTCTGATTTCGCAGTGGAAAGCGCAGTCTTATAAACTTGCATGTGATCAGCATACATATCTTTATGAACTTGAAGTCCAGACTTGGCATACAGTCGTTCAAGTCGACGACCCTTGATTTTTAGCTGACGGAGTTCAGATGTAAACCAGGGTGCAGTGTTGACAAACGAAACAGTCCTGGTTTTCAGTGGAGCACAAGCCTCAAGGATCGTTTGAAGACTATCATTATAATGCTTGACTAAATCATCAACAGTCCACAAATTTTCTTTATCTGGAAGTGTGGAAAGACATTCTCTGAAAAATGAGACATCAGTGTTCTTAATGTTACGAAATGTAATAGTAACAGGTAGAAAAACATTGAAAGACACCAGCAAATGGTCAGACAGTGATAAATCAGAGGTAGTGCAATTACCAGGAATCACACCCGAGCAGCAGACCAGATCAAGAGTATGACCTTTCGAATGAGTTGGAACATTAACAAATTGCTGTAATCCAAAACTATCTAAACATGATAAAAACTCCTTTGAGATTAAATTATCTGCATTGTCCACATGAATATTAAAATCACCAACCAAAACCACATTGGGGGATAAGGCACAGAGAGAAGTTAAAAATGTGGCAAATTCCTGTAGGAATATAGAATTGGCCTTCGGAGGCCTATAAACAGTAGCTAGAATCGTAGGAACAGAACCATTAATTTGCAATGCTTTTGGTTATGCGGCTCCTCATTTATGGAACTTGCTTCCTGCAGAAGTTCGTAATAGTACACTCTAAAAAAAAAAGGTTCTATATGGCACCAAAAATGGTTCTTGGCTCGTAATCATAGGGGAACCTTTTTAAGTGCTATATAGCACCAATTTTGGTGCTTCAGTGGTTCTTCAGCAGTTCTTCAGAGGTTCTTCACCGGTTCTTTGACTAAGGTGCTATATAGCACCGCTAACTAAGGTGCTATATCACCGCTACCATATACACAACATGTTAAGATATGGTGCTATATAGCACCAAAAGTGGTTCCTCTATGATTACGACGAAGAACCATTTTTGGTGCCATATAGAACCTTTTTTTTTTAGAGTGTACAAGTCTTCAGGTTTTCAAAACTCGTCTTAAAACGTATTTGTTTAGGCAGGCTTTTATGTGATTTTAATGTTATTGTCGTCAGTTCTGTATTGTCTTTATTGTTTGATAACACTCTTTTATTTATTTATTATTATTATTTTTAATATGCTTTAACACAAATCATGTGCAAATTCATAAGTCAACACAATTGCTGATTATTTTATCCTTAAATCTCAAGTGAACCAAAGACGGTCTCAAAAATGCTGTTTGAAATCGCTGGTGTTTCATCACAAATTACCATGTAACCAAAGTGTGGGCGAGCTTTACATTAGCATATAATTTACTATGCTGCGAAGCAGGAGAGTCTTGAGAAGCCATTATCCCAGTATATTTTTCTGTTGATATGAAAATGGCGTAGCCTAGACTACATTTAGCAATATAGCGGGTGAATTATGTATATGATGTACATTATGTAGCCTTTTGTTCAAAGAGTTTCTAAGGATGCTGATTTTTAGTAGGAGATGGCAAACAGGAACATGGTTTGTGTAACATTAGCAACACATTATTAACTGTTTGATAACATAGTCAAGCAAAAGGCTAATCATATTAATTATTATGTGCCCGACGTTGTAAAGAGTGATACCATTGTGCATCTGAGCAGGAGTGAGTGAGTGGAGGCAGGGATAATTTGCATATTCATGGTTCCATGTATACTAAAGCAAGGGTGTAGTTACATTCAAGCTATTTTAAGGCATGAAGATTTTTTTCACAGGAAAAAAAACAATTAAGTCATTTTGGTGATCAAATATGAGTTTGAATGTATACAATTATTGACTACAGCAGGGGGACTTAAACAACTATGATTGGATCATTGAGTCAGCATAAAAATGAACTCGAAATGAAAACCTGATTCGTGAACGAATTACTCATACCGTTTTTCTGAAAAGATCAACTGATTGCGGCGTGGAACTCAGTCGG
Organism: Romanogobio albipinnatus; assembly: GCA_023566225.1. NCBI lineage: Eukaryota > Metazoa > Chordata > Actinopteri > Cypriniformes > Gobionidae > Romanogobio > Romanogobio albipinnatus. The sequence goes on along the minus strand of CM042254.1, from coordinate 22,506,320 downwards.
TTTGTTTATCGTGAGTTTAGAAACGTTAATGCATGTAGTATGAAGATGGTGGTCTAGTGGGTTAAACCATGGAACTGATACGCAGAAGGTTGCTGGTTCGATCCCAGCAGTCACCACCAGTGTGTCCTTGAGCAAGGCACTTTACTCCATTTTGCTCCAGGGGGATTGTCCCTGTAATCCTTTGGATAAAAGCGTCTGACAAATGCATAAATGTAAATGTAATCATGACTAAAATTATGATGCTTTTGTGTCCTTTTTGAAGCTTAATGATTCATTCTACATCTGCTTGTACATCTAAACCCCTTCAAAATGTCTTTTTTTCTTCAGAAGAAATTCACACGGTGTTGAACAAACATGGGTGAGTAAATGAACGGTGCCTTATCAATGAAGTGAATGCAGAGAAAAGCATTTGATTCTTCCCTATCGATCAATAATTGATCAACCTCAGAGTGCCACTTCAGCACACGAAACACATTTCTGTTTGATGGTTATTTAATGTCATGTTTTTTTATAGTGAGTTTTGCTGGATGTCAGGGGCAATTTTGAAAGCGAGGCAAATTGTCTCAGACTGCATGATATAATGTTAAAAATAACTCCCAGAGGTCCACTGAGGGCTGATACTGCAGACAAAGCAAAACCATGAAATTGTGAAACTGCTCAGGTGTAACTTATAGTCATAATGGAAAGTGTCAGACCTGTCTTTGCCGTTAAGGGCAGTGGCCCATGTCTGGTTTTCCCTTACAATTTCAAATCATTTGCAATCGGCCTCCAAGTCCAATCAACCAATGTTTGATTGGATCCCTGATTGCTGCTTGAATGATCATGAGATCATTGCAAACATTTCCCTGTTTGTGTTTATTTACCTCATTTTAGGTGGCCAAGTAACTCGGTCTATTTGGAGTTTTGGTTATTTTACTTCATATTATTATCTGTTTCCCTTACCTTCAGAAAGAATGACATCTTAATTTAATCTTTAATAAGATTATAAATGGCATGTTTTACCTCACAAGTAATTAGAGATAATTTTTTCCCCTTGACCATTTAAATAGTTTATAAAAGAGTCATTTTACATTGCCCAAGAGTTTCTGCTGTCTTTTATTGAAGGAACACCTCATAAAACCAGAAAGAGACTCTTAGACTCTTAGAGTTGACATTCATCCCCCTTATGACTCAATATTAATCTGTGGGCCATGACTAAATTAATCTAAGGGCCAGAGCTGAGAGTGGGCATTATACCTAAAACCATTAAAACAATATATATATAAAGTATGTGAGTTTATAGTCTCTCCATCTATTGTGGAAACGAAATTTCGGTTTAGCAATTTGTGGTTAACTTTATGCTTTTGGATCATTTATGTCAGAGGTAACTGATGGTTAACTGAAGGTAACATGGCCATTGCAGTCATTATTTGTTGACTTGAGAGAGCCAACTGCTGGTATTTCTATTTAAATAGTCTTTTATCCAGAGATTTTGACGCTAATTTATCTCTGAGGGACATTGAAGTTAAAGCCATGAACCTTTGCATGAAGTTTGATATTTTCTAACTGTCGTTTTTATATTTTAACACTCTTGTTCTTCAAAGCATTTCCTATAAAAGTCATTCAGTTTCAAACTGAAAAATTAAAGATTGAGGACAAAAAGGCATCAGACTACCAGAAGCTTGAAACGACTTGGACAAAAGTTTTTATTTTTATTTTTTTTACCTAATTTGGCTGGGACAATTGTATGTATATGCTAATTTCCGTCAATTCAAATGAATCTATTTTCATATTCTGAAAGATCTATTTATATGAACCTAAAATTTTGCTTAATTATATGAAATGCATGCATTCTGCAGGTTGCCAGTCATTTCACCGGAAGGTACAGTTATAACATTTGGATTAATCCTGATAAGGCAAAAATAAATAAACACATGCACAGTTGAATTGTTTGTAATAAAATCTGATTTGGTGAATTTTAGTGTAATGCTGACTTTTAAGACATTTAGAAACTAAAGTTTTTTTTGTGTGATATCTAAATCTGTAATGGAGTGACGTATATTGACAGTATGTTTAGTCACTGTTCCAAAAAGAATGAAAAGTGCTTGAGCTGCCTGCTGTTGCTATGGTTACCACCATATCAGGTGGAAGCAATTTTTGCCAGTGCCTATTTACCAAAGAAATATGTGACCTGACTAACTGGGTGGTGGATTCAACATGCCTTGTGAGCAAAAATATGGCAGATCGTCAATGTTAGGCATAATGCGGCCAGAGACGTTGATTCTATGTTGATTTAACATTTCTTTGTGCTCTTGGAATCATAAGACACACAAGAATATGTGCTTTCTTTTGTTACGACTTCTCCCTCTTATATTTCAAACCCCGTTTCAGAATCATTGCTCATTTGGGAGATGTTAAGGTAGACTGAATATGAAGCTTTAATTTCAGTCTGCATGATTTTATGCATTAATGAGATTCTCATGTCACCAGCTGGATGTCACCAGTCATACGCCAAAAATATGACATCAAACCTCTTGAGGGTGTTATCATTTCAGTCAGTGTGCCAAAACACATACAGGCCTATCCATGCACAGGAAGCCGCCATGCATGTAGCTAATTTAAAATACTGCAAATATATTATCAGAAACAATGAAGACTAATTCACAGCTGGTTCCCTCAAGATTTTCCTAGGGGGTTTTGTTTTATAATGGGATTTTTCAGTTTATGAGTAAAATAAAGACTGTGTTAAACTTGATGATATTTGAACTTTTTGCTCTACAATGTAAATTACACACACCCCCATATTGATATTTCCACAAATGGGCCAGGTGAAACGTTGAAAAAAAAAATAAGAATGTTGGCCATGTGCCAAATGAGAGTAAAAATCGGTGTTGGCTAGTAGCCTGTGTCAATCGGGACAGTAGAGCTGTCAAAAATGAAATTCTAATTTTTTTTCTTCTTAAATACTAATAAAAAACAACAACGTGGAACTCATTCGGTCTGTTTATCGTGAGTTTAATCTAAACGTTGACGCACATATCATGACTAAAATGATGATGCTTTTGTGTTCTTTTTGAAGCTTAAACGATTCAGCAGCCTACAACTAAACCTCTTCAAAATGTCTTCTTTTTTTCTTCAGAATAAATGAAGAAACAACATGGGTGCGTAAATGAACCGTGCCTTATCAATGAAGTGAATGCCGAAAAGCAGTTTGATTCTTCCCTATCAAGTAACGTGAATTTGAACAATACAAAACTGTGAGAATGTAAAAAAAAAAAACGTAAACGGGACAGTGGACAGAGCTGTCAAAAACAACATTTTTACTTAAATTTGACTAATATTGGAATTTAAAAGGAATACAAGATGGCGCCTTGGTATGGAGCTCTTCATCTATTGTGTTGTGTTTGTTTGTTTGTTCTGCGTTTAGTCATTCTTTTCCGATCAGTTTCACCAAAGACGAACTACTGGACATTAGGAAACACACACCAGACAACATTTCTGCAGTTTTTGATTATTCGGATGTTTGTTTGATATCCTCGTGGGTGCCGCAGCTGTGTCTTTAAAACGTGCGGCCAGACGCAGACGTGGAAAGCGAGCCGGTGCGCTGGTTAAACTCCGCGCGTGCGGCTTTCGCACTGCACTCCCTGGTATTCATCTTGCGAATCTCCGATCCCTTCCTAACAAAACGGATAAACTTCTTCTCCTCACCTGCATTAACAAAGATTTTTCAAACTCTGCTGCACTGTGCTTCACTGAAACTTGGCTGAAACTATACTGGACAACGCACTATACCTGCTGGGCTTCCAGCTGTTCCGAGCGGATCGCATCGCGGAACTAACAGGGAAAACGAGAGGTGGTGGATTGTGTTTCTACATTAACGAAAGTTGGTGTTCAGATGTAACAACACTGAAGATGATGTGCTGTCCTAATCTAGAGGCGCACTTCATAATCTGTAAACCTTTCTACTCGCCGCGGGAGTTTTCCTCGTTCATTCTTGCATGTGTGAGCACGGCTCTACAACAGCTGGCTGAACAAATAGCTGAAACTAAACAAAGGTACATGTGAGATGGTGGTCCAGTGGGTTAAACCATGGAACTGATACGCAGAAGGTTGCTGGTTTGATCCCAGCAGTCACCACCAGTGTGTCCTTGAGCAAGGCACTTTACTCCATGTTGCTCCAGGGGGATTGCCCCTGTAATAAGGGCATTGTAAGTCACTTTGGATAAAAGCGTCTGCCAAATGCATAAATATATACCCAGACTCTCTTTTAATTATTCTTGGGGATTTTAATATAGAAAATCTCTCCTGTGAACTGCCAAAATACAGACAGCACATTACATGTCCCACCAGAGACAGTAATATACTGGACCACTGTTACACCACAATAAAGAATGCATATCACTCCGTCCGACGTGCAGCTTTGGGGCTCTCTGATCACTGTGCGGTTCATCTTATACCGTCCTACAGGCAGAAACTGAAATCAGCTAAACCTGTAATAAAGACTGTAAAAAGATGGACTAATGAAGCAGAGCTGGACTTACAAGCCTGCATCGATTGCACTGATTGGACTGTTTTTGAAGCGGCTACCACTGATCTGGACGAGCTCACAGAGACTGTAACATCGTACATCAGTTTCTGTGAGGATACATGCATTCCTACCAGGACATTCTTATCATTCACTAATGATAAACCATGGTTTACTGGGAAACTCAAACAGCTTCGTCATGCCAAAGAGGATGCTTACAGAAGTGGGGATAAAGTCTTGTATAACCAGGCCAAAAACAGACTGACAAAGGAGATCAGAGTTGCTAAAAGAAGCTACTCTGAAAAGTTGAGAAGCCAGTTTTCTTCCAAAGACCCAGTTTCAGTTTGGACAAGCTTGAAGAATATCGCCAATTAGACCAAGTCAAAATCCCCCCGATCTGAGAATCAACAACTGTCCGATGAGCTGAATGCTTTTTACTGCAGATTTGAAAAGCCCAGTCTCACATCACACACCCACTCTGATCTGCAATTCACACATCCCCCATCAGGGGCAGTCGTGGCCTAATGGTTAGAGAGTCAGACTTGTAACCAGAAGGTCTCAGGTCCGGCAGGAATTGTCGGGGGAATAACTGGTAGCCTTCCTCCACCCTCAATATCATGACTGAGGTGAGATCCTTGAGCAAGGCACAGAACCCCCAACTGCTCCCCGGGCTCCGCAGCAATATGGCTGCCCACTGCTCCTGGTGTGTGTTCACGGTGTGTGTGTGTGCACTTGGATGGGTTAAATGCAGAGCACAAATTCCAAGTATGGGTCACCATACTTGGCCACATGTCACTTAACTTTCACCTTCTGCACCCCCTCTCCTCCCCCCTCCTGTCATCCAACCCGAGCTTAAGGTCTGTGTGTAGGATGTGAGCCGAGTCTTCAAAAAACAGAAGACTAGGAAAGCTTCAGGCCCAGACGGCATCTCATCTGCCTGTTTGATAGCCTGCGCTGACCAACTCGCCCCAGTCTTCAGGCAGATCTTCAACAGATCATTGGAGCAGTGTGAAGTTCCCTGCTGCTTCAAACGCTCCACTATCATTCCCGTCCCCAAAAAACCCAAAATCACTGGACTTAATGACTACAGACCTGTCACTCTCACGTCTGTGGTCATGAAGTCGTTTGAAAGACTGGTTCTGGCCCACCTGAAGGACATCACTGGACCCTTGCTGGATCCTCTTCAATTTGCCAACAGAGCAAACAGGTCTGTGGATGATGCAGTCAACATGGGACTGCATTATATCCTGCAACATCTTGACAGACCTGGGACTTATTCAAGGATCTTATTCGTGGACTTCAGTTCGGCCTTCAATACCATCATGCCTGATCTTCTCTCAGCTAAACTGACCCAGCTCTCCATGCCATCCTCAATCCGTCAGTGGATCTCCAGCTTCCTGACAGACCGGCAGCAGCTCGTGAGACTGGGGAAACTCACATCCAGGACTCTCACTACCAGCACTAGCGCCCCCCAGGGGTGTGTTCTCTCCCCACTGCTCTTCTCCCTGGACACCAATGACTGCACTTCTAAAGACCCCTCTGTCAAGCTCCTGAAATTTGCAGACAACACCACTGTCATCGGCCTCATCCAAAACGGTGACGAGTCTGCTTACAGACTGGAGGTTGAACAGCTGGCTGTCTGGTGCAGTTATAACAACCTTGAGCTCAACACGCTCAAAACGGTGGAGATGATAGTGGACTTCAGGAGGAACAGCCCAGCTCTCCCCCCACTCACCATCATGCACAGCACTGTGGAAGCAGTGGAGTCATTCAGGTTCCTGGGAACTACCATCTATCAGGACCAGAAGTGGGACAATCACATTGACTCCATTGTGAAAAAGGCCCAGCAGAAACTGTACTTCCTTCGTCAGCTGAGGAAGTTCAACCTCCCACAGGAGCTGCTGATTCAGTTCTACTCGGCTGTCATTGAGTCTGTCTTATGCACTTCCATCACTGTCTGGTTTGGTTCAGCTACCAAATCTGACATCAAGAGACTACAACGCACAATTTAGACTGTGGAGAGGATTATTAGTGCTCCCCTGCCAACCCTCCAGGACCTGTACTCTTCCAGAGTGAGGAAGAGAGCAGGGAAAATCATCACCCAACAACAACAACAACTCTTACATCATCATCGCATCTGTGCACCACAAATAAGGCTGCCTGAATGCACCATTTTTGCATTTGAATGTGGATTTTTATATTAAATTTGACAAACATTCAATATTCAAAATTCAAATTTTAATTTGAGAGCCCTAGTTGACAGGGCAGTATTGCATCATCACAAAAGTCTTGTCAATTTAAATATTGAAACTCAAGAAGACACGAACGGGAACTCAATTTGTTACTCGCACGCTGTGTGGGAAGTTTCTGTGTGCAAACTTCTGAAGCGCGCAAATACTGAATTGAGCTCTCTGTCTTTTTGGGCTTGAACAGACATATTCAAACAAAATTATGTCTTATAATCTTCGTATCCGTATAATAGTCAGTTGTGTCTTAACTGAGCGTAAACCGTTGAGAAATAAATGACGGCAGCCTGATATTCCAGTTTTTAATGTTAATCACTCCACTCCTTTGGTTTGAGTCCTATCTCACAGGTAGGTCTTTCAAGGTTGCCTGGAGAGGAGAGGAATCCCAAGCACATCAACTGACCACTGGGGTTCCCCAGAGCTCAGTGCTTGGTCCTCTCCTCTTCTCCATCTACACTACTTCATTGGGACCCATCATTCAGGCACATGGCTTCTCATACCATTGCTATGCTGATGACACTCAGCTCTACCTTTCATTTCACTCAGACGACCCCACAGTAGTTGCACAAATCTCCACCTGTCTGGCTGACATCTCTGCATGGATGAGAAAACATCACCTGCAGCTCAACCTGGCAAAGACTGAGTTTCTCATCTTCCCCGCCAGTCCCACCATACAACATGACTTCACCATCCAGTTAGGTACATCCTTGATTTCCCCATCAAAGTCAGTCAGAAATCTTGGAGTAACATTTGATGACCAGCTGTCCTTCAGAGAACACATTTCTAAGACAACGCGCTCATGCTGGTTTGCGCTCCACAACATCAGGATGATTAGACCGTTCCTAACAGAGCACGCAACACAGCTTTTTGTACAGGCCCTGGTTATTTCTAGACTTGACTACTGCAATGCGCTTCTGGTTGGACTCCCCTCTTGTGCGATCCAGACAGACAGACAGACTTTTGGGGTGAAAAAAATAAAAATAAAAAAATGATATATATGTATATATATATATATATATATATATATAAAATTATTTTATAAAACAATTCAAATATAACTAGATCAAATATAAATAACAGCAGGGTATATTACAGTAAAAGGACAAATAAAATAATACTTAGTGCAAAATACAAGGGTTCACAAAAGTGACTAGTGTCATATGTATGGGAAAGAAGGATTTAGTGTGAGTTTAGCAGTCTTATGGCATGGGGAATGAAACTGTTATAAAGTCTGGTTGTTCTGCATTTGAAGCTGCTGAACCTCTTCCCAGAGGGCAGCCGGGAGAACAGTCCATGATTGGGGTGGAAAGGGTCCTTTAAAATCGACTGAGCCCTGGTCAGGCAGCGGCTGCCAGCAGTGTCATTGATGGAGGGAAGTGCTGTCCCTATGATTTTTTCCGCAGTCCTCACCACTCTCTGTACACATTTCCAGTCTGAGGCGTTGCAGGACCCAAACCAGACAGAGATGCAGCTGGTCAGTATGCTCTCTATTGTACCTCTGTAAAAAGTGGTGAGGATAGGAGGGGGGAGGTTTGCCCCTTTCATTCGACGCAAAAATTGCAGACGCTGCTGTGCTCTTTTCACAAGAGCAGAGGTGTTGAGGGACCATGTCAAAGTGTCTGTGATCTGCACCCCCAAGAATTTGATCCTGCTCCACTGTGGCGTTGTTGATGAGGAGGGGTGTGTGACTTGGCTGTTTTTTCCTGAAGTCGACAACAATCTCTCTTGTTTTGTCGACATTCAGGATTAGATTGTTTGTTTCACACCATTTCGCCAGATGTTTTTACCTCCTCTCTGTAGGCCAATTCATTATTGTCTCTGATGAGACCCACCACTGTCGTGTCGTCCGCATACTTAATGATATGGTTTGTACTGTACCTGGCACGACAGTCATGGGTCATCATGGTGAAGAGCAGTGGGCTCAGTACGCAGCCCTGGGGGGATCCGGTACTAAGGGAGATGACGCTGGAGGTGTTTTTTCCAACTTCGTCTCCTCTGGGTGCGGCCCGAGCTGATGGGAACTCCCACTGCGTCATCGGCCGCTGGGTCTTTCTTGCATAGAAGTCCGAGGCAGTTTAATGTGTGCAGAGTTGTACTATCCAGTGCCGTTGATATGCAGTATACGCGTAGTTCTAGGATAAACTGCTGATCGTATATTAGTCTACCCTTATTACACTGAGCATTCGTTACTAATTTAGCTGGTGTAGATGCCTTGTTATCCATTATATATCCCTTTTTCTCAGGAGCCATTTGAAGCCGCAGCCTAACAGGGCGCCGCCATGATGAATGGAAAAAATCCAAACACTTTGAATGATCCAGAATGCAGCAGCACGTCTTGTCTTCAACGAGCCCAAAAGGACCCACGTCACACCTCTCTTCATCTCCTTGCACTGGCTACCACTCGCTGCTCGCATCAAGTTTAAGGCGCTGACGCTTGCATACAGAGCCACCACGCGCTCAGCTCCTGCTTTCTTTGACCCAATTCTACAAATCCACACCCCCACCAGAAGCCTTCGCTCAGCAAAGGAACGACGGCTTGTGGTACCATCACAGAGGGGGAAAAAATCCCTTTCCAGAACATTTTCATTCAACGTTCCAAGCTGGTGGAACGACCTTCCCAACGCCATCCGAAACGCAGAATCATTGACATCATTCAAAAGTCAACTTATAACTCAGCTCTTCCGTGAGCACTTAACCTCATAATATTTTTTTTATTTTTTTTTAAACGCTTTCCTTTCCTCTTTCTCTTCCTTCTTCTCTCCCTACTCTAGCCTGTGCTACACTGAGCAATGTACACGGTCTCAGAATTTCAGGCTCTTATTGCGCTTCTCGACTCTTCATGACCAATCGCTTCATGTACCCCCAAGTTGTAAGTCGCTTTGGATAAAAGCGTCTGCTAAAATGCATAAATGTAAATGTAATCAAACAACAAAAGACAAAGAACACTCACTCATTGCTCTTGACTGAATGACTTTGTAACTTTAATAAGGATGTTTCATGGCTTTTAAAAAATATTTATGGCCAGTATCGACTGAAATAGTCCCCAGCTAGCACCCTGCCTGTGTAAGCAGGTTGTCACGTTGGTTTTGTTGACGGAAGTTAGCCTATTTCAGGTGCTGTGTAATGTCATTGTGCCTGCTGCATCCATAGTACGGCAGCCAAGCTCTTTAGAGAGTATTGTTCCTAGCCATATCGGCCTAGAAAAACACAACTTTTCATCTTAGTACACAATGTAACTACAGAAGAGTCAAGTTTTAAATAGGAAAAATATTGAAACTCTTTGTTCATTTTTGGAGCGAAATGCTAACGGTCTAATCAGATTCAATGATCTATGCTAAGTTATGCTAAAAGTGCTACCGCCAGACCCGGAGATCAGCTGAATGGATTCGAAAATGGTAAAACTCAGCTGTTTAACTCTAGGGGAGTAGGAAAATGAGCCTATTTTCAAAAATAGTGGTGTGTTCCTTTAAGCAATTGGAAGGTGTGGTTAGTTTTAGGCCCTGCCTGCAATACATCACTCTATAACTCAATTCAAATCCATTCTGCTCTTATTTGTTTCCATTCAATAATACCCATACAGCAATCTGTGGTATTTGTCCACAATGACAGCACACAACTCCATTACAATGAACGCCGTGTGTCTATATTGTGATGCCACCACAGCTAAATGGAGCTATTCAAAGCTCATAATCCTCGGATCAGGAGGTCTCAGGACTGTTTATCATTCATAGACACATTCATTTCTTACTCACACACACATATAGGAGATAATCCCATAGTGCCAAAGGCCCCATGATTTCCAGCTGCAGCTCCAGTCATTTCACAGACATTAATGACCTGGCCCATCTGTGCACTTACACTCATTTATGGCATGTTGCCAATCCATATAAATCAGCGGATAATTGTATATAATTTAACATTTTCATCACTCTAAATGCTACTTTTAAGGTTTTCTGGATGTTTTTTGCTTTATTTATTTATTTTATTTAATCTGTAATGTAGGATATTTGTATATAACTTTTTACTTCCTTGTATTATAAGTCAAATTTAATGTATAATCAATAAGTCATGGCAACTTATGTTCCTCCACTACTTTCTCATCAAAATAATTTAACCAATTTCAACTGAATTTTTACATTATAAAAGATTGAACTAAAGATTTGACTATAGCCTACAGCCAATTTGATTATACTAAAAAAAACAATAAGGCAGCAACTGAACTGAAAGTTTTTAGGTTGAATGATGTGGCTTATTACAGTGTTGATGTTTTAAAAGACTGTAGAGCTTTAGTAAATTGGGAACGTTGACTTTGAGATGGATATTTGCTTTGCACATTGACCTTGTGATGCATCTGCTTGCACATTCATTCACAAGATTAATGATCGATTTCAGTTACGCACTCGATAGCATGGCAACTGAACATTAATAACAAGCTGCAGGAATGTTAATGAAGCTAATTATATTAACATTGTCTGACCGTCTCTTCACAGATTCCATACCATTATGTCATTTGCGGAGTGGCAGCGTTATGACTGGAGAACAAATTGCCCGTTGCTGCTGGGTGCCGTGTCAGTATGCCGGCAGCTATTATTAGTGTGTTCGGCTCTTAAAGGGTTAGTTCACCCAAAAATTAAAATTCTGTCATTAATTACTCACCCTCATGTCGTTCGACACCCGTAAGACATTCGTTCATCTTCGGAACACAAATGAAGATATTTTTGTTGAAAGCTGATGGCTGAGAAAGGCTTCAGACAGGCCTCCATAGGGATTCAGTACATTTACACTCACAAGACCCATAAAAAGGCACTAAACACGTCATTACAAAGTCCATCTCACTACAGTGGCTCTACAATAATGTTAGGAAGCGACGACAATAGTTTTTGAGTGGAAAAAAAAAATCAAAATAACGACTTTATTCTACAAGTTCTGTCTGCCTCGGCCGTGAACTCACGAAGCAGCACGACGCATGCGCGAGAATATGACGTAGCGTCGGCGTTCGGGAATCCATGAAATGCACACTTTAGTCCCATTTTGAGCTCTACGCCGAGACCTAAAGCACGATCAATGTAGAATTCAACAGCTTAGATACGGCGCGTCTTCCTCTGCTCGTTGTAAACAAATCTCCTCGCTTCTGGGTCACGTGTCCGAACGCCGGTTTGCGTCATATTCTCGCGCATGCGTCGTGGTGCTTCGTGAGTTCACGGCCGAGGCAGACAGAACTTGTAGAATAAAGTCGTTATTTTGATTTTTTTTTCAGCTCAAAAACTATTGTCGTCGCTTCCTAACATTATTGTAGAGCCACTGTAGTGAGATGGACTTTGTAATGACGTGTTTAGTGCCTTTTTATGGGTCTTGTGAGTGTAAATGTACTGAATCCCTATGGAGGCCTGTCTGAAGCCTTTCTCAGCCATCAGCTTTCAACAAAAATATCTTCATTTGTGTTCCGAAGATGAACGAATGTCTTACGGGTGTCGAACGACATGAGGGTGAGTAATTAATGACAGAATTTTCATTTTTGGGTGAACTAACCCTTTAATGCATTTTACACTCTCAGAATTGTCCACCACTTAACAAGCCAAGGACACTCAGAATGAACGAAATCCATATGCACACCGGAGAGAGGACTGGTGTCACATTGTTTAACAATAATGAGCTTTTCATGAGATCATGACATTGTGTGATTGAGTGGTGACTAGACTACTAATGGTGGTTGTCTTAATGGAGAACATAAAGAACAAAAAACTAATGTTGTACTACCGTTCAAAAGTAGAAAGTGTTTATAAATATTATATATCACAGGAATATTTTAATATTTTAAATATGTTAAAATAGAATGTAATGTTTACTGCATTTTTTACTAAATAAATGCAGCCTTGGTGAGCATTAGCAAATTATAAAAAATAAAAAAAAATTGTACTGACCTCAAGCCTTTGAACAGTAGTGTGTATAACGTATTCTACTTTTGTATTAGCAAAAATAAACCATAATCATATTATATCTCAACACAATGGACTAGTAAAGCACAAAGCTAAGATCTGTGGAGTGGCCTTTTTTTCAGCAAAGCATTTTATTAGACAAAACTAATTTAAAAACAAAATGTGAGGCTCACATTTTAGAAATAGTTTTACAAAGTCACAGTATAGATCAAATAGGTTAAAAAGAATCAGAAGGTAGTAATCAGCTTCACTCAAATACATTTAAAAGGAAACATTACTGACGACTATATAGTTAACATTGTCATAAAAAGAGGTTTACAAAGAAGTAAAATCATTGTAAAGTAAAAGAAAAGAAAAAGTGCTTCTAGTGTACAATGAATTTAATAACACTTCACTCTTTGGTTCTTATTAAAAGCTCATCCCACTGCAGTGTGCTTTACTGTAACTCTGTAGTGAATATACAGCGCCACCCTTTGGCAGTTGAAAATCTTGTTTATTTCTATATAATTTGAAATTTTATGGAATTATGTCTATACAGATATATGGGTGGTTACTTAAATTTGAACAGATTTCAGCTTTTGTTTTTGTCGCATATAAAGACCATACATTTTATGGTGTTGGTTCCGCTTTTCATCACATACAGATGCTCGACTGGATTGAGATCTGGTGAATTTGGAGGCCAAGTCAACACCTTAAACCCGTTGTGCTCCTCAAACCATTCCTGAACCATTTTTGCTTTGCACATTATCCTGCTGAAAGAGGCCACAGCCACCAGGGAATACAGTTTCCATTAAAGATTGTCCATGGTCTGCAACAATGCTTAGGTAGGTGGTACGTGTCAAAGTAACATCCATGTGGATGGCAGGACCCAAGGTTTCCCAGCAGAACATTGCCCAAAGCATCACATTGCCTCCAACAACTTGCCTTCTTCCCATAGTGCATCCTGGTGCTGTGTGTTCCCCAGGTAGCGACGCACACGCACCCGGCCATCCACATGATGTCCATTGCTCCGTGGTCCAGTTCTGATGTTCACATGCCCACTGTTGCTGCTTTCGGCGGTGGACAGGGGTCAGCATGGGCACCCTGACTGGTCTGCGGCTATGCAGCCCCATACGCAACAAACTGCGATGCACTGTGTATTTTTCTTTGTATCAGAACCAGCATTAACTTCTTGAGCAATTTGAGCTACAGTAGCTCCTCTGTTTGGCCCTTGTCAAACTCGCTCAAATCCTTAAGCTTGCCCTTTTTCCCGCTTCTAATACATCAACTTTGAGGACAAAATGTTCACTTGCTGCCTAATATATCCAGAGATGAAGAGATAATCGGTGTTATTCACTTCACCTGTCATAATGTTATTCCTGATCGGTGTATATAAATTTCCATCCAGAGTGAATTACAAATCAAAAACCTAAAGCAAAATCTTAAGAAACATCTAAATATATAATACTGATGTTAGATGTATGATGATGATGTTAGATAGTGTGATGATGTATTATACCTAATGGACACGATTTAATAACAAGTATCAAAATGATTGACATTGGGTCTGTGAGGAAACGTGCCTATTCACAATTCAAATCTCCTCACTAGTTTCTAACTAAAAATGGGTCCTTCCCATTAGGGAACATGTTCACAGAAAAAGTTGTTCCGATATATGATGTACTTAGGGTGTTTTGAGATGTCCATAATAATCATTGATAGTCAGCTAAATTAATCCTCAATTAATCCTGTGAATCAGCTGAGGCGGTGATAAAGCATCTAGTCAATAATTATTGGTCTGTGAAGATCATACAGTACTATTAAACTGCTAATGAGCCTGGGAATCCCCGTACAGTCTGTCCGGGACTGATAAGAGAGAAAAAATCCCTGTGCTAAACATTCACGGGGTTCCACAAACCCAGAGCCCCTTGCGCAATAACCTGGGTGGGCCGATACAATGGGGTTAACCATGGTTCAGAGATTGTATTAACGTCATAATGTTTGATTGGCAAGTTAATGAACAACTAGTTATTTCATGTAAGAAATAATCACGAGTTGCTTTAGACGTTACGTTAGTAGTTAGACATTTTTCAGTCATTGAGAAAGAAAGACAAAAGGTCCTGAAGTTTTACACAATGTTCTAAAGCAAAACGTCTCTCGGAACATGACAGAACATGCAGATCAAATGACAGAACAAGTTTTGTAATTCAGATATTTTTATTAATTGAAAAACTAGCCTAGTATAATGTCTTTTATTACACGGCTCTCTGATCACTGAAATGTACTGACCGATCTCATTTCCTCTGCTGTTGTGTTTCACGCTTGTTTAGTCTTTTTCTTCTCACATAATACGTTAAATCAATATTTATAACAATGTACAGTATCACTTTCTTATAATATTAGCTAAACAGTCTATCTTTATAAATAAAATGTTAATAAATATGATAATTTGGTAACATGAAAAATAAATATGATAACAATTAATGTAATGTCAGTCCACGTTCATCCATGTTTACATCAATATACCAAAGCAAGTTATCTTGAACTCTACAGCTTAGTCTCTAAGCACATGTCATCTTCTTTGGAGGATCCACACGCTCTGATGTTCTTAAACTCTTGGGAAATTTCAAGTGGAGTTTTGCCTTTTGTTTCAGGAAGGATGAAGAAGACGTATAGAGCGGCTATCAGACAAACGCAGGAGAAGAGAACAAAGCTCAGAGACTTCAGAACGTCCTGCAGAAACATGGATGAGAAATGTGGCCTTTTGTTAAAGTGAGTCTCAGTGTGCAGCAACAGACAGCAGAGTAGTTTTCATAGGAACAGTGAAAAGGTGTGTTGAAAGCCTGGTATTACACATTGTTCAAGAAGAAGACATATAATAGGGCACACATAAAATAATCATCCTGTATTTTAGTTAAGAGAGTAGAGAGAGACTTTGAGAGAATCACAAAAAAAGCCTATATATATATATATATATATATATATATATATATATATATATATATATATATATATATATATATATATATATATATATATATATATATAGCTTTTTCATCAAATTTAAAGTCATTATGGCTTTTTTTGTGATTCTCTCTAAGTCTCTCTCTACTCTCTTAACTAAAATACAGGATGATTATTTTATGATTATTTTACTTATTTTCCTCACTGTGTATATATATATATATATATATACTCGTCACGTCCCGGCCCGCCGAGTGACGATTTCAGCGGGCCCAGGCGCCTGGCCAGTGGAGGTAGGCGTGGTAAAGGATCTTCCCATTCCTGTGCCCCTTGGACGGGACTGGCCGGGGTTCGACGAACTGCTTCGGGCCACCACGCAGCCAGCCGGGCCGGGAGTCGCCACCGCAGCCGGAGGAGGAATGACAACACCGCCCTGCTGGCGACGGACAGCGGGAGAGATGGTGAGTCCCCCTCCCAGGTTACTGACGTATTCTTTGATATATTCCAACAGGTCCAGGGAGGGGGCTCGTTCGCGAAGGCCCAACTGGAAGACGACCGACTCAAGCATTGTTGATCCCAGGTCCGAACGGTCGATGGCCAAGAGCACCAGCCAGCACCCCATCCTCTCCCGCACTTCGTCGTGAGAAACAGCCTGTTGTACTGTGTCGCCCAGCGAAGGGGGGAGGTAAAAGAGCTGCTCGTGGTTCCCAAGCCGAAAGTGGAGATGGTCATGGAGATCCGATGGCCGGCCACCTGGGGACCGCCAACACCATCCAGCGCATCCGGGACCGTTTCCACTGGCCGGGCTTGGATGGAGAGGTGAAGCGGTTCTGTCAAGCCTGTCCGACCTGCCAGAGAGAACCGCGCCACGAGCTCCCCCCCCCAATCCACTCATTCCGCTTCCCATCATCGGGGTACCTTTCGAGCGAATTGGAATGAACCTGGTGGGGCCGTTGCCTAAGTCTGCCCGTGGACACGAACACATCCTGGTGATCGTCGACTATGCCACCCGGTATCCAGAGGCACTTCCCCTTCGAAAGGCAACGGCAAAGAACATCGCCATGGAACTCTTCCTCCTCTGCACCCGAGTCGGCATCCCAGCGGAGATACTGAAGAAGACGGAGCTGAACCATCTGGTCCGTCAGTTCTCTGATGTGTTCTCCACACGTCCCGGGCAGGCTAATGTGATCCAGCACGACATCAGCACGCCACCCGGACTCATCGTGAGGCAGCAGCCCTATCGGGTCCCCGAGGCTCGGAGACAGACCATCGAGGATGAGGTTTGTGAGATGCTGAAGTTGGGGGTAATTGAACCATCATGCAGCGCCTGGTCCAGCCCCATCGTCATAGTACAGAAGCCGGATGGCACCCTCCGCTTCTGTAATGACTTTCGTCGGCTCAACAAGGTCTCGGAGTTCGATGGCTACCCGATGCCCCGCGTCGATGAGCTGTTGGAACGTCTGGGGAGGGCCCGGTATATTTCCACCCTAGGCTGCGGAGGGTGCTCCTGGAACTCCGACGGGCTGGACTAACCGCCAACCCCCGGAAATGCCATCTTGCCCATGCCGAGGCTCAGTACCTGGGTTTCCGGGTGGTAGAGGACTGATCCAGCCCCAGCAGAAGAAGATAGACGCCATCCTGTCGACACCCCGCCCGGAGACCAAAACTCAGGTACGAGCCTTTTTGGGGTTGGCGGGGTATTATCGCTTCTTTATCCCTGACTTCTCCACCCTAGCATCTCCCCTGACAGACCTGACCAGGAAGGGGCAGCCGGAGAAGGTACGCTCGGATAGCACCTTGGACAAGACCTTTCGGGACATCAAGAACGCCCTGACCACGGAGCCGGTCTTGCGGGCGCCCGACTTCAACTGCCCCTTCCTGCTGCAGACAGATGCCTCGGACACGGGCTTGGGGGCGGTCCTCTCCCAGGTCCGCGAGGGTGAAGAGCATCCTGTCACCTACATCAGCCGTAAGCTGACCCCAGCCGAAACCAGGTATGCGGCGGTGGAGAAGGAAGCCCTGGCCATCAAGTGGGCAGTCCTGGAGCTCCGTTACTACCTGCTGGGATGACGCTTCACTCTGATGCCGAACCACGCCCCGCTGCAGTGGATGGCCCGCGCCAAGGACACCAACGCCAGAGTGACCCGGTGGTTCCTGGCGCTCCAGGACTTCAACTTTACAGTGGTACATCGGGCCGGGACGGCCAACTCCAACGACTCCAACGACTCTCCAGGCTGTGGTCTGCTTACGCAAGTCTGTCAGGGCGCACTCCCGGCCCACCCCTATGTTCCCCAGTGTATGTGGCTAACTATCGTTACAGGACCAGAGCGACGCTTAGGGGGGGTGAGTGTGACAAGTCTCCCCAGCTCTCGTCAACGTCGCCCTGGCAACAAACAAGGATCACCTGCCAGCACTCAGCACAGACCGGACCGTCACAGCTGCAGGCGATCAACACCCACTATAAAGCACAGCACATTGGGACTCCAGTTTGAGCACTACACTCCATGCAGCACACGCTAACACTTCTCTCTCTTTCACTCAGACAGCAGCCTGTGACACTCCGGCCACACCGTCCCACTGACGTCACCGTGAGGCACCCTGCATCGAAGGAAGAAGGAAGCACAGTGCACCTGCACATCACCTTATATATTTATTCATCTGTTCACATTAAAACCCACCCTCCGGGTATATATAAATATATATATATATATATATATATATATATATATATATATATATATATATATATATATATATAATACACTCACCTAAAGGATTATTTCGTTTGACCCCCTTTCGCCTTCAGAACTGCCTTAATTCTACGTGGCATATATTCAACAAGGTGCTGAAAGCATTCTTTAGAAATGTTGGCCCATATCGATAGGATAGCATCTTGCAGTTGATGGAGATTTGTGGGATGCAGATCCAGGGCACGAAGCTCCCGTTCCACCACATCCCAAAGATGCTCTATTGGGTTGAGATCTGGTGACTGTGGGGGCCATTTTAGTACAGTGAACTCATTGTCATGTTCAAGAAACCAATTTGAAATGATTCGAGCTTTGTGACATGGTGCATTATCCTGCTGGAAGTAGCCATCAGAGGATGGGTACATGGTGGTCATAAAGGGATGGACATGGTCAGAAACAATGCTCAGGTAGGCCGTGGCATTTAAACGATGCCCAATTGGCACTCAGGGGCCTAAAGTGTGCCAAGAAAACATCCCCCACACCATTACACCACCACCACCAGCCTGCACAGTGGTAACAAGGCATGATGGATCCATGTTCTCATTCTGTTTACGACAAATTCTGACTCTACCATCTGAATGTCTCAACAGAAATCGAGACCCATCAGACCAGGCAACATTTTTCCAGTCTTCAACTGTCCAATTTTGGTGAGCTTGTGCAAATTGTAGCCTCTTTTTCCTATTTGTAGTGGAGATGAGTGGTACCCGGTGGGGTCTTCTGCTGTTGTAGCCCATCCACCTCAAGGTTGTGCGTGTTGTGGCTTCACAAATGCTTTGCTGCATACCTCAGTTGTAACGAGTGGTTATTTCAGTCAAAGTTGCTCTTCTATCAGCTTGAATCAGTCGGCCCATTCTCCTCTGACCTCTAGCATCAACAAGGCATTTTCGCTCACAGGACTACAGCATACTGGATGTTTTTCCCTTTTCACACCATTCTTTGTAAACCCTAGAAATGGTTGTGCGTGAAAATCCCAGTAACTGAGCAGATTGTGAAATACCAGCCCGTCTGGTACCAACAACCATGCCACGCTCAAAATTGCTTAAATCACCTTTCTTTCCCATTCTGACATTCAGTTTGGAGTTCAGGAGATTGTCTTGACCAGGACCACACCCCTAAATGCATTGAAGCAACTGCCATATGATTGGTTGATTAGATAATTGCATTAATGAGAAATTGAACAGGCGTTCCTAATAATCATTTAGGTGAGTGTGTGTATATATATATATATATATATATATATATATATATATATATATATATATATATATATATATATATATATATATTAGGGGTGTAACGGTACACATATTCGTATTGAACCGTTTCGGTACAGGGCTTCCGGTACGGTGCACGCGTGTACCGAATGGTTATGAATGCAATCTTTAACAGTTAACAGTCGGCTTGTTGTAAGCGCGGAACACACTTCAATCCGAGTTCCCACACGAACATATTAAGTATTCAGTCCATTTTATCACGAAATTCAAACGATAAATGCTGTTTTAACGCTCTTTAATGTGATGTGACTGATAGAGGCGTATCAGTTCAACTTAAAGCGGCAGCGAGTCAATGCGATCATCTCTTCCTAAAGAATAAACATAAATTAATACATCTTAAGGTATGTTGAGGATACATTACAACTTACTGAAATGTATCATATGTGGTGTAATCGCTCCATCTGTGTTTCAACCGTGGAAAGACAATAAAACAGCTTGTAAACAATGTCAAGCGGAATCACGTTTACTCAGAAGTCCTTCAGTGTCCACAGCTGTTAGCTCACTAGAGAAATCAACTCTTTCACTGAATGTTCTGAATTAGGATATATCTGGATCAATGTGCACTGACCGCCACAGTGTTCTTGTCAGAGAACTCAGAGTCATGGATAGATGATAGCCTTTTAATGATTGCTTTGGTATCAACACAGATGGACATGTGTGTAGTATCCTGAATACTCATGCAAGGAAGACGGACAATGAGGTAGCGGTTAGCAAATGGCTTTACTTCCAGGCAGGAGACAACACAGAGCATAACAGGCTGACAGACTCTTCTTCAGCTAGCTCTACACAAGTTTATTTGTCCGTTACTCATACAATGTCCTTAAAGTGCGAGCAATCCAGCGAGCGAACTTTCCAGTCGGAATGGCTGATGCAACTAGTACTACGTATATTCTCAGTCTACTAAATGAGCGTAAGCTCCGCAGCTGCGCATGCTAAGCAATATTCTGTAACGTGCAGCGCTGATCCTGTGCGCATCTCCGTTTATTATGCTGAACTAATTCAGAACACTGAATACATGCACTATATTAGCCGTTATATTCATTATATTAGCCTATATATATTCATTATATACTACTTAGCCTATTAGTGATGTCTTGTTTATTTAATGTATGTTTAAATAAACCTGTCATGAAAATTGCAGCCACTAAATGATTATATTTCAACAACGAATAAAAATAATTAGATTTAGAAGTTAATGCAAAAACTGCCTTATGTGAAGCTTATGAGTGTTGATTATTATATCTAAAAATAAATAGCAACTGATTTAGGCTAATAGTTTGGGCTCTGTTGTTAATCTTTAATAGCTATATGTAAGTAAGGGCTCCCTATATAGTTTACAGCATTATCTTTAAGAAACTTTTAGTTATAATTTAATTAATTTAAGGACAGACACAATTTTTTTTCATTAAACCACTGTTGAATAAAAATAAATAAAAAGCATTTTTGTAAAACTGCTGTACCGAATCCATACCGAACCAGGACTTCAAAACCGAGGTACGTACCGAACCGTCAGTTTTGTGTACCGTTACACCCCTGATATATATATATATATATATATATATAAAATGTTGGTGGACTTACAATAAGGAGTGGGAAGATGAACCCAAGCATGGCGAATCCAAGCCAGCGCAGGATGCCGGTAAACATAAATGCAGCAGGGCGGTATGACTGGATGAAGATCTCATTGGCGAGTGATATTCCAGCTGTTCAGAGCAAAACTGGTTTGAGTTGTTTGCACCGACTAGTCATTTTATAAACAAAATAGTATGTTCCCATCTTAAAAACAACATGACACATCACACAACATGATTGAGAAAGGGGCATTGCTTATGCAACAGATCAATATTGTAAATACAGTGAAAATTGCATTATCGCATAGTGACATTTCTGCAACATTTATAAAGTCATCTAAGTAATAGACGTAAGTGGACGAATCCCTGTGACCAACTTGAACCTGATGCAAATTTGCGAGGGGAAAAACGTGAGGGGAAAAACAGTAAATGTGACTGGATATTTTAGACGCAATATTGCTAGTTACTTTGCCAGAGAAAAAAAAAAGAATCGACCGTTGCGCATATCAACTTTTGAATGAGCCAATATTGAATGAATCAGTTAGGGGAATGATTCAGCGATTCACTTATTAACACCGGAGCCTTTTAACATATCCAGGGTTCTCAGAAGTCATCATATTTGCTCCAATGAGGTTCCATGACTTTCCAAAAGGAAAGGGAAAATAATATTGGATTAGAAACAATCTGGCAGCAGTTTTTTTTCTGTCATTTACTATCAAGGTAATATAAAACAATAGCATAACAATGAAAATATAAAAAAATAGATTTGCAATGTTGATAAATGTGGAAACGTGTTATCAGTCTGTGAAAGGTGTCCCTTGTTTCGCTCCTGAATGAATAAACGTTTTTGTACAAATCAATCGAATGTCATAAAGATTGTCACTTGCCGCCACCTACAAGTGTAACAATATAATCATGCTGACATGCAAAATCCCCAGCGCTAATACAAAAGTCCCAGTGCTGTTTAGGGGCCATTCACACAGAATGCACTTTGAGTTTAAAAACGTGAGATGCAGGGAGTGGAATGGAAATAATTCAAACAGTAAAGTCTTTTAACAAGACTTTGCGGTGAGTGAATGAATGAACATGGTATAAATAGACTGAGACTAACAGGATGATGAGACAAAGGTGAATGCAATCAGTGAATGAGGTACAGGTGAATGTGATCAGTGATAAGTGATGATGAGTCCGGGCAGTGAGTTTTGGGAGATGTAGTTTGTGAGTGATAATAGTCTTATGTGGAGTGCCCTCTGGTGGCTCTCAAGGGCACTCCAGCTGGTGACCGTTACAGCTGAACAGTGTAATTAAAACAAAAAAGCACGTTCTAGAGAAAAAACTGAACTTCCCCTTTAGTCAATAATTTTATCCATTAAAACTCATCTTTGATCAGCAAAATTACATATTTAAAGTTTTTTTAATGACATTTTTTCATGCCTTAAAATAGCTAGATTATAACTCTACACGCTTGCTTCATTTAGTATACGTGGAACCATGAATATGCAAATTAGCCCCGCCTCCACTCACACCAATTCAGTTCAACTTAACTGTAGTAAATGCTGCACAATGGTATCGCTCTTTACAACACCGGACACATAAGTTACGATGATTAATTTGATTAGCTTTTTGCTTGACTGTTATCAAACTGCTAATAATGTGTTGCTAATGTTACACAAACCATGTTCCCATTCGCCATCTTATAGTCTGTCTAAAGATCAGTGGAAGTGAAATGCAGTGGAATGCAAAAAACGCATTCTATGTGAACTGTCCCTTATATTTAATTGTTATATCAGCACTTTTGGAATGCCAACCGATCAGTCAAAAACTAGAAGTAAATGTCATATAAATGTGCAAATAGCTTTACCTGGGCCTCCTCCATAGAAAATGATGAAGAGGAAAATGAGGATGACTGTGATGTATGGAATCACAGAGCTGTAGTCCTGCGGATGAAACAGAGATGAGATGATAAAGGTCTGTTCGGTGCTTGCTGTGGGCTGTTAAATGAATGAAACTCACCTTTAGGTACAGGCTGACTGTGATTAATACCATAATGGCTGACATGCCCCCAAACCCTCTCCACATCAAGACTCTCCTCCCCACGCTCTCAATCAACAGGCCCTGTACATGCACACAAGCAGAAATACGGTTAAAAACAAGAAAGGCCACAGAGATGATTTATGATGTTCCTTCATGGGAAACGATCCCGATTCCATTTCAAATTACACACTTTCGTGTGTGCTTCTCTGGAACTTACACAGGTTATGGAGACGAGAACTTCTGATACTCCTATGCCCAGAGAGACATAACGGACCTTGTCCTCTGGAATTCCCGCTTCCAAAAAGATATCGAAAGAGAAGATAGTGATCTACAGTATGGGCGAGAAGGGTAAAAGTAAGTACAAAGGTCTGGTTATTCTCTAACTATTAAAGGTTATTCTCTAACTATCTTGAATACTTTTTGACTACACAATGACAGGAGAACTATAGGTCACTTTTGAATCAGAACACATTTTTATATACAGTAGAAGCATAATATGATTAACTGATGATAAAAGCTAAATGATTTACCGCAGAGATGCCGCTGAACTGGATGCATCCGTTTATGACCAGCAGGGAAAGGACCTGCCAGCGCAAGTGTTTGTCTCTCAGAAGATCCATCAGACTCTTATTGCGCTCCTCTCCAATGACTGCCTGCTCTTCTAACATCTCCTCTATCTCCAATTTATAATCTCCTGGTCCCCATATCCACTGCAATGCTGCCGTGAAAACACATATACATGATTTAACACAAAAAGCATTTGCAATGGCATACAGGGGTTGATTTTGTTAAATATAATGCACCATTTTTGCACTGTTCAGTGTTGCCCTTCTCTATCAGAATATATCGTGGAGCCTCAGGGAAACATGGCAAGACTGCCAACTGAACCACAGAAAAAACCGTTGAGATGCACAACAGGATGTTCCAACACTCTTCGCGGCCAAGAATTTCCCTGTGAATGAAATGAGAAAATTAGAGCAAAAAGATTCCTTTCCAGATGCCAAGATAGTGCTAAAGTTATAATGTTCTTAATTTTATTGTGAACAATTTATCTGTGCATGTTTTTTGACATCAAATCAAAATGTCATATCTTAATCTTTCGGTAAAACATCTCTATGGTGATATATGTCAGATGGTGGTATGGTTCTGTTGTGGGCAAAAACTCCCCACGTCTGTCTATGCAGCCATGCCTGGACAGAGCAGGGAGAGCAGCAAGTCAACCCCCCTGGGGGGTACAGAATGGAACCAGTATATGTATACGTAATTACAATTCGGAAGAAACAAAGGTACGGAAAGAAACAAAGGTAGAATAACAAAGACTTTTCTTGGTACTCAAAGTCCTTTACATATAGAAGGGGGAATCTCCTCAACCACCACCAATGTGCAGCATTCACCTGGATGATGCGACGGCAGCCATATTGCACTAGAACACCCACCAGCTGATTGGTGGAGAGGAGACAGAGTGATGAAGCTAATCAGATTCCAAACAGTATATATGGGGATGATTAGGAGGCCATTAAGGATAGAGGCCAATGGGCAAATTTGGCCAGGATGCCGGGGTTACACCCCTACTCTTATTTTCCGAAGGATTTTTAATGACCACAGAGAGTCAGGACCTCGATTTAACATCACATCTGAAGGACGGTCCTTGTTACAGTATAGTGTCCCCATCACTATACTGGGGCGTTAGGACCCACACAGACCACAGAGTGAGCCCCTGGCCTCACTAACACTTCTTCCAGCAGCAACCTTGTTTTCCCAGGAGGTCTCATCCAGGTACTGACCAGGCTCAACCCTGCTTAGCTTCAGTGGGAAACCAGTCTTGGGCTTCAGGATATGGCTGCTGGTATCTTCTTCTGTTCATAGCAAAGCCCAACGATCCAATCAATTCCTGGTGGACATTCCTGCCCTACATTTTTTCTTGTCAACTTAACCGATGTCAAACCGATTTAAAAAATGGGAGACCACAGACATAAGGGCGGTTTCAACTGATTTTTAGCATTATAATCTGAATGCACACACTAGATTCATCCAGACCGCAAGACGACACACTGTCGATTGTAGTAACATTTCCACTGTGAGACAAGATCTCATGGAGACTCGCGAGATCAACATGACTTGAGAACGATTGGCGTCATCAGCTGTTTCTCCTGGCGTGAGTTTTGTTTTATGGGAAGAAAACAAAGGGGAAAAATATGGAGTATTCTCCCATCTATCTCTACTTTTTTTTCTTTGCAACTTTAATACTCAATTATTACCTGAGGCCAGCAAATTGTCCTGCCAGTTTACCAAGACACAAAAAGGTGCCGGCTGTGAGTGTCACCGTGCCTCTTATTTTCTTTAGTGAACTCTCACCAAGGTAGATGGAATGGACATTCCCACCTAAGCCTTCAAAACAAAGAGCAAAAAGCAAATCACAATGCATGTCACTTCTTACTTTTACATCGTAGGTATTATTTATATATAATACAGTCTGACATACCTGCTCCGAATCCAAATAGGAAGCGTGCTACAAGGATCAACTCAAATGAGTTTGTAGGTTTGCTAATGTACATGATTACTGCGGCCACAACTGAGATGGCACTGTTCAACAGCATGGCTCCTTTTCTGAAAGAAGAATGTGTACAGTAAATGAGCATCCATTTATCAAAATATTACGTAAGAGTGATACAATAATGCTACTTTTTCTTGTTCAGGGCTCTTTCTTCTGCTGAACACAAAATAAGATATTTTAAAGAATGTTGGTAACCAGACAGTTGATGGCATCCATTGACTTCCATAGTATTTTTTTTTCCTAGTATCTGTTTGATTACCAACAACTAGTACATGTCTGGAACAAATTGACGGTGAGTAAATGATGACAGAATTTTCATCTCTTTAAAAGACAGAATGGAGAGAGGAGATGCGGATGGGTGACATTAACCTTCCCAGACGACTGGTTAAGAATCTGACAGTCATGGAGCCAATGAGACCCCCAAAAGCAAAAAGAGACACCACAGCAGACCAGATGAAGGTGACAGTCTTCTCTCCTGGATCATCTCCATAGTGATGTATCCAGCTGCTGTTAATAAAGCTCTGAATGTACTGTGGGTAAACAGATTTGAGATAAATCGAGAGTTGATTCATACTACGTATGTTATTGGATTAGCAATAGAAAAAGAATTGATACATAAAATGTTGCTTTCTGGTAACACTTTATTTTACAGTGTCCTTGTTACATGTCACATCTTTGCTATAGGCCTACTGCCCTACAAAGGCAAAAAGCAGTTACTTCATTTTTGGTCGAAAATGAGTTATTGATATTTTGGGGACAAGACCTCCTTTATCATGTGGATAAGTATCTTGAGTCAATTCCGTTGTTTTATTGAGAAAATAATTGGTTGTCTTAGCGCTAACTTCCAAAAGCCCAGGATAAACCAAGGCAGAACACCATAACACCAGTTACTGTTTTTTACCTTTGTTTTATAACCTTCAAACTGAGTTTGTTTAGAAGTTATTGTGTTGGTCAGGAGTTACGATATTCTGCCTTTGTTTTACTGTCCATTAAAGTTTGCTGCATTAAAATTACGATGTAGCCTGTGTCACTAAAACACGTTTGACACACACAGTACCTGAATAAAAGTGTAGGTAAAACAAATAGTTGAGTGGATGTTTTTACCCAACTATTACTATAAACAGTAACTAGCGTTTAAAGATGGTTGAAATGGCTTTGAAACACAGACATCAAGGTCAAGGTAAGAAATTGTGTCACACAAAAGATGCATTAGTCTAAAAAATTAGATAGATGGCATGGCAATCTACTTTGTTTAGCTAGCTAGCAGGCTATAGCATAAATAGAGAGATGGAGAGGTGGTGATCCAGTGGGTTAAGCCACTGAACTGATATGCAGAAGGTTGCTGGTTCGATCCCAGCGGTCAGCATCAGTGTGTCCTTGAGCAAGGCACTTTATTCCATGTTGCTCCAGGATTGTCCCTGTAATAAGTGCTCTCGTCTGCCAAATGCATAAATGTAAATAGGCTAGTCAGCTATCCAATGATTAGGGCTACCAAACATGCTCCATATAAAAAAGCTATTGTAAATTTCATCCAAAATAAATGCCATGATCACTAAATTGTATACAGGTGTTACTTTAATGATTTTTCCAATGGCGAACAACAATCAAATACTGATAATGTGGAATTATATCTGCCATTTGCCTTGGTGCCTTAGACGAGTTTGAGTTTGAGCTCAAGATGTTTTTTATGTTGATCATTTTCATTACTAAAACATCTAAAGGCCAGATGTCCAGTGTCCTACCTATAAGTAGACTAATTTGGCTGGACAACTAAAGATCTTTAGTCATTTTTCTCAGTTCCACACTCTAGCGAGTTAAGGTCTTTTGCCTTTGTAGGGCAGTATGGTAAGTTATACATAATCACAAGGAACTAAACCAAACCCTATCCTTCACCATATAGTAAGTTGTTGTTAATGAACCCTGTACTGGTTCTATATAGAAACTTCAAGCGTTCTGCAGGTGTTTCACATATATAACCTTTTAGGGATTCCCATCATTTTTGTTTGAGTTCATTTTTATTTTGAAAACATTTAATGAATTATGAAGCAGCTTGTTAGCATATATTATCACTAGGAAAAAAAAGTACTAAGCAATCATTAAAGACATGTACAATGTCCAATTTTGGTGCTTCAGTGGTTCTTCAGCGGTTCTTCCGCGGTTCTTTGACTAAGGTGCTATATAGCACCGCAACCGTGTACAGAACATGTTAAGATATGGTGCTATATAGTACCAAAAGTGGTTCCCCTATGATTACGATGAAGAACCATTTTTGGTGCCATATAGAACCTTTTTTTTTTAGAGTGTATCCTTACACTCTTATTGGCATCAATGGTTCCATGAAGAACTTTTAACATTCTTAAAAAATTAAAAACTATGATAAACTTGTTTTAAAGAGTTGTTTAAAATTGAGTCAAGAACCAGAGGGTTCTATATAGAACTCCACTTAACCTTATTTTAGAGTGGCACTAACAAGGACACTTTAAAATAGAATGTAATCTTAATGCAATGACAGTGACAGAATGAATAGAAATACAAGTGCACACCGGAGACGGAGAGCTGATCGCTGTCAGATAAAATCCACTCTGAAATGTTCCACCCAACCCAAGCACGAGGATAAAGACAAGGGCTTTCATGCCAACCTGAAATTATAGCCACAGTGTTCACTGACAACATTCATATTCAACATGCTGATACCTTGGATAGTTCACATTAAACTACAGAACCTACACAGAGGGGTTTCCCTCTTGTTCAAGGATGACACATTCTGAGTAAATGAGTAGGCTAAACTTTGGTTAAGAGTTAAACTCTGCGCTTAGTTGAAAGAAATAGAGAAAATATATAGTTCACAGATACATATTATCCAATATACTTATCTTTACCATTATGAATAGTTTGTTTAAATACTGAGACAATAATTCTGTATCATTCTTTAATAGTTTAGATTTCATCTAGTTTCAAAAGTCTGGCAATAATTATAGTAAATTGTTCCTACCAGTTTCTTCAACACGTTCCTCATGTTTATCTTCTTGTGTTGTGTCCATGAAACACCACTGCTTCTCTTCATAAATACAGCGTCATCTCTGTTAAGCAATTTGGGGAGGATTTTGATTAATTTTTTACACTGGAATGACTCGTCACATTTTGACATTTAAAAGCATACATCTATATGAAAATTAAGCATATTTGTCCAGACTAAAATAGCTTTTTTTAATGTATGAAATGTATAATTGAATATTGAATGGCTATGGCTTTCCCTTTTGTTTTTTTTTGTTTTTTTAAGTGAGTACTAGGGAATCTGTGGAAAAGATTAAAGAAATAAAGACGAAAGAAAAACAGTGTAAAAAATAAATAATACAATAAATAGCCTACATTTGATTAAAAAAAGAAAACCCCTCTATTATAGGTGCAATGTGACATACAACCAGACGGCGGCAGTGTTATGTTTTGTTGTTGCGTTGTTTGACTTTGATTGGCTGTCTTTACCCTGCGTCGTTGTCTCGAGCAAGAGGAAGTGAATTTACACATTTTTTGTTTAGATTTCCCCCTAGTCATCGTTGCCACCAGTAGTTTATCGCCTCACTACCAGACATAACATATTCTCCCGTTCTTCTCTAGTTCTCTTTTAACTCTGCGAATATGCCATTGGAAAACCTGGAGGAAGAGGGTTTACCTAAAAACCCCGATCTGAGAATAGCTCAGCTGAAGTTTTTACTGACCCACAAACAAGATGCTAAAGTGAAGAGCGAGCTGATGGACGCCATCAAACTCAACAGTGAGTTCATTCACTTACACATATTGCTCGTTTAATATATTACAGGGTTTCTGTGCTACTGCAATATATACAACTGTTTCATGCTCGATTGTCATTTTCCTGCCATTTGCGGTTTAGTTGACTGGCTAAACCAAGTAGCATACTAGCTCATTAGCTGCTAATGTATTTGGTTGTTATCATGTAGCTACACATTTCTTCTAGCACTTCTGAATGCCGATTATTAATTTTCTTATTTGCTATAATATACGTTAACCTAGGGCCGATTGTCACTCTGGTTACATTTTTTTTTATGTAAAAAAAAGAAGTAAGATCTCGTAGATTCTTGATTACAAAAAAAAGCTAATGATCATTTTTGATCGAAATATTCCTGTATTTAACACACGCTGTTGTCCTTTTGTGATAACATAATATCAGGATATAGTCACACTATATGGGGTGAGTTTTCACAGTGGGAACCTGCTATTAAATCATCGTTTTTACCAACAAACACTATAATTGTATACATTTATGTAGGCGTGATTAAAATGAAGCCAAAAAAAAATTAGTTATTAATTTAGTAATTAATTTATTTTAAATATATTAAATTAGATAGAAAATGTAATTACTGTAGAGTTGGGGTGTAACAATATATCGCATACAAATTCAACCATATTATGTATCGTGGATAGTGACTATATCACTCAAAATGAAAATTTTCACAAAGTATTTTTTTTTCAGAGTTTTAGTAGTCAGTACTACATAACTACTAGATAATGTTGAATATAATATAATGCAATAGGGGAATCTTTGTGGGTCTTGATAATGGCAAATGTTTCCAGTGGCCTACATTATTTTAAATATATCTCAGTGACAGAGCGCAATCATGATATTAGTCTAAAATAATTCTGTATTTTCAGCTTCAGAATCATGATTATTTTTTTTCTGGTGTTAACATTGTCCTGTGCATTGGGTTACCAGCACCAAGTCCAAGCCTATTCATTTAGACTCCCAATCTAATACCAAATTTAGCATTTTAATGAACAGTAATTTTTTATTATTTTTTTAATCTTTTACCATATGTCTTGGAGTATCACAATATCATATTGTGAGTTCAGTATCGGTCTATGTATTGAATCGTGACATGAGGGTATCGTTACACCCCTACTAATGAGTAGAACAAAATGTAACTTAATAGCTAATGCAATTGATAACTAATTTTTAGATTTATAATATAAATGTTTCAGTGTGCACATTGGGAGTTTATAAACGATAAATGCCTTTTGAATTTTAGAATGGAGGTCTCTCACATGATCATATTGGGGGATCTATATGACATCTAAAAGATTGCAAAGCCCTCATCTAGAGCACTGTTTCTCTGCTGTTTCTCTTTGGATGTATTTCCTCACATAATTATATAGAATTGTGTATTATATAAGTGTGAAAGTGAAACTTTAAAAATGTGAGGATGTTGATGATGTGATACTCTGTTTTGTAGATATGGCCCCGTACTATGAAGCTCTGTGCAAAGATCTGAAATGGCAGGCGGACACGGATCTGCTGAGTAAGATGAAGAAAGCAAATGAGGACGAACTGAAGCGGCTGGATGATGTTTTGGAAGATGCTGAGAAGAACCTCGGGGAGAGTGAGATCAGGGATGCCATGATGGCCAAGGCTGAATATCTCATACGCATCGGTGACAAGGTAAGAATTCACAGCACATGTTCACACTAGGGTTCATTTCATTAGCGAATCTATGAAAAATCTGTGACTAAAACGAGACAACACCTACTTCATTAAATGATAACTGTGATTAAATCAACATGCAACATCGTTGACGAAAATCACTTTGTTATTGTTGAATAAAAGAGGAGACGAACAAGATTAAGAATGGAAATCCCCCAATCAGAGCTTTTCTGTTAAAAGAACCTGTTTTCTACCTGGTTTTTTGCTTAATGTTTGCAATCTGGCAACCATGGGCACGCTCGCTCTCTGCACTGCGGTCGAAGCACGGATGATCTGAAAACGGACAAACAAGTTAGCTGCAGTTTAGCCATCTCCATTTGAGGTTTTCTGCTTAACTGAAAATGTCTTTCAGTCGGTCTGTGTTCTTTTGCTGTGACTAAATCTGCAATAAAACCTTCTCAGTGATGAACTGATATAAATCCAAACTATGTTTGCAAATGTGGTTGCTTAATAAGTGCACTTTGCGCGACCTCTCTGTGACAATACAAAGTATGTTTTGCTGTTGTTTTAATAGAAAAACATGAATGTAATATGGAATTGTTTTACCAGTAAGCATGTATGATAAGTAGCCTGTAATAAATCAGGAAACTAGATGAGCTAATGTAAATCATGCGTATGTGTTGACATTCTCTTGATTTGTGCTTATAGCTGAAAGTGCTAGCCTGACAAGCCAGACCCACATCAAGATGTTGGGTCTGGGAACACACCATTGGCAGGGTTCAGTCCGATGGCGGGATAAACGGTTGTCTTTCAAATTCCCTCTGCACGCAATAGGATAACGCTACAACCAACCAGAGCAGCGAAGAAGGTGAAGCGGAGCTAGTTGATAGATTAAACTTTAACAAACTCCGTCTTAGAACACGTCTACATTTTTTAAGAATGACTTCAGAGCCATAAAGTGGACACCACCTTTAAACTTTTAGTTTTACAAATCATCACAATAAAATTTGCATTATAATATTAAAATTGGATAATATTTAGAGCTTTGAAGTGCTGGAAAAAGTGTGAAACACTTGAAAAGTGCTTTAATTTCACTCTCAAAAGGTTGTACGAACCCTGAGATGAATAATGTAAAAAGAAAAGAAAAAACATTCAACTATTTCTTCCACAATACCGTGGGGTGTTACTACATTAAATCCATGGTGAATGTTTATGATCTGTGGACTGAAAGCCCTGAATGTTTCAAAATGTTTCTCCTGATCTCCGCATCAGCTCTGTTGGATCTGATATCTGTGGTTTATTACAGAGAATTCTGCACCAAACACTTCCCACTAGGTCTCGCAGTAGCAATGTTATTAATACTGAGGTGAATTCAAATGCGTTCTCACTTGATCTCCCAGCGCTGTTTAGTAACGGTGTTGTGTGATCGAGATCGGCCCATGTATGAGCTTGCGCTGCAATGTCTATTATTGCTCCGAGCTGATAAACGGTCCACGCAGCACAGCTCAAACGAGTAGTGCAGTTCCGTTCCGCTTTCGTTTGCCATCCGATGTTTCTCATATGTAACACAAATGGCAGCTCTTATCAGTTTGGCACTGCGGTGGTGGCACCAGTGCGACCTCCAACCAAATTCAGTCGCACCAGCAGGAAAAAAGGTCGCAAAATGCAACCATTAATCGCAGTCTGGAGTAGGGATGTTAACCGATGACCGTTTGACCGATGGTTGACCGTATCAACGTTAACCGATCAAAGTTGTCGGTTGTCGGTTAAAAAAAAAAAGTGATCTCTAAATTAGGCTATTTATAGAGAATGGGAATGTGACGTCACCAACGCAATGCATTCGCGGACTTTAGGACACAGACACTACATTAGAGAATGAGTAATAGTGGAGGTAGACTTTAAAACTTGTATTATACAGTTAAAAACACTTGGTGAACGCTTGCTGTGTTATGAACTGTCATAGCCTCTCTTACAACCTGCGTGGAAAACATATCTCAAATCATGCGCAATATTTCAGTTTACCAGCTTGGAAATAACAAAAGTAAGTGAAAGTAATGCTGCCTTCACGTGCTATCGGAAATTTGACAATTCCCACTTCTAAAGTCGTGATTATGAAGTATGAACTCATCTCGTTCATATTTCGAGGGGTGGAGCGCGTTCACGTGCAATTTTTACCTAGGAAACTCCTATTTACAATAATTCAGAGAGCACGTGAAGGCAGCATAACACTCGGAAATAAACAACTTAGCCAAAATGTGTCTTTATAATTTGTATTTATTATTTATAACCGATATTACAGATGAATATTTTCTGAACCGCTTGAATGTGCTCACACCATAAATAATGCATGAAACGCGTCTGCAAATGCTTCATTGTTCAGCTTCAGATGTAAGTTGCAACTTGTGTGATACAGTGCTTAAATACAGTACTTAGCACATCATCTAAATATATTACATCTACATTTCAGTGGTAACACATAAGGTGTTGATCATCATCTTTCTTTATTATTGTTAGCACTACCTCGAACTAAAGCGGCGTCTCTTCGGAGCTGTCATTATCTTAAATGAGTCGCGGCAATGTTTCAAATGAGCTTCTAACGCTAGACAATAGCTTTTATTTTCAACGCGATCACCTTGTGCCCAAACCATTTCGAAACTAAGGAGCCATTTGTCCTCCGATTACAAACAAGCTCCTCAGCGCTGCGTTTGCGGGACTCATGTTTCGCGCTGTAGGGGATTTAAAAAAATTGACGTGAGTGGAAGGCAGGCGGCGGCGCCTGGACAGTGTGTGTGTGCGTGTGTGTGTGTGTGAGAGAGCGGGAGGCAGAGATGCGACAGAGTTGCGAAATTGCAGGCGCGGCTCGCGAGTTGCGGCTGTTATTTCAAATAGCGCAGCATATTTTTTTTACTAATCGGTTAACCGGTTTCAACCGGCTAATGAGGCTCGGTGGTCGGTCAAGAAAATGTTTAGTTTTCGCCATCCCTAGTCTGGAGCCCTGGTTTGTTTAAATACTGTTTCCAATGTTAAAAAGAAAGAGATGTATGTAAATGTTGTGTATTTTAGCATCATGTTTTTCATTCAATATACGGAGTACCATTGAGACTTCCTTTCTGAATAGGACTTATTATTTTGAAGGGATTTATTGCATTTTCTGCTTTAACTGCTGTGACATATAAACAAATATTATGTAACAATTAAATAAAACTACTACTAAAGAAGAACACAATGTCTTATTTTCAATTAATGATATGCATTCTTTATAACAACTTGCATACAACATTCCTTATAGATTAAATATGGATTAATAATAGAATAATAGATAGTATAATAAATATAATGAATCCTTATTAAAACTAAAGAGGTGATTTTCTCTCTTTTGTTGTTTGATTAATATTAAGAGCACAAATGGAAGCAGGTTAATGGACTGCTGTCACCTTTAAGACCGAATGCTGACCGAAAATGACAATAGATATTAGTCATAGTTTTTGTCATTCAAAGCTGGTTTTGATTTTCGTCTCGTTTTTGTCTTGTGAAAAATGCTGTTGAAAATAGTTAAAATATTGGCAAATTATTTGTCAACAAAATTAACATGGTAACAGATTGAAAAATGAATGGGCCAAAAAAGGCGAATAAAAACGTGTCTTTAGTATTGCAAACTATTTACTACTGTTATTAACAAGCTAACGCTACCTTGTCATGCTTGTCAAGCTGGATAACGAGTAAACAGAAGAGCTACTGGAGGGATGTCACGCTCCTCACGTCGAAACGGAACATAAGTGGGATTTTGTAGTGACTTAACGTTCCCCTGATGTTGAACTCCCTTCCTCCTCATCAAGGACTCCAAGATGTTTTCATTTTAGGTGCTGAATCACCACCGTGGTGCTCCCGTGCCATGCCATGTCGCGTTGCTTTTGCTGCAATTAACACACTTTTTCTATTTATTAATGGCGCTTTTCGACGGGTACAGCACGGCTCGCCCGCTTCCACTCTGCTTTGCGCTCAACTGTGCTTTTTTATACTCAAACATCTCCGCGTCTTATTGAGGGGCATAATAGTTGCGCGACACAACGAATCGATAATGAAATTCGTTGCCAACTCTTTTAATTATTAAATTCCGGGGGGGGGGGGGGGGGGGGGATATAATGCTATTTCATGCTGACTTATTTACACTGTTAAAGAGTTGGATGCTCATGCTAAAATGTAAAAAAAAAAATTGTTGGACGTATGACAGTATTTCTGTGCCAAATACACTCCTTCAGGATTCGAACAAGTTTAGGATTTTTTTTTTTTGAGTATGGCCATGTATGGGTGGAATTCCTTATATGGGCACTTCTCCAAGTGCAAGAGCAAGAGCGAGAGCCCGCCCATCAATGTGCTTTGTTCGGGTTACGGGAGCTGTCGGCAGCACTTTGTTATTAGACCACGAAATCAACAATGTCACTAAAGAAGTGTGTTTCTGGTTGTGAGGGAAAGATAACCTTGTTCAGCTTTGGCAGGATTGTTACCCCCCCTTTAAATATTTTTTTTAATGTAATTTATTCCTGGTATGTCAAAAATGTTCAATTCATTACTCCAGTCTTCAGTGTCACATGATCCTTCAGAAATCATTGCTCAAGAATAATTATTATCAATGTTGAAAACCATTTTAAAGGAACAGCATGTAAAATATAATGTTTTGCAACATTATAACTGTCATTTTGTTTGCATCCAATTTAATGCATCCTTGCTGATTAAAAGTGTTAATTTCTTTAAAATGTTGGTGAACAGATGATTTTGGTTACATCTATTAATCTGCATGTTGCATTTGTACATTTAAATGTTCTGCTTTCTTTCTGTTCAGCTTCTCTGTATTGGTTCTTACTTACATTTCATCTTTAAATCCACTGATAACGTTTCTCTGCCTTTCTTTCAGGAAGGGGCCCTGACTGCCTTCAGGAAGACCTATGACAAGACTGTTGCGCTTGGTCATCGCTTAGATATTGTTTTTTACCTGCTGAGGATCGGCCTGTTTTATATGGACAACGACCTCATCACCCGCAACACTGAGAAAGCCAAAAGGTATGGTATAGAGTGCATACTTATTTTTAATTAACAAATGCATCCCAAGCTCAAATGTTGGCCTGACATTACCTTTGCATGAATGAACAGTCTGATTGAAGAAGGTGGAGACTGGGACCGGAGGAATCGTCTAAAGGTGTATCAGGGCCTCTACTGTGTTGCCATCCGGGATTTCAAACAGGCAGCGGAGCTCTTTCTGGACACTGTCTCCACATTCACCTCATATGAGCTTATGGACTACAAGACGTTTGTCACATACACCGTCTACGTGTGTATGATTGCATTGAAGAGGCCCGACCTGAGAGAGAAGGTAAGATCTGGCCTAAATGTGCTAATCATTGAAAAAAAAAAAAAACATGAACAAATATGATTAAAGTCCTGCTTTGAGCTACTATGTTAGCCATTGTATACACTACTGTTCAAAAGTTTGGGCTCTTTAAGGAATTTATTTATTGTTTTTTTTTTTTATTAATACTATGATTCAGCACTCATTAAATTGACCAAAAGTGACAGTAAATACATGCATAATGTTTCAAACAACTTTTATTTCAAATAAATGCTGTTCTTTCCAACTTTCTATTTATCACGGTTTCCATGAAAATATTAAGCAGCACAACTGTTTTCCACATTGATAATAAAACAAAATGTTTCTTGAGCACCAAGTCAACATATTAAAATGATTTCTGAAGGATCATGTGACATTGAAGACTGGTGTAATAATGCTGAGTTTAACTTTGCCATCACAGGAATAAATTACATTTGAAAATATATTGTAAAACAGTCATTTTAAATTGTAATAAAATTTCACAATATAACTTTTTTAATGTTTTATTTATTTATTTGATTAAAAACATGACATTCAACAAACCCCAAACTTTTAAATGGTAGTGATATTTAATCCCACCGACCTACAAACATGACCAATTTTAAAATATTATCTGGTATCTAATATTCTCTTTACATTATATGTATATAGCTGAATATAAATAGTTTAATTTAAATGTATTAAGTTAATGATCAAACTCTTACAAATACTCAAATTTATTTATTTTTTCCACCAGAAAACTATATAATTTTTTTCATGGTTAAAGGCATAGTTCACCCAAAAATGAAAATTGTCATCACTTACTCACCCTCAAGTTGTTCCAAACCTGCATGAGTTTCTTTGTTCTGCTGAACACAAAATAAGACATTTTAAAGAATGTTTGTAACCAAGCAGATAGAGCAACTATTGACTACCATAGTAGGGAAAAAAATACTATGGTAGTCAATGGTTGCTCTCTCTGCTTTGTTACAAACATTCTTCTAAATATCTTCTTTTGTGTTCAGCAGAACAAAGAAACTCATGCAGGTTTGGAACAACTTAAGGGTGAGTAAATGATGACAGAATTGTATACTGAACTATCCCTTTAATGTCATTTCAGACTTGTCTTTAGAAAGCAGAGTAAAAAGGAAACCGTAATATCTAAATCTCTAAAATTCTGTGACTAATAGGAATTTTTCCTATTACCATGCATAAACATAATTTTTTTCCATTAACATTGCTTACCTATTATTGTAGCCCAGTTTGTGCTGAATACAATGTAATGAGACTTTAGCCATATGTTTATAAGCATCTGAAAAAAAGCACATGTCAGGGCATGTTAAAGGGTTAGTTCACCCAAAAATGAAAATGTAATTTAGTCCTCACCCTCATGCCGTTCGACACCCGTAAGACCTCCGTTCATCTTCGGAACACACACGAAGATATTTTTGTTGAATTCTGAAGGCTCATTGAGGGCTCCATCGGGAGCAAAGCAATTTACACTCTCAAGATCCATTAATGTACTAAAAACATTTAAATCAGTCCGTGTGAGTACAGTGGTTCAATATTAATATTATAAAGCGACGGTAATATTTTGGTGCGCCAAAAAAACCGCAATAACGACTTGTATAGTGATGGCCGATTTCAAAACACTGCTGCATGAAGCTTCGGAGTGTATCGAATCAGCGAGTCGAATCATGATTCGGATCGCGTGTAAAACTGCTAGACTAGGTAACCCCAGCCTGATCTGCTGGCGATTTGATTTCGCCCTGCAACTCAGTCTGGAAACCTGTACATTAATTTCTACTGCTTCTGTTACACTTTTGCAGGAACCAATCACAGACTGGCTTATCCACCTGGCGCTCTATTGGCGGGTTTAACACGATGACGGATAGAGGCGATGGGTCGTTGCCTGTTGATCACGCCTCTTGTGGTCTAATTGGTTGAAGGCCTATCCAATTGCATACGGAGTCATTTAATTTATGCTCGTTTATCACACCTCTTGTGCAGTAGAAAATACAGAGCAGACTCCCCAGACCAATGTTCAATCTTAAATTGAGCTTGGTCTGGTGATAGCCAGACAACCAAACTGCTGAAATCCCGTGAATTTGGCGCTCCGAACCACTGAATCAACTCGCTGATTCGATGTGCTCCGTAGCTTCATGCAGCAGTGTTTTGAAATCGATTATCATTATATAAGTCGTTTTTTTTGGCGCACCAAAAATATTACCGTCACTTTATAATATTAATATTGAACCACTGTACTCACACGGACTGATTTAAATGTTTTTAGTTAATTAATGGCTCTTGAGAGTGTAAATTGCTTTGCTCCCTATGGAGGCCTCACTGAGCCTTCAGATTTCAACAAAAATATCTTCATTTGTGTTCCAAAGATGAACAGAGGTTTTACGGGTGTGGAACGGCATGAGAGTGAGGAATATGACATTATTTTCATTATTGGGTGAACTCACCCTTTAACTTCACCAGGTCCCCAAAACCCCTCAAATTTGCTATGTACCTCCTAGCAACCCTTTGAGGCTCCCTGCACCCGTTTAAAAACCACTTAACCCAAGCAACATAGTGCTTTAGCTCCAGATAAGAGATGATCCAGTTTGTCGTGACCAAAAAGTGTGCAATTCAGAACGTAATCCGCTAACAAAAGACTTCCTGTGTTGTGTTATATGGGTAAAACCTAATACAGATGCAATTAAATCTAATGGAAATAAGCCTACACAACACCTGAAATATCGGTCTTTCTTTTAGGTGATTAAAGGTGCTGAGATCTTGGAGGT
Source organism: Romanogobio albipinnatus (assembly GCA_023566225.1). Taxonomy (NCBI): domain Eukaryota; kingdom Metazoa; phylum Chordata; class Actinopteri; order Cypriniformes; family Gobionidae; genus Romanogobio; species Romanogobio albipinnatus. The sequence continues at coordinate 22,466,923 of CM042254.1, read as the reverse complement.
GTTGCACAGTTTACCTGCTGTCCGTCAGTACCTCTTCTCTCTCTACGAGTGCCGTTATTCTGTATTCTTCCAATCATTGGGTAAGGAAAATAATAGCGGAGCAGTCCAGTACCTCATGTTTAAGAACAAGAGAAGAGAATGTTATTGCTTAACTAGCCACGCTCCACTTTAAGACGCTGTATTATTTATTTGCAGTGTTTACTGACAGCGCTTCTCCGAGTCTTCTGTCATTGTTTAAAAATGTGTTTGTTAGATGTTCCATCTGTTTCCCTTCTGTAGCTCGAGTGGAACAGGAGATGAAGCAAGACTGGTTGTTTGCTCCTCATTACCGTTACTATGTTCGAGAGATGCGCATCCTGGCCTACAGCCAGTTACTGGAATCCTACCGCTCCCTCACGCTGGGATACATGGCCGAAGCGTTTGGAGTCAGCACAGAGTTCATCGACCAGTACGCTCCCACATTCGTATAAACTTTTATGCTAAAACGTACATAAGCATTTTTTCTTCACTCACTTTGGTCTTTCTTTCCTAAGGGAGCTGTCACGATTTATCGCTGCTGGACGTTTACATTGCAAGATCGACAAAGTTAATGAGATTGTGGAAACCAACAGGTGAAAACATACACATTTGTGTCTATTAATAATTGAAATCCCTATTGGATCTATGATAAACTAATCGTATTTTTCCTTCTCCTCTCCCCCCCAGACCTGATAGTAAGAACTGGCAGTACCAGGAAACCATAAAGAAAGGTGATCTCCTGCTTAATAGAGTGCAGAAGCTGTCCAGAGTGATCAACATGTAGTTCCAGCATGTGGCGATTGATCGATATCCATCTTTTCTTGTGAGCAACCTGACTTTTGTTTTATGTACAGTATATAATAAAACTGAATTGGAGGAAACTGTTGAGTTCGTCTTTGTTGTGTGCGCAAATGGTGGGGGAAAAAAAGATGAGTCCGACACATTTTTCTTATAAATAACTGTATAAATTATTTTTTTTTATATTTACAGAAACTTGTTACAAAACAAATATACTATACAATCTTTTCTTTAAATATTAAGTAAATCTACCCTACTGTGTTTGTTCATGAATTACATAGCAGCCAACACACAAAAGTCCAGCTGATCAAATTATTTTTGAATATGTATACAAAAAAAAAGAAAGAAATCAAAATATACACACTTGTACATAGGTTTATATGTAGAGGCTTCTTCCCCAAAAAGCAAACTGTTTTTATCTTTGATTCACATTCCAAATCTGTTATGTTTAATCTTCACAAAGCTTTCAACAGTGGAGTTACAATTTCAAGGTAAACAGTACATTTATCTGCCTAAAGCATTGGTTGAAGTCACTGACTTTCTCAAAAATATCTATCCCTCTCGCTTTGAAAATCTCTAATATCAAAAGTAGTCATAAAAGAATACAAGGGACAGACAGGAAGCTTTTCTCGCGTCAGTGTCTAGTGTTCCTCCTCTGCCGTGCATTTCATCAATCAGTTACCACTCTACTTGAAGGGGAAAAGGGCGACGTATGAGATTCCTAGGCAGGTTTAAAACATTTTGAAACCTTTATATAACATTCAAGTACTGTGGAAAAATGAATACATGAAATAAAAAGCTCTGCCTCAACAACAGTCGATGAGAAACTAATTCAGGCACTTTCTCTTTTTTGTCAGCGTTAAATAAAAGCAAATGAATAATTCAAATTGTATATACAGTGTATCCAATTACAACATTTGGCAACAGTGGTGCACCTTTTGCACTGTACAACGGTTTTGTTCCCTCTTCCAGTTAGAAAAGTCCTACAAAATACATCAGCCAGCCGGAAATCTTTTGCACAGTTGAACGGGCTATTTTGACATTCTCTGACCTCTTGGATTGAGATGGGGCGCATCACGAGGGGAAAAAGCGCTATTAACACCTACAAAAAAATAATCTATACGGTAGATTTCGGCCTATTTCCCACTACTGTGGCAACGATCTGTCTGGGGGAACTCGGCATGTGACTAACAAGAAGCTGTGTTTGGATAGAGTGGCGTATTGCATTATCGGCTTGGCAGTGAACCACTTCTAATAATCTTAGAATGTTTCCATTTACTAAATAAATAATAATGATCTCAATTGTACCAAAAATTTTTACGAAAATGCCTGTGCAAAAATACATCTCCATATGTACAATTCTTTAACAAAATATGTATTCTGAAATAGGGATACTTCAATATTTGTATTCGGTTTTGTGTACGAAAAAGCCGAAGGAAAAAAATACACACACAAAAAAAAAACTCAAGGGAAAAAATCATGCTCTACCTCTCAGCAACGATTGCTGACTGACATCAGTGGAGCTCAGGAATTTACAGGAGTCTTAAAGAAAAGGCCCCTCTTCTGAAGATCAACGAGCCAAAAAAAGGATCTATTGCCTTTTTAAGTCGACAGACCCACAATGAAATTGAGATTTAAATCAGAATGTCCAGCTACTAACCTCTAGGTGTGTGTCGGATCAATGCATGCTTAACGCTGTATAAGTTAGTGGTTATTTCATGAGATGGTGATGGCCAGACTACTGTATATGTGTCTCACAGTATTGAGTAATGAAGATGTCTTCTCCATTGCTGAGATGATAGCGTGTCTGTAATGTTAGTCTATGGCTCAACATTAGCCAGCCATAAGCCCCTTTCTGAGATTGAAACGGCAAAAAACAATACCATGCCTAAGGCATTGATACCAGGAAATGGCTCTCCTACAATCGTTTGAGCAAGACTGCAGATTTGAGTACATTAAGATTTCAGCACATGCTTCTTTAGTGCTATGATGGGTATTTGGAGGAGGTGAAACGTCACCTGCTGTCTCTCATTTTGTTCTTGCTGTTGTTGTTTTCGCATGTGCTAAAAGCTTTACTGAATCAAGCCCTTAATATACCTAAAACTGAATATTTTCTGGAGCTTCAACAGACAACTGTTGCTCAGAGATTCAGTAAAGACATGCTAGGCTACGAACAAACCTGAAATCATTGAAATGAATGGGGTGGAAAAAAAGGAGGAAAAAAAAAAGTAATCAAGTGCTTTAGTTAATGCAGGGTGTTAGAGTTCAAGTCAGGGTTGGATTTTCCTGTAAAAAAAAAAAGAAGCCCAAAATAACTCCCCTTTAGCTGAAGCTCATAAAAATTCCCTTGAAATCAAACAAAAATCTAAATTTAAACCCGAGGGTTTTTTTCTCCCCAAAACCAACGGAAAATGCTGTGTGATAAATGGTATTTTGTTCTGTTTGCTATATGTTTTCTAGCCTGTAAACAAAACGTGGTCTAAAAATGTCTCGATTGCATAATCTTTTAAGTTTAGGTTGCTCGTGTTGAAACTCCACTCCTGTCATGTCATGTCATGTCTATCTGCAGTGAGCGTAGCTCGATCTTATTCAGCCTTCCAGTGAGAGATCATGTTTTATGATTAAAAGAAGTTGATTGTGTGTCTACTGTAGGGATGCTCCTCTCCTGTACACTTCCTCCAAGGCTGAGTAGGATTTCAGTTTCCAGTAGTCCACACATACCGAAGAACATCGGTAAAGGAACTGTTACCGTCGCCCATCCCTCCTATGCTTGGTAGTGTTGGTGAGGCTACGTACCAGCCCAAATCTGTACCTTCAGACCCCAGCGCAAGTGCTCAGGCTGGGTAGCTCTACGCAGCAGGCGTTGTACCCAATGGTGCATTGTATAGATTAATTATAACCTCCGACAGGAGAACTATATCTCTCTGGCTTTTTATCCTATCCCAGGAGAGTGCCCCTGCATGGCTTTGGGAGGAAATCCCCACGAAGGACATCAAATGGGCCACCCAGTGTGCGTTCCACCCTGAGGATTGTGGGAAGAGTAAGAGAAAAAGAAGGCCTCGTGCAGAGTGGCATGAGGGGGCTGAGGGAGCTCTGGGTCCAGCCTACTGCTCAGCACGCTCAGAGCCTCCACACCGGTGTCAGGGACGAGCCTTTGGCTGCGGGAAACACACACAAGAGCGGAAATGTAATGTGTAGGAGGACAAGAGACAAGATTACATTCTGAACTAAAACAATGAAGCAACCGGATGATGTAAGCAAACTAACCTGATGTATGAGTGAATTGTTAGGGAGCCCTGGTGGTCCAGGTATAGAGCGAGCATGCTTGCTGTGGATGTTGTTGATTGATGGAGACTTGGCCATTTTGGGCCTGCCAGGACCTTGTCCTCCTCCTCCTCCTGCTCCAGATGCTGTCAAAGTCATTACAAAATTTGAATGAGAAACAGCACTTTTAACTATGTAAAGTCTACAAATGAATTTTGGTTTATGTTTCTAGGACTTAATGAAGATGTCAATCCGGAAAAGTCAGCCTGTATGATCCTTGTTCATTTTTAAAAATAAACTTTTTTAAAGTTAAACTTTGAAGAGCGGTGATTAAAAAGCATTAAACTAAACTGAAATGTAACGAGTCAAATTCAATTTAACCCAGAATTAAGAAACAAACAAAACTGGATTAATACTAACATGACATGAACCTGAAACCACATCAAAGATAAAGTCATACGAAACTGAAACTGGATTAAACATACTAAAAGTGAAATTCAGCAGATCAAAATTAAACTAAGATGAAACGGGGTTGATAATAATGTGAAATGACAAACACTGGAAAAATTTTACTAGAAACTGGACTAATGCATTAGACAGAGTCTCTAGACTGAAGCTGAACTGAACCTGAAACTGCATCAAAGATGCGTATGAGACACTGAAACTGGATTAAACATACTAAAGTAAAATTAGGTGAAATAGATCTGGATCAAAATTAAACTAAGATGAAACGGGTTGATACTAACGTGATACATTAGAAAGTCTGGATTAAAACTAAACAAATTAAACAAATCAACAGAAACTGGATCAAAGAAAAACTATTTTGAATCTGAAACAGTATTAACACAGACTGAAATGAAACGAGAACCTAAAAAGAAATGAAATAGAATCTGGATTCACCTGGATTGATACTAAATTGACATTAGACAGTCTGATTTGGACTGAAACTAAACTGAAATGAACAGATTCTGGATAAGATTGAAAAAGATCAAAGATAAACTCATTTGAATATTAAATAATATCAAGTAAAATAGAATTAAACCCATACTGAAATGAAACAGAAACCAAATTAAACCTTAAAATAAGTTAAATAGAATTAGTTCAATTTGATTCACTTCGAAATTAAAATTTCCTGATATTTGACTCACCCCCATCTCATCTAAGATGTTCATGTCTTTCTTTCTTCAGTTGAAAATAAATATTTTTTTTTTGAGGAAAACATGATTTTTCTCCCCATCACAGACTTCCATGGCAACCAAAATGTGTAAAATCCAAATCAATGCAGTTTCAAAGCGCTTTAAAGGGCTTCAGAGGCTCTGCGCGATCCCAGACGAGGAATAGGTTCTTATTTAGCGAAACCATCGCTAGCGCAAGAGGAGCAATTTAGGTTGAAAAGTATATTCATTTAAAAAAAAAAAAAGAAAGAAATATAACAGATGGATTCACTAGATAAGACCCTATTCCTCGTGTGGGAAGTGCTTTAAAGCTGCATTGATTTGGACCTTCCACTTTTTGGTTGCCATGGAGATCTATGATGGGGAGAAAAATCCTGGAATATTTTCCTCAAACTTAAATTTAAAAAAAAATATATTCTACTGAAGAAAGACATGAACATCTTGGATGAGATGGGGTTGGGTAAAATATCAGGAAATTTTCATTTTGAAGTGAACTAATCCTTTAATTAAAAATAACCTGAGATGAAAAATCAAATCTAAGAACTAATGCAAGTGAAAAAGAATCTGGATTAATACTAAAATGGCATTAGACAGAGTCTGATTTGGACAAACTAAACTGAAATGAAACGGAAGCTAGATCAAAACTAAACTCAAATGAAGCTGGAATTCTGGATTAAAACACAGTGGATCTGGATTGATAAGGTGTATGGACCTGTGCTGTTGAGGCTACTTGAGCCAGGTGAACCCTTCCTCCTTTTGGCTTCTAGACGTGCATCTGCGTGATGATCGCTGCTCTGGTGAACAAATGGCCCGAGGGAGAGGGTGGAGTCGCTGCTGTTCATCACCACACTCATGCGTTTAATGGACTCGGCAGGGCTGCCAGAAGGAGGGCCGCGTCCTGTCGACTCCTGCTTCAAGCTCAGAGAGTTGGCCCTGCCTGGGGTGCAGTTTACCCCCACACTGTACACCCCGCTGTGGGATGTTGACGACGCTGATGACGATGAAGACGAAGAGGGGGTGGAGGCGAGCGAGGAGTGATAGGCACTGCCCAGGCTGCCCAAGTTTACTGCGCAGTTCTTCTTAAAAGATGAGGAAGATTCAGAGGTGTAAGTGCTATGGGAGGTCAGCAGGGAGCTGTTTTTCCGCTTCTTGCCCGAACTGAGGCTACCGCTCGCACTTCCGCTGATGCTAACACTGCTATTATTACTTCCCTTGACGATAGAGTTACTTAGGCTGGAGGATGGTTCCCGAGCCCTGAAGGACTTTGTACCAGATCGGGATTTAAGGGGTCGGTTGGAGCCCAACGAGGGTAGCGAGGACAAGTGGGCTGAAGGCATCTGGGGTGATGAGGCTGACACTTGTCTAGAAGCGCCACTGTAGGCGGGCTGCTCGGTTGCGGAGGCTTGCGGAGAACAGCGGGCGTTTAGGGTGGTGCCGTATGACAGGACCGGCTTGCTATCATAAGGCGGCGGCGAAGACAAGCCGAGAAAGCCTGCGGAAATGGAGGAGGATGAGGAAGAATGGGAATTTGTGCTTGTCCGGTGAGAGGCTGTCGGTGTTGTTGCAGAGTTCTCCAACGCCAGAGGGATTTTCCTACAAAGTAAAGGAAAGAAATCTCAATTAGGACTGAGGTCATCACAAAACCAGCTGCTTGTAGGAAGGGTCTCAACACACTCACTTCCACATTTGTGAGTTGACATGCTTGTCCAGCATGGTGGTGAGAACACACCGTACTTGATCCCAGCGCCGGTCAAATGTGTGACATCCTCTCCCGTACAAACGACTTCCAAACGTGCAGTACTGGTGAGAGACAGAACATGAATAGTAGTTAATATAAAGTCATACAGAACATTCTCTTCAGGCATTCAGATGAAGGCTGACTCGACTTGAAAATTGCATTAAAGAGGGTGGCTTGTCACAAAATTGGATTCAAATGTGGCTTTGGATATTAATTTAAACTCGTTTTAGAATAGCTTAGTGATTCAAAAGCTGATTTTTTTAAGCAGGCACTTGAGTATGAGACATTCACCACTTAAAATAACCCTTTAAGAACCCTTGCACTTACAGCAGCTGGTCGTGGGTGGTAACCCGAATAATGGCAGTCCAGTTTCTCCGTGGCTTCCTCCCTCTCCTCATTCTCTCCCTCGTCGCTGGAGAGGCGGCTACTCTCAGTACCAACAGGGGCTGAGTGAGAGTGGTGGGCCTGGTCGTGGGCCACGGTTGGGTCTCCTCCACTGTAAGAGTTACTGTTGTTCAGTCTAAAGAGAAAGAAGAGCACCTTAACCTTTGTCTTGGTTGTCCCACACAACAAAAACAACTGGAGATTTATAAAAATAACCGTAAACTACCACAATTTGGCTAATCAATCAAACTTAGAGGAAATTTAGCGGAAATAATGGGGCAGGAGGAAGCAACTCACCGTGGAAGCCCAGAATTATGAGGTTTGGGTTTGCTGAGGGGCAAAGGCTTGGTGGCATCAGCAGTGCCATTGCCATGGGAGACCGGGTGAGGGTCTTGTGAGAGGCGGGAAGGGGGAGGGTGAGGGTCCCTGAGAGGGGGTGCTGGGTGTGAGGGGTCCAACCTGAAGTGCAACTCCTTGTCGCGCGCTTTGCTCTTGTGCTCAGCGAGCAGCGTGTCAAAGCGTTGCCGCCGCCCGAGCACCGCCCTCCTCTGGCTTATGGAATGTGTCTGTGGAGACATGGGGGTGAAATTTAACGGTTCGGTCAAGCAAATAAACGTTTGGTTCACTTACTCATTAGGGATGTCCTAGAGATGCACTATACTGCAATATATTTGTGACCATTTTGGATCATTCTGGTTATAAAGATATTCAGAAATAAAATAAAATCAGGATAATATTTGAACTTTTTATCTGCTATTTTATTATTGCTCTATTATAATATTATGGTGATATTCAAAAATGAAGAACAAAATACAATATAATATCTGGCTTTATTATTGATACTATATTATATTCAGGCTATATTCAAAAATAAAATAATCTATTGTATAATGTCTGGGTTTAAAAAGTCTGACAATGTCTAACACATGAAACTTTTGTGAAAATTATTATTGGCAGTAACATAAAAATAATAGCTGCCTATTTGTATGGGCAAAATGTCCATAGTGCATCCCTAATTTCAACTCAAAACATATTTTCAAAGTGTAATGTGACACACCTTGCATGTTAAGGATCTTGTGCATGGCTTATGTGCGGTCATATCCATAACCCCACAATGGACATCGGGATTAAACTCTCGCTCTAAAAGAAACATATAACAGACAAATAAGTTGTACTTTCTTCAATACAATTTAGTAGAATTTTCTGTGACAAATAACTTAAATATACAGTAGCAGCAGTGAGTATTAGCATTTACCTTGTCTCTTGTACAAGGGTCTTCTGCTACTGGCACTGCTGCTGTCCGTTTTCTTTTCTTGGGACGAGAGGTGGCCCTTTCCATTGGGGATTTGACCAGGGGCCAGCTGTGGAGCCTTTGGTATGGAGGGGAAGTTAAGGCCTGACTTGAGGGGAGAGGTGTTTACAGTATTGGAGGAGGAGGTGGAAGAAGAGGCGGGCACGTGGGGGAGTTTGGCTGAAGATTCCTTCAGATGGACCTTGTCTAATTTGACAGCAGGAATTGGGCTGGGAAGCAGAGAAATAAAAACAGACTTATATTGTACCAAAGGTGGACGAATTTCAGATTACATCTTTTGTGTTATGTAAGAATGGGCTGCTTATCTTAACAAGTTTATCCATTAAATTCACTTACACTCCATCAAAACACACATACACACCTCTCTTCTTGCAGCACCCTATAGGGGAAGTGAGGCTTCCGGTGAGGCAGCTTCTCTTTGGTTGGTTTGTAGATTTTAGTGGGGACGCTGCTGTTTGTGCGTGCCAGTGTGCTTCCACTGACGGCCCCGCCCCCAACGCTGCTCTTATTTCGAGAGATTGCAAATGCAGAAGAGGCATAGCTGGATGGGGGCTTGCTGCTGGAGCTGTGTCTTCTCTCTGAGGGGTGAGACATTTAAAAAAAGATTTTACCCTTCTAATGCTCAATACGTCGAAGGCAAAAAGTAAATAAATACATGTACGATGTCCAGTAGGGTAATGGTAGATTTCTTAACCCTTAAAGACCTAGAACATTTTTGGGGCGCCTGACTTGCCTCTACTTTTCTTTGTTTTTCTCACCCATTCTAGCAGTTAGAATCAAGCGCCAACATTTGAAACAGGAGAACATGAAGTTTCCATCTAGCTCATTTTAAGTTCCAATTTTACATTTATTTAGTCTGAGAATGGATTAAATTAATAGAATTTTAAGAAAAACGGCAGCAAAAATGTGTTTTTTACTGTGAACTCAAACAGAGCATAGTTTGGATTTTTTCCTTTAGAAAGTTAGATTTGGTTGTTTTAGACTTCCAAATGAAATTGTGTCTACATGTAACAACCCCTCAGCAAGTTACAGTAGGGCTGGGCGATAAAACGATAACGATATGTATCATGTTCGATAATTATTTTTCTTTGTCGGAAGAAACCAGAGGTTGCGAAGCATGTTTGGTTGCATGAACAAAGGCACTCGCTCTCTGGTAACCAAGCAACGTAGGGAGTGATAGGCTAAAAGCCAATCATGTAACTGTATCATGTCTGGTTGCCCCATATCGTTGTCTCGTGTTGGATTAATTCTTCAGTAAACAGAACCGGTGTCATGAGAAATCCTGTCCCCCTGTGAAATAGTGTCCGATTAGGACCCCAGAGCGATTATATTGGCTGAAAGAACTTTTAATGGGTAATCTGTTCAGAGCCTGATTACAATTCTTACAAAATCACGTTTTGATTTGTCATTTAATTTGTGTTAAAATAGTCTTTAACGTCTTGCAAATCATATGTTTCATATACTAGTATATAACCAAAGCTATAAGTTGTGAAATCAAGCATATCTCGTTCTTATTATGTTTTTTGTTTTGTTTTTTAACAGATAAAGTATGTTTGATAAAAACCAATTTAAAGGTCATTTAATTACACTGTTTATTTTATATGTGTAAGTGTAACTGTGGTTATACAAGTGATACAAGTCTATACGCTAAAATACACTTACCATTCACTTTAACCCTCATGGTCTAATCATGGTCAGTTTTCTAAGAGATGTATGATGCTTTTACAAAAATAAAACAAGACGATGACACAAAACTACTAACGTGTCTGATACGTAATGCGTTTTGTTATTGTAACATTTTTTAAATGCTTTTATTTTGAACAGAGCATTTAGCTTGCTAGAATAAGCTACAGCAGCTCGATTAGCCATTAAACGAAACATCGTGATAACAGCTTTTTGATCAAGCATTTAAAACAGCTACCACATTGGGTCCTAACACTATTTCACAGGGGGACAGGATTTCTCATGACACCAGCATGGAGTGATAAGTGGAAAATGAGTGCCGAAGCGAGCAAGGAAATTGTTAATAAAACAGGAGAACAAGCTCACCAGTATGGCAGTTTTTTGGATTGTATAAGTCTGACTGTAATCAGACCAATGTCTTCTGCAAGACTGTCGTCCCCACCAAGACTGGTAATACCGCAAACTTGTTTTACTAGCCTTGTTATTCTTTCGTCTGGCTCCGCAGCGCAAGCCTCCGCTGACAGCGGACATGGGGGACGTGTTTATTCTCGACGCGCTCGCCGTTGTGCTATTCTTGACTTTGATTGAATCCGAAATCGCCCCCTAAAACCTCAATCACTATTCCCTACTTTAGTCCACTGATACAGTTCACTTGAAGGAGTGAATGAAAACGAGTCAGCGAATTCGGACAGCCGCTGTGTGTACATCGGCTGTGCACTCGTTATTGCGGTGCAAAGTGGAATAGAATAACGTCCACTATGGTTTCGGACACCACTACAAATGGCTCAATCCCCTCAAATAGTGCCCTATGTAGGGTATAGGGGGCGATTTCAGATTCAGCCTTTGAAACTACATGGAGAGGTACTCTGCATCAGTTCCTTAAAAGTATCTAAACGGTAACAGTTACAAAGAAATAATGGAGGAACTGCACCTTAATGTTATGAGATAATTGAAATATGAAATTTTGGACTTGTTTATATTTTAATTATTTGAGTGTTTTCCATGGTTGTGTTGACATTTATGCCTTTATAACTGAAGGGATTATAATCGAGGAAGGTTAAGTTTAAAATAAAAATGTTGAAATTTAAAATATTTTTCTCCTGGTCCTTATTTTAAATGGGTCATAAAAAATATCAGTATAAAGTATAAGGAACCCACATGTGTTTCCTTGATGATTCAGTGCTGCAGATTTTTTTGATGATGCTGATCTGAATAATCAATCTATAATCAAGCTGACATTCTCCTCTTTACAGTGCATTTTACAGCATACAGATTGGATTAGCGGTTAAAAGTTATTAAACATTTTAGAACAATAGTTATTTTTAGCCATGGGCGGCTGTCTAGATCTTTAAGGGTTAACAGTCCAGTCTTATTGACATTCAGTGGCATTTTCATGTTTAACGCAGTTGGGTTTTACAGGTTTCAAGATTTATATTATACCTATGCATCAAAAACTGAAAATAATTGTATTTAAACGTTATTTGTAATGAAAATGTATCACTTTTTCTCAGTTAATAATGTTGAGTATATCTTTTATGTATTCTATGTTAGTATAACAAAAATAGTTTGTTTCAGTCAACAAAAAAAAAACAAAAAAACACAAGGACTGAAGAAAATAAATGAGACAAGCAAGAGAGAGGAGAGTTTGACAGCTTTGGACCAAAAAAAAATCTTTGTCTAGCTTTGCACTTTGTCCACGACAGCCATTTTAATGGGTAGTTGACCTAACCTGTAGTTAATCTAAGTAGATTAATACTTATATGCACATACAGACACTCTCCTCTTCTAAATAAACCCATTTGTAATTAAAACACACAAACGTGCAAGAGCATTTAGACAAAGGAATGAACTGCTGTGCTGCACTAACAAACGTCTCTGTCTCTCCGTGCTTGCCTGTCAAAAACACACAGTCCTGCTGCTCCGGGCCCAGCGTTTGTCACTAAGCCCTCCAGCAAACCAGGGGCAAACAAACACACACACACACACACACACACACACACACACACACACACACACACACACACACACACACACACACACACACACACACACACACACACACACACACACACACACACACACACACACACACACACACACACACACACACACACACACACACACACACACACACACACACACACACACACTTTAGTCTGATGTCTCGCCAGTGTTTATCTGTGCTGATAAAACTACAGCAAAGGCTGTAATAAATAAATATATAAATAAATAAAAGGACACCAGGAATAAATCCTTGACTTATTTATTTCTCACAGAGGCTTTTGGCTTCTTGCCGGGTTGTTGGCACTGCTCCTTGATAGTGAGCCAATAGCAATTTTAGTAACCAAAGGCCCAATCGACAAAGCCCCAATTACACCACAACAGTTCGCAATATCATTTTGCCCCATGTTGAAAAGCAATCTGGGACTGTTGTACGGAAACTGTACACCAAACTGACAAATGACCACAGGGAACTACCGACAAAATCAAGTGCCTTGTGCAAAAGAAGGATGATCAGCCGGGAAAAAAAGGCATGTAGCAATCATCGGCAAACTTCAAATACATCAGAGCAGGTAACACAACTGTCAATCAATCACAGCATAGAGAAAGGGAGTGTAATTAATTACATTAAACAATATTTTATGTTGGACATCAAATTTAGCTTTTAAATGAACCAGTCAAATATACAATGCAGCTAATGATAATTACAATGTTATATGAACAATTTTAATGAGACTACTGCAACCTTTAAGGCTCATTAAGGCCTGAGCACCAATGGCGCAAGGACCCTCTAGAAATTGCTTGTTTTTATAGTTTAGTCTATAATGTCTCTGTAACATAGAATAAGTTAGAGTTAGAATAACTTTCTCAGCCCTGAAACTGAAACCATTTTCCAGATAGCATTCTCAACCCCCACCCCCCTTCCCCACAGTAAATGTTTAAGTAATTATTTTCAAATAATTTCAAAGACTTTATGTTTGACATTGCTTGAAGGACAGCAATATTGAATATCCAATCAGCTAATCAGCTGAGGTCCAGTGCGACTGTAAAACCCCACAGTATCCACAAATGCATAATGTAGTGAAAATGAAGGATAATGTACAGTCAGCTGGTCAATTTCAACAGGACAAATCTTTTCATTTTAAACTGAAGAATGCTGAGGAGGATACAAATTATTTTTTTATTATTCTTAATGGGACTATATGTAAGAATTTCCATGTATTAATTGCTTTTTGTATTGCCAATGTGTGAATAGCTTGAAACAAAACTTAAAAAATGTGAACATCCCTGACGTCCTAGCCTAGGTAGGTCGTCTATGAAAGCCTGTAGACTGATTTTTATGTGAAGGACTTGGGCTAGTTTTGCAAGGGATAGGTATTTGTGAATGCACAACACATCGAACCTTGAAGTAGCAGGGTTACAGCAGCAGAAGTACCACTCCTGTTAGCTAAGAACAGGAAACCAAGGCTACAATGTGCACAGGCTCACCAAAATCGGACAATAGAAGGTTGGGAAAATGTTTCCTGGGGCCTGTTCTTCATATGTGGATTACTCAGTTATCTGGATTTTACTGTTGACGATTTGACATGATCCAGGATTGTTAGGTTCTTCGAAGCTCATCCTGGAGTTGCTGTCATAGCAACAAGTCTGTAAGCTCAAACATGCTCAGGAGAAGGCTTATTTCATATTTTTAAAGGTGAATGTCTGTCCCAGGCATTGCTACTTTCTTACAAGCGCACCGTATTGACCCAGGGAAATTAATAATAAGAAATATAAATGGAAAAGTTTTATATACAAAAAAAATGAATAACTTAAAAAATAATTTGAATATAATTACAAAATTGTGTAGTCTATAATAGACAGAGCCAATTTTACGCACTGAGAGATGATCTAAATTTTATTGGAGGCATACACACATTACATACTGTTTGTATGAACCATGCCTTATTTGAACAGTGACAGCTATTATACAGGTGGCGTAATTTGGCATTAAAAAATTAATACTAATTGAGCATGCATATACACTCACCTAAAGGATTATTAGGAACACCATACTAATACTGTGTTTGACCCTCTTTCGCCTTCAGAACTGCCTTAATTCTACGTGGCATTGATTCAACATTGTACGGAAAGCATTCTTTAGAAATGTTGGCCCATATTGATAGTATAGCATCTTGCAGTTGATAGAGATTTGTGGGATGCACATCCAGGGCACAAAGCTCCCGTTCCACCACATCCCAAAGATGCTCTATCTATAGATCTGGTGACTGTGGGGGCCATTTTAGTACAGTGAACTCATGTTCAAGAAACCAATTTGAAATGATTCGAGCTTTGTGACATGGTGCATTACCCTGCTGGAAGTAGCCATCAGAGGATGGGTACATGGTGGTCATAAAGGGATGGACATGGTCAGAAACAATTCTCAGGTAGGCCTTGGCATTTAAACGATGCCCAATTGGCACTAAGGGGCCTAAAGTGTGCCAAGAAAACATCCCCCACACCATTACACCACCACCACCAGCCTGCACAGTGGTAACAAGGCATGATGGATCCATGTTCTCATTCTGTTTGCGCCAAATTCTGACTCTCCTGACCATCTGAATGTCTCAACAGAAATCGAGACTCAGACCAGGCAACATTCTTCAACTGTCCAATTTTGGTGAGCTTGTGCAAATTGTAGCCTCTTTTTCCTATTTGTAGTGGAGATGAGTGGTACCCGGTGGGGTCTTCTGCTGTTGTAGCCCATCCGCCTCAAGGTTGTGCGTGTTGTGGCTTCACAAATGCTTTGCTGCATACCTCGGTTGTAACGAGTGGTTATTTCAGTCAAAGTTGCTCTTCTATCAGTTTGAATCAGTCGGCCCATTCTCCTCTGACCTCTAGAATTAACAAGGCATTTTCGCCCACAGGACTGCCGCATACTGGATGTTTTTCCCTTTTCACACCATTCTTTGTAAACCCTAGAAATGGTTGTGCGTGAAAATCCCAGTAACTGAGCAGATTGTGAAATACTCAGACCGGCCCGTCTGGCACCAACAACCACGCCACGCTCAATTTTCCCATTCTGACATTCAGTTTGGAGTTCAGGAGATTGTCTTGACCCGGACCACACCTCTAAATGCATTGAAGCAACTGCCATGTGATGGGTTGATTAGATAATTGCATTAATGAGAAATTGAACAGGTGTTCCTAATAATCCTTTAGGTGAGTGTATGTATATAATGCAACACATCTCCTTTCGCATAGAGTTGATCAGGTTGTTGATTGTGGCCTGTGAAATGTTGGTCCACTCCTCTTCAATGGCTGTGCAAAGTTGCTGGATATTGGCAGAAACTGGAACACACTGTCGTATACACCGATCCAGAGCATCCCAAACATGCTCAATGGGTGACATGTGACATGTCCGGTGAGTATGTTTTTATAGAACTGCAAGAACTGCAATGTTTTCAGTTTCCAGGAATTGTGTACAGATCCTTGCAACATGGAGCCATGCATTATCATGCTGCAACATGAGGTGATGGTTGTGGATGAATGGCACAACAATGGGCCTCAGGATCTCGTCATGGTATCTCTGTGCATTCAAAATGCCATCAATAAAATGCACCTGTGTTCGTTGTCCATGACATACGCCTGCCCATACCATAACCTCAACTCCACCATGGGCCACTCGATCCAAAATGTTGAGCCAAATCGCTCATCCACATGACGCCATACACGCTGTCTGCCATCTGCCCAGTACAGTGAAAACCGGGATTCATCCATGAAGAGAACACCTCTCCAAAGTGCCAGACGCCATCGAATGTGAGCATTTGCCCACTCAAGTCCGTTACGACAATGAACTACAGTCAGGTCGAGACCCCGATGAAGACGACGAGCATGCAGATGAGCTTCCCTGAGAGGGTTTCTGACAGTTAGTGCAGAAATTGTTTGGTTATGCAAACTGATTGTTGCAGCAGCTGTCTGGGTGGCTGGTCTCAGACGATGAAGATGCTGGATGTGGAGGTCCTGGGCTGGTGTGGTTACATGTGGTCTGCGGTTGTGAGGCCGGTTGGACGTACTGCCAAATTCTCTGAAACGCCTTTGGAGACGGCTTATGGTAGAGAAATGAACATTCAATTCATGGTCAACAGCTCTGGTGGACATTCCTGCAGTCAGCATGCCAATTGACCTATTGGTAAGCCCCGCCCTCCTTAGTTACCGTTGCTAACTCGGACAAACAAACAGAGTTGCTATATCTTAAAATGACAGCTGTCAGTGTGAAAACCTTATCCCAAGATGTTTTTGGACACAGAATGTAGCGTATATCCCGTCCGAATGATGGCCAAAATTAACTGATGGTTTATCAAGTTTATTATGTCCTTTTTCACTCCAAAAAAATCATCGTAAGAGCTGAACAAACAAAGCATAAGAAGTGTGCATTAACGTCTCATTCACAAACTATCTCTCTCCCTTGCATTACCATTAACATGCACAGCAAATTACACAAAAACACTCATATAACTAACAGTAAACAAACTTATACACAGACCATATGCCTTTTCGAGGGTGCAGTTAATAACTGGTAAACTTTGTATCTGCAAAACAACTCAAAATAGGAGTCCTGCTTAGTAGGACAGATAATGTAGACCTTAAACATATCTAAAATTAAATTAATTTACATATAACCAGTTTAATATGGAAAGGCACTGAAATGTAGACCTTCGTGTTTTTGACCTACAGTGTTACATGACATTTCGGTTTGTATGTTAGCAGGGACTTTAATCGTAACTTAACGAGAGTATGACAAACAGAAAATCCTCTCAGGATCCCTGGAATCAGTGTTACAGTACCTCAGGCACAACATTTTAGCATTTTTGTAGCATAAACACCATCAAACCGATGAGAGCTTCGGATTTTCCAATGTTTCTCTATGGCGCTGACACCTAAAGATGTCCGAGCTCCGGTCCCAGCGCAACTGATACTCAACTGCTAATCTGCGTTCGAGGGGAGGGGCTTACTGATAGGTCAATTGCATGCTCCCTCAAAACTTGCAACATCTGTGGCTTTGTGCTGTGTGATAAAACTGCACATTTTAGAGTGGCCTTTTATTGTGGCCAGCCTAAGGCACACCTGTGCAATAATCCGGCTGTCTAATCAGCATCTTGATATGCCACACCTGTGAGGTGGATGGATTATCTTGGCAAAGGAGAAGTGCTCACTAACACAGATCTAGACAGATTTGTGAACAATATTTGACATGTATCAAGTCATTACATGCATATTTATGTAATGACTTAATATTCTCACTCGGGCCAATCCTTTTAACATTGTTTTTCAAATGTATTTGCGTTTCTGATTGCAGATTTATATGTAGTTTGCAATACATATTCCTTAGTACCGCAGCTTGTTTCAGCTCAATATGATTTATTAATCCTCGTCTCGGATAAGCACTTGCCAGAACTAGATTCTTCCCTACACTATTAGTCAAGCACTTGAGCATTTAAAAGTTTCATGGTCTGTGTAGTTAATCTGCTCATTAATCTTTCAGTCTCTAGAAGAAAAGAGTCCCAGTGTTCATAAAAAAACCCTAACCGCTAGAGTGAGTGATTGTGTAATGATCTCTTAAAAACTGCAGGAACTGGCTCAGTCCGAGCACAATAAACAGTAGAACTGTAGAATATTTTGAACATCAATGCCGTCCTGAAAAATCTGATATTCTGGAAGCTGAACAGAGCGTCAAGTGCACTGATGTCGACATGCTTTGGCTCTCTCAAGAGTGCTGCAACTTTCACAATCTACACAAATTCATAGTCCTATGACATGTTTTTGGATTCAGTCATGGCTACGGGAAATCTTCCAATCAAATAACAGTTTTTATTTTGGGTTTTAATAGCCTTTGAACATGTGCAATATGTCATGAACGGTTCATGAATATTTGTGTACACTAGGCAGACAGTTTAACAAAACTGCTTAAGTGCAACTAAAATATTCACATATAAGGTGACAAAAAAAAATATCTGTATGCTACACAATTTTAAAAGTGGTTTTTGTGGTTTCATTTTCAGGTTTCATTAACAAAACATTTTTGATTATTCTGACAAATGTGTTTGTGACATTACTGTGATAGTGATACTGCTAAGAAATTTGGGCTAAAATATAAAAAACACACTGAAAAAAAAAAAAAAAATTGAGATCATGCCAGCATATAACTTGAACCTGTCTTGCATTTCATTGGATGTTATATGCCCTGCAGATTTACACCAACATACGTCTGAGTTTGCTGTATGATAAAAATAACCTGTGGTTTCTTCCCTTTGAAACACACAACATATGCAGACTAAATTTTTAGTAAATAAAAAAAGCAGTTATGCATTTCACATTAGACGGCATTTACATTTTTTTTTTATTCTGCTGCCCTACTTTACAGCATGCTTAAAACGCATCTTGCCACTGGGATTTAATGAAAAATTGTCTCCCCCTTGTGGCCAATGCTGAAATATTAAATTCAAGTGCACTAGCTTTTACAGAATCTTAGGGTGTGTTCACACTTGGCAGGTTTGATTCGATTAAAATGAACTCTGGTGCGATTGCTCAGTTAGTGCAGTTTGAATAAGTGTGAACTGGTGTGCATCAAGCAAGCAGGACAAGACCTCTGAAAAGGTGAGTCTAAAAACACTGGTGCAGTTAGACTGAAATATGAACGCAACACGGACCAGACATCCAAACGAACCAAAAACAGAACATGATGAGAAAATGAGACCCTAAAAAGGACAGAATGCTCAAGCATACCTGGTTCTTCTCATCATATGAGCTACACTGCCCATCACAGTTCTGTACAGGCGTGAGGCGTCAGATGCACAAATCCTTGCAGCAGCTCTTTGTGTGTAAAGGAGGAATTCCTGGCGCTGTTTTGACTATTTTATAGAGTTTTCAGCTTGTAAATATACTATCAAATGTACAACCAGCACATTTAGCCCAGCACACAGCATTGTTTGGATGTTCCGTAAGTTCCATCGTAAAATATGGACTGAACTTATTATTTTCTTTTTTGGTCCGAACCAAAATAACAAAACTACAATTGTGAACACACCCTTAAACAACAAAGTGACTCAGCATCAGGTAAAGGAGACTCATTCAAGGTTAATTATTGTGTGTAGAGAAACAGCTGGGACAAAGCTAAATAAATAAGAACGAAGCAACTTTTAACAAATTTTAATGGATATGAAAAATACCCCGGCTCCATTATAGAAGCTATCTACATTCTACAACCATTTGATTGACACCACTTTCTTTGAAAAATGCTCAAAATATGATGGATTTGCAATGTTCGTGTGCTAAAATAAACGATAGTGTTAAAACACTGTTGACACATTGGCGGCTCAAAAATACCCCCCCAAGTAAGCACGTTTTCACAAAATACAGATCAGAGGTGTACTGACATAGGAGTGATTTTATTTTTATTTTTTATTCCTGAAATTGTCTGACATCTTATGGGAGGTTTTACATGTGCTAGATTGGATAAAACAGCACAGATGTGCCAACTAAAAAGAGCACATCAAACATTAACTTGAGGATAGTAAACAGAACTCTGGCGGTGGGTATCAAAGGCTTGTGTTCTTCCCTCGTCATGTTATGATAGTCGAGGCAGAGCAGAGGTGGGGGCGGGAGGGATTTCCGACTTAATTCCCTTGAGTGAGATAAGATTTTTTCTAAAATACCTCTATTGAAGACAGCAGGGAGAGCAGAGAGAGAAAGGCAGAGAGCAAGTCAACTGTGGAGAGCAGAAGGTGGTCTTACCGTAGTGTGCTTGGAAGGCCTGGGGTTTGACTACCTGACTGCAGTGGCTGCACATGACCAGGTAGAAATCATCCTGTGCAGGGCATTGGCCAAAGATGGGCATGTCTGCGAAAACACACCAAACACTCATTAGCAGGTCAAAATAGCATGTTTCGTGCTCTTCAGACAAGCAGGCATTTTCAGTTAGACATGTAGCTACTTGCATGACTGTAAAAGCTAATATTATTAATCCGCTTATTAGAAAAACGTACAATGCTAAATAAATTAATATGGCTTTTCTCTCTTCTCTTTCATCAGCTGACAGAATAATGATTTTGTTTTTATTTATTTATTTAATTATATTGATTTTGCTTTGAAGATTTAAACACAAATTGAATTATATATTTTTTTTTTACAAATAATAATACATTTTTCAAATTGAGAAATAAAGATGTAAAACTGATAATTTATCAATTTAATAATTGAAATATAAAAATTAATTTAAAAAACTGTTTAAAAATGTATTTTAGTTAATGAGTTAAAAAACTTTAAGCGTTTAAAGCAAATGGACAAATAAATAATTTAAAAAACGCTTCATGAAAATGCAAAAATTGTATCAATATACTGTTTGTTACACTGTAAAAAAGTGTACTTACTTAAAATGAGTATACACATTGCTATAAAAATTAAGTAAATAAACAATGCTTAATTGAAAAAGTTATGCGAACTTGACAATTCCACACTACTTTTTTTTTTCTTTTCAAGCAAGCATGAAGTTTATTTACTTAAAGAAATTGAGTAAACGCATTGCCTTATATGTATTAAGTTAAGTCAACTGATCACTTTTTAAAGTGTACACTACCGTTCAAAAGTTTGGGGTCAGTAAGATTTTTGTTTAAATTAATACTTTTCTAATACTATTCAGCAAGAATGCATTAAATTGATCAAAAGTGACAGTAATGATGACATTTATAAATGTTACAAAATATTTCTATTACAATGCTTCTTTTTGAACTTTCTATTCATCAAAGAATCCTGTAAAAATGCATCACAGTTTCCACAAAAATATTAAGGAGCATTGTTTTGATAACATTGACAATAATAAGAAATATTTCTTGCGCACCAAATATTTCTGAAGGATCATGTGACACTAAAGATGCGGAAGATTCAGCTTTTTTTTTCCAACACAGGAATACATTACATTTTAAAATATTAAAATGTAAAAAAGTTATTTTTAAAAAAAGCCTTGGCGAGCAGAGACTTCTTTCAAAAACAAAAAAAATAACATATCCAAAACTTTTGATTGATAAATGTATAATTAAACATTTTTTAAACATGAAATAAACATCAAAATCATGCTACACTTAACTATACTGCAATATTAGAGATCAAATTTTTTTGGGTTGCATGTTCTTGTGCAGCTTTTATTTTCATTGTGGACAGACAAATGACTTGCTGGAATCACGTCACTCCTGATTAGGACGTACAATGTAATCGAGTGTGAGATGCATGTAGAATCTGACCTAACCAGTGAATGGAGCCTGAACTGAATCTTCATACTTTCACTTCAGATCATACACACACAAAATGCAAAAAGTTAACTTGTTTTCACAATGCACACAGTTAATAACCACTGTCTGTTCAGTTTATCTACGGCCCGGTTCAGGTGAGGCCACCCAGGCCATTCCGGGAAAAATGTTGGGGTGAGTTCACGTAGTGCAGGGGGGTCACTCGCAGCAGCGCTACTCTGTTTTTATATTAAAGGAAACAAATAAGAGATAAGAGATAGCCAGCTACTATGCCAGCATTACAAAGGTTGCCTGGAGAGGGGGGTTGTCTGGAAAGCGCGGTGTGTGGGAGAGCCAGTGAGGAAAAGAGTAATTGAGTGGGAGAACGAGGAGAAGAAAGAAAGTGAGATTGCAGATTAAGAGTGGCAGTTGTAAAGTTGTGAAATCTGCAAGGCTGAAAAATTATAAAGCGAGTGGAGGAGAGCCGTACAGTAGGTGGCATTTGGCTTTCAAGATTTATACTTTCAGAAAGTGCCCTGAATTGACAGCAGTATGTGGAAAACAGTCTACCCAAATCACACAAATAACTGCACTGAAAATAGATGAAAGCAGTAGAAAAAATATCTGCACATTAAAAAAAGAAAAGGAAAGAAAGAAAATGGCTCCTATTCTTAGCTATTTAACAAGGCTTAAATGTGGTCCTCGTTCCAAATGAAAACTACCTGTTCCGTACACTCTGAGAAATCGTCTAAAATACTTGATGGAGAAAACAACATGCAAATGAGCATTTTCTAACAAAACAGATTGTATTCTGAACCAGGGGAAAACAACATTATTTGTTTATAGACAAAACATTCAAATAATGGCACCAAAGTCACTGTAATGTCACACCTAAAGCTGTTTATTTAATTCATTCAAATATAAAAATGTTCAAACTGACAAAACAAGTAACATTTTTTAATGTTTTATCAATTCATTGTTTTTTACATTCAACAACATTCTTGAAAACATAAATTAAATAAACATCAAAATCATACAACACTGGGGGTGGGCGATTTGCCGATTTTACATCGTGATCGACCTTGAAGACGTGCACACTACTTCTAAGCCATCTTTTATGTCCTCGTAATAATGTTAAAATACAGCAATGACTGCCTAATAGATGGCTGTGCTGACTGGCCAAATTATAGCCTATCATGTGTCTTTCGTGCATGGGGATGTATCTGAAAAGCAGTGAATCAAATTTTAGTTTCGATTATGGTTTCCAACGATTATGAACACATGATAATCAAGATAAAATAATCATTGTGCTGCATACCGGTCCATAAAAGCCTAAACTTGACGTCCAAATCAGTCAAATCATGTGACGTGGCTGTTGAAAAATGCAGTGTACTGCAGGACATGCTTTATTTGAGTTATTTTATTAGAGTAATTAAAAGTGCATTTAACTGTGGATGACAGATGAACAAAGTATACTTGGGGTTTTCAGGTGCTAGACGGTCAAATATACACAAAAATATGTCAAAATGTCCATCTTGCAGAATATTTACATAGACAGTCAGTTATGTCTAAATTGTCATATTAGATCCATGCATCTTGTCTTAAATGGATAGTTCACCCAAAAACAAACTTTTTATGTTTATCTGCTTACCCCCAGGGCATCCAAGATGTAGGTGTCTTTGTTTCTTCAGTAGAAACCAAATGAAGATTTTTAACTCCAACCGTTGCAGTGTGATAGTCGTATAATGCATGTCAGTGGGGGTATTTTAGAGTATGAGAGCAATGAGAGTAAAAACACATAGACATACGAATCCATATTAAACCATGCGGCTTGTGGCGACACATGTCTTAAGACACGAAACGATCGGTTTCTGCGAGAAACCAACCAGTATATATGTTATTTTTTTTACCTCTTATCAGACGAATGACATCTAGTATTCCCAGCGCCATAACTTCCGGTGAATAAGGTCAAAATATTGCCGCGATCAAAGATATATATGCGTAGATGCCT
This sequence comes from Romanogobio albipinnatus, assembly GCA_023566225.1. Lineage (NCBI taxonomy): Eukaryota > Metazoa > Chordata > Actinopteri > Cypriniformes > Gobionidae > Romanogobio > Romanogobio albipinnatus. The sequence goes on along the minus strand of CM042254.1, from coordinate 22,443,279 downwards.
CATTCGACCGATCCACGCAGGCACTAATGAGGAATCTATGTATATGTCTATGATCGCGCCAGTATTTTGCATGTATTTTGACCTTATTTGCCGGAAGTGATGGCGCGGGGATGGCTGATGCAGAGCCATAGAAAAAAATGAATTACATTTTTAAATATGGATATTTATCTTACACAAATGCATCGATTCGTTTCAGAAGGCCTTTATTAACACCCCGGGGCCGCGTGGAGCACGTTATTTGACGGACAGATGCATTTTTTTATGGATTTCAAAAACAGAGCAACTATTACTGCAATTATAATACTTGTATTAGCCAGAACTTTTTTTATTTAACTCAGATTGTATATGTCTGAAAGAAGAATATCATATTCACCTCGGATGACTTGAGGGTGAGTAAATCATGGGCTAATTTTCATTTTTGGGTGAACGATCCCCTTAAAGCCTAATACAAATACCTGCTGCGTCATTAATGGCAAGCAAAAGATAAAGACAAAATCACTCACTGCACTTGACTGGATAGTCGTTTTATTAAGAATAAATGTATAATTAATTCATAAAGACTATGTAGTGTTTTGAAGTTTTTGAAGGTTTAATGACTATTTTGACAACTGATTGTTTAATGAAATGCTGTGTTTTAAATTGTGCAAATATACAAGACCATAGGCTTGTTCCTGCCTGAATAGAAATGTAAAGTACAAAGAAGAGTACATCTCAAAATTGGGAAGATCGCGATTCAGATTGTAGATTGTGACTGTTTGCTATAAGATTGTGATATAAAATTTTGGAAAGATCACCCAGCCCTACACTACACAAATATATTTGTATAGATCACATTTGTTCAAACTCCTTGTGATCCTGTCTAATGTTACAAAATCAGAGATCCGTTTGATGCTAAAAATGGGTTTTGAATCATGATCTAGCAGCTGTCATGTTGAGTCATGGGGCTAATGCAGGAGATCTGGGTTTGATTCTGGCTTGTGTTCTTTTTATAGAATAATATTCATTAAGAAAAATGCTAATGGCTTAGCAGTTGACATGTAGAGCCTTGAAGTTCATGCAGCAAATGTGGGTTTAAGTCTGGCTTGCACTTTCTCCATCTTAAACAACACATCTCCTACCTACTTTCACTGGGTTAGATAATGCACTGACAATACATCTTCACACTTAACTTGCAACACCTTTTGTAATGACTTCATAAACATAAACCAAAGGAATAAACAAGCAGCAAGCATTATATGCAGAAGTGTTTTGTCGGCTGAAGATGTGCAGCTCAGAGAGGCACTAACTGTCCATTAGTCTGAGAGCCAGGAGGTTAATTAGTGTGAGTGATTAAGTGAGGGGACAGGAGCAGCGCTGTGGCTGCCGTTTCACTGCAGCTCCTTCACACAGAGACACAAGGACACTCCAAAAAACATCACTGCCTGAAAAGATGACATCGAATTGTTAGTGTCACCTGGGCGTACCTGTGCTGCTCTCACAGTAATCACAGCCAATCAGGACAATAGTCTCTTTAGGAATTTACAAAAGATAGCCATCAAGCAGATGGACCAGGGGCAAGGGTTTTGATCCAGAGCTATTCTGATGATTCAAGGGGCCCTATCATACACCAGACGTGACGCAAATGTTTTTTGCTTGACGCAGTTGTCATTTTCACGTCCAGCGCCACATTGTTTAAATAGAAAATGCACTTGCGCCCAACTGTTAGCCCATGGTATGAAAACGAGGCGCATTGTTGGCACGTTGCTATTCTGAGAAAACTGAAAACGCAGTATTTTTGGTGTTATTTAAGGGGGGGGGGTGCAATGCCATTTCATGCATACTGAGTTTTTTACACTGTTAAAGACTTAGATTCCCATGCTAAACATGGACAAAGTTTCAAAAATTAAGTTGGACATTTGATGGAGTATTTCTGTGCCAAAAATACTCCTTCCGGTTTCTCACAAGTTTCAGAAAGTTTTTTCGAGTATGGGTCTGCAACACGTCAAATGGGGCGGAATTTCCTTATACAGGTCCTAAGGGCACATCTCCCGCACCCGTAGGCCAGAGTGAGAGAGCAAACGCCCATCAAAGCGCTTTGCTCCGCTTTAGGAAAGTCGTCGGTGGCGCTGCACAGGTCACAGGACTTCAAGAAATAAACAATGTCACCAAAGAAGTGTGTTTTTGGTTGCCAGGGCAAGACAACCCTGTAAAAGCGTTTTTGTTTGTTCCCTACATTTCGGCGACGATTGTTTTATAAACAAGGCCAACGGATTTGCAGATCGTCTAATGCTTAAGGATGGAGCGGTCCCAACGATAAAGGTTTGCGGTCGTGCGTTGGAAGCGCAGGCGGTGAGTAAAACACGCTTCAAATGTCTATGTTGTTGGCTATCGGCACGTAAGCACAGCAAGTTAACAACATGATCGCATATAGTATAATTTATCTATGGAGCATGCGATGTATGGTGTGTGTGTTTACATTTGTTTAGCTGGCCACTGTAGGTGTCTATTTGTTTATTGTAAAACCACTCCAAACAACACCTTTAAAGAAAAAAAAAATACTCAAAGCAAATATATACAGTTACAGTACATACCACATAGAGGCGTTTCAGCATAAGGATCTGATTCTGGATCATAAATGTATGGCTGAATCTGATTGTTAGCCATGGTTTGTTTTGGATAACGTTTTATTCCTCACTGTAAAGGATGGCACAGCTTTCAGACGCTCTCAACGCAATAGATGCCTGCGTTCGTCATTCTTTAGCTCCGCCCACACGGCACACCTCCAGCCGCTCGTTTTATTCCGGTAAGACTCAGTACAGCCTATCTTTCTTTTATAAATATAAAACTAAAGACTTTTTGGAGATATGAAGGATGCAATACTACTCTATAGGTACTCAAGATTGACTGAGTGTTTCACCCCCATTTAAAGGGAGTGTTAGTAATAACGCATGTACACTCTGCTTATTAAAACACACAGGGACACGCAGCAGCACACAAACATTTTTAAATATTAAAAATAAAAGGATTCCTCTCTGGAGAAGCGTTCAGTCTTTCCGCTTCCAAATCCTGCCATGTAAATAGCAAATCTGCCATGGTGCAATCGCTACTGGCTTTTAAATGGAATGGGAGATGAGACTCTGATTGGTTTATTGCACGTTATGCCCAAAGCACACCCATGACTCATTAAGAGACTAGGTACAACCCTTGTGACAGTGCCTGCCTTGTATTGTAGGTCTATTATAGCTGTGTCTAAGTAACTGAACCAGTTTGGTCATGTTCAATGGAAATGACTATATAACTCTTTAAAAACAGTTCTCTGTTTTTAATCTCTAAATACATTGCGTGAGTCCAACTGAATGGTGTTCATTTCCAAACAAAATAATTCAAAAGGAGAAGTGTGATCTGATGACAAAAGGTCAAGGTCACTGCCTAATAGATGGCTGTGCTGACTGGCCAAATAATAGCCTATCATGTGTCTTTTATGCATGGTGATGCATTTGAAAAGCAAGTGAATCAAATTTGTTTCAGTTTCGATTATGGCTTCCAACTATTATGATAACATGATAATCAAGATAAAATTATAATTGTGCAGCATACCGTTCCATTGCTTTAAAGAGGTGTGCTTTTGTCCCTCCTTAAACGCCTAAACTTAATGTCCAAATCAGTCAAATCATTTGACCTGGTTGTTGTAAAATGCAGTGTACTGTGGGACATGCTTTATTTTAAAAAGTGTTAAAAGTGCATTAAACGCAAAGTACATCTCAAAATTGGGGAGATTCAGATCATGGATTGTGTAACCGTTTGTTACAAGATTGTGATAAACTTTTGGGAAGATCATTCACCCCTACAGATCCCAAACTTCTGAACAGTATACACACACTCCAGATCATTAAAACTAGTGCTGTAAATTTAACTCATTAATTTAGCACAACTGATCATTAGGGATTGGCAGAAAAGGTTGATGTATCGATGCATCGCGATTCGTTATCCAACGATTCAGAATCGATTCTCAAAAATTCAGAATCGATTCTGGTGTTCAATTCTAACGCCCACTTCACCACTGTGTGCGCGCGCGGTCACCGGCCAAACAGAAAAACCTGTTGATAGACGAACGTTCGTATGCTGGTGAATTGGCTTCGTTTAAGATAAAATGGACAAACTACGACCTGCTCAGGGGCGTTGCACCCGTGGGGACAGTTTACCCGGTGAGAGGGTTCAACACCCGCACGTTTTATGCATTTTTTCCGCAGTTTTGCACAAATGCCTTACAGCAGTCGCTCCTCCGTTTCTCTGGCTGCTCTGTGTCTGCGCTCGCCTCCCCATTTCAAAAATGTATTTTGCCTATTAAATGCAAAGTTTTTAATTTCAAACGCATTTCTAAATGAAGTTCATATTTCCAACAAATGAAATTCTGAGCCAAAATAACGAAGTGGTGCTCAAGTTGGCGATAAGGAGCTTTCCTTGTCATTAATGCTTAATAACACTCCTATGTCTCCGATGCAATGGCCGGGATATAAACCTACCAACATCCGTGGGATAATTTTTGGAATAAATTATAGAATATTGCTGAACTACTGCACAATGTTTCAAACGAATGGAAAATTCTGAACAAAGACTTTGGTTTTGGTGAGTGATTCGCTAAATGATTCGTAACATGACTGTTGCAGCTCGGCAAGTTCTCATGCGAGATGTTATGCGCACACACTAAATTTGGCTTCTCAGCGAGCGCTAAAGTAGTTTTTCTTCTGCATTAGCCTATGTTTTAAAGGTCCCGTTCTTCGTGTTTTTTGAAGCTTTGATTGTGTTTACAGTGTGCAATATAACATGTGTTCATGTTTCGTGTGTAAAAAAAAAAACAGTATTTTTAACACAATTTACTTATCCGTATACCACTGTATTCACTGTCCTAAAAACGGGTTGATGACTTCCTTGTTCTATGAAGTCCCTCCTTCAGAAATACGTAACGAGTTCTGATTGTGCCAGCGGTTCCCGTGTTGGGATTTGACTGCACCTTAGCGAACGTGTCACGGTTCCTGTGTTGTGATTCGACAGCAGCTTAGCACACGTGGAAAGGTCACGCCTCTTAACCGGAGATATATGCACTTAATGATCTCTACAGCGTCCCTGGGAAAGCCAAACAAAGGTGATTTGACTCCGGGATGAAAATAACAGCGTCTCGACGACATGGCGACAAACACACTCAAACACACCACTTCCTTTTCTCCACGCGACACGTCCTCTTCTCCACGTGGGACAGCAACAAGACCACGCCCCCTTTTTGCGCGTATTCTTGTGGGCGGAGGTTAGTCTGTTCTACTGTTCTATCGACGTCATTTATGTAGGAAGTACCAGGATGTAGTCCAAGCCAGCCGTTCGCTGTAGGCTTTGAAAGGGAACTTCTGTTAAATAAAATATCTCGCTTGGCATTGAACTTTGAACTTTATAATTTTACAGGTATTATTTATGCTCTAACAGCAACATTACACACTAACTAAAGTTTGAACAGTGGGATCACGAAGAAGGGGACCTTTAAAGATTTTTTTGTGGCTCTAAGCCAAAGTAAACTTTTTTTTTTGCTTTAAAGACATTTTTTGTTCAAATGTTCTAAAGAAACTGGAAAATGTCCACACTTGGTTGTAAATTGAGAACTGTTTATTCTTAATAATTGTTCTTTGCAATTGTATGGCTTACTATGTTTCATTACAGCTTGTTAATCTTGAATATAACTTTAAAAATAAAAATATTGAAAAAAATATTCATAATCATTTTTAATATGGCAATACTGTCAAACAGATATTCTAACTAAAAACAAAACTCATATTAGCTTAAATTTTGGTTAAAATGTAAAGTTCATGTGTTTGCACAGCAGGATAATTAGTTACCAAAAATGTATCTTAAGAATCATTTTGAGAATCGGAATTGGTTTGAATCGTTAAGTGCCTTAAGATTCCCACCCCTACTGATCATATTAAAAATATTTAACTTAATTTGACATGGCCTTTAAAATATATATATATATATATTTAAGATGCAACAATAGCCGAAGTCTGTCTGTCTGATGCATGTGCACATAGACCTGATATATTTTTGTATGATTTAAGTGGGCAAGGTATAAATTGTTAGTAAGTACTACTACACTAGGCACCATCTCCATATGTTACGCACATTCAAAGTATACAAATGCACATGGGTAGTGACTCATACGGCCTCTGGCCTTTTTTCAAAGTAGCCTCAAAGGTTACGTATGCTATATGTTAAACTACAGCACTGAGGGCTTCCTACAGAGAGAGAAACATCAGCGTCCTATAAAAAGTCAAAATGAGCTTTCCGGCGCAACAACAACATAAAACCTGAGCCTTAGCGCTCCTCCGGATATCAATCCCAACATTAGACAACAACATGCTTATGACAGAATATCAGAGATGCAGACAGGATACGCTCGCTCATTCAGAGCCGGGTTGACTTGACATAAAAAACACAGATATTCTATAGTCTTCTAATCGTGTGTCTTGGGTCTAAAAGGAAGTGGGGGATAGACAAAATGTGCTGAAAGAGAGAGAACAGAGATGCAGACGGAAGCGATGGATATGAAAATGGAGGAAGAAAAGAGGGAGAGAAAGAGAGATTGTGACAAAGCGATAGAGACACAGATAGCGATAAGGTGAGAGGGAGAGACAAGAAGAGAGAGAGAGAGACTGTGAGCGGATAATTTGACCATCCCCTTCATTGTCATTGATAAACGATCTAGGTAGAGGAGCTCTTAGAAGCCCCGTGCACGAACACACTCGCAGGTTTAACTCCACGCCTGGTGTGTCTGCGTCTCCTCCCCTCTCACTTTTCCTCATCTGATGAAGAGCTGCAAGATCCTCTCACCACACATTCAGTCACCTTTCACTGAACATCGTACAGCAGTAGTGCAAGTGTGAAATAGAGTGTTTCACAGTTTTGTGTGTGTGTTTGTGGGAACAACAGCTTCTGGGGGTATCTCAGATCATACTGGTTCAGGTGTTTTTTGGTTGTTGGTGCCAGACGGGCCGGTCTGAGTATTTCACAATCTGCTCAGTTACTGGGATTTTCACGCACAACCATTTCTAGGGTTTACAAAGAATGGTGTGAAAAGGGAAAAACATCCAGTATGCGGCAGTCCTGTGGGTGAAAATGCCTTGTTGATGCTAGAGGTCAGAGGAGAATGGGCCGACTGATTCAAGCTGATAGAAGAGCAACTTTGACTGAAATAACCACTCGTTACAACCGAGGTATGCAGCAAAGCATTTGTGAAGCCACAACACGCACAACCTTGAGGAGGATGGGCTACAACAGCAGAAGACCCCACCGGGTACCACTCATCTCCACTACAAATAGGAAAAAGAGGCTACAATTTGCACAAGCTCACCAAAATTGGACAGTTGAAGACTGGAAAAATGTTGCCTGATCTGATGAGTCTCGATTTCTGTTGAGACATTCAGATGGTCAGGAGAGTCAGAATTTGGCGTAAACAGAATGAGAACATGGATCCATCATGCCTTGTTACCACTGTGCAGGCTGGTGGTGGTGGTGGTGTAATGGTGTGGGGGATTCTTGGCACACTTTAGGCCCCTTAGTGCCAATTGGGCATCGTTTAAATGCCACAGCAATACCTGACCATTGTTTCTGACCATGTCCATCCCTTTATGACCACCATGTACCCATCCTCTGATGGCTACTTCCAGCAGGATAATGCACCATGTCACAAAGCTCGAATCATTTCAAATTGGTTTCTTGAACATGACAATGAGTTCACTGTACTAAAATGGCCCCCACAGTCACCAGATCTCAACCCAACAGAGCATCTTTGGGATGTGGTGGAACGGGAGCTTCGTGCCCTGGATGTGCATCCCACAAATCTCCATCAACTGCAAGATGCTATCCTATCAATATGGGCCACCATTTCTAAAGAATGCTTTCAGCACCTTGTTGAATCAATGCCACGTAGGTTTAGCTTTGCCATTATAGGAATAAATTAAATGTAAAACAATTACAATAGAATAACAGTTGTTAAATTGTAATATTTCACAAGATTACAGATTTTACTGAATTTCTAACTAAATCAATGCAGCCTTGGTGAGCATAAATATTTTAAAAAATCTTACCAACCCCAAAACTTTGGAACGGTAGTGTACATGCATAAATTGAATTTTCAAATATAATCAAAATAACCGTTACATAGGCCTATACGTTTATGTGAGCTCGAAGACATTGCATTCAATTTCTATCTTTATTACAATACATTTTCAAAATGCATGCAAGACTTAAAAGCAGTGATGCACATAGTTTGTCATCATTACTGAGGTTAGCAACATAGTAACATGTTTGGTTGTGTCACCCTTCATCTCTCAAGTGAGTCGCAAATGTATAATAAAGAGCCCAATCAAACTTCTGGCCTCCATTGCCTTTGGACCAGATGATCAAACACTTTCAACCAAGTAGGTTGGCATTTTACTAATCTCAGGGCAGTTCTGCAGTTTGTAAGAGTTGTCCAGAACAGGAATAAGAAACGCTGTTTACATTAGTGCTTTTAAAAATATATTTGAGCCCAGTTTCACTGAAAGGGCTTAGGGTGCATTCACACCTGTGGTTCGGTTCGCTTGGTTCATTTGGTCTACTCTAGACCAAAAAAAAAATTATTATAATTTGTCTTGGTCCGCTTAGCATTCAGATTGCCATGTTTATCGCCGAACCTAAAGATACCGAAACTAAAGGCATAGGGATCATTCACGTTCACGAGTCATGACCTGATTGGTTGGCTTTTATGCCTATTTTGAGATGGAACTTCCTAAAATCCAAAACAATGCTGTGTGCTGGGATAAATGTGCACATTGTATGTGTGTAGCCCTCATATGATGGTATTTTGTCCAGCTGAGAACTTGTGAAGAGCTTATAAAATGTGTAAAAGAGTCAAAACAGCGGCAGGAATCCCTCAGTCACACAGAAACGAAGACCTGCTACGAGGAAGTTTGGGAGCGGACCAAGACCCATCTTTTCAGCGGTCTCTGTCCTCTTATTTGGTGCGCACCAGGGTTCAGATGGCAGCTTTCACACTTATTCAGATGAACTGCACTAACAGAGCAATCGCACCGGGTTCATTTTAATCAAACCAAACATGCAAGTGTGAACACACCCTTAGATTAAGCCAGGATTAGGCCTTAGTTCAATTAGGACATAAGTAATTTAAAGTATTTAAGTATAAAGTAATTTATAAACATGCCTTAGGAAATAAACATTACTGGTGTGCATCTTGGTCTACACAAAATACAATGGTCTGACTGAATTTAAGATATGTCAGTGCAAGTTGCTTTCAGTTAAAACAGTACAAACATGCATTTTAGTCTGGGACTAGCTTAAGCCTTGTCTGTGAAACCGGGGGTTAGAGCTTTAACAAGCCATCTGCAACAAACATTTACACAAAATTAGGGCTAAAAATGGAAACTGTACAACAGGCTTGCTTCTCAGTCAAATGGCGGCAACATTGGATCAGTATTAATATCTCTAATTTTCATTCAATGAAAACTGAAACGTGAAAATCTATTCTTCTGCCACGAGAGACTTGTGCAAACTTCAAAATGGGAAAATGAACTGGGTTTCTCTGGGATATAGTCATTCACAGATTCGGTTTTAGCTGAAAACCAAAAGCTGTACAAGTTTTAGTTAATGATTCATAGATTCAAAAGATTCATTTTTAAAAGGTCTATCATACATATTAATATATTGTTTCATTGTAAATAAGGTTCTTATTATATATTAAAAAACTTTGCGTATGTCTTTTGGAAGCAAAGCCCTTGCGTCTGATGATTATAGTACCTAACTTCTTGAAAGCAGAGATTTCATTTCGTTTTCTAGTAGGGCCGGGCGGTATATCGAGTTTGTACGATATATCAATATATTTTTATAAACAATATGGGATGAGGCAATACAGTTTATATCAGTATACAATCGTTTGATACTACGATCCCTAACCGAAAAATGTCAGGGGACAGAGAGTGGGCTGCTGCAGGGGATGTGCATAATCCAATTTGTCCTAATTGAGACATCCTTTATTGTAATGGCTTTGTAAGACTGAAAATACTGGTTGAGGCCTGGTCTGAGACAAAAGGTCCCCCATACGACCTCACTTCCGCAAACTACTAAGAACTCACACAAGAATATGGTTTAATGTGAATGTTTATCATTGACTGTTATGTTTTTGGTGTCATTTGAAATGTTTCAAAGTGAGTGGTACAGGTATCTCATATCCAGATAGATAAAACAAAAGGTAATAAGGTTTTAAGAATTTATGGATAACTGACTTAGAAAGGAAGGTGGTTTTCTTCAGCAAATGGTTACCCACCCCCATGAAGGTGTGACCACTGCATGCAAATTTCTTTCGTTAGCACGTGTTTCTGACTATTTAATGAGATGGAGCAGAGAGTTCGGGGCCTTTCCTGTACTTCAGATCGGAAAAAGAAAGAAATCTCTCAGCCTCATGTATTTCTTAAAGTTGGGTTTGCATCTTCTCTCTATTCCTGAGCATTTGATGTTTTGTATCGATTATCTTTGAATTGATTATGAAATTGGCATGATACATTTACCTGACATAATAAATTGTTACATTTGATTATTCTAACTGATTTTGGACATTGTTCACTTAATGGTTAAAAGGAATAGTCAAACATTCGCTCACTTTTAGTGAGGCACAGATATTATTAAAACCTTTCATTTAAGGAGTCAGATGAAATAAACGAGTAAATATATGATTAATATATTACAAATTTAACCAACCAATACTTTGCATGAGTGAGGACAGAACACGTGTGACCTTCCCCGTGTATTGGCGAACCAGCAGATTGGACCGATTTCACGGGCCTTACAGCTTCAAAATAACTGGTAAGATATAGTTAACACGTAAACAGGCTCTGACAGATAGCCTACATGAGCGGTTTAATGCGTTTGATGTTTTGTTTTCCTCAGTGCATAATATTTCGGAAGTATATTTTCCATCTGTTATTGTTAGAAAGTCGTGCAAATATTTCCATGACAAGCTTTATATTACGGGCTTCAAAATAACTGGTAAGATAATAGTTAAATAACGTGTATAGTAAAGTTTAAAGCGGCTTGCGTGTCAAACGCTCTGACAGATAGCCAACATGTGCAGCATTCGAGATGTGGTGTTTTCCTAAGTAAATACCTTACACTTCACAGGCATATTCTCTGTATTCATCTGTAAATGTTAGGTCATGCAAACATGTCAATTTTGCTGTCAGGAGTGGACGAGCCATGCGAGTCTCTGCTAAACAGACGGAGCACGTTAGAATAGGAGTGCAATAATTCTGACTAAAAATATAACTACATTTTGCTACAATATTTGTTTTTGGACATTAAATGTCCCATTGGTAGAATTTTAAACCTACAAGTAAGTGGACTTTTATGATAGCAGTAATCAAATGTAGGCTAATATAATTACAAAGCTAATAAGAGTGAATGTGTTTTCCTCTTACCTGTTAGCATTTAGTCTGTGCTTTAAAAAAAAAATGTATTGTAATTTTGTTGTTACAATGTTAGACTGTAATGTGGTTTTAGCCCTTTTTCCACATAATGAAGCATAGACTATACATGGATGCATGCCTTTTCACACCCTTCAATATTAACATTGTTTGTAGGACAATATTGGGCAAGATGAAAAAATATATATTTTTAAATAAATACAGATTTTTTTTTTTATCCAAATAGAAAAAGTTGTGAAAATACTGAGATATATACTGTATATCTCCATTCAGCCCAAAAATACTTACTAGCCCAAGTTTCTAGAAAAATAATGTGCATGAATGGAGATAAAGTGTGGGGAGTGCTTGGTGTTAAACAGCTATTAAGCGCAATAAGAAAAATATATAAAATGTGTTACTTGTGCTGACTGACACACAGCTGAAATGTGTGCAGTGAAAGCCGCATCTCTCAGACAGCATGCGATCCTGAATTCAGTTCTCTTTAGCAGCGAATTGTGCTTGAATGGTCAGATACACACAGAATTTTTTCAAAATATCTGTCTTCGCGAGTATTCACATCAACATAATCGATTATGTCTTAAGTGAAGTAAACAGTTGGGGGGTTGGCTGTGCATTGCGTCTCAACATATTAAACTTGCTGCTATCGGTGTCATTAAAGGGATAGTTCACCCAAACATGAAAATTCTGTCATCATTTACTCACCCTCAAGTTGTTCCAAACCTGTATGAGTTTCTTTTTTCTACACAAAGAAGATATTTAGAAGAATATTAGTTACAAAGCAAAGAGAGCAACCATTGACTACCATAGTATTTTTCCCCTACTATGGTAGTCAATGGTTGCTCTATCTGCTTTGTAACAAACATTCTTCTAAATATCTTCTTTTGTGTTCAGCAGAACAAAGAAACTCATGCAGGTTTGGAACAACTTGAGGGTGAGTAAGTGATGACAGAATTTTCATTTTTGGGTGAACTATCCCTTTAATGTTAATCAAACACTGCTCTTGACTGAATAACTTCCATAGCTTTAATAATCATTTATTTGTAATTAAATACACTAAAGACTATGCAGCCAGTGATTATTTTTTACATATGATTATTGAATTTCTGTACTTGAATGTTTCTGTTAAATATATTTAATTGTTTATGTTTACTGTTTATTTTTGCATTTTAGTTCATATTTTTAAAAGCAATGGCAAAATAGCACAAATTACTATATTGTGATTATTAATATAGTAATTAAATAATAAAAGAATTGGAGGAAAGGATGTATCGTGATGCATCGAGAATAGTTTTATAATCAAATCATTACCCTCTGAATCGTAAATGAATCGAGTCATGAGGATTCACACCTCTATCTGGAACATCAATAGAGTAAATGATGAGTGATGTGTGAACAGTCTATTTAATCATTATTAATATATTATATTATTACAACACATAGATGTGCATTTAAGGTATTTTCTTTTCTTTTTTTCCCCTTGGACCATCCTGCGGGCCAGTTCCTGACTATACAATAACACATGGTGCACAATAGGCACAGAAGCAATAATTTCCACATCTACAGCACAACATATATTGCTTTCAATACATCCAATAACACATAAATATTTCAGGCGTAGACGAAGCTGAAATTGAAACTACAACCTTCATAAAGATGTGCTCAAGACTTTGGCTTTACTCTGACCTGAGAAATGTTGTGCTTAAAATAAATCAGAATTTGGATAGAAAACACTAATTAAAGCGTAACATAAAACCAGCAATTTTGATTTCAGTCCATACAGGCAAAAGGTGTTGTTTTTGTACGGCGACTTTGAGTCTTGCGAGATGTAACCAATTTACTCTAAACTGTGCAATGGAGCAGCAGTGCACATGATGGCTCTATTGTTTGTCAATGCAAATGCCCTGTTAGATAAGTGTCCTGACAGGTACAGTATCTCACGCTTCTTATACTGACAGAAAAAGAGAGAGAAAAAGGCCTGGTGGTGACATGTTTATTAACTTCATGGCAACTTAGGACAAAGCAAAGATCTACTAGAATGATCTAAATCAAAGCGACAGCCAGCAATTGCAAGGTGTCATCTGCTTTGTAAGGATCAATAATATGCTAGTTATACATAATTAATTTACAAAGGGAGGATTTTTAAAAATACTATCGACAACTACCTTGACCATTAGACATGTAAATGATACTGCTGAGTCACTTATATTAATTTAAATCTAAGGGATAGTAATATATAGTCCGCCAGCCAGTATTACAAAATAAACAGGGTGATCAGGACCTCAATGTGAAGCAGCTAGTTAACAAATCATTAATACATTTAAATCATTATTTCTCTAGATTATTTTATTATATATGACAAAAAGACTTCAGAGTGTCCATGAACACTGAAGACAATCTCCGAATGGTGTCCTGAACAACCTGTTTGTGTTTATGTAGCCCCATGCGCTGTAAAATCCAACTAAATGAGTTCAATTTACTCATATATTACTTAAAGTTCATTGTACTTAATAGAAAAAAAAGATATGTGAACTCAATAATTGATTATATTAAACTGAATCAAGGAGTTACAGCTGATTTCGAGTTCCCAGCATGCTTTGTTTCCTACTGTTAAAAGGAGAGCAAATTTCAATGGAAAAATTTAAATGAAGAGTTATGCAATGGGATTTTGGAGAGGGAGAGATCTGTTAGTCTGCTATCATTGTGCTGAAGAGTAGAGCCTGTGATGTGAACTTAAGAGTGTATGTACGCTAAAATTAGGGGTGGGGGGAAAATTCGATTCTTAGATGCATCGCGATGTGGACGATTCTGAATCGATTCACAAATGTAAAAAATATATATTTTCTAAATGTTGATAACGTAATGTTGACGGAACGCAAAAGGCGCAACTCTGAAGCGTGGGAAGTGCAGCGCCCGGACCTTCTGTGGCGTCCACAAAACAGAGACGCATGATGGCTGAGCGAGAAATCCGACAGGCGCCCTTCTGCATTAAAAGCTAGCGTATGAAAGCACTTTGGCTTCTATGAAGTTAAAGGGGAAAATGACCTGGACAAGAGCCACACTATATGCAAGTTGTGTCAAACTAAACATTTTACATGTTGCATGTTTCCAACGCTCGGTTGTATCAGTAGTTGCTGCCAACCAGTCGTAGCCTAATGTTTTGAGAGCCGGACTTGTAACCTGAAGGTTGCGGGTTCGAGTCTCAGGTCCGGCAGGAATTGTCGGTGGTGGGAGTGAATAACCAGCGCCCTCCTCCACCCTCAATACCACGACTGAGGTGAGACCCTTGAGCAAGGCACTGAACCCCCAACTGCTCCCCGGGCGCCGCAGCAATATGGCTGCCCACTTCTCCGGGTGTGTGTTCACGTTGTGTATGTGTTCACTACTGTGTGTGTGCACTTGGATGGGTTAAATGCAGAGCACAAATTCCAAGTATGGGTCACCATACATGTCCACATTTTCACTTTCACTCACTTTCAACCAGAGGACCTCTATCGCAAATTTTATGGTCAAGGATTTGCGTCCGTATTCTCTGCAGATGTTAATTTATTGTTTAGATAACTTCATAATTATATTAATTATATATAATAATTATATATTATATATTAGTTAATTTCATAAAAGCTGTTTTTGATTGTGGTATACAGAAAAAAATGTGTCTGTGCTCAGGATTTAGTCATACGTCTTAGACTCTATTATTTATTTGCGTATAAGAGTAGCTGTATGTTACTAGTTATTCGGAATACGCTGAATTCTACACTTTTGTATAAGATGTGATTTTGGTACAGCAAAATATTTATTTAATTATATTGCTCGTTGCACATAACAGGAGGGTGTTGGTTAATACTTTATGTTAGTGATTCAGAAAATGCTGAAGTCTTTACTACAAGTATTCTGCTACAGACACTTTTCCTGTTGGTTCTTTGCAATGTTGGGACATATTCTGGCAAATGTAACCTTCCTGACCTGTTGACTTGTAAAATCACTTCCATTTGTTTTATTAATAAAAGATATTGGAAGTAATTCATTATGGCTCATTACAAATACATTGCTTTAAAAGCACCAAGTGAGAAAAAAAAAATCTGTATAGAAAAAAAAAAGATAAATCGATAATCGTTATATCGTCGCATCGCAGCCCTCTGAATCGTAATCGAATCGCGAGGTGCGTCCCACCCCTAGCTAAAATCCATGCCAACGTTCATATTAATAAAAAAGGGTCTTTAACGTGGAAAAGTGCTTAGCGCTACGTCAGGGTCTAAGCAGATGTGTACACTTTCCCTTGTGGCAGAGAGTCAGAGTACTGCAGATATTTGGAAATCAATTCTTGCTGCTCGTCATTCTCAAGTAAAGGATTTGGACGTTGACTGGTGATCTTTTATATGTTGATGACATTAATTAGGGGGCGTTTACAAGGTGGAGATCTGAAACCATTCAGCTGCACACAATTTCAAGATTTGCGATTTATAGATTTCACATCTGGAAGAGAGACGAACGCACATTTTTTGTGCTTACGTTCGTTCCCTGAATCACACGTACGCATAGTGAAGAAGTGATAGTAGGACAGTGTCTATGCAACATTTTATAAATGCGGCCCATTAGGACTATATATTGCTTTATTTAAAAACAATATCTGTGCTCACTCAAGCACAGTGATAGTCTGTGCTAATTACAATAGTACATGCAGTTAGTTAACAGTAAGAGTTTCAGTCAAATTAAAGGTTGTGATTGTATTGGTTTTATGCAATTTAATACATTTTTATTACATAAAGTATTTAAGCGGATTTATTGTTTAATTTAAGAAATATTCTCTTTTTATGGATTCAATAAATATTTTTTAAACGTAACTTATTGGGTTTCACAGTGCACTTATCAGCACACAGACACTTATCAGATAAATAATGGGCATGAAATATTGAAATTGTATTTAAATGCCTTTAGTAGTGTACTTTTAGAGGATGCAGTGACAATTACTTTCTAGATGAACTGTCACTTATACAGAGAAATATTTGACAAATCAGAATCCAAATATTACATAGAGATGTGTAATAAATAAGTCTAATTATTTCTAATTCTTTATAACTGACATTTAAATACTTGTGTGACTCGAGTAAACTTATTCAAATATACTACGCTTGCAGGTTTATATTCAAAGGTTACAATGGTGTCGGAACACATTTAAAACATTTCAAGTATGACAATTACATGTATATATAGCATGTATTTTACTTTTCTTTCTTTATTTTTTTAACTCCAACTCACAAGTGCTAACATGCAACCCAGACATAGTGTTCCTATAGAGCAGTCTATGTAAACACGCACATATAAAAGCTCGTTTCTAACGCTTTTGACTAGCATAAGAGCATAGTTTTCAGGGACAGGTCTGTCAAAAGTCAGCCGCACTTGTTTCACAGTGAGCCGGTGCGTGAAAAGTGTGGACACACCACCAAAACAAAAACACACCTTTGACCAGAGAAAGCAACACTACTCACCGTCTCTGCAGAGTCTCATGGCTTCGCGATTTTTCCCGCACTCTTTCAAACTTTCTTCCAATTCTGTACCTGAGGAAGCGATTTGGGTCGTGTTACATAAATAGTTACACTTGCTGGCTTGTTGTCGCGTTTCTTAATATTTCAAAACTGCACGCAATCGGGCAAACGCTCGCGATCTGACGCGGCTGCCCGCTGAAACGCAATGGCCGACGGCGGCCGATCAACTCACCGTCGCTCCCGTAGAGTTTCACAGCATCGACCCAGCTGCTCCAAGGCTGTCCCAGCATTATTTCAGGACTAGGCAGGGATCTGCGCTCCGCAACAGTCGCCATTGCTGTGGAGGCTTCTCCCCGCTGGAACTGTGGCTGCTGCTTCAGCTGCCTGGCCGCTCTGCGCTGCTGCTGCTGCTCCCCCCTGACGTCATCATCGGCCCTTTCCGACATTCTTTCCGCTACAATGTAACAACACAGCAGTGAGCGCTTAAGGTGGCCGAGCGGATTCCTTCAATGAATGACATTGAGCCGAACGCGCGATTCATTCACTATTTTTTTTGTCCATCTCCCCCACCCCCTGCGTGCTGCACGAGACGGCGTGTCTCGAAACGCACGTTAAGAGCAGACTACAGAGATAAAAGTTTGTAAGGGCGACCTCAAAACTTCCTTTAACCGACGAATATGCGCGAAATACTGTGGAAATCTGGGGTTCACCTGAATGTTTACCATATGTTGTCACACACATATTAAAACGTATATCTTAATATGTTGTATTATTATTTAAAAAGTGACTTAACCGGTTTGGGAATTCCCCATTCTCTTGATATTTCAAAATGTTTGACCAAAATGTACTTTCGATTTTGAAGGGTTAAACATGTTTTAGGCAGCTTATTTCATACAGAGTTATCAAATATAAATACAAGTGTATAATGTCTTGATTTCATGTGTAAAGTCACACACCTAGAACAGTTTAAGTTTGGGTTGTCCCTCTACACATCTGTTCATACAGATACAAATACCATATCTGATACATATTTAAATGTTTATATTTAAATTGTCCTTTAAGATTGCTTTTTCATATAATTTTCATCACAATACATGTAAACATGTACATAGTCACATTTGTGACCAGTAGGAAACTCAGAGCCCTGTTTTATTTATTGGCATTATAAATTGTTACATTAATAAAAGCATAAAAGTCAAACAAATGTGCTTTTATTCTTGGATTACCATTCCATTTTGCCAACAATTGCTTGATAGTAAAATAAAGTATTAAATAATTAGTGTTTGCAACTTTTTGCTGGGTCTTACTGAGCAACCTGAGAACTATTTGACTCTGTAGTTTCCCGGCGGTTGCAATTGTGACTAGAAATTTAACATAATTTTAAAAAAATGCATGCAGTTTGTTACATTGGGCAATCCAATTATGTGCAAAACATGTTCAATTGAAAAAAAAATGAGAAGAGAAGAGAACATTTTTTAAGAGATTAAAACAACAATGCATATGGCATACAATGGAGAGCGGTCTAACATGGCAGGTTGGTAGGCCATTTGAAGACAGCCAGAGATTAATCATTTGATGCACTGAGCATGGTTTTCTCACACAGGTATTAAGCATATCTAGATTTGACTTTTTCAACACAGTCATTTATACAAAGAACAGTTTGACTCAGTTGCATGAACCTGCATTGCTGCAATTCTTTACCAAACTTTCACAAACACTATCTGGTTGATAATTTAAGTTAGAGGTACAGTTCAAGACGATTATAAAGAATATAAAGTAAAAACAAACCCTCCACACTTTTGCGTGCTCTAAAATTAATGTACTCTGATCAGCCACATGTTATGAATCACATTTTGGAGCACAGGCATTGGCAAATAATTTCTAGGCTATGCTTAGCCATTTGTCCACTTGTAAGAATGTGTCTCATAAAATCAAATATGTCTGGACCAATTCATCTAGAATAAGAACAGAAGCAAACATGTCTCAAAGCCGGGCTCAGACTACAGGAGTTTTTAAATCGTAAACGATTGTGAAATCTGGTTGCATCACGCACATAAGGAGAATCTTCACAGATTTTGTTCTTTCAAATCTCAAACACTACAAGACCACCAAAGACCACCTCACGTGATCTCACAGGGAAGCGGATGTAAACAAAAATGTGTCAAAGGTTGTCATGGCAGCTTGCTGTATCAATACTTATTCTTTGTAGCGAGAGAGAGAGAAAAAAAAAATAATTAAATGAGTGTGGATGAGAAAAAGGTCGGGGAGACGGGGTCAGTCTGTTCTTCAGCGAGAACTGGAGGTACGATTTTAACTGCCAATTTTGGAAGTACTGACGTAATCAGAAGCCGCATTTCCACCACAGGAACTTTCCCCAGGAACTAGGGACCTTTGGGGTGGTACTCTGTGTGTTTCGAAACCGCAGGGTCCAGGGTCTAAATTAAGTTCCGGGTAAAAATTTCCCCCTCAGAAAGTCCCTGATCACGAGGTAGTATTTTTTCAAAGTTAGGGAACTTTCGGGGGTGGGACTTGGGCGCGGAACATGCTGATTGGTTGAGTTCATGCAGCATTTATTTCAACCACCGTTTTTAAAAGTCTGTTGCAGTGCATGCAGGAAGAGTTGTTTGCTATTCGAATCAACAATGGAGTTTAAAAAAATGAACGTGAGCTCAACCAATCAGCATGTTCAGCGCCCAAGTCCCACTCCCGAAAGCTCCTGAACTTTGAAAAAGTAGTACCTCGGGAGCAGGGCCGTTCGGAGGTGGAAATATTTACCCGGAACTTCATTTAGACCCTGGTTCCTGCGGTCGAAACACACCGAGTACCACACTAAAGTTCCTAGTTCCTGGGGAAAGTTCCTGCGGTGGAAACGCGGCTTAAGATATGCAAGAGCTGGTTTATTGTGTAAATTTACTGCAAAACATTTTTGATTAATAGTATTTACTCTGTTTCCCCTCCTTAAGTGTATTCAAACTTGTTTCCATTGTGAAAAATCATGCCTTTTGTGCGAATATAAGAAGACTAGTCCTTACTGTATTATAATATGATATCTATTAGGGATGGGTCACGATTTTCGAATATTCGATAGTTGATTTAATTATAGAATATCGAATAGTTTGTGCGATTATCGTCCTCAAAAAAATCCCCATGTTTTCGGGGGTGGGACTTGGGCGCGGAACATGCTGATTGGTTGAGTTCATGCAGCATTTATTTCAACCAGCGTTTTTAAAAGTCGGTTGCAGTGCATGCAGGAAGAGTTGTTTGCTATTCGAATCAACAATGGAGTTTAAAAAAATACAACAGATGGGCAGAGGACGAGTTTCAGGCTTTATTAAGCTTATATGATATCCAGCAGGAACTGGAAAGTCACGTGCAGTCCTACGTGACCAGACTAATTTGCCTAATCTTCATGGTACTTTAGACCGCGATGGAAACGCAGACAGAAACAGGTCTAGGGGAAAAGTTCCTGGGATAAATGGTTGCTGGTAATTTTGGTAGAAATGCGGCTATAGTCATAATCCCGATTTAAAGTGCCCCTATTATGCAATTTTAACGGTTCCTAATTAAATTTTGGAGGTCTCCAACAACAGGTTTACGTGCATCAAAGGTCAAAAAACACTTGAATTTTCTCATAATATACATTGTACATCACCACATTCTCAAACATTTGGATGAATCAGTCTCTCTAAATCCCTCCTTTCCGTGAGCCTGCTCTACTCTGATTGACCAGATGGCCCAGTATGTTACGATTGGTCTACCGCTTACAGCGCTTGTTGGAAGCTAAACGGCCATCACCATAATTGAATTTCAGCAGAGGCTTCCTCAGTCCTCAGCGATTGCACACGATGACGTCGATTTTACATATCAATCCGAGCGTGAGTCCGATGATGAAACATTGGAGTTACTAGTTATTCAACCCGAACCTCCAACGCAAGGACGACTTGAGCAGGACATTTCTCAGTAATATGCTACTCATTTTGAAGTACATTATGAGATGTTCCAGCTGTATTTCTTCACCATCAGCATTAACAAGTGTATGTCCATCAACAAATCCATGTGTATATTTCTAATTTATTGCAATGCACATGCTGTATCAATAACGGCGCATATGTTAGCCCAGCACTAACGTGGAGGACTGATGTAACATTAAAGTTTGCAAAACAAATCTGGCTCCATCATTTATCTTTACTCAAAGTAGTAAGAACGATAGACAATCTGCATTAATACACAGTTTTAGGTAATAGTGGCCCTCAGCTGATTTTCAAAACCAGACAGTAATAATGTGAGTTAGCTGGTTAGCCGGAGACCTACACAATACAAAACACTAAATTACATATTTTGAATACCTGGTAGAAAATATATACATCAATAATTATTAGGGCTGTAATCTCCCAGTCAATTAGTCGATTATTAGTCGATACGTTCTGACTCGACCAAAATTCTGATTGGTCGATTTTTTTGCCACTTTCATTTCATCAGTTTTGCCGCACCGCGTTTATTTCATCAAGGTGCGGATCCACTTGCCCGTGCAACACTTCTGTCGCGCCACACTCCACTTTATTCCTGTGGGTGACATTAAGCGACTTTAAAGCATTCCGGGAAGGCGGCGCTGCATTTGAACAAATTCCGCGCGTCAAAAAAGCTGGCTGAAGCCCATCTTTATGCACATGGAAGTCTCTCGCTGGTCCTTTGTTTTTCATTCCCCGCTGGCTCAAACGCACGCCCGTAGCGGTAAACTTGAGGAACGCCCATCAACATATACATATTACTGTCAGTTTTACCACGTTCATTTCATCAGGTGGAAAGCACCAATTGCTAATGGGGGTGTTTTCAGAGCACCCCTATTTCACAGGTAACAGTCCGTCTTCAGAACACCCCCTTGTTTTCACTTCTTTTGGATTAGCCCAACCCACTGGAGAAGAGAGACAGATTGAAGTACCGGTAGGTTAGTTTGCTGTATTTGTTTCATTTTGAGAGTGTTTTTTCTGCTCTTGATCTGGCTTGTTTAATAAATATTCCTTTTTTTATTAAAGTGGACGTGCCTTTTGTGTTTAAGAGTAAAAGCTTTAAGTTAATAGTCTATTCGTGTCTCAGCCGTGGAGCTGAGCTTATCCTATGTTTGAACTGTACAGAGTGGCTGAAATAATAGTGTCTGTCAGTTATTATAATACATATGACAAAAACAATTGTCTAAATTATGTTGCATATTCCTCAAAAGTTCTTGTGATGATATCACTAGTTGACAACATAGTACTATATTTTCGGAAATCATAGGCTATGATATTGCGCAGGTGCACGTGATGCAACGCTGTCAGAGCCACAGACTCATGTGTCAGACTCATTTCAGTGCAAAATAATCAGGTCAAAAACGATTTAATATACTGCAAATAGCCTACTAGTTTTTTTATGTTTATTTATAATTCATTTAGGCAGACAACAAGGCTACAAAGTACTGTGCACAGCTCACACAGCTAATTCATTTAAAGTTTTTTTTCCTAACGTCATTTTTAGTTGAAAATTTCAGCACTTCAGTCGACCAAGATTTTCTTTGGTTGATTACAGCCCTAATAATTATTCATGCTTACAGGTTGTGATTCTGAGGAGCAAGCTGGTCCAAGTAAACTGGGTACTGACCCATCTTTCAAAAGCGTTTTGTGAATCCCGCGTTGAACTCCAAGATTTGAGAACCAGTTGTAAAATGACGTGTTTGAGGGCTGGTCAAGTTGTTCGCAGGCGGAAAACATAGACGGACAATGCAAATGTCTTTTCTAGGGATGTAGAACTGTAACGCAGTGGGATTTTAATTACAGACGACTCGTTTAGGCGGTTCAGATTATTTTGGGAGACAATAACTTTATTCAACACGCACTTTTGAACTTTGTAGACAAATGTAATGTTTACATTTACAAACTGCTATGTTACACAGTGCATGAAAGAGAATATTTGAAAAGCCATAATAAGGGCACTTTAAAATCCTAAATATCAAACATGTTTGATATTGTCTGGGCGGCCCCAAATTGTCAGGGAGCCGATCGGGAGGTTTAAAATTTGATCTGTAAACGCCCAAACATCAGAACCAACCGATGCACTGGACGCAATTTTTTCTCTTAATGTCGAGAGGGGTAATTTGGCCATAAATTGGCCTGAAACTCCTGTAGTCTGAACCCGGATTTAATCGGATACAGTCAAATTGGATGGAGTCGGATGCAGTCGCTGCTTTTGCTAGTTATGTGGTTTACTAAAGAGGTAATTAACAAAACGGCGGAAAAGAGAGCACTGATACTAAAGCATATTCTGAAAGCTTGTAAAGCTAACGTTAGATTTAAAATAAGACAACGTAGGTTATTATCAGCTATTACAGACATTGACCGTGAGATTGCGAGACGAACGTGCGCCATCGGACAGAAAGAGCAATACTGATCTCTACTGAACGTAGAACGAACCTCGCAAAAAATGCTGGTTGAAATAAAATGCTGCGTGAGCTCAACCAATCAGCATGTTCAGCGCCCAAGTCCCACTCCCGAAAGCTCCTGAACTTTGAAAAAGTAGTACCTCGGGAGCAGGGCCGTTCGGAGGTGGAAATATTTACCCGGAACTTCATTTAGACCCTGGTTCCTGCGGTCGAAACACACCGAGTACCACACTAAAGTTCCTAGTTCCTGGGGAAAGTTCCTGCGGTGGAAACGCGGCTTAAGATATGCAAGAGCTGGTTTATTGTGTAAATTTACTGCAAAACATTTTTGATTAATAGTATTTACTCTGTTTCCCCTCCTTAAGTGTATTCAAACTTGTTTCCATTGTGAAAAATCATGCCTTTTGTGCGAATATAAGAAGACTAGTCCTTACTGTATTATAATATGATATCTATTAGGGATGGGTCACGATTTTCGAATATTCGATAGTTGATTTAATTATAGAATATCGAATAGTTTGTGCGATTATCGTCCTCAAAAAAATCCCCATGTTTTCGGTGTGGTGGTGACGCGTTCATGTGACCAGAGGGAGGCGCGGCCAATAACGCACCTAAAGCTGTCAGTCAGTTCTCAGGGTGTTTTATACTGGACACGTTTGCTGCGGTCCGAGCGTGATTCTTCCCTCCGCCTCTGCAGTGTTGGTCTGGTTTCACACTCAACTTGAACCCTACTGCGTTTGCGTTCATCTAACGTCATCACAAACGTGCACGGGCATGATAATAAACAGAACGCGGGTCAAATATATTGGGCTTTTTTTAATTAATTTGGTGCCATTATGTGCAGCTAAGTAAACAACACTTGGGTTTACCGTATGTGTGTCGCTGGAAGGCGGCTTTGCTGCTTGCAAACAGACTCTTTTGAGGAGACGTGAATTGCCATTCATTTGCTGCCCTGATTGCACTCTATGCGCGAATACACTGCAGGCTCGCTCTCGCGATCGTATCTCAGGTAAATCATCAACACTATCATCACTTACATGTGTGTTATTGAACTAATGACATTGCAATCGGCTAAAACGCATGCGCTGGTTACTTTTCTTCCTGAACAAGTGCACACCCGAGTGTTGTTTGCACATTCACGTGAATCGCGGCACAGCTCCGAGTGCAACCAAACTCCGGTTGTGTGTTCTCGGGTTCGATACCTCAGTGCACACCAAGCTCTGTATGTAAGCTTTCACATTAGCAATTTTTCATGCGAACCGTGCTCCATTTCGAACTAAACTGCCAGAGTAAAAACACCCTGAGACAACAGAAGAAGAACACATCGCCTCACGCACACACTGTAGACTTTAGGCATTTAACGGTTGCGGTAACTTGGGGCGATGTCAAATAACAGTCATATGTTTCAGCATGTTACAATAATTATATGGCTTGAGTTGATATAGCCTATTCCCTAATGAATTAAACAGTTTGTTATCATACAGATTGAGAGTGTGAATGGTCTCTCTCCCTCTCTCTCTCTCTGTTTATATGCATGTAGCCTTTACATGTGTGCATGCGGGCGAGGAGTTGCGATTTTCGAATAAAAATAGAATAATTCCCAGCGATCTTCGAATATTATTTTTGCTTGAAATGCCCATCCCTAATATCTATTAACAACTCACTACCATAGCCCATTAAATAAATAGTAATGCCTGACCTAAAAGTGAGTTGTTGAAGCTAAATGACAAAATGTATCTAATATGCCCTTAGGTTTGATAAAATAAAAATAAATAATAAACCTAGAGTGAAATTAGGGCTGGGCGCTAAAATGATAAAACGATACGATAACGTATCGCGATAGACACGTAATCAATATCAAGAAAAAATGCGTTCGATAAAACATTTTTTCTTTGTGATTTTAGACTTATGTTTACATTTTAATTATGTGTTTTCCATGGTTGTGTTGACATTTACGCCTTTATAACTGAGGGGATTATAATCAGAGGAAGGTTAAGTTTAAAATATATTTTTTTAAATGTAATATATTTTTCTCCTGGTCCTCATTTTAAATAGGTCATAAAAATATCAATAATTATCGATATCAACTGATATGAAACACATCACTATCGTGATACAGCCATATCGCCCAGCCCTAAGTGAGATTGTGTTCCTTATTTTATCTTTGATTACATCATACCTTGTCAAAAGTAAAAAATTGGAACAAAACTGGTCAAGTCAGTAGATCCTCATCAGCATTGGTGATTCCAGACCGCCACACAAGCTGGTGAGGGAATCTGCGGAAAGGAAACAGAGGAAGGGGCACGTTAGCAGCATATATGCATATGAGCAATACTCAGTGTGTACTAATCACAGTTTAGGGAGTAGTCGTTCGTTTTTTGACTAAAGCCAGGCTCACACTTTATGATTTTGGCCACGATTTGGCCGTTTGAGACCTGGTCTCTAGGCCTGATCATTAGTTTGACATGATTAATGACCACTGGGATCAAATTTTACCTCCGATGAAATTCTGGTATTGTCAGAAGATTTGACGTACAGTCCTGTAAGAGTGGCTTCTCCTATAACAACCATAAAATACAAAACCAACAGAAGTTCCGAACCTGATGACGCAATTAGTTGTCACATTTGTTCCACACACATCGTCTTTGTTTTTTCCAGTTTTCTTTTCGAGAGAAGCCATGATCAAAATAAACGCTAGAGATTGTTTTTGTATAAATGCAGCTCACACGAGTGAACGGGTCACGGATTGATGATGTAAAACTCTAGACGAGTCTTCTTGCGCGAGTAAAGCCGGGTACAACACACTGTGCGATTTATAATAGTCCTTTATGTTTGTTCCTTGTCAGATTGTACGAACAAGAACCCCGCTGTAAGCCATGTCACACTGTAAGATCTCAGTTAACATTAATATCAGACTGTACGATAGGCAATGCGCGCTAAAAATGGACGTACGCAAGAGAACTTGTCTGGAGTTTTATATCATCAATCAATGACACGTTCGGCGACAGTGAGCTGCATACACACGGGATTGAAATGGTGGCAACAAAGAAATCTCTAGCGCTCATTTTGGTCATAGTTTGTCTTGAAAAGCGAAGATAATTTGACGGTCGTCCTAGGAGAAGTCACACTGCAGGATTGTGCACCAAATCTTCTGACACTGTCAGAATTACTGTCAGAGGTCAAATTTGATCGCAATGGTCATTAATCAGCTGCCGGTGAACATGTCAAACTAACGATCAAAGACTTCTTTTAGGATTTGCAAAATTTGTCTCAGACAGCCAAATCGTGGCTAAAATCGCACAGTGCCCCCGCCTCCTATAGTGTGACATGGAAGGGATTATTTTCATACTGTCTACGAGCTGTCGTAAAGAACTATTATACATCGTGCAGTGTGCTTAACCCAATAATAATGGAAAACATAACTATTTTACGAGGTGGCGATTTCGCATCGAATTCATATAATGTGAAGCATACAAAATGTAAGATTTTTAGAAAGTATCGATTCGAGAGCATACAAATTAGCCTACAATTTGCCGTACAAAAACGTAAAATAGCTACGAACTGCCATGAGATTGTGTTGTTTTTGGCAGAGGAGCCTTCATGACCTAAGGCCAAGTGAATATGATGACTGTCGTTTTCTTCTCTACAGTTTTTTACTCGCTCAAGATCTACTTATGTAGGAGCCCGTCGCTACAGAGTAATCCATTCCAATCCAATAACGACTATCCCCGGCTAACCATCTGAGAGCCCTTCAGTTGACAGCCTGATAATCCGTCTCAGGGATAAAAGGAACTAGTGAAAATGTTTTGACTTTCTTACATCAGTTGCTCAGTTCATCATCAAATTCATAACCTAATTAACTTACATGAAATAAGCAGAATTTGCACTGTATGACTGAATCCGTTTCTGGTAATACAATTACAATACATATCTGAATAAATTATAATTGACATAAAAGTAATTTCAACAGATATACACGGACAGCATCATTCTGATGTTAACTGAATGACTATTAGTCTGTTGTGTGACAATGGAATCAAGTGTTGGCATGAGGGAAACAGAGGATGATTTATGACTTATAATGAGATGTTCTTTGTGTTGTCAAAGATTTCCCCTTTAGAGTTTCTACCATTAGCTATGAAATATATTTGAGTTTCCAGCGCAAACGCCCACTCTTTGTCAAAGCCTTACATGGCATAGTCACACTAAAAACAATTAATATTCCAAATTTAGAATGCACAACTGAAGCTGTGACGTACAAAGCTTGTTTATTCCTATATCTTTGAACTACTGTGCAAACAGCATGAGCCACCGGAGACTTTAATTGGAAGAAATAATCAATCTGTTGTTTATATACATATACTTTGAAAATGATTAGTCACTTATGTAGTTGTCATTTTATTTATCATTTAATCATTCTTTTATTATTATTATTCACTTGCATTTTATGTATATTTCCATTCTATTGTTGTTTAATCTTATGATTGTGGTTCAAGGGATTTTTATTTTTATGAGTAAGAGATAAAAACCTTGAAATGAAGACTTATCTTAACATCACAGGACATCATTTTTCAATGCTTTTGCTTTGGCATAATAACACTTTTTTTATTTGGATTTTGTACTGGTCAGACGTAGAGCATCGAAACATATGCATTCAACTAAGATTATTCAATAAACTCAGCTCTTTTTATTATCATCACTTCATCTCCTTCTGGGGGGTATTCCAGAAAGCAAGGTTAAATTACCGTCACATATACCTTAAACTCTCGGTTGATTAACCCAAACTTTGCGTACTCTTACATTCAGACAACCCAGAGTATGTTCTCGGATAAAAACACAAGACATTCTCAACAGAGCAATGAATCGATGATCACCATGCAAACAGATGCTAAGATAAAGCACGCCATTCTACTTCCTCTTCTTCTTTTGTTTAATGGCGATTTACATAACCGATTTAGTGCACATTGTCACCTATTTGGTGGTTGTGCAATCATTTTTTCAATCTTTTCGTTTAATAAGTAATCTTTATTCACTGAGAATCAGGATTATATTTGTATGTTTGATGCTAATTAATTAAATGCAGATCTATGTGTGAAATGACAATATATATATTTGAATTTAAAGAACATTTTAACATTACCTTGTTATAATAGTGCTTTAGTTTCATTTAATTAATTAACTATATTAACTATATAAACAAGTGTAGTTTTATTAATCTGAATACTACATAACCTGCCCCGGAGGTTATGTTCAGAGAGTGAGTTGCTATGGCTACTTACATACCCTGAAAGTTACCTCTGTTTTTGGAACCGAAAGTTGAGGTTACACTCTAAAAAAAAAAACAGTGCTATATGGCACTAAAAGTGGTTCTTGGCTCGTAATCATAGGGGAACCTCTTTAAGTTCAGCGGTTCTTCTTAAGTTCATTAACTTCAGCGGTTCTTCACCGGTTCTTTGGCTGAGGTGCTATATATCACCGCTACCATATACAGAACATGTTAAGATATGGTGCTATATAGCACCAAAAGTGGTTCCCCTATGATTACGACCAAGAACCACTTTTGATTACCATATAGCACCATTTTTTTTTAGAGTGTATCCACTTACTTACTCTTAAACATACCCAGGTATGTCACATAACCTGCTTTCTGGAATACCCTCCTGCTCTTTCCTGACTTTCTCAGCCTGTTAGAAGACTGTTATTAGAGTTTTGGGTACCAAACAAGACTTGCTGTTGACAGATTTTACTGGTTTTGGACACAAAAGAGATGACAGGAGCCAGGGTAGGATCTGATATATTTCTGACGTGGAGATCCATCCGATCTAACATTCTGCTACAGTATCTATTGATCGTTGTTAACATTAGTTAATACGAATGCAACTGTTAATTTCTAGTTCATGTTAGTGCAGGTCCATAAAATAATATTATATTAACAGATACAATTTTTGATTTGAAGCATGCATTATATAGCATGAACTAAGGTTAACATATAGGTACTTTAAAAGCATTTTTCATTGTTAGTTCATGTTTACTAATGTAGATAACCAATGTTAACAAATGGATCCTTATTGTAAAGTGCTAATGAAAAATACATACGCGTGTTTCCTATAAACACCCCTGCACTTCCCCTCCTCAATGATGCCACTTTTGTGTAAAGTTTAATTTATAACTTTGAAAGCCATGAGCCCTTCTGTCAAATGTCATGTCCTTGAAGTTTTAAAAGTGTTTTGCTAATGTTTCCACTCTTACGGCTTCATTAATTCCTTGCCCTGTCCACTTGTTTGCATCCATTAAGTAACTTCAAATGAGCAAGTGCACTTGGGAAAGTGAAAGCAATAATGGCGAGATCTACCAGTCATTAGAAAGGCTCCTACAACAACTTTTCTACAAGCACTAAACATAGCGGGTTTGTCGTCAGTGCGAAACGAACAAAGTAAACTTGAGTATTACGTCACCAAAATCAAATGTTAAACACATAAGAGGGGGAGGGGGGCGGCAGCAGGTTTAGCTTCCTCGCTAACTGAGCAGCTGAGCCATTGGTGGCACTGCTGTAGCATGCAACTGGCTAACTGGCAGAGGAACAGACATTAGCAGCTGATCTCGATGTCATCATTGTTCTCTTACCAATGCCCTGGACTTCAGAGGTCCCGGTAGAGTACCAGAGAGAACAAAGGCGCAGGCTTTAGGGTGTATTGAAAATGAAGATCAGTTCAAAGAGCGAGTGCAGTGCTCAGTGACTGTGGAGGTCTTCACCAGGTGCTTCCATGTCTGTTTACCAGGCAGCATTCTGGGACAAGAACGTCACTGGCTGAATCCAGCAGCACGCATGCACCGAGCACGCCTGTCACTGGACAGTGTGGTGGTGTGTCAAAAGCGAGGGCGCTACCTGCCTAGACAGCATTTCTGGAAGTCTTACACGCGCTTGTTACGCTCTAATGCGTTTTTTTGTGAGTCATTTGAGCAGTTGGGACGCTTTCACAACCTCTTTTCGAGCGTCCCAGACGCGCCCTTTGGTGCCCAAACAGGCTTTCTATGTAGACAGCTCACTGGGTTTTGAAACGCAGCCTGCTACTGCACTTCGCTATAACGTTAGATCAAAACGGCAAACATATGGAGGACTACACACACACTAATCAGAGCCACATGCAGCCGACACAACTTTAAAATTACTTTGGCAATTTAATAATGAGGAAAACAATCCTTGCAGTTTATGGATATGCAGTAACGATCGATGAATCTTTTGAATTGAATTGGTTCACAAAACTGACCGAAACGACTCTTTGAACTGAGAACCGAGACAAGAACCGACGAGTAAGTGAGCTAATAGAGTATGTTAAAAACCTATGTTTAAAACATGAAAACGGTTTCAGTCAAAAGATGTTAATAAATTGTGTCAATGTATTTATGCAGTTATATAATTTAATGTATAAAGACCTACTTAATACTGGAAGTTATATTAGATTAGCCTATATTACATTACTATTTTCTGTAGTAGGCTACTGTACTATTTTAATCAAATAGGACCTATATTTTTAATATATATTTTAATATAGCTATTTAAAATATTTATATTTTATGAATGTTATTTAGTTAGTTATTTGAATTAAAATGCATTTTAATTCATGTATTATTTAATCGAATGTATTTGTTATTATATAGGTAATTAGCTTAATCTTTTTTTTTTAAGTATTATTTTTTTTTACACAGCTTTTCTCTTAACTTTTCCACTGACCTCCTATCTTCCAAACACATTGAAATGTACTAATTCACATGTAAGAAACTACTGAAGACCATCACAGAAAGGCAAAAAATCCCTTTCCAGAACATTTTCATTCAACGTTCCCAGCTGGTGGAACGATCTTCCCAACGCCATCCGAAACGCAGAATCATTGACAACATTCAAAAGTCAACTAAAAACTCAGCTCTTCCGTGAGCACTTAACCTCATAAAAAATAAAATAAAAACCTTTCCTTTCATCTTTCTCCCCCTTTTTTTCCCTCCCTACTCTAGCCTGTGCTACACTGAGCAATGTACACGGTCTCAGTATTTCAGGCACTTGTTGCACTTACTCGACTCTTTGACCAATCGCTTCGGGTACCCCCAAGTTAAGTCGCTTTGGATAAAAGCGTCTGCTAAATGCATAAATGTAAATGTAAGACGCTTCTTTTTTTTTTGTCAACACTTGACCCATTACTAACATTTACTATTCTATAGCCTATCTATTTTATTTCAATATATATATATATATATATATATATATATATATATATATATATATATATATATATATATATATATATATATATATATATATATATATATTACACACACATGTACTGTGCTTACTGGGACTTGTCACAGCACTTGCATAGTGTTGCCCTGTTGTTGGTTTTATTGCTCTCATTTGTAAGTCGTTTTAGATAAAAGTGTCAGCTAAATGATTAAATGTACATGCAATGTGGGATTCCCCAACTTTTTTGTCAGCTGAACCTCTTTAACCTAATATATTTACTTGAAGTACCCCCTGAGATTTTATAGGTAATATAGGCTATAGGTATAGGTAAACAATAAAATTAAGTTAATGGTTCTCTTGTGTCTTTTAATGGTCACATTTGTTTTTTTAATTTATTTTTTATTATATTAATTTTACTTTTTTTAGGCTACTTAATAAACTCACAAACCTTTAGTTCCATCACAACCCCATAGGAAACTCTGACATAGGCGTATATCCTTTTTAATGCACTTCATGTTGTTGATAAAGAATGGAATATATTTTCTTTCTCTTTGTATTTTTATGTCATTATCATGGTATAAGATACTATTCAAATCAATGTGATAAACGGGGTAGCACAAATAATCTAGTAAGAGTTGGGAAGTGAGTTGATGAAAAACAGTTTCACTCATATTTCTTAATGTAGATGCATATACGTTTAATGACGACAAACCTACAACAAACTGAACTAACGTTATGGGGTAGCCTAAAGACTTCGTTGTTGTTGTTGTTGTTTTTTAACCGGTTGTATTATTTCTTAACATAAATACATATTATATTTATGTTCTAAATGACAAAGTTTTTTTTTTTTTTATCAGGCGAAGCATGACTACAACAAACTGAACTGACATTGCATGGCGTAAAATAATTGCTGAATCGGTTTTTGAAAAAAGTTCTATGAAACGAACTGTTCTAATGAACCGATTCGCGGAAACGAGTCGGACTTCCCACCACTGTCAAAAACTACTGATCTGCTTGCAGATGCAGCATTTCTAGAATTCATACGAATGGTTGAAACGCTTGAAAGAGTAATTTAAGCTCAACTTTGAAATGACTCAATAATAATGAAACAAAACCTTACAGTATAGGGAATTGCTATGATACGTGCTGTGGGGTCGCTGGGTTCGGCTCATTTGCTTCGCAACAGAGGCGGGGCGCTGATGCCTTTTGTGTCCGCGCGCGCTTGTCAATAAAGTTTTGTTCGAATAGTTCAGTTAGCTTATTTGAGAATGGGTAGCATCACTGATGGTAAGAATTTATTTTTGATGTTTATTTTGTGTTTGCTGTTTATGCGGAAAACCAGTATGATTCATTACAACGTTGCCAGACTATTTTTGTTTTGTAAACTAAAGGAACTAATTTGAAATGAGATCAAAATGAGAGGAATCATAGCTAGTTAGCCATGTGATATGCTAGAACTGATTCACTAAAGAAATGCACAAAATGTATGTATCTTATTGTATTTCCTGCGATATCATCGAAATTAAAGTGAGTTTGGAAGTGCTTACACTCTCTCTCTCTCTCTCTCTCTCTCTCTCTCTCTCTCTCTCTCTCTCTCTCTCTATGTATATATATATATATATATATATATATATATATATATATATATATATATGTATATATATATATATATATATATATATATATATATATATGTGTGTATATATCTCTATCGTGTGTGTGTGTATATATATACACATGCATACATACATACATACATGCATACATACATACACATATATATATACATATACACACATATACATGTTCCATGTGTGTTTCCTGGAAGATTTATTTAATCCAAAAACAGTCATTAAGCATGTTTTGTGCATTTGGCATGCTGGAAGATTCAAACTGTAATGTTTCAGCCAAATTTGTTGCTAGGAGGTTTCAATTCATATTTAGCTAGACTCAACAGTGCATCTTAAATGGTATCTGTTTCTTTAAAGATGAGGTTATTCGGAAGCGTCTTCTGATCGACGGAGATGGAGCTGGAGATGATCGGCGCATTAATGTGCTCATGAAGAGCTTCACCAAATGGAGCAGCTCCAGTTTCTCACCAGAGGAAGGGTAATGTAATCTATTATTATAATGTGAAAATAAAAAGTATACACCAACATTAGATTTTATTTTTTCTTGTATACCTTATTCCATCAATTAGTTACCATATCTTTATGTATAAATACTTTTTCATGCTAAATTTTTTGCTGCAGGTTCTCACAGTATCAAAGGATGTTGACATCTTTGGCTCAATGTGAATTCTCCATGGGGAAGACCCTGCTTGTTTACAATATGAACCTGAAAGAAATGGAGAATTATGAAGAAATCTATGAAGATATTGGTAAGACCTCCAGTTGACATGACTGTGATGGGTGTCATCACATTTGTTCAATTATTTAGCAAAATGTTCTTGTCTCTTCCAATACAGAAAAAAGTATAACATCAGCCCATGACAAAATTGCAGAGTGCAAAAAGGAAATCCAGAGAGCGAAAAGGATACGGAAAAACCGCCAAGGTTCAATATAGCTCCTTTGGAGAAATTAATTAATGTTTATTTAATTATGTTTTAACTAATATCTGCCTGTCTCATTTGTAGAGTATGATGCTTTGGCCAGAGTTATCAAGCAACATCCAGACAGACATGAGACCTTAAAGTATGTTTGAAATTCCTATTTATGTGAAATCATATTTTATGTCTCAAACGTTACAGTTTTACTGCTTGGTTCACTGTGTATGGAAGTAAAATAATGCCAAATGTTTTTGAAATAAAAAAGCCTGTTGAATTGCACTACTTGAAAAAAAAATGCATTGCATTAACCATGATTGCATTTTAATGCATTGTATTTTTAGGGCTTGCATTTATATGGGCTGAAATTCAACATGGTTGTATATTTAAGCTGTGAATATTTCAATTCAAAACATTTCAAACACATTTTCATTAATAAAAATTCAATAATCCATATTCTCCTTTCATATTTCACTTCCAAAATATTCAAACTGTTTAAAAATACAACCTATAATATTCAACAGGCAATTTTCGGTCCGTTTTATTTCGCTTTACAAATTCGCTCCACAATTCAGTGGTTCAAATTCGACGGCAAATTCGACATTGAATCAGGGACTGGAGGAAAAGCAATAGACTACCGATGCATTATATCTATCTGCTGTTAGTCGCCCTCACCAGTAGGTGGTGCAAGCGCACGCGTGTTGACAACATCAAAGCAACAGACAGAGACGAGAAGCCTTCATAAAACATCATTTGCTGAAATGGACCGAGCGGTGAGTACGAGTTATTGTGAGTGTATATATAGTATATAACTTACATGTTGAAAAGGCTGATTAAGACACAAATCATCACACGAGCGTTTACTCAAGTGTCTTATGATACGACTTTTTACAGCGTTCAAAAGGAAGGTGATTTTTCTGATTAATCCAGAATTCCCTCGCCTTTAGCATTGATATAGGCCTAAATACTTTGCAGTCACGTCACTAACATGGATAAGTTACCTGGCGCGGCAACAAACGCTGACAAAATGTGGTTATTGTGCATCCAATCGCACAACTATCTGGCATGCAGGCGACGATCGTTTACACCTCAAAACACCAACTTTTGTATATTAATACTGGCGACGTCCTGGCAAGATCCTATTAATTCATACTTTGCACGTGATGTCACTAGTACTGGCTGGCAAGTACTTCATTCTCTCAGTGTTTGCCTTTTGCCCGGTATCCATGGTAGTGACGTGACTGCAAAGTGGATACAATTTTAGTAAAACAACTGTTATACGCTAAGACATGTGTATTGTTTGGTTTAGTCACTAATGACAGAATACTAATTCGATGGATGGGTTTAAATGATGGCAAAGTTAATTTTATTTAGATATAGCATGATTAAATACAACCTACTTATAAATTAAATTCCGCAATTATATATTAAAATGGTACATTTCTATCACAATATCAGTTCATCTTCATGTTACGGTATATGATTAAGCTAAACGTGAATTGTCTCCGTGTAACGTTATCTCAAAAGCATCGTAGAAAAACAAGCACCAATAACGTTAGTCAATTAGTTAGTCGTTAGTTAAACAATCAACATAGCTCCACAATGCTTTTGAGATACGCAGCTCTGTATCTGCATTAATATTTTGACATCTGTGATGAAGTGATGTATTTAAAGCTACTCTCTATCTTTAATTCATGTTAACTTTGTTATACAAGGGAGACAATGAAGTGCTGAGATCAGCAAGGCACCTTTTATCACTTTTGACAAAAAAAAAAAAGTCGTATCATAAGACACTTGAGTAAACGCTCGTGTGATGATTTGTGTCTTAATCAGCCTTTTCAACATGTAAGTTATATACTATATATACACTCACAATAACTCGTACTCACCGCTCGGTCCATTTCAGCAAATGATGTTTTATGAAGGCTTCTCGTCTCTGTCTGTTGCTTTGATGTTGTCAACACGCGTGCGCTTGCACCACCTACTGGTGAGGACGACTAACAGCAGATAGATATAATGCATCGGTAGTCTATTGCTTTTCCTCCAGTCCCTGATTCAATGTCGAATTTGCCGTTGAATTTGAACCACTGAATTGTGGAGCGAATTTGTAAAGCGAAATAAAACGGACCGAAAATTGCCTGTTGAATATTATAGGTTGTATTTTTAAACAGTTTGAATATTTTGGAAGTGAAATATGAAAGGAGAATATGGATTATTGAATTTTTATTAATGAAAATGTGTTTGAAATGTTTTGAATTGAAATATTCACAGCTTAAATATACAACCATGTTGAATTTCAGCCCATATAAATGCAAGCCCTAAAAATACAATGCATTAAAATGCAATCATGGTTAATGCAATGCATTTTTTTTTCAAGTAGTGCAATTCAACAGGCTTTTTTATTTCAAAAACATTTGGCATTATTTTACTTCCATAACTGTGTGTTAAATTTGTAGTCTGTATGTCCTTTAAAGCCACAATATGTAATTTTTCACTACTAGAGGTCGCTTATTCAAAACAAAGGCGTAGCTTGATGACGGTGTGATTTTGCGGAGCTTTTATTATGCCGCAGAAAGGAAAACACGGCCAATGGAAACGTGTACATTTCGCAAAACTCTTTTGCGATTTATAGGAGTTTTTCAGGCAATTTGCAAAACTGCAATGGAAATGTGTCACATTTACAGGTCACCTGGCGTACGTAAAAGACAATCATTCGTTAAAGATGACGTCGTATGTTGGACAGAAGACGAGACAGAGTTCTTTATTAAACTCATAAAAGACAATAGAATTACATGAATACTGGATTGTAAACAATAAAGAAATGCCCCAAATTATCATTAAGACCTTGAAGCAGATATGAGGGCGAAACACCCACAAACACCTATTCGTGGCCGCTCACAAGTATAAGGGGCTTTCCTTGCCATTAATGCTGGGATAACATGCCTACGTCTCCTTCAATTAAAAAGAATGGCTAGTGCGGTGACTGGGATATACGTAAACCTACAACATGCATGGCATAAATTTGGAATGACTTATCGTGAGAGGGAAAATAAAGTGTTTTATTCGCATAACATCGGTTAATCGCAATAGTTTTTTTATCGACATTTAGAAAATGTCACAAAAGTTTTGCGGAAATCTGTAATGGAAACGCGGCTAATAAGACTAAAGCCCAATTTATACTTCTGCGTCGAGTGTACGCCGTAGGCAGTGTGTTGCACGCATTACCTATGACGTACCCTGACGTGCACCTCTCCAAAAATGTAACAACGCGTCAATTCTACACGGACCGCAAGCGCTGTGATTGGTCTGCCAGAACCCCTCCTTGTTAGTTAGGGCTGGGCGATATTAGGGGTGGCATGGTTCACAAAACCCACGGTTCGGTTCGTATCACGGTTTTAGGGTCACGGTTTTCGGTTCTGTACGGTTCTTTTTTTATTTTTTTTATTTACTTCAGCATATGATATATATGGCTTAATCATCCACAATTAGGATACAGTATTATTTTTTTTTATATCAAGTTGTTTCCTAACTGGCTGTCTACCGAGTCCGACACATTGGCGTAACATTTTTCATGTTAATCATATCAATTTTGATCAGAACAATGCACTGCGGCTTTAATTCAGCTGACCTGATTAACACATTTCACCATGAAGTGTCCCGTGTGTTTCACAATCACCATATGACATCCTGAGACCCTCTGTCTCATACACACATTCATATGTTGTATATAAGAACACGGTCGCATTTGCAGCAGATATACCGGTATGTTGCCCATCATAAATCAAAGCACGAGACAGACAGGGGTCGGAGGAGAAGACCGGAAAACGTGACAGAATGAACTATATTTGCCTGTATTTGCAATACAAGAGCCGCGGTTCAGATGCGCGACTCACGAGACAAACACTGCCAGTGTATGTCTGCTCAACGGGCACGCGCGGCGCGGCACCCGCTCTCCGCACTGCATCTGCCCTGCCAGCTATACGATGCTAGTGCATCCTCCAACTCTGGGCAGCCTTCCTTATCTCTCCCACTTTCATTTCTACATGTGACGTGACCTGCAGCACTCCACTTTTACTTTACTGTATGTCCACACACCCCTCTTATTTCGCGCGCTGTCTGAGGTAACATACGGGCACGAGGATACATTGCGCATGCGCGAACCGTGCGACGCACATGCACCGAACCGAGACAAGCGAACCGAACGGTTCGGTTTTTTTCCATGTACCGTGCCACCCCTAGGCGATATGGCCAAAAAGTGATCTCGATAAAATCTTTTCATATCAGTCGATATCGATAATTATCACGATAAATGTCAAATATTTATTTATTCTAATTTTAAAGGCAGATTTCTGCTCCTAAGTGAAAGCTGTAGAAACCAGACTGTTAATTGTGGTTAAGCTACTCAGAATATGACACAAACTTCACGTTTCCAGTCATTTTTCATTAACAAAATACATTTCTTAATATAAAAAATGAATGTCTTAGTTTCTGCATGTTCTAATAGTTGATATTGTTTCTAGTCATGAAACATTGTGTTGCCTGACTTTGGCATATATCTTCAGCATAGTTTGCATTGCAGAATTAATAATCTTACATGTTTTGTCTTAGAAATGCACATTTGACAGTGAGTTGACAGTAGTAGTAGCTTGAGTTAGGAGGATGCAGATGTACATTTATGTTCATTAACAAAAACATGGACATCTGTAAAAATTCTAACAACCTCTTTTTTATATGGTAAAATATTAATATTATGACTGAGTTTTATTAAACCATTGGTCTTCCATAGTATCATAGATTTAGATCATGATAACCACAGTTAAAAACATGCATATAGCTCTTCCCTATCACGGTAAAATGTATCTATATGGTATTTGTATGAAAATTTGGTATAAATGCACAAATTCTATAGCTCAATCACAAAAACATACTGTAATATTCAATTACTCCTTTGATACATTTAATGCATGTCTACATTAATAATATAATACAATTCTATATGAATATCCCACATTTATGCCACAGTACCATGGTGCAGTAGTTAGTGTCACAACAGGAAATCCATGGTAAATTATGTATAAGATCTTTTCTAGTTAGCTCGCTGCCGTTTTTGACTTTGACCCGAACGATTAAACGGTCTGTGTGACGTGGTTCAAATGATTAACAAGTCGTGCTACTTTTTATCAACAAGTTTGTCGTCTTTGGATGATAACTCAAGGTTAGTTTCCCTTTTGATTTAACGTTCGACACCGCTTCCACTCAATCAAGTTCAAAGCTGCACGCTGACTGGCTCTGACTGGCTGTTGTCGCGTTTATTTCTGTTGTGCGATTGGGTGTTAGAGTAATCTATATCGAGTAAAAATGTCCAGAGCTTATCATCGTTATCGACATGAATTTTATCGCGATTCGATATGATATCATATATCGGCCCAGCCCTAATGTTAGTGAATAAATACATAGATCCGCTGTGAGTGTGTGAGAGCTCTTGATGGTCTAGTGGTAGAATTTTTGTTAAGCGTGCCAGAGGTTCTGGGTTCTAATCCACCATTGTATAGTTTATTTATTTTTCTCATTAAAACCAAAGATGTTAATCAGTGATTGTATATCAAGAACAGGGACACATTTGGACACATTTCGTTTTGTGATTTCGAATAACGAAAAGTCTCTGCGACAGCAATCGATTGAAGCGCTTGTATGTGCAAGAGCCACCGAAACAGCGACACGAGCACTCAGCATGATTTCAAAAAACGCATTCCAGTGTCAGATCGCCTCTTACTTACCTCTACTAATCAACTAGAGATGCTTAATTTGTATTCGATAAAACTCAAGCTACAAGAAAAGTCGCTATCTATTTGTCGCCGTCGCTGCTGCTACTCCGACAATGTAAACAGCTGCTTCCTCTTCAGCTTTTGTCTTGATACTGTGGGTTACACCATCAACATGCCCGTGGACACTGCCTACTAGCGGTGTGCATGTGTAATTGCACATTGCAATTGGACAACAACACAGAAGTATAAATGAAAACTGATGCGTAACTTGCGGCGTAGAGGATACGGCATAGGTTCGACGCAGAAGTATAAATCAGCCTTAACTGTGTTGAGCTACATAACAATGATTCGTTTTCTTTTGATGAATGCATCCAAACAGTTGATCACCTATCTAATAAAACACATAATATATTAAGGCGTTTTTGGTATTTTCATGGTTTCTACAAAATAATAAAATCAGAAATCGAGGGTAAAGCAGGTATGATGTAATTTATAAGCAAAGCACAGACATGATCGGTGTCCTGGTTAAAATGGGTTATTTCTCTGGATTTAAAGGTCCCATGGCATGAAATTTTCATTTTATGAGTTTTTTTTTTACATTAATATGAGTTCCCCTAGCCTGTATATGGTTCCCAAGTGGCTAGAAATTTCGATAGGTATAAACCGA
Organism: Romanogobio albipinnatus; assembly: GCA_023566225.1. Classification (NCBI taxonomy): domain Eukaryota; kingdom Metazoa; phylum Chordata; class Actinopteri; order Cypriniformes; family Gobionidae; genus Romanogobio; species Romanogobio albipinnatus. The sequence goes on along the minus strand of CM042254.1, from coordinate 22,402,679 downwards.
GTTCTGGCTGTCCTGCTCTGCCTTTGAGAAAATGAAAGCTCAGACGAGCCGATCTGAAATCGTCAGTTATGTCGTCATACGAGAAAAGGTTACCTCTGCTTCCTCTGCTGAGAAAATGGATTCAGTTTATCAGTCGCCATGTCAGCACAGGCTTTACAAATAGACTTTTACCATATGGTTTCGACAGCACCGCCTCAAACGGTGAGTAACAGTGTTCATTAATGCCTGATCTGTAGCTAATCATTCAAGTTCACACAGACTTTCTTTCTAAATCGTTTAATACTGTCAGTCCTGCCGCTGGCCGTCTTGATGCCCTAAGCGCAATGCATCAGTGAATCAAGCCAGTGACTAAACGATAAACTTCACCTTGTTTCTGCTAGTAGCATGAAACAAATCCATTATTTAAATGATTAAACTACAGAAAGCGATCAAAGAACACACTCTTTATAATGTTTGGATCTGTCAATCACACGTCGCGAGAGTATCTGCACACTTGCCCAAACTGCCATAATAACGAATGATGCTGTTATGCTGCACAACAAAGCTCTTACTGTATTCGTGTCAATATTGTATTGTGTTGTGTTTGCTGTTAGTTGTGGTGAAAGCATTTTGTGAGAGAAATAATCACTGCATTCACGCGATCAACAAGACTGCTCATCACTGCAGCCGTTCATGTGATGGAAAAAGATCTAAAAAATAATGCTATAATCAACACTTTGACGATTTGTTCATCTCGACGGCTGTGATGGTAAAAAAAACTTATTTTAGTGGGTTTAGAGTGGTTCCACATGTTACAAAGTTTGTAGAATAAGGAGGAAGAAGACAGGGTCGCGTGGCTGGGACTCGTGTTTATTCAGAGCTCTCGGATACAAACAAAATAAACTCGCGCTCTCAACAACTCGGTACAATAAAACTTTCTCTGCTATCTTTCCCCAGCTCTCCGTCTCTCTGGTCCACGAGTGTCCAGTCCATCTCTCTGGTCTGGCAGTGCTGGCAGAGTCTGATGGTATCTCGCTAAACCACGCCCCCTCCGCCACATAATCTAATACTCATTTCAAATGCAAAGATGTCAGCTAATCACAGCAGTGGGCGTTTTCACTGAAGTCTCACATCAGACACGCCCCTTGAAACAGAGCATTCAAGCCAGAGGGCTAATATCAGTATAGAAAAAATGCCTTTTATTTCTAAATTATGACATTATTTAATGTAAAAACCATACTAACAATATAAGTACACCTCAGGAAACATTATAAAAAAAAAAAAAATATATATATATATATATATATATATATATATATATATATTAGATAGTTGACTAGTGGTTGTACTAGTAACTATAACATTGTACTAGTGGTTTCTGGATATTTTAATCCAAAAATCTTGCATATTGTGCCTTTAAATACCATGACAAACAGGCCACCCTACGGCAGGGATGCATATAGGCCCACCAACTATGAAGTGTTTTTGTGATCTTATTTCTGCAGGCAGCTTGAGGCTTTAGACAAAGAGCTTCAGCAGCTTTCACATATCAAAGAGAATGTGGAGGACAAGGTGAGGGAATGTGGTATTGCTTGATGATTTTGTAGAAATACAACATCACACATCTTGCAATATTTACTCTGATCTCTCTTTTTTTTCTTCAGTTGGAACTTCGTAAGAAGCAGTTCCACGTCCTTCTCACCACCATTCAGGAACTTCAACAGACTTTGGAGAGTAAGTATAAATTCCTAAAACAATTAGTCTTAGTTCACATTAAAAAAAATTCTGCTGCTATTGTTATACTGCCTGTTGTATGGTCTTAATTTGTGTTTGTTCATTTTTAGATGATGAGAAGATGGAAAGCGACGATACCCAGGACAGTCTGATGGAAAATGGAGACTAGATATTTGTGTTTTTCTGAGGATGTGCCCATTATTATTTTCATGAGCACCAGATGTTCTTTCATTTTAGTCTTTTTTTTTTTTTTTTTTGGTCATGTACAGAATTAAAGTGCTTTCTTTACCAACTGAATCTGTGTTTATGTAATTTAATTTTAGCAAATAGCCCTTTCTAAGTAAATGTTTAGACCTGTGAGCATAACACAAACCATCTATAAACAAATATGTTCCTGTGTACTGTGCCATTCAATTCAGAAGTTTCATAAACTAAATTACTTTTACTCTAAACTAACTGTTCTCAATCAATCGCTTTGGCACATTTTTCTAAAGCCTTTCTAACATTCTTTAAACTGTAAGTTCAACCGTCACAACTGTTTTCTGGAACATCACCACTTTAAAGGAGTTTAAAGGATTTGTTGATATGGGTTTTTTTTTAAAAAATCGAGTCGTTGCACCACTTCATTTTAAACACAGATAAATTACGCAGTAAAACCGTTAAAGAGCTGATCAAGCCGCAGATGGAGGTGAACTGAAGACAGGCTAAAGAATCCTTAGTGCAACCCACCCTTAAAGTGCTGTAATGTACTAAAACAGTGATACTAAAAGATCAAATTCAGTTTACACCTTTTTGGTGATGCATACTATATACAGGCGAGTAGATGAGGCAAGAATATGAACGCAACGTGTTTTCTTTATAATGGGTTTCGATGGGGAAAACGCCTAACGAGAAACCTCGTGTTGCACTAATATTCTGTGTTCGTCTGCTTTGAATTTGGTATTTTAATATCACTGTCTTACCGCATTAATACTGACTACAAACCTGGTAAAAATGACTAGCGGTCAATGGAGGAGAGCCTTGTTTTGCCCTCCAGGTGGGCGTTCCTATGTCTGCAAAATGTAGTTACTCACCCAAAACATTTAACTCATGCTTCAAAACCTTAAAAATAGTAATTTTGTCGGTAATTTGGCCTGTGCCACCAAAATAAAAAAAAGTGTATTCGTTGAATATAGCACCAAAAGTGGTTCCTCTATGATTACGACTAAGAACCATGTTGGGTGCCATATAGAACTTCCATAATGAGTGTTTTTTCATTATGGAAATGTGTTATATACAAATTTCAATTTCATTTTTTTTTTCTTTTTAGTTTTGACACTAAATGCTTTCTATTCTATACAATTAAGTCCGTTTTTGTCTAGCTGAATACTCTTGTGGATCACACTGAGCTTTTTACTGTAAATACAGATTCAGACAGTAGGTAAAATTGACTAGATGGAAGGATCACTGATATATAAGAGTGTCCACGATACAGAAAAGGAAAATGCTTTAATATCTAGGTAAAATCAATCTAGTACACAAAAAGAAAATGAACATTTGTAGTTATTCAGTACATACATTTTTTGAAGAAATGTTACATGTAAGCTTAAAATTCATAGTTTGTTCACTTTTTGACTTCCATGACAAGAATTTTCAGCTTACATGCAACAATTCTACAAAAAATAAATGTACTGGATAAATTCAAATGAGTAAGTACAAATATGTACTGCTGTAGCGGTTGCTGTTCAGGGTTGTGATGTTCCTCCATGTTCTAAAGTGGTGGTGATTGTGCTAACTTCATATATACACCGATCAGGCATAACATTATGACCTAATATTGTGTCTAGACTCCTAAGGGTGTACTGTGGTATCTGGCACCAAGATGTTAGCAGCAGATCCTTTAAGTCCTGTAAGTTGCGAGGTGGGGCCTCCATGGATCGGACTTGTTTGTTCATCACATCCCACAGATGCTCGATTGGATTGACATCTGGGGAATTTGGAGGCCAAATCAACACCTCAAACTCGTTGTTGTGCTCGTTAAACCATTCCTGAACCATTTTTGCATTGTGGCAGAGCGCATTATCCTTCTGAAAGAAACCACAGCCTCCAGGGAATACCGTTTACATTTTCTGCAACAATGCTGAGGTAGGTGGTACATGTCAAAGTAACATCCACATGGATGGCAGGACCCAAGGTTTCCCAACAGAACATTTCCCAAAGCATCACACTGCCTCCGCTGGCTTGCCTTCTTCCCATAGTGCATCCTGGTGCCATGTGTTCCCCAGGTAAGCGACACACACGCACCCGGCCGCAGACCCTGACCCTGTCGCCGGTTCACCACTGATCCTTCCTTGGACCACTTTTGATAGATAATGACCACTGCAGAATGGGAACACCCCACAAGAGCTGCAGTTTTGGAGATGCTCTGACCCAGTGGTGTAGCCATCACAATTTGGTCTTTGTCAAACTCACTCAAATCCTTACGCTTGCCCATTTTTTTCTGCTGCTAACACATCAACTTTGAGGACAAAATGTTCACTTTCTGCCTGATATATCCCACCCACTAACAGGTGCTGTGATGAAGAGATAAATAGTGTTATTCACTTCACCTGTTAGTGGCCAATATCAAACACAAATTCCATGTCATAAATATTCATAGAATATAACATGTCTGACAGATTAATCACTGAATGGATCATTTTGCATTTGATGGCTCACACGATGAAAGATTATAAATTGTGAAGTGATAGACAGTTTCACTGAGGATCAAACCCATCAGTTTTGATGACCAAGCCATGTGCATTTAGTCATTGTGCAAATTGTAGATAATTGTACTTAACTCTTTTGCGCACATGCCAAAACAAACGCAATTTGCTTAAATCAATAAGAAATTCGAGAATTGAGCCAAAGCAATTGAGAAAAACTGTAACGTATTTGCTGTAATAATGGTAAATAATCTAAAAGTATTTGGACACATTTGCAATATTCAGAATAGCTATATATCACAAAATATCAAACCAAGAAGCATTTATTTTAAAGAAAGTTAGCTCAAGCTAAATATTTCACTGAAAGAAATGTTTAGGCCTGTGCTACGTACCTCTCAACCAGCAGATGTCGCTACTGCCACAATATATAACCCGCTGAACCATGACTTTGATCTATCTATCTATCTATCTATCTATCTATCTATCTATCTATCTATCTATCTATCTATCTATCTATCTATCTATCTATCTATCTATCTATCTATCTATCTATCTATCTATCTATCTATCTATCTATCTATCTATCTATCTATCTATCTATCTATCTATCTATCTATCTATCTATAAAAACAAAACCTCTGTCAAATGCTCACTTAAGATAGAAGGGTAGTTTGGTAGTGTGGTAATGCAAATATAAAAGCATATACTGTATGTTTTAACTCAAAGGTCACTTTTTCTAACTTAAGTTGTTTAAAATAAATGTACGTCTAACTCTTCATTATGTAATCATGTTAATTTTAAATGTTTTGTACCTTTTGCCATACATATTGTATTTTAAAGGTTTCAAATGGCATGTTAAGAGAAATGTCACCCTTTTATGGCCTTTGCATCTTCATTTATGCCTAAAACAACAGTTTAGGGTTTTAATCAGCAGCTTAGTGGTGCACACTGGAAGACAACATACACTGAGGTCATCTGTGTTGTGCCCTTAAATCAGCTTCTCTGACATGAAGCAAGACTAATGTTTGTAATTTCATGAGACTAAAACTGCACTGGAGTCAGAGGATATTTACAAAGATCACAAATGTCTGTATTTACCATTTTAATCAAACCTAATGAAATTCAACAGTCTAATCAAAACTGTAGGCCTATTTTGAAGGTTACAAACAAGGTCTCATTTGGCCATTTTAACACTTCAGACCATAACAACAGCATTTTCCAAATCACTGCCAAGGAATAATTCTAAGGAATCTAAGGAATAATTGGGCTTTTTAAAGGAATAAAAAAAAAAATACTATGGTAGTCAAATGGGGGGCGAGATCTGCTTGGTTACAAACATTCTAAATATCTTCTGATAAAATTTTATTTTTTGGGTGAACTATCCCTTAAGACTGGTTAGTAATGCATACTACATTTTTATTTAGGCCTATATTATTTATTATATTTTTAGGAACAATGAGAAAGAGAACAAATAAAACCGCATAAATAGATTTTCTTATAGAGGGTACACAGGCATTGTATACTAGTGTACATGATTCAATAAATTTTTTTGTTGTTGCCATTATTGACATGAATGCCCTGAATCACTGGATAGAAATAAGCGTTAGTCACACTGCAAAAAACAAACAAATTTTCTTTCATTTGTGTTAAAAAAAATGTATGTTGTTGAATTTGTGTTGATTTTAAAAAGATACATTTAAATATTAGAAAATAAGATTACATGCGCACACTTTTTTACAATAATAAAAAAACAATATTTTATTCAAATTCATTTAATGCAAAATTGCATGATATATTGAATTACATTTAGTAAGCATATTGTTTGAAAACAAGACATTAAATACTGAAGGAAATTACTTGGAGTGCACTTTTTGTTGCTTGGTTAATTTATGCTCAAATCACTTTTGAAGATCTTTTTTGTTTCCATAAAAGACAAAAACTGTCTGTGTTTTCATAAAAACAATACAATACACAGATCAGGCATAACATTATGACCTAATATTGTGCATTGTATATTTTTCTGCCAAAACAGCCCTGACCCGTCGAGGCAGGGACTCCACTAGGCCCCTGAAGGTGTGCTGTGGTATCTGGCACCAATATGTTAGCAGCAGATCCTTTAAGTCCTGTAAGTTGTGAGGTGTGGCCTCCATGAATCGGACTTGTTTGTTCAGCACATCCCACAGATGCTCAATTGGATATAGATCTGGGGAATTTGGAGGCCAAGTCAATACCTCAAACTTGTTCTTGGGCTCCTCAAACCATTCCTGAACCATTTTTGCTTTGTGGCAGGCCATACTATCCAGCTGAAAGAGGCTACAGCCACCAGGGAATACCGTTTCCATGAAAGGGTGTACATGGTCTGCAACAATGCTTAGGTAGGTGGTACATGTCAAAGTAACATCCACATGGATGGTAGGACACAAGGTTTCCCAGAACATTGCCGAAAACTTCCGGCGGCTTGCCTTCTTCCCATAGTGCATCCTGGTGCCATGTGTTGCACCCGGCCATCCACATGATGTAAAAGAAAACGTCATTCATCAGACCAGACCACCTTCTTCCATTGCTCCGTGGTCTAGTTCTGATACTCATTGCCCACTGTTGCTGCTTTCGGCGGTGGACAGGGATCAGCATGGCTCCCTGACTGGTCTGCAGCTATGCAGCCCCATACACAACAAACTGCGATGCACTGTGTATTCTGACACCTTTCTATCAGAACCAGCATTAACTTCTTGAGCAATTGGATCTACAGTATCTCGCCTGTTTGATTGGACCACACAGGCCAGCCTTCGCTCCCCCCATGCATAAATGAGCCATGGCCGTTTGGCCTTTGTCAAACTTGCTCAAATCCTTACGCTTTCCCATTTTTCCTGGTTCTAACACATCAACTTTAAGGACAAAATGTTCACTTGTGGCCTAATATTGCCAACCCACTAACAAGTGCCGTGATGAAGAGATAATCAGTGTTAGTCACTTGTCATAACGTTATGCCTGATCTGTGTATATTGGCTCATTATCTACAATGCCACCATAAGAGCCAAATCTTCATTATCTGGTTATATTCAACAGAGGTAAACACTTCCCGCGTGCACAACATCTGATTATCTCCACTGACTAATAACAGCTGAGCTGTGCCGCTCTATATGCACACAGCAATATGAAGAACAATAGAGTTTTACGTGTTCTGCCACAGCCTATGAGTAAACCAGTGGAGTCCCAGCAGTCAATGCGGTGCTTCTAATTGGGTTCCTGATTTAAAACGTTTAAGCCAAATTCCCCTTGCCCCAAGGAAATGGAGATCAGCTCTACCAGACACATGGGATCCAGATGACTCAGACTTGGATAGATAAACATGAAGTGCTTGTCTCTCTGAGTAAACAAAACTTTTCCAGCATAATCTTATTGTCATGAGGGAAGCCTTTGCTTGGTGTAATTTGGCTGAGGACTTGGTCAGCCAATCAGAAAAGGACCCCCTTTGTAGTTATTTTTAAAAGCAAATTAAATGCCCAGAGGTCACAAAACAAATCAATCTTGTGCCTGTATTTCTCCTTACTCCACACTTTCACTCTGTACTTTTCTACCAGTAAATGCGACTATCCTATTCTTCTTTTCTGAAAGACAGAGCTCGTCTCCCTGAGAGCGACTATAACATGCCGTGACACATCTTTCCATCACTATGGTAACGGCACTGAGGTGTACATGAAAAGAAGTCAAACCAATGTGCTGTAACACGAGAACATTAGATCAGGACGAGGTCAGAATGGCCCGCTATTGGCAATCCATTCACCCACTTGTAGTCCGATGAACAATAACACTCACATTTCGCTACGTGAAGTACCTGAGCTTTGCCAGCTGTATCTCTGAATAAGTCGCATTTCTGAGCTCGAAATGTTGCAGCTTGCTTCTTTGGCAAGCACACTTCTTAAATATTTTTTTACTAGTTGATGGAAGGATCACTGATATATAAGAGTGTCCACGATACAGAAAAGGAAAATGCTTTAAAATCTATATGTGCTTGTTCTTCTTGTTCTTCTTCCGCTTCTTCCGAGTCTATGGCACCCATAGAACCGTTTGCGGGAAAGTTATGATATTTGGCACACTCATAGAGGACAGTCTGAAGTGTCAACATAGCAAATTTGGAGTCTCTAACTCAATCCCTCTAGCGCCACCACCTGTCCAAAGTTGCACTAGAACGAAATCATTCTAATCAGCATATTAGAATGATTTCTGAAGGATCATGTGACACTGAAGACTGGAGTAAAGATGCTGAAAATTCAGCTTTGCATCACATAAATAAATTATATTTTAAAGTAGCCTATATTAAAATAGAAAACGACTAAAAACGCCAACCTTCAGCTCATACAGTATAAGACTCTTCATGGAACACACTACACTGGGGAAAGGATGGCTAAAATGGGATTCACATCAGAAATTTGCTCACACTGCTTACAAAACTGTCTGGACACATATATCCATGCTACATGGCACTGCCCACCCATTAAACACTTTTGGAAAGACGTCACTGAATCCTTATCCCGCCTCCTTGGTTGCCGCATCCCATTATCCCCCCTACTCTGTCTACTAGGTGATCTATCAACTCTCAATCAGGAAATAACAAACAAAAGGATGCTCCTTGTAGCCTTAGCCATCGCCAAGAAAACTATTTTCTTAAACTGGAAATCGCGAAACACTATTCACATAACGCATTGGAAAAATTTGCTCTACATCTCCCTAGAATATTTTTCACCTCATTACAACTGTATATCGGAACCACAACACTCCCGATCAGACCTCATTCAACTATTACAAATCTGACACACTCATCCTGATTAATTATGTATTCATTTATTATTATACATATTTATACAAGGTTTTAGTAATATTGTGAGTATTTTCATTATTATAATTATTATTGACATTAATGTTATTAATATTTTCAATATCATGTAAACATTTAGCGGTGATGAATGAGGGAGATGTGATGACATTTTGCTTGATATAAGGACGGTAATGGTATAATGTATATCTTAAATGATTAAAAAATATTAATAAATAAATAGATAAATGAAGTGATGATGATGATGATGATGATGATTATAATAATGATATAAATATCTAAAATATAAAAATTTAATTAAATCAAATCAACACCTAACATATACCACACATGATTTTATTGCACTACACCCTTCTTTTAATGCACCACCTCAGCTTAGGCATACATACAAATAGTAACTATACTATGAATGAGAAGAGGGAAAAAGAGAAAGGGAAAAAAAACCCAAAAAGAAACTAGGAGAGGTGTGGTATGTATATGTGTCATTGTATTGTTACTATTGTAATTTTGTCATTGTTGTTGTTGTTATTATTATTATTATTATTATTATTATTATTATTATTGTTGTTACTACTGTAATTATTATTGACATCACTGTCGCCGTCCTCACAAAATGTTATCATCGCCATCTTTAGCATTGCTATTGTTTTTATTACTATTGTTATTATTATTGTTATTATATTATTATTGATATTAGTATTGCAACTGTACTGTCAATACAAAATATTATCACCATATTTAGTATTATTACTGTTGTTATTATTATTGATTTAATTTTTATATATATAATTATTATTTTTGCATGAGTACTAAGTTACTACTGTTGTTATTATCATTATTATCAATGTTATCTATTATTATTGATACTATTTCCGTCAACACAAATTATCACCATCTTTAGTATCATTATTGTATTATTACTGTTATTATTATTACTGATATTACTGTTGCCGCCATCACAAAATATTAACATTATTATTATACATGGTATTACTATTTAAATACTTCCACTATTACTATTATTATCTGTCATTTCTGCTTATTTTTCATTGCTGTTATTATTACTGCTGTTTTATTGTTGTTTTTGTGTTTAGTTGTTGTGTTCTGTGTTCACCCTATGTTGTAAGTTTTGCACTCCTAAAAAAAAAAAAAAAAAAAAAAAAAAAGAAAACCATTATTTCAAATGTTATTTTAATAATATATCACAAATACTTTTGATCAAATAAATGCAGGCTTATTTCAAATAAGACTTATTTCAAAATCATTAAAAATAGTAATGTTTCCAAACTTTTGAACGTGACTGTTATCATTTTTTAGGATTTTTTTGTTTTTTTGTGGCTTATATGAAATCAGGACAGTTGAATCTCCCTGACATTTTGATCTTATCAAACTTTTCCAGAACTTTAAAAACATGCTATCATGAAGAGGTGTTTTCAAGTCATTGCATATGTGAATTTTTTATATTGTATATATATATTTTAAATAAATTAACAGATTTACACAAAAAAAGAGTAACATATACTTGGCCCAGAGAGCTATACATTTGCATGGATGTTTTTTAGAAGACCATACAGGGCAAGTTGTGTAATTTCTTATCCGGTTTCTCATCCCATTTCTCAGCATAGGTGTAGTTTTGACTGTCATTTTCTGTATAGACATAAACTTGTCTAGAAGAAAAGATGAGAACCGTCATCACAAATCTTATGTAAGCAAGGTCCATGAGAAATCAGATATAGACTTGTGCACCATCTGAACAATTGTCTGCTCCTGGTGAATTTAGATCTGATTTCCGACTTTGTCTATTAACTTAATGGCAGTCAGATAGTCATCAAATTCCTTTGCGTGACTCAATATTGTCATTGTGACAGCTGATTCATTGTCGTAAACAGAATTTATCAACAGAAGACACTGCAGTCAATTCAGTCTAGAGGAATGTACAATATCTTTATTGGCTTTGCACAAAGTGCATCAAAGCATTCACACCCACTGATCGAAAATGCAAACACTGTTTATCAAGACAGAAACTCATTCACATTGAAATGCAACAGTAATCAGAACAAGAACATTGCCATGTATTGGGATGTTTTGGTCTCGTTTCATAGTCTTTGTGGTTAATAAAGCCTCATGCATTTAGAAAGAACAGACGAGGAAGAAGATAACACATAAAAAAGCAGGGACATTAAGTGTTGATTGTATTTCAATCACCTTGTGATCATAATAAAGGACACTGCATAGACAATATGACCCTGTTAGTGAGGAGAGAAATGATATACAAACTGAAACCAGGTTAATATGTCACGACTTCATGCAGTTCATAAATACAGTGCAAACATTAAAGAGCCATATACATTTTGAATCACAATAGTGCAAACACCAAACCAACGACCACTGGCATGACATTATTCCAGGTATAAGAAATCCAGAAACCTGACAAACAGCAATCTAATATCTATACTGACAAATGAAAACAGACATCTCTGTTATATAGTGTAAATTACAAACACCTGCATCACCTAGGTGATCACCATTAGGACAGGTACACTTAATGGGATAGTTCACTCAAAAATGAAAATTATCCCATGATTTAATCGCCCTCAAGCCATAGGTGTATATGAATTTCTTCTTTCAGATGAATACAATTGGAGCTATATTAAAAAATCCAAGCTAATCCAAGCTTTATAATGGCAATGAATGGCAGCCCAAAATTTGAAGCCCCCCAAAAAAGTGTATCCATCCATTATAAAAGTAATCCACACGGCTCCAGGGGGCTAATAAATGCCTTCTAAAGTGAATCGATGGGTTTTTGCAAGAACAATATCCATATTTAACACTGTGGTGAGCAGCGAGGTCGAGGGACCGTGAGGGCGGGACGAGGCAGCGCTCATCAGGGAGGATGAGCGCCAGCTGAGCGCCGCAGCGATCTCGGCTCTCGCGGAGGAGTGAGGGAGTATAAAGGAGGAGCGACGACAGTGAGGGACGAGAGAGGACCAGGCCTGGATTTTGTGTTGTGTTTTATTTTAGTTTTGTTATCCGCTGCAGTCGTCCGTGAGGGGCTGCAGCCTTTATTTTCATGTTATGTTCATTTGTGTTTGTGTGTAGGCGGCAGTCGGCCGCGAGGGGCTGTCGCCGCCATTTTATTTTGTGTTTATTTTTTATTAAACATTTTGAATGTTCGCCGGTTCCCGCCTCCTTCTTCTCGTACGAACAAGCTTTACTACAAACACGTTATAAAGTAAAATATATCGAGCTTCCGGCAGACTGCCTTCCGTATTCAACATTGGACGTAGCACAAGTTTTGAACTGCGAGAGACGTTATACTTTCTTCACAAATTAAATACAGAAGGCAGTCTGGTGGAAGCCAGATATTTGACTTATAAAGTTTTAAATATGGATATTTTTCTTACACAAATCCACCGATTCACTTCAGAAGGCCTTTATTAACCTCCCGGAGCCGTGTGGATTACTTTTATAATGATGGATGCACTTTTTTGGGCTTCGAATTTTGGGCTGCCATTCACTGCCATTATAATGCTTGGATTAGCCTGGACATTTTTTAATATAACTCAGATTGTATTCGTCCGAAAGAAGAATGTCATATACACCGCTAGAGGGTGAGTATATTATGGGATAATTTTCATTATTGGGTGAACTATCCCTTTAAAAGTCCACATCGGTGTTATTCAAAAGATAATCATAAACATAGTTTATTCATATTTTATATTCATAAGGTATGATGAAAATGTAATAACTTGCAGCGTCTCTGAAACAACATTGCCATATTGACGGATGGTGTTAACCAATGGCCATTTACCAAACCATTTGAGCAACTTTTCATTCATAATGATTGCATTATGTCAAATATGTCACATTATGGTAGTAAAATAGGTTGCAAACAACAATTTATTATAACTTTATAATGCTCTGATGGAGCATTTGATGAATAGGAATCCTTTTGTGGTTGTGGGAAGAGTCAGTTCAGTTTCAAATGAAGCAGAAATACTATTTAGATTACATATGGACCGTGGGAGTAAAAACTTTTGGTTACAGTGACGTAATGCCACTTTTGTAAACTCTTATTTTTCCTCTTTCCTCTTCCTTAAGACTTCCTTAAGAGGATTTGCAGAGTTCTCTGATGCAGCGATGCAGTTTCATATTTGGATGTAATGACCTTTGTTCAGTAAACTGTGATAATTCGGTAACAGTTACAGAGAGGCTAAGTCGAAAACCATATATATCTGAGGATCCCTGTCATTCATTTTAAAAACATATTAGTATTCTGGACAAACAAGCCTTTAGTTATTTATCTGATCAGAAATAAAGGATGCATTTTAATGTATCTTTTAAACTAATCTCTTCCTTCCCCTCTGGTGCTCAATGTTGAACTTTGCCCTTAGAAATGGGTCCCCTGTATTAGGGGATTAGAGAGGCAGATGAGGTTACTGATTGGTGTAGCAGATGGGCCCACTTGAAGCATAATTTCCCACCTGGCTGTACTCTGATTGGGCGAAGTCCCCCGTTCCAGTAAAAGCACCTCCTGACTGATCAAAGCTTCCCTGGTTGTAGACCTGCTGGTTGAAGGCCGTGGCTTGTTTTTCTGAGGATGAGGCAGGGTACCTTGCTGCGCCTCCCTTGTGCCATCCTGTCTCTTTAAACACAAACCAAATGTTTCCAGCCCACAGCACGAAGTTCAAATAGCCGAATACCTGTGGAAAAATACCTTGATGAATCCAAGAGATGAGTATATATATTTTTAATGTGTTTAAATAAAATACAACTTTTTATATTATTACTGTATATTTAAAATATTACATATTATACATTATTTCTGTTTATATTTCAAATATATTTAATCATTTGTATAAAATATTTTAAATATATTTCCACACACACACACACACACGCACGCGCACGCACACAAACGCACACGCACACACACGCGCACACACACGCATGTGTGTGTTACCAATGTGTACATATATGTTTAAATGTTTAATGTTTTTGAAAAAAGTATTATGCTCACCAAGGCTGCATTTATTTGATCAAGGATACAGTAATAACAGTGGTATTGTTAAATATTATTACAGTTTGAATAACTGTTGTCGATTTGTATTTATTTATTTATTGTAATATAAATCTGTTTTAATATAATAAATAAATAAATAAATAAATAAATAAATAATAATTTATGCCTGTGATGGCAAAACTGAATTTCAGCATCATTACTCCAGTTTTCAGTGTCACATGATCCTTCAGAAATCATTCTAATATGCTGATTTGATACTCCGGGAAAAAATCTTATTATTATCTATGTTGAAAACAGTTGTGCTGCTTAATATTTTCGTGGAAACTATGATATGAACTGCATTTATTTGAAACAATGTCTTTTTCTATATTTATTTATTTATTTGTTTGTTTGTTTGTTTGTGTATATATTTGTTCATTTACTTATTGTATATTTTTAAAGTCTTACTGACCCCAAACTTTTGTAATAATTTTAAAGTAATAATAAATAAAGTAAATAAAATGCATTTCAATGCCTCTCAAGCACATTTAAATATTTATTTATTTATTTATTATTATTATTACAAAATATTTGTACACGCACAGTGTTGTAGTGTTAAGTATTGTAAATGAAAGTCTAGACACCCTAATACAACAGATATGCGTAGAATGTCCTAAAATTAGTATCTCATGCCTTACCACAGATGTGTTCAGACCAGACCATCTGGGTCCGTACAATGAGCTGCACTTGTTTGTTTGCACCTTACATGCAGACATGAGCAGGACCACCTCATCTGGATCAGTTGCCGCCTTCACATCGGAGAGACCTTTTGCCCAGGCAGATGAACTCACTAGCCACATAAATGAGAACACCACCGTCACTATGAAGTCCTAGGGAGCATGAAGAAAGTGCGTTACATGTATTTTTTGTCAAATTCTGTTGCTAATTCGAATAACTATTTTAACATTTAAAAAAATTACACACTGCAGCTTTAAACTCAATTCTGATGATTTGCATGAAAGGATACATTACTCTTGTATGCTGAGTAGGACTACATTTAATGTGGGTGTTTTATAAATAGCAGCTCATTTGTAAGGCTTTGTCAGTCCACAAAGGTTTGAGTATTTAGCTGGTCTAAAATAACACCAAGGCTCACAATTAAAGGTCCACGGTTGTTTTCGTGGTACTTGTTCTGGAAAAAGATGTAGACCACTGTGGCCAGCAGGGAGTACAGAAAGGAAAAGACAGCAATGGTGACGAAGAACTCTGCGGAGGAAGAAAAATCTCCGATCAGGTAAAGCCGCTCTTGCCTCCTTCCCTCACACATCGGCACGTCAAAATCCACCCGGTTCAACCTGTTTAATGTAAGGCACAAAAACATTGTGTTTTTTTATACAGTTTGCAGTTAAGGTATTATTCAGTGTCAACATCAGGCTAGCACAACATTATTTAAAATGCCCCTTTTATGCTTTTTTGGATATTACCTTTCATGTAGTGTGTAATATAGCTTTATGTAAAAGGTCACGTAAATTGGTGCCGTGACCCGGGTGGGAGTGAGGTTTAGTGGGGTGAGTGACAGCCAGCTAGAAAGAGTTATGTGAGTAAACCTCACTCCCCTGGCCTCAAGAGGCACGCTAGAGGCTACGGTCTTTAGCGTCCTTGTTAGGAGATTGTAACAAATTTGCACAATGGCCACCTATGTACATCTTGAGGCCATGAAGCGCTCTAGCAACTGACGCTATAGAGGCACTCAAACACTGCAGTTGTAGCTGAGACCCGGAAGTGTTTGGTTTGTGTTGTCAACATACTAAGAAGATGCTGTTTTCTACACTGTGAAAGCAAATCCAAAAGGTTGAGGACTCGGGACTGGAATTGATACAGTAAAATGACGCCATCATTACTGTTCATATGAATGAATGAGGCATTTATATAGCGCTTTCATACTGTACACTCAAAGCACTTTACAACTATGTCAGGGGTCTCTCCTCAACCACCACCAGTGTGCAGCATCCACTTGAATTATGCGACGGAAGCCACAATACAACAGCAATACAACCAATCACAACAGATTGGACTTATATTAAACTGTTTTTGAACTTGGATGCATATACACATATTGTAAGAGACCTTTAAAATAGCATAGTAGGTGCACTTTAAGTTCCTGACACAAGGTTACTTTAGTTCCTGTCTATTTCTGCCTTGTCCTCCTTTGATATGAACTTGAAGCTGAGCTCTAGTGAATACAGCAGGACCTGTGGACTGGCTCTGGACATCTTGTGTGTGTGCTTGACCTTTCCCGGCAAAAAACAACAACAATAACTTGGACACACAATGTTTGCGACTACAGAAGAATACCAGTCTGTCAAAAAAATGTTCCGCCTACACAGAATTATAGTGGTGATTCAATACAGAACTCTATTGCCTTCTGTTCTTTATATTGACATGGTATGACTCCGTGTAACTCTATTATAGCAATGGATAGCGATGAAGACAGACCTGGTGCATGATTCTATAGCGTATGTGTCAGCCAATTGAGTACAAATGGGTGAGTGTGTTTCTGTCTCTCAGAAAGAATTTCTCATCTCTGAAAGTGATGAATACATTTTATATTTTATAGCTCTAAATACGGTGAGTTACTTGAAATGGAAGATATGGCTTAGCTTTCTAAATTATTCATTTAACCATGAATTTATTCACACACAGACAAACAGCCCTTTGGAAATATGGAAAATGTATTCAATTGTCAATTGGTAATCAATATATGGGTCATGAAAATACTGTATTCTGTATCCACTTTGATTCACTGATTCACTAGAGTCTAGACGAACTTATTCAGCATTTTAATTTGATATACTGTATACGGTATATAAAATATCACAAAACAAATTATTATTATTTTTTTTAACTTTTAAAAATGAATAAAAAAAAATTCTTGAACAGCAAATTAGCATATTGGAATGATTTCTGAAGGATCAAGTGACACTGAAGACGAGTAATATCTGCTGAAAATTCAGCTTTGCCATCACAGAAATAAATTACATATACAAATATATTACAATAGAAAACAGTTATTTTCAATTGAAATAATATTTCACAATGTTTTACTGTATTTACTGTATACTTCATCAAATAAATTCAGCCTTGATGAGCAGATAAAGACACTTCAAAATGAAACAATTTATTTTTATTTTTATTATTATTCCAAACTTTGTACGCCAGTGTAAATAAGCACTTACATAATGTATAAATCATCCAGTTTGATGTGTATTGTGAAGAAAACTATATCTGATTATACTGAGGATCTATAAACCTCAGCCCAGTTAGCACAATCATTTAATTTGACAAATTAGCTCTGATGCTGAGAGTTGTGTTTCCATTCAAAACACTGAGGCCAGCTGTGCACACCGAGAGACAAATCTTGTAAGTGGAAGCATGCATAGAGAATATAACAATAAAACCATTAGCACATAATTAAATGCTCTTGTGTATTAGAGTATTGAATCAAAGAAAGGTAATTATCTCTCTATTGCTCTGCAGAGAATACGCAGGGGTGCTTTAAACTAGCCTTACCTGAATGGGTAAGCAAAGTTGATGCCAATACTGAGGTTGCTGTCGGATTTGTTGATGCAGTCCACACTAACCCGCAGTTGCCCAGAGTAACCTCCACATGTTGCAAATGCAAAGATGGCAAAAAGCTGAGGGGATATAACATGCAGAACAGTTCAAGTCACCATGAAAACAAAATTGACTGATAATTATTTTACTTTTTTGTGTGTGTGTGGAATGGAATATTGCAATATTTACAATTAATTATATATTCTGTACACATCTTTTTTTTTTAACTCATGTGCCCGCATAATGTGAAAAAACCCTAACCCTAACCCTAACCCCCCACCCTAACCCTAACCCTAAACAAGACAAATTCCCCTCCCTTTTACAGCGACATCTCTTCTCTGATGACTGTTTATTGTTAATTGGCGCAAGGCCGGGACAACCTGTCACTCACATGACATCACAGCAATAGAAAACCACAACCATCCAACAATACTATCAATTCCCAATGGACAAAATCAAGTCCCGCCCTATTTTTTCTTGTTCCAGAAGCTGTTTCACTCAGAAATACCTCATAATAGGGAAAGAAAAGACTCAACTTATGTTTCATGGTGACTTTAAATGTAAAAATTATGACATCATTATTCCCCATCAATTTATTCAAATAAAAGCTATTAGTTATACACATATCAATTTGTGGAAAATTCAAGTTATTCACGGCATTCAAGTTATTAATCTGTGCATTAGTGGTGCATTAGTGGTATTCGAGTGGTTCCCTGAAGGAGGGAACGGAGACGTACGTCGGACGTCACCAACGTATTGGGATCCCTTCTGGGAGCCCTATCCGCTTCAAGTGTCTACAGAACGAGCCAATGCACATTGGCGTGCAAAATTTGCATCTCACGCTCCACCCCACAGCGAGGGTATAAATAAGGAAGCAGATGCAGCGCACATTGTTTTACTCTGAGGAGCTGAGCTAGTGACTCGGCTGTACAGCGATGGCCCAGCAACTGTGGTGACGGGACGTACATCTCCATTCCCTCCTTCAGGGAATGAGGGTTACATAAGTAACCAAGATGTTCCCTTTCAGTCGGTCATGTTCGACATACATCAGACGTCACCGACGTATTGGGATCCCTTTGGAAAACGCAATAGGGCTGTCAAAAAAAATGTTGAATTTCGAATATTTGTCGAATTTACAAAAAAAAAAGCACATTCGAATGCAAAAACCGTGCATTCAAATTTTTGGTAGAGGTGCGCGAGACATTACGGTGATGGAACTGACACGGTTTGTTTATCCAGTACAGCGGTGCGGCGGTTTTGTTCATTTGAAAATGGCGGAACACAAAACAGTGAGGACTCAGAGTCAGAGAGAAAATGGGCGACGGCGTATTCAGACAGACACAGAGCAGTGCAGAACAAGGCAATCAGAGCTTTGGAGCATGAGATGGATATAAATAAAAGAGAAGATACGCTATACCGGCTGACGAAAATCCTCTCAGTTGGTGGCAAAATCATGCAGTATAGCTCTATATAATATCCACATATTGCGCAGCTGGCAAAGACATACTTGATCATACCTCAGCAAAAAACGCTCAGCACTCGCTGCAGGTCAAGTTGACCATTTGGTGTTTTTCACCAACAATATGTAGATGTTTAGTGAGTGGGAATGGATTGTTTCTGAATGTCTGTTTGCTATTTTGTGTTCACATCACGTTGTCTGTTGAAGCTGTTGAAGTTTTCTCAGGTCACTGATGCACTTTTGTTACCTAATTTTCCTTACATGCTCATTAATGAAATTATATTTCATTTAATAACAATTGTCCAACCATCCATCCATCCATCCATCCATCCATCCATCCATCATCTTCCACTTATCTGGGGCCGGGTCGCGGGGGCAACAGTCTAAGCAGAGACGCCCAGACTTTCCTCTCCCTAGCCACTTCCTCCAGCTCTTCCGGGGGAACCCAGAGGCGTTCCCAGGCCAGCCGGGAGACATAATCCCTCCAGCGTGTCCTAGGTCTTCCCCGGGGCCTCCTCCCGGTGGGACGTGCCTGGAACACCTCCCTGGGAAGGCGTTCAAGAGGCATCCGAAATAGATGCCCAAGCCACCTCAGCTGGCTCCTCTCGATGTGGAGGAGCAATGGCTCTATGCATGAGCTATGAGCTTTTCACCCTATCTTTAAGGGAGCGCCCAGCCACCCTACAGAGAAAGCTCATTTCGGCTGCCTGTATCCGGGATCTTGTCCTTTCGGTCATGACCCATAGCTCATGACCATAGGTGAGAGTAGGAATGTAGATCGACCGGTAAATCGAGAGCTTTGCCTTACAGCTCAGCTCCTTCTTTACCACGACAGACCGGTACATCGACTGCATTACTGTAGAAGCTGCACCGATCCGTCTGTCAATCTCCCGTTCCATCCTTCCCTCACTCGTGAACAAGACCCCAAGATACCTGAACTCCTCCACTTGAGGCAGGAACTCTCCACCAACCTGAAGTGGGCAATCCACCCTTTTCCGACTGAGAACCATGGCCTCGGACTTGGAGGTGCTGATTCTCATCCCAGCCGCTTCACACTCAGTTGCAAACCGCCCCAGTGCACCCTGAAGGTCCTGGTCTGAGGAGGCCAACACGACAACATAATTCGCAAAAAACAGCGACAAAATCGTATGGTCCCCAAACCGGACACTCGCCGGCACTTGGCTGCGCCTAGAAATTCTGTCCGTAAAAATTATGAACAGAACCGGTGACAAAGAGCAGCCCTGCCGGAGTCCAACATGCACCGGGAACAGGTCTGACTTACTGCCGGCAATGCGAACCAAGCTCTTGCTCTGGTTGTACAGGGACCGAACAGCCCTAAGCAGGGGGCCGCCGACCCCATACTCCCAGAGCACCCTCCACAGGATGCCACGAGGAACACAGTCGAATGTCTTCTCCAAATCCACAAAACACATGTGGACTGGTTGGACAAACTCCCATGAACCCTCCAGCACCTTGGAAAGGGTATAGAGCTGGTCCAGTGTTCCACGACCGGGACGAAAACCACACTGTTCCTCCTGAATCCGAGGTTCCACTATCAGCCGAATTCTCCTCTCCAATACCCTGGCATAGACTTTCCCGGGGAGGCTGAGAAGTGTGATCCCCCATAGTTGGAACACACTCTCCGGTCCCCCTTCTTGAAAAGAGAGACCACCACCACGGTCTGCCAGTCCAGAGGTACTGTCCCCAACCGCCATGCGATGTTGCAGAAAAATTATATTTCATTTAATAACAATTGTTTGAAAAGTTAATGCACTTTAAAAAGTGAAGGTCATTTAATTTCAATAAAAGATGCAATGATTGATTTGGTTTGCACTTGCTTGTTGCGCTCGCTTGCGCCCTCTTGAGGGCATAGGATACAATACAGTACTTTTCCCCTCTAAAATTAAGTATTGCCTTTAGAATTCGAAGATAATTCGAATTTTTATCATATTTAAGAAAGAATTTGACAGCCCTAAAACGCAACAGTTACTGCCACTTCCAGTGCCCTGTGCAAGCCTCTCAGGCCCCCATACTAGGGCAGAAGACTTATGCAGAGAGAAATCACTGCGTTCTGCATGACCCACTCAGTGACTATTGGATAACACTGGGAAAGCATGCCCTTTCCAGGGGAAGGGAATGCTGCGGAGCCTATATCCTGCCCAAAGGGAGGTATCATGTGAGAGTTACACATATGAACTGGCCAGTTAGGGCAGTGCAACATACGGAATGTCCCTGGGGTGGCTCCGGCCAAGCCAGGGGAGAGATAACAGCTGGTAGCAGACTAGAAGAATACACATATGGGACTGCCGTAGGAGTCACAACATATGGGTACCCAGCCTAGCACAGGTTCCACCAATGCATACGAATGTTAGGCCTGCCGTCAGATGCTCCACCACGTCTGACTGCCGCGGGTTGCGGAGGAGCTTGACAGGGTTCGCCAATCTGGGGACCTCTATTAGAGAATATAAGCGCACTTATCTGGTCCATGAGGAGGGGAATGGCACAGCGAGCCGACACAAGGACGCGCACTTTGGTGTTACTGGCTAGTTGAAGCGAATACACGGTAAGAAACCAGCTCTACACAGAGGCTATAGACTCTAGCGAACGTGTTAGGGGTCGCACAGCCCACAGCTCTACATATATCTGCAAGCTAGGCGCCATCTGCCAGCGCCCAGAAAGAGGCAACACTCCTAGTGTAGTGGGCCCTCAACCTGAGCGGGCAAGGCACGCCTTGGGTTTGGTATGCCAAGGCGATGGCATCCACTATCTAGTGGGCCATCCTCTGCTTGGAGACAGCCTTTCCCTTCTGCTGGCCTCCGTAACAGATGAATATATGTTCTCAGCTCCTGAAGCTTTGCATTCTGTCCACGTATAACCGCTGAGTGCGGACGGGATAGAGAAAGCCAGGGCTGGGTCTGCTTCCTCCGAGGGCAGCTCTTGAAGGTTCACCACCTGGTCCCGGAAGTGAGTGGTGGAAAACTTGGGCACATATCCGGGCCAGGGTCTCAGGATCATGTGAGAGTTAGTTGGCCCGAATTCTAGGCACAATTCATTAACCGAAAATTTGTGCAGGTCCCCTATCCTCTTGATGGAGGTCAATGCAATCAGGAGTACTCCACAACAGCTGTAATAAACACAGACTCGTTGATAACACCTCCCCAAATTCTGTGAAAACAGTAGTTGTTGAGCAATGCTTGCGATCACCGTTGTACGTGCCGTCACACCGACACCATCCAGAAAGCTTGCTTTTGACTCGTAGTCACTGTTTACACACTCTTCAGAGAGAGCACAGAACTGCTCCGAAGTGAAGAAAAATGTGAGCTGCATCTCCATCCTTATTTATACCCGCGCTGCGGGTCAAAGCGCAAGATACAAATCTCACACGCCAATGTGCATTGGCTTGTTCTGTAGACACTTGAAGCTGATAGGGCTCCCAGAAGTGATCCCAATACGTTGTGACGTCCGAAGTACACCGAATGTGACCGTCTGAAAGGGAACTTACATCGTTTTGCCAGTAGGCGGCAATAAGCGAGTGAGTGTTTGTTTATTCCACTGATACAAAACCACTGATTAATTCAGGAATGAAACAAGTGATCAGAAGGCTGTGTCCTAGTAATGCCGAGTTCACACTGCACGAATTTAGCCCCGATTTTGACTCGCCGACAGGTTTTGCGAAATTGCAGACAAATTCCAGAAATCATAGGCAAACGGTGCTCATTCACGCGAGTGACAATCACGCAGTGTGAATTATCAAAGACACGATATTCTGGTCTATAACTCCTCCCCATAACTTCCTGCTGTATCTTGCTCTCTCATTGGCTGCAGGTCATCACCGATGTAATTTTCAGTCAGAACACATTTCACACAGCAGGATTTTGAATCGCCGACAGGTCCGGATAGTCTCACAAGCGTCAAAATCCTGCATATCTCAGCTGCCACGTCATCAAGCTCCGTTAAAGAATGCCTCAATTTAAAGGATCCTTTGAAGGCACCCTTTATTTTGCATTCTTCATCAAGTGTATCCTTCGTGTCCTCCATTCACCCACAATCCTTTGCACAATTCACAAAAAAAAAAAGAATTAGCAGAAATTGAATCAGCACTGAGTTTATCCATTTCACTACATAAATCAAGACCATTTTTTTTTTCATTTTCCTTCGTTTTGTAGAAAAGAGACTTTACATTTTTTTTTTTTATCATTTTCAAAAAATAATCCCAGAATATTTTGCTGCATGAATATCTGAACATGCAATATATCAAATAAAAGAACAGACTTAAATAAAAATAACCGTTTTATTCTTGCTTCATGCAGTTTTTTTATCAACACTTGAATGTGGGTAAGATTCATATATAAAAAAGCAACACTTTGAACAATAAGCGGAGAAAATTGCATCCTTATTTTTTGATTTTTAGTATTTTAGTATTTTGTGACCCGAAGGAATGGTATAGGAAGGCCTCACTAGGATGCAGCCCTCCGTTTGAGAAGCACCCTGTATTTGAGTCATGCAATCATTCACTCATCCAATTTGTTCAAAAACAATTGCAGTTTCATTTGTTAAAGAAACACTATTTGACATTATCATTAGCATAACAAAACAAAGTAACAAGCAATACTGTGTCTAAAACATAAGTTGCTCAATATTAACTTTTTATTGAATGGTTGAATTAAAAAAAATATCTAATATCAAAAATCTAACAACCTCTCAAAAATGGCCCACTCTGTATTAGAGACGTATTAGACACATATTTTAAGGTATATACCTTCTTTTTTTTTTTTTTTTAAATGTCATTACAAAAGAAAAATGTTTTCGTAATAACTTGCATCACCCTTGACCTCAAATGACTTTACTTTTTAAGCTGATGTCGCCAAGCACTCCCCTTTAATCACCTGCCATGAGAACACTTTTCACCCAATCAGTTCCTGATTAATAAAATCAAGTTCTATAACATTTTTCCTTTCAAATATCTGATTCAATCTGAAATACGTTATACATTACAGAAGTTCAATGTTGACTTCAAAGGGGACCTATTATGCCCCTTTGTACAAGATATAATATAAGTCTCGGGTTTCTCATGAATATGTCTGTGAAGTTTTAGCTCAAAATACCTCACAGATCATATATTATACCATGTTGTAAATGCCCATTTTTGAGTTAAAGGAAAAACATGCTGTGTTTTCATGCATATACCGTATCTTTAATTGATGCTCCCCGTTCCGCTTTGCAGAAGCAGTTCTTCATCATCATGAAAGTTAATTATATGCATGTGTTTTAAAGCTAAAACATGTTTTTCTGATCGCACACATCGGAAGCACATGCACAGAAAGCTGGCTAAGTTCTCTTTCATGTCTTATTACGCTTAAACTATCAAATACACACAAGGTTATGTCAAAGTTCACATAAACACAGTCTGTGAACATAAACAGCAATTAATGAAATCACATGTATATATTAGATCTGTGCATTAAAGTGAGAGCAGCTTAATATACAGTACCTACTGCTAAATATGATGTTAAAAAGAAAAACAGAAAATCACTCACTGCTCTTGATTAAATAACTTTAGTAGCTTTAATAAGAATACATTTCTTATTTTAATTCTGCTGTTAAATGCTCTGGTGAGGAAATAAACGTGTACAGCTCGGGCGGGGTCTATGCTAATAGTGCAAAGTCCGTCACATTGCAAAAAAACTGCAAACGCCTTATTGTGCTTACTCTTATTCTCATCCGGAGTGGTCAAGCACATTTGCAAAGGCTGTTTGCAAACACTGAGTGAAACTATGACCTCATAAATGTGATCACAGTCGGTGCACCAGGCACATGGTCTAAAAGTGTTGTACCTAGTCTCTTAATGAGTCATGGGTGGGTAACGTGCAATAAACCAATCAGTCTCATCTCCCATTCCCTTTAAAAGCCAGTAGCGATTGCACCATGGCGGATTCACTATTTTCATGGCCGAATTTGCGAACGGAAAGACTGAGCGCTTCTCCAGAGAGGAATCATTTTATTTTTAATATTTAAAAATGTTTGTGTGCTGCTGAGCATCCCTGTAGCAGAGTGTACGCGCATTGTGCACCCACATATCAGCACATATTACTAACACTCCCTTTAAATAACACATAAAATACTGCGTAGAGGCAGTCGTTTTCAGTTGCCTCAAAATAGCAACGCGCCAACAATGCGCCTGAACACACCTCGTTTTCAAACATGGACAAACAGATGGGTGTGAGTACATTTGCTATTTAAACAACGTGGGGCTGGACGTGGAAATGAACTATCAAAAAACACTCACTGCCGGGTGTATGATGGAGCGCTAACATTTTTCCTTTAACACAACCTCTCCACAGATACTTCTATAACATCAGCCTCTTTCCCAATCTTTCATAGGATTTTTCTCTTTATATGTCTATTCAGGCTGTGGATCTATTGTGAAGCCTAGTCTTATTAAGCAAGCTCTCTGGGTGACTTGCCTAAAACACATTTCTGCAACACTGATATGAGAATGGGTTCTCTGTAGGGGGGTGATACAGCTCACTGAACCCAGATACAAGTCATTCTGCAGATATGCAGCTTGAAAATAAAAATCCATGATGAGAATATATTCAAAATTCAAGAGAGAGCATAATGTGCTCTCGGCGGCAGTGGCTCAGTGGTTTATGTAGGTTGTCTACAAACCGGAAGGTTGGTGGTTCGATCCCCGGTTCCACCTGACCAAGTGTCGAGGTGTCCATGAGCAAGACACCTAACCCCAGCTGCTCCCGACGAGCTGGATGGCGCCTTGCATGGCTGACACCACCGTCAGTGTGTGAATGGGTGAATGTGAGGCAGTGAGTAAAGCGCTTTGGATGGCCATTGGTCTGTTAAAAGCGCTATATAAGTGCAGTCCATTTACCAATGTCAAGGAATGAAAGTGTACTGATCAATTTAGTGCTCAAAATGAATTGTTATTATATTTTTTTTATTTGTATATGTAATAGTATTCAAAGAATCCTGTGGCAAAACTACGTTATTGATGCAATGATAGTGTCAGTCAATGTAAAAATAATTATAAAAGAAGTATTGGAATACAAACTTTTTTTCCTAAAAGTGAAATGTGTCATTTCTCTTCCACTACTGACACGTGACACCAAATGGAATTGCAAAAATATTATCTTTTTTTCAAACAGGTTACCCCAAATATGCTGCACATCTGCCATTGGACAGCCGATCAGGCAGTCCAAACTCACATCATTAACTCAAAAACGAATTTTGCCAACACAGGAACAAATTACATTTTTTACATTTATTAAAATCCTTGGTGAGCATAAGATACTTATTGTGTGTATAGTAATTTACATGTAAAATGTATAACATTTATAATTTTTTTTAATATATTAATATATAGATTTTACAAAAATTAGTTCAGAAAACTTTGGCAAAAGGTGCAAAACAAATTTTAAGGTCCAGTTTCTCAGACTTTTTTCATCTTGGCCCACTTTTTCATATAGCCTATTTAGTCTTTTATAAGTCTATTTTTTATAGTTTTACAGTCTAGCTTATTACTTTACAAGTATATTCAGCATACAGTTTCCAAAAAAGATACCTTCAATGATTAATAGCCAGAAAATCACCATGGTAACATAAAGACATATGCAGTGAACCTCCTCAACAGCTGATCACTATTGAACTAAGACATTATCGTTCCCTAATCTAGTTTCCAGTTTCTTAAACCTCACAGAGGTTTAAAACCGGCACAGATGCTGTGTGTGTCCAAGGACCTCTTAACATATACTGTGAAAAAACACTTGAAGTCAAATCAACCTTTTTGCACTGCATTTCATTGGTCGTGAAAAATGAGTCATTCATAAGCTAACAGAAATAGACGTCTCACTTATTCAGAATTATGAATGATTCAGTATGGTATGAGAGCAATTTTAGCACCTAAAAGGTCTCTGAGACGCTGACAAATGGGATTCTGGGAGAAACTAAAGAAACTGCACCGCAAAACTCAGATTTTACAACAAATAGCTACCATGGAATATTATTAATATTAGATCAATTTAACACTATTAACCAATAACTAAGCACCACCTGATGGCTGCTACCAGACATACAGAGATTCTAAAGCCAGGACTTACCGGTGCAAATATGACCATACACATTTAAAAGCAAAAGAGATATCCAACTTCAGAACATATTAGATGCTCTTCAGAGTCAGTTGAAAAGCAGCATCTATATCTTCTCCTCGTCTCTCTGCTCTATCTCCTCGTCTTGTAGTCTGGATGGAGAAGGGGGGACTGTGAGCTCAGCAGAGGTTTGGCTCAAGTATAACCCTGCACTCCCTTCTTTGCTCTGAGGATGGGGGACTGCTCTACAGTCACAAACACAGAGGAACTCCCTACAAATCACTTCACAATAAAGTCATGTGTCAGACTGTACACGGAATGCTACAGTTCTGCATTCAATTGAAATAAAGCAAGCTAACAGGGAACGTTCTAGAACTTTTGTTATGTTAAATCAATAAATGTGGTTCCAGAACATTCATTCAGAGTTGTCTGGTCTTTAATAATGTTCTCAAAAGATTAGCACAAAAACATTACTTGTTTAGTTCAGAGAACATTAAAAAGTAACATTGCCATAATGGGCAATTTTTTGTATTTTTTTTTAACCTATTTTAGCGCATGGTCTGAAGTGCATGGCGCAGGTGCACTTATGGCGTGTCCGGATTCACTTTTGCTAGTTTAACGACAGAAAAAAAACGGTCAGCACACCAGACACATGGTCAAAAAAGGTTGTACCTAGAGTCATGGGTGTGTTTTAGAGTATCATCTTCCATTC
This sequence comes from Romanogobio albipinnatus, assembly GCA_023566225.1. Classification (NCBI taxonomy): domain Eukaryota; kingdom Metazoa; phylum Chordata; class Actinopteri; order Cypriniformes; family Gobionidae; genus Romanogobio; species Romanogobio albipinnatus. Next base: position 22,374,561 of record CM042254.1, on the reverse strand, counting down.
CCTTTAAAAGCCAGTTGCGCTAGCACCATGGCGAATGGTGCACCATATTTATATATGGTATATAATTTGTGAGCGGAAAGATTGAACACTTCTCCAGAGAGGAATCCTTTTATTTTTAATAATTTCAAATGTTTCTGTGCTGCTGCGCATCCCTGTGTGTGTAATAAGAAGTGTACACGCGTTGTGCACCCGCATATCGGTGCATATTACTAATGTTCCCTTTAAATAACACAAAAAAAAAATACTGCGCTATTGACTTTAGGCCAGGTTTTTGTTGGTCAATGGCGCAGTTGATTTCAGCTGCCTCAAAATAGCAAAGCGCCAACAATGCGCCTGAACACACCTCATTTTCAGGCTAGCACGCACAGATGGGCGCCAGTGAATTTGCTATTTAAACAAACTTTTGTGTTCTTTGCGTGCTAATGCAAAGTTTCTCGGGGGAACGCAAACATTTTGTGAATGAAGTCAAAACATTTGTGAAAAAACGCAAAAACATTGACATAATTTTTCCTCCCATCTCATATTATTTTTCTATCACTGTGTCTCTTTCGGGGCTCTGTATATATCATTGCTTTTGATATGTATAATAATAAACTACATAGCCTCAGTTACAAATATTTTATTTGGTTTACTTCCCAGAAATGTATGGAGCCACTAAAGGGACATGGTAAAGGGAAAACAATTTAATCTCATATTTTCCCCCACCACCATGTCCCTTTGGGGCTCCGTAGAAATGTCTTAAAGGGATAGTTCACCCAAAAATGAAAATTAGCCCATAATTTACTCACCCTCAAGTCATCCTAGGTGTATGTGACATTCTTCTTTCAAACAAATAAAATCGGAGTTATATTACAAATGTCCAGGCTAATCCAAGCATTAGAATTTGATTCATAGTTGCTCTGTTTTTGAAGTCCATAAAAAGTGCATCTGTCCGTCAAATAACGTGCTCCGTGCTGTAACGTGCTGTTAATAAAGGCCTTCTGAAGCAAATCGATGCGTTTGTGTAAGAAAAATAGTCATATTTAAAACTTTATCAAGTAAACTTTCGGCCGACCGCCTTCAGTGGAAAAGTGTTGAATGTTGAAAGTGAAACTCAAGATGCGTACGTGACGTCATGACAAGCGTACCTGGTCGTGTTAGTCTTTCGATCGGCAGGGGAACTTTCAACAATTTTTCCATAAATTGAACAGGGAAGGCGGTCGGCCAAAAGTTTACTTGATACATTTTTAAATATGGATATTTTTCTTACACAAATGCATTGATTCGCTTCAGAAGGCCTTTATTAACACCCCAGAGCTGCGTGGAGCATGTTATTTGATGGGCAGATGCACCTTTTATGGACTTCAAAAACAGAGCCACTATTACTGCAATTCTAAAGATTGGATTAGCCTGGACTTTTGTAATATAACTGTAATATGTTATAATATAATATTTGTAATATGTGTCATATACACCTAGGATGACTTGAGGGTGAGTAAATTATGGGCTAATTTTCATTTTTGGGTAAACTATCCCTTTAAAAGAAAACAGTTAATATGGTGAAAGTTATTCAAAATTATGTAAAATCTGCAATTATAATGTTCTTCAGATGGCCTGTTATGCAGGGCTTTTTCTAATTTTAGTTTAATAATATCAACATTATGAATACTATTTTTGCTTTTAATTAATTAGTGCGGGAGGGTTGAATTTGTGCAAAAAATTGTGCACATTGGTACTTTAACCTTAAGAGTAAACCGTAAAATGTGTTATTAATTATGTGAAATTTCACTTATATTTTCAAAACGATAACTAATATTCTATCAAATAATATTAAAGGACACATAATCGTTTCATTAATATACATATGTTAATATGCTGTTATGTATTTGTCCATAACAGGGCAATTTGTGTATTTAGCTCAAACTGACTTTTACCAATGTTAAGATTTTAATGATGATACAAAAATATATTTATGAAAGTATCTTTCACTTTTCAAAGGTTTCAAACCCCAAAAGACACCCTCCTAAGGTTTTGAGAAAAATACAGTTCTTTTTCAGCCTTCCACTGGGAGTGAAAGCAGTCACATGGGTTTAAAACTTTCAAACCCCTTGTTAAAATGAGAAACTCATGGTACTTTTCTCAAAGCTACAGCAAGGCATTGCAAAAGAGCTTTAGAGCTGAAAGATGCTGTATCAGTAATCTGAAGAAATGAATCGTGAGATCCCCAGATGTTAACAAATAAAATTTCCTGTAAACACGTAGCATGAGAGAACTCTGATCTGAATATCAATGGGATGTGACAGTTCACCTCTATGTAAGGCAACATTTTCTGCATTGTTGTTAAGGCAACACTACAATAACGTTGTATGTTATAATACTGTTAGATGACATGCCGATAATAGTGTTAGAGTTTCTTGTTACTGCCATGTAGATGCTTATTTCAGATGTGGAAAATACCAGCCCTGCTAATAAACAACATGATTAATTACCATAGGCAACAGCTACTAATATAAGAAATCACTGGCCTGTCATTATGGCAAAAACAATGATGCCTTCTCAGGACTAACCACAAATTGCCTGCTCACATATCATGCCAAAATTACTTGGAAAAGCTACAACCCTTAACAACGAAGCTTATGTCTAGGTAATGGAAATAAGCATTAGAGTCTCATGACGTGCATTAAACCCTCAACATACCAGAACTGGTGCAGAATTTCACACATTCAAGATGTTTCATCGCCTGTGTGGCGGCGGGGGCGTGGTTTTGCGAGGTCTGTAGCAGGAGAGAGAGAGCGGGGCCGAGCGGTTGGTAAGTAGGTCAAGTGCAAATGAATAACACCTGTGTCTGATTGCAGTAATTGGCTGAGAGACTGCTTATAAGCTGCAGCAGAGAGAGAGAGATTGGAGAGAGAAAACACGACTGGCACTGGCACTGGCACTGGCACTGGCACTGGCACTGGCACTGACACTGGCACACGTCTTGAGAATGACTGTAAACTGAGAGAGAGTCTGAAGTTTGAAGTGACAAGTTAATGAGTTTGATTTTGAATGCGCTGAGCGCTTACCACAGTTTTGAGGATCGTGAGATCAATAAAGTGCAGTCCCAGTTAAGCCGACCCCGTCTTCTTCCTTCCTTCACCCACACAAAAATACGTTACAGCCTGTTTCCAAAATATGAGGTGTTTTGCAAGCTTTAAGTCAGTATTATATTTATGCTGCGTTCCAGGCAGGTTTTTGAGCCCGTAAGTTACGACTTCAAACCACGACTCACGACTTTGTAGCATTCCAGGCAAAATCACGCCAAACTGTCTGAGTGCAAGGAATTGTGGTAGCTAGATGTAAACAAAGCATGGCAGACCGTATGGGGCTTATGCTCATTTACAATAATTTCTATCACCAAAAGTGCTTACTCTGTAAAAAAACGGTGCATAAGGCAAGAGAAGCTGTAATACCTTTTATTTTATGTAACTAGCTGAAATAATTTTTTTAATATATTTTTATTTTATTTCAGTTAATATTAATTTTATTTAAAGTAATTACTTTTTTTATTGTTTTAGTTTTAGTTAACTGTGATAATCCTATAGAAACCTATTTTATCTTAAAAGACAAGGACACTTTTTTTCACTATATTTCCCCTTCAAATGAAGTATTAAGTCTAAGGATTCCCCAGCGTGGCCTTTAGACTCTTAGTATCCAGTCCATGAGCTGAGATCCTATTGTGACGTATTTATCCACTCCCCACAAGGAGTCAAAGCAGAAATCCTGTGCTGATGCAATCAAATGAAAGTGTGACTTTAGTTGAATCTAATGGACAGGTATGAGAAACCCATGGGACAACAGGTGAGCAGTGCGTGGGAGCTTGACAGCCAGTAGAAAAGATGTTCTCTCTTAGCATGTGTATAGCATGTGTGTGTGTAGCACCTGTTGAGGAGAGGTGTCTCCGCTTTGTCTTTCTCTACCAGAATATTTTCATTGTTTCTAACCAACAGAGTAATGAGTCGACTTAAAACTGTGTCAGAGAGAAACTGTGCCATGCTTCTATCTATGTTGTGTGAATGGTAAGTGACCTGGAGTTTGGGGAATGCCTCACTTCAATTTTAAGATGAAGAGTTTCCACAGAAATAGAAGACCTTCTTGTAGGTCTTTTGGATCACTATATAGGTATTGAAATCCCTAGAGAGTCTCTGATTCTCTACATAAATTCAATAGGTTGTTGAGAAACCCCATTAAGATGTTCTAGTGACCATCCATAAAACGATAACAACATAATGTTCTGTAACATATTTTATTTTTTCCAGGTCATTGATATGGCAACCATTATGTAAAATACTTAGATTTTTTGTAGTCCTGGAATTGCTATAAAAAATAAAATAAAAATAAATAAACAAACATTTTAAAATTAAATAACAATATAGAACAATAATAATACTATATATTTATAAAAGAATAAAAACTATGAGAAAAACTATTAACAGAGAGTTTACCAATCAGAAAAGTTGTGCATCTTTAAGAAAAGTTAGGGCCATTATGAAACACATTACAAAAACACATCAAGTAAACATTTAGAACGTCCTTCAAATGTAAATTTGTAGATCTAATAAGAAACTGCCATAGAACAAACCAAACTGAAGTTAGCCTATACATTTAATATCTGATAGATTTAGGGCCTTCACATTTTTCTGTTCTGTTTGTGATTAAGACTGTCAGTATATCGGGATAAATTAAAAGTTCTGTCATGAAACTCTAGATGCCACAGACTAATAGGTATTTTATCTACCTGCTTGTAATCACATTGTCATCTTTATGGCACAGTTGATTTGTTCCTGCTGTATGAGTAGCTAATGAGCTTGCATGCTCAACCTTCAAATACTTGGGTATCATTTGCCTTAGCAGTGCAGCACGCTTTCAGAAACCCTTCACCTTCCCTAGCTCCACCTGTATAGATTTGCTACGGGTAATTCATGTATGCTCTACTTTACAGCAGCAGCATGTCTTACATGCTCACAGCGGCGTGTCGTGTATGTATTGGCAGTAGCAATTCCCACTTGCTTTGGCCGCAATAACCTGCAGCAGCAGCGTAGCAGATCTATTCCGCCAAGACCAAATATATCAACATCGTCATATCCATTACCATGCCAATACTTGGGTAGCATTTGCCTTAGCAGTGCAGCACGCTTTCAGAAACCCTTCACCTTCCCTAGCTCCACCTGTATAGATTTGCTACGGGTAATTCATGTATGCTCTACTTTACAGCAGCAGCATGTCTTACATGCTCACAGCGGCGTGTCGTGTATGTATTGGCAGTAGCAATTCCCACTTGCTTTGGCCGCAATAACCTGCAGCAGCAGCGTAGCAGATCTATTCCGCCAAGACCAAATATATCAACATCGTCATATCCATTACCATGCCAATACTTGTGTAGCATTTGCCTTAGCAGTGCAGCACGCTTTCAGAAACCCTTCACCTTCCCTAGCTCCACCTGTATAGATTTGCTACGGGTAATTCATGTATGCTCTACTTTACAGCAGCAGCATGTCTTACATGCTCACAGCGGCGTGTCGTGTATGTATTGGCAGTAGCAATTCCCACTTGCTTTGGCCGCAATAACCTGCAGCAGCAGCGTAGCAGATCTATTCCGCCAAGACCAAATATATCAACATCGTCATATCCATTACCATGCCAATACTTGGGTAGCATTTGCCTTAGCAGTGAAGCACGCTTTCAGAAACCCTTCACCTTCCCTAGCTCCACCTGTATAGATTTGCTACGGGTAATTCATGTATGCTCTACTTTACAGCAGCAGCATGTCTTACATGCTCACAGCGGCGTATTGTGTATGTATTGGCAGTAGCAATTCCCACTTGCTTTGGCCGCAATAACCTGCAGCAGCAGCGTAGCAGATCTATTCCGCCAAGACCAAATATATCAACATCGTCATATCCATTACCATGCCAATACTTGGGTAGCATTTGCCTTAGCAGTGCAGCACGCTTTCAGAAACCCTTCACCTTCCCTAGCTCCACCTGTATAGATTTGCTACGGGTAATTCATGTATGCTCTACTTTACAGCAGCAGCATTTCTTACATGCTCACAGCGGTGTGTCGTGTATGTATTGGCAGTAGCCATTCCCACTTGCTTTGGCCGCAATAACCTGCAGCAGCAGCGTAGCAGATCTATTCCGCCAAGACCAAATATATCAACATCGTCATATCCATTACCATGCCAATACTTGGGTAGCATTTGCCTTAGCAGTGCAGCACGCTTTCAGAAACCCTTCACCTTCCCTAGCTCCACCTGTATAGATTTGCTACGGGTAATTCATGTATGCTCTACTTTACAGCAGCAGCATTTCTTACATGCTCACAGCGGCGTGTCGTGTATGTATTGGCAGTAGCAATTCCCACTTGCTTTGGCCGCAATAACCTGCAGCAGCAGCGTAGCAGATCTATTCCGCCAAGACCAAATATATCAACATCGTCATATCCATTACCATGCCAATACTTGGGTAGCATTTGCCTTAGCAGTGCAGCACGCTTTCAGAAACCCTTCACCTTCCCTAGCTCCACCTGTATAGATTTGCTACGGGTAATTCATGTATGCTCTACTTTACAGCAGCAGCATTTCTTACATGCTCACAGCGGTGTGTCGTGTATGTATTGGCAGTAGCCATTCCCACTTGCTTTGGCCGCAATAACCTGCAGCAGCAGCGTAGCAGATCTATTCCGCCAAGACCAAATATATCAACATCGTCATATCCATTACCATGCCAATACTTGGGTAGCATTTGCCTTAGCAGTGCAGCACGCTTTCAGAAACCCTTCACCTTCCCTAGCTCCACCTGTATAGATTTGCTACGGGTAATTCATGTATGCTCTACTTTACAGCAGCAGCATTTCTTACATGCTCACAGCGGTGTGTCGTGTATGTATTGGCAGTAGCCATTCCCACTTGCTTTGGCCGCAATAACCTGCAGCAGCAGCGTAGCAGATCTATTCCGCCAAGACCAAATATATCAACATCGTCATATCCATTACCATGCCAATACTTGGGTAGCATTTGCCTTAGCAGTGCAGCACGCTTTCAGAAACCCTTCACCTTCCCTAGCTCCACCTGTATAGATTTGCTACGGGTAATTCATGTATGCTCTACTTTACAGCAGCAGCATTTCTTACATGCTCACAGCGGCGTGTCGTGTATGTATTGGCAGTAGCCATTCCCACTTGCTTTGGCCGCAATAACCTGCAGCAGCAGCGCAGCAGATCTATTCCGCCAAGACCAAATATATCAACATCGTCATATCCATTACCATGCCAATACTTGGGTAGCATTTGCCTTAGCAGTGCAGCACGCTTTCAGAAACCCTTCACCTTCCCTAGCTCCACCTGTATAGATTTGCTACGGGTAATTCATGTATGCTCTACTTTACAGCAGCAGCATTTCTTACATGCTCACAGCGGCGTGTCGTGTATGTATTGGCAGTAGCAATTCCCACTTGCTTTGGCCGCAATAACCTGCAGCAGCAGCGTAGCAGATCTATTCCGCCAAGACCAAATATATCAACATCGTCATATCCATTACCATGCCAATACTTGGGTAGCATTTGCCTTAGCAGTGCAGCACGCTTTCAGAAACCCTTCACCTTCCCTAGCTCCACCTGTATAGATTTGCTACGGGTAATTCATGTATGCTCTACTTTACAGCAGCAGCATTTCTTACATGCTCACAGCGGCGTGTCGTGTATGTATTGGCAGTAGCAATTCCCACTTGCTTTGGCCGCAATAACCTGCAGCAGCAGCGTAGCAGATCTATTCCGCCAAGACCAAATATATCAACATCGTCATATCCATCACCATGCCAAACACTCAGAGAGTTGTCATGACAGAACTCATCTTAGATAAATGGTAACAAATACTTTTTAATGAGGAACTCATGAAAATACAGTATGTGCAACTTCAAAGCCACCTTGTTGAGGGTAGATGTGACTGAGGCGTTGTGAGTAGATGTAAGCACTCAGGAGAAGTTGGATGAGTTTTAACAGATGGGATCCTTTTATTTACCCCAATTAAGGCCAAAGAAAGGCAATCAAAAAATAAGAAAAAAAAATATACAAAAAAAAACTATTTAGTAAATAAAATAAATGGACATGAGAGTCCAAAACACAACAATCATAATTTTATAGCTGCTTAGAGAATGACCTTTACACAAGCCACAATACATGGGGTATCAACAGACTTATGTCTTTTCACTTCACCCCCCTCCTAAAGATTGAGACTACTAGTCTTTTATACCCATGAAGCACCCCTGGAATTGGCACATACCAATTCAATAATCCAATACAGGGGTGGTTCAGGTACACAAACCATAAATGCTTAAAAACAGCCGAAATGCTACATCTAAACAATTTGAAAAATACAGAATATCATTTCTATGATGTCAGCTAACATTTGGCAAAGCCACAAGTCATATTAACAGCCCCACCATTGCAGCAAAAATTCCTCTACACAAACCAACAGGAGACGCTGGTCAGACGTAAAAATGGTATGTCAAAGCTATGTTCCTTTTAAACTAAATAAACAAATACACAATTAACAAAAACATGTGTTGCGTGGTTATTGTAACAGATTATGATTGTGAAGTAACTGGCATGGTTTTAAACAGTCAGATATGCATTGATAATAATAGCTATAGCCGTAGTATTAGATGTTAAAAGTGTGCACACAAAAGCTACGGGATTACTATGGGGTTTTGAGGAAAGGCTAGATTAACTGCTGATTTACAACAGTATGAAGATTAACAGAACACATTAACACGCTATACAAACAAATACACGCAACATTTGCACTCAGTCTTTGTGAATGGGAATAGGTAGCGCATCGCTACCGTGACGGTAGCTATGCGCCCCGTCACACACCCCCCCCCTTAAGAGAGAGCGTCCAGGTCCAGTTCATGACGCGAAAGAAAGTCAGCAATGACATTGTCCTTTCCTGCCCTATACCTCACAGTAAACCTGTATGGCTGCAAGGACAGGTGCCATCGGGTGATTCTGGAATTAAAATCCCGCATTCGGTGTAGCCATTGCAAGGGCCTGTGGTCTGTCTCCAAGACAAACTCTTTGCCAACAAGGTAATATTTTAAAGTGTCCAGAGCCCACTTGATAGCAAGACACTCCTTTTCAATGGTAGAATACCGAGTCTCGCGAGGGAACAGTTTGCGGCTCACAAACTGTATAGGTCTTTTGTCCTCCCCCTCACCCTGCAACAACACTGCTCCAAGGCCAATGCCCGAAGCGTCGGTTTGCACCGTGAAGGGTAAGGAAAAGTCAGGACTCTGCAACACCGGGCCGTGGCACATGCTCTCCTTGAGATTGTGGAAAGCTGCCTCACACTCAGCAGTCCAGACCACCTTATTGGGACTGGTCTTGCGAGTGAGGTCTGACAGGGGAGCTGCTCGGCTCGAAAAGTTGGGAATAAAACGCCGGTACCATCCGACCAACCCCAGAAAAGATCTCACCCCCTTTTTAGTTGAAGGCGGCTGGGAGCTGCGGATGGCCTCCACCTTGCTGACCTGAGGACGTATGGTGCCGGAACCCAGGACATATCCCAGGTAGCACACTTCAGACCGGGCAAGCTGGCATTTGCTGGCATTCACTACCAGCCCGGCCTGCCGAATCCTTTGGAAGACATCACTGAGGTGTTGAAGATGTTCTTCCCATGACGAACTGTGGATGATGACGTCATCGATATAAGCTGCGGCATGGTCCTCAGCGCCCCTCAGTACCTCATCCATGAGACGCTGGAATGTTGCTGCTGCTCCATGCAGGCCAAAGGGCATAACCCTAAACTGGAACAAGCCAGACGGAGCTTTGAAAGCGGTCAGTTCCCGTGCTTGGGGATTGAGTGGCACTTGCCAGTACCCCTTACACAAGTCTAAGGTGCTGAGGAATTCCGCCTTTCCCAGGCGCTCCACCAGCTCGTCCACACGTGGCATGGGATATGGGTCAAAAGCTGAGATGGTATTCAGTTTCGAGAAATCAACACAGAAGCGAAGTCCCCCGTCCTTTTTTGGCACCAGTATCACGGGACTGCACCACTCGCTGTGCGATGCCTCGATCACCCCCATTTCCAGCATCGCCAACATCGCCTCCTGCTTCAGCGCGGGGATCAGTCGCGCTGGAACCCTGGTGGTGGTCTGCCGTATGGGGCCTGGAGACGTCAGCCGGATGTCGTGTGTGATGACGTTGGTTCGCCCCGGCTGGTCTTGGAACAGGCCTTTTGGGATGATTTTAAGCAGGTCCTCCTGCTGTTCAGTTGTCAAATGGGTAACGGACGGGTAGGTTGACTCGCCGCCCACAGTAGGAAAGTACTGCTCCGACGGCTCTTCTTCCTCTTCCACAGTCCGTGCCCACAGCTGGTCTTGGATAGAAGATGATCGGTCAATCCATTGTTTTAGGAGGTTCACGTGGAAGATCTGTTTGGAGCGACGTCTGTCTGGCATTGAAATCTCATAGGTAACCTCGCCAACCTTGCGAAGTACCTTGAAAGGGCCTTGCCACTTCGCCAGCAAACTGCTTTCTGATGATGGCAACAGCAGCAGCACTTTCTGTCCGGACATAAAGGTGCGACTGCGTGCTGTCCGGTCATACCACGTTTTCTGCCTCATTTGGGCCTGGGCCAGGTGTTGGTGGGCCCTGGAACTCAGCTGGTCCAGCTTCTCCCGCATCTTCAGGACATAACTCGCAATGTTGGTTGGCTGGTGAGGAGCGTCCCCCTCCCAACTCTCTCGGAGTATGTCAAGTGGGCCTCTCACTTCCCGGCCGAACAGGAGTTCGAAGGGGGAGAACCCGGTTGATGCCTGCGGTACTTCTCTGTAGGCAAACAATAAGTAAGGAAGCCACTGGTCCCAGTCAGCTCCTGATTCTGACACAAACTTCCGCAGCATCGACTTCAGGGTCTGATTGAATCGCTCAACCATGCCGTCGGTCTGCGGGTGGTAGGGTGTGGTTTTAATCCCCCGGATCCCTAACAGGGAGTACACCTGTCTCAATGCCTTACTGGTGAAGTTACTTCCCTGATCGGTTAAGATTTCTTTAGGTACCCCCACACGGGAGAAAAGTTGAATTAAACTATTGGCCACTTGCCTTGCCTTGGTATTTCTGAGGGGGAATGCTTCAGGGTAACGTGTTGCGTAATCACAAATTACTAAGATATAGCGGTGCCCTGCCCTACTCCTCTCTAAGGGACCAACTACATCCATGGCAATGCGACTAAAAGGTGTGTCAATAATTGGGAGACTGATGAGGGGAGCTTTTAAGCCTCTTTTAGAGCGAGCAGACAACTGGCACTCTGGACATGACCTAGAGTACTCTGCTATGTCCTTACTGAAACCTGGCCAATAAAATCTTTGCAGGATTCTCTTCTCTGTCTTTTCCCTGCCTAGATGTCCTGACCACGGAATGCTATGACCTAGGTGTAACACTTTGGCTCTAAGAGTCTTAGGAACAACTAACTGCTCTGTATCTGCACTCACTCGATACAGTATCTCATTATTGATAACAAAACACATGTCACCCTCCCTTATGGCTTCTCTAGCCTCATCATCGGACTTAACAGAGGAAAAGCAAGAGCCAAGTGTGGGGTCTTCCTGTTGAAGCTTCTTGAAGTCTTCATCAATGATTTCAGTGTCCTCTAGTTGTGGGAAGGACAGACTTTCCTGCACAGCTGTACCTGCCACCTTTGCTCTACGTCTCTCTGCCTTGGACTTTTTAGGTTTGTCCCCAGGACAACCCTCAAATGGTAACTCTGACCACTCATTGGAGTCTAGTTTATTATTAGCCTGCGCTCTAGTTGTAACATAAGCACTGACTGTGTTCACACTTTGCAATAGCTCTGTAAGAACTGGCACATCCTGGCCTAAAATCACTGGGTGAGGGCATTTATCCAAAATCCCTACGGTTAATAAGTATTTTTGGCCATTAATCTCTATGAGAACCTCACTGGTCTGGTGCTCAGACTCATCACCATGGATGCAGCGCACCCTCACTTTGCCCACGGGCTGAAAATCAGACCTCAAACAGGATTGAAGAACGAAAGACTGACTACTTCCTGAGTCAACTAAAGCCTGGACTATCTTTCCATTTATCTTCACCGGGACAGTAACATCAGTAGACACACACGGTAAGTGCTTGCTAGGGCCAGGTAGGTAACATAGTCTGGAATCAGACACTTTCTTTAGTGTACAATTGGGCCTAATATGACCTTGCTGACCACACCCGTGACATATAGGTACTCTAGGTGTTCCAGCTGGAGTGGGACTAACACTGGGGCTATTGGGGCTGTTAGAGGGCCTAAACACCCGACCACTACCACCCGCAGACTTACCGGAGGCTGACTTCTCGGGCTCTCTCTGGACTGCTTGGTAGGGTCTTCTCCAGTCCTGCTGTTGTGGACCCAGGTGATAGCCTCTTCTGGTTTGTCTGGCAGCCATGAAGGTCTCCACCAGATCTGCTGCTTGTGCCGATGAACCTGGGGTGCGTTCTCTCACCCACACCTGAAGCTCAGGGTACAGCATGCCCAGGAACTGCTCCAGCACGATTTGGTCACACACCTGGTCCTTGGTCCGTGTCTCTGGAACTAGCCACTTCTCCAACAGGTCCTTTAGCCGGGCTTGAAGTTCTTTCGCCGTCTCACCCTCCTTGATGGACTTGGAGCGGAAACGCTGGCGGTAGGTCTCGGCACTGATGTTGAACTTGTTGAGAATGGCTTGTTTCACTTTCATGTAATCCTGGCTGTCTTCAACACACATGGCTACGTAAGCAGATCTGGCCTTACCATTTAATAAGGGCACAAGGTACAAAACCCAAGTCTCCTGGGGCCATTGACTTGCTGCTGCGAGCCTTTCGAAGGTGGTTAAATAATGTTCAATATCTTCGTCCTCTTCATACGAGGACATCCTAGGGGGTTTCCACCCCCGCTGGAGGTTCAAAGGTGTGGCAAGGCCAAGGGCGGTGGAGTTGAGGGAGCTCTGCATCCCTGGTGCTGGGTGCTGATCTGGATGTGGCTGAGGAGTTGGTACATCCAGAAAAGGCATGTTGAGTGGATCAAAGGCTGTCGAAGGGCGGGAGCTGGGTGGGTCCATCTGCTGCAGTCCGGCTACTGGCTGCCTCGTCGCCTGCGTCGATGCTGGATCACCTCTCACCAATTGCTGTAGTTGCTTGAATTGGTGCTCCATACCTTTCCATCTCCGCTCTTGCCGGAGCGTCTCTGCGTCTATCTGGTCCTGCTGATGCCGTTGAGACTCCACCATTGTTCTCACAATCTTCTCCAAGCGATCTGTCCTGTCTTCGACTACAGGAGTGGGATGCCTGGATGACTCTGTGGATTTGGGCCTGGCACCCATCGCTGAACCATCACTAGGGGGTGCCGTACCTCTGCCCCGATTGTCCATCTTGACTCACCGAGTGCTGCTCGGACACTGTTTACCCGGAAACCGCTGCCACCAAATGTTGAGGGTAGATGTGACTGAGGCGTTGTGAGTAGATGTAAGCACTCAGGAGAAGTTGGATGAGTTTTAACAGATGGGATCCTTTTATTTACCCTAATTAAGGCCAAAGAAAGGCAATCAAAAAATAAGAAAAAAAAATATACAAAAAAAAACTATTTAGTAAATAAAATAAATGGACATGAGAGTCCAAAACACAACAATCATAATTTTATAGCTGCTTAGAGAATGACCTTTACACAAGCCACAATACATGGGGTATCAACAGACTTATGTCTTTTCACTTCACCCCCCTCCTAAAGATTGAGACTACTAGTCTTTTATACCCATGAAGCACCCCTGGAATTGGCACATACCAATTCAATAATCCAATACAGGGGTGGTTCAGGTACACAAACCATAAATGCTTAAAAACAGCCGAAATGCTACATCTAAACAATTTGAAAAATACAGAATATCATTTCTATGATGTCAGCTAACATTTGGCAAAGCCACAAGTCATATTAACAGCCCCACCATTGCAGCAAAAATTCCTCTACACAAACCAACAGGAGACGCTGGTCAGACGTAAAAATGGTATGTCAAAGCTATGTTCCTTTTAAACTAAATAAACAAATACACAATTAACAAAAACATGTGTTGCGTGGTTATTGTAACAGATTATGATTGTGAAGTAACTGGCATGGTTTTAAACAGTCAGATATGCATTGATAATAATAGCTATAGCCGTAGTATTAGATGTTAAAAGTGTGCACACAAAAGCTACGGGATTACTATGGGGTTTTGAGGAAAGGCTAGATTAACTGCTGATTTACAACAGTATGAAGATTAACAGAACACATTAACACGCTATACAAACAAATACACGCAACATTTGCACTCAGTCTTTGTGAATGGGAATAGGTAGCGCATCGCTACCGTGACGGTAGCTATGCGCCCCGTCACACACCTGTGTCACTGGCAAACAGCTCCCACAATCCCTCATCGAGGTGTCGAACATTGAATCTCACATTTTTGAGCTGCACCAGATCCAGGGCTGCTAAACAATTTCAGACACACAGGCACATATATTCGCACTCACACATATTCCCAGAAAGCTACAGGACAGACTGAACACTGCAATATCTGCATTGTACTCTGACAATGATCCATTTCATTGCAATATATTGCAGAGATACAGAACAGTGGGAGAGATGTTACATGCTGGAGTGGATATAATTGGTATTACTGTTATTTAGTAGTACATCATTATGGACAAAAGCTGTCTACTGGTTTATGGTGTGAAAAATGTTACAGAGCTATATTACAGTATCATTTGATTAGAATGAGAGGTCTCTAGAGTGCTATGTCATTAACAAACTGCACTGAATGACTCCATCAAACTTATTCTGCCATTTTCTCTCCCTTCCTCTTATTCTTTGTTGTTGTTGTTGTTTTTACATCTATGGATAATTTAATGATTCTGCAATTTGAAGAATTATAAGACTTTTGTCCATTAGGCTGATTAAATAAATAAACAAACAAACAAGCAAACAAATAAATAAAATGTATTTATCCATCTATTATAGAAAGTTTATAATAGTTGTTAAACATTTTTATTTTGTCTCTTTAATTACTTTTTTCAGATTTTTAAGAGTGTTTAACTATTACATTTTCCAAAATTTAGATTTTGCCCCAGGCTGGATTTTTTATTCATAATACAATATGACCCCCCCCCCCCCCCCCCAAAAAAAAAACAACAACAAAAAAAACATAATGAATAAGAACTTACAATAACAAGAACAATACTTCTTTTTTATGGTGATGTAATTTTCACCACCAAAAAATCTTGGACTTGTAAACACAACTGGTTATTTAGAAGTAAATTAACTTTATATTAATGTAACAGACTTTAGAAAAAAAAAGTTTTTTAGTTTTTAATAAAAAAAATACTTTATTTCAGTGCTGTAAAAATCAGACAATCACAATCATATTTCACGGCTGAGTGTATCAGAAAAAGAAAAGCCTTTGAAACCGAGTTTGAAATTAATTTCTCTTGTGGTTAGTATTGAGTTACACAGGAAGTATTTATTTAAACCCAGTGGTCTTAGCTTGAGAGTCTTAGGGAATCCAATTTCTCATTTATGTGAATCGGTCGAGCACTGCAGAAGAAGTGGCCCTGTATCGACAGCGCATTGATGCTCATCAGAGAACTGCTCATTTGTTTTGAATGTGGCTTTAGCATTGAGTGCTCTGTAATGGGGGTCATTAGAAGAGGCTACAGAAGAGTCTAAACAGTGTAAAGCCTAATTTATACTTCTGCGTCAAGTGTATGCGGTAGCTACATTGTAGGCTGTGTGTTGCGCACATACCCTACGACGTACTCTGACGAGCACCTCTCCAAAAATGTAACAACGCGTCAATTCTACGCGGACTGCAAGCGCCGTGATTGGTCTGCCAGAACCCCTCCCTCAGGTCAATAAATGTAAACATCTGCGATAGGAGTGCGTGGTTCCAGAAATGGGATGATAGTTTAATCCTTATTTCACGAGTTTGTGTGCCCATATAATATTGGTGAAGGTGGTAAACCGATTTGGCTTGCTGTCTGCTATAGAGGGGCTCGGTGAGGATATTCTACCTGAGCTCCGATTGCCCCCCTATAACAGGCAAAATTGTACAAAAAGGAGGAGCAGGGTAGGATGAGGGATGCAGCAAGAACTAGCAACGGGAAGAGGTAAGGTGCTGGTTTTATACCTTGGTATTAATTGAAAGATTAGATGGGCGTACTCCTCCCGAAATTACATTTAATAACTTCACATCTGCTATATAACAGAATATTTTGTAGTCCAGAGATTCTTTATGTTAGTGAATACATAGAGCCGCTGTGTATAGTTTATTTATTTTCTCATTAAAACCTTGTATATCAAGAACAGGGACACATTTGGGTGCATTTCGTTTTGTGATTTCAACGGAATGAACAACGTAAAGTCTCCGCAACAGCAATCGATTGAAGTGCTCGTCTGTGCACGAGCCACCGAGACTGAAAACAGTGCCACGAGCACTCTGCATGATTTCAAAAACGCATTCCAGCGCCAGATCGCCTCTTATGTAACTCTACTAATCAACTAGAGATGCTTAATTTGTATTACATACAACAACTCAAGCTGCAAGAAAAGCCACTATCTGCTGCTATTCACTGCTGCTGATACTCCGACAATGTAAACAAGCTGCTTCTTCTTCGGCTTTTGTCTTGATACTGTGGGTTACACCATCAACATGTCCGTGGACACTGCCTACTAGCGGTGCACATTGACGTGGACAACAATGCAGAAGTATAAATGAAAACGCCTGGGTTACGTATGGTAACCCTCGTTCCCTGAAGGAGGGAATGAAGATGTAAGTCAGATGTAACCAACGAATTGGGATCACTTCAGGGAGCCCCTATCAGCTTTGAGATACAGAGAACGGGCCAATGGCCATTGGCGTGTGAGATTTCGGCGAGAAGAGCACCAGTCAACGAACAGGTTCCACTTCAACGCATAGAGCCGTCTCGTAGAGGGAGCTCTAGCGGAAGAGATGGTGTCTACCACGTTCTGTGGAAGGCCACCTAGAACCTCCGCGTCCCGTCCAGAGACCAGACATGGAGTCTCCAGAGGTCCGGACGCGGGTGCCAGAGGGTGCCCCGTCTCTGAGTCAGGGGGTCCTTCCTCAGAGGAATGGGCCAAGGAGGTACTGTTGCGAGGAGCATCAGTTCCGGGAACCAAGTCCGGTTGGGCCAATACGGAGCCACCACCAGGACCTGCTCCTCGTCCTCCCTGACCTTGCACAGGAACTGTGCAAGAAGGCTCACTGGGGGAAACGCATATTTGCGTAGGTCCCGGGACCAGCTGTGTGCCAGAGCATCCGAGCTGAGGGTCCCCTCAGTCAGGGAATAAAACAACTGGCAGTGGGTCGTGTTCAGGGGGGCAAACAGGTCTACCTGAGTGGGCTCGAAGCGACTCTAGATCAGCTGGACCACCTGGGGGTGGAGTGTCCACTCTCCGGGTAGCACCTGCTGACGTGAGAGCTCATCGGCTGCACAATTGAGCAGGCCCAGAATGTGAGTGGCACGAAGCGACCTCAGATGCTTCTGACTCCACAAGAGGAGATGGCGGGCGAGTTGTGACATGCGACGGGAGCGTAGACCACCCTGTTTGTTGATGTACGCAGCGGCCGCAGTGCTGTCTGTACGTTCCAGAACGTGCTTGCCTCTGAGCGGCCCCTTGAGGCAATTGAGTCCAAGACGAACTGTTAACAACTTCAGGCAATTGATATGCCATTGCAGTTGGGGCCCCGTCCACAGACCTGAAACTGCAAGCCCGTTGTACGTGGCACCCCAGCCGGTGGATGAGGCATCTGTGGAGACAACAGCATGCCTGGACACTTGTTCTAGAGACAATCCTGCCCGTAGAAAAGAAGGGTCCGACCACGGGCTGAAGGTTTGGCGGCATCTCGGCGTCACTTGGACACGGAGGGATCCGCTGCAAAGTTTAGAAACGGTCTGTGTTGAGGGCGAATCGAGACATGAAAGTATGCGTCCTTCAGGTCGATCGATCAAACGCCCCTGAACTTGGGGGGGCGCCGGGCGAACTGAATCGCATAGCTGAGTCTGATGGTATGGATGAGCCAGCGAGATGGTCTGGGAAGCGTTAGCCAGGCTCCCAGGGACCATGCAAGCGGGACCAACGGCACTGGGGCCAGTGGTGGAACAGAACAAACAGAAACAATGATTCTCCCCCGGCCCTCCTCCAGGGGGAAGGAGTGGTGCTGCAACCATCTCCTGCAGAGCAGTTACCTCCATCTCTGGGTGGCCCGTCTCAGAATCGCTTACGACGGATCATGCCACCTGGCTTGGCAGCGGCCTGAGTGGGCTGGACGGCCTTCCCGTGGCTGGCTCCACGCCGATGGCAAGGTGTAGGCTGCTGCTTGGCTGGGGCGGGAGCAGGGGTGGCAGCGGGTGGCCGTCCTCGGCGACAGGCAGGCGGAGATGCTGCAGCCCGCGACGGAGTGGGAGCAGCAGCTGGCCGCCGGGGCAGGATGTGCTTGATGGCCTCCGTCTGCTTCAGGGCGGCCGAGAACTGTTGGCTGGTTTGCCCTGAACGTAATCCTCAGATCACCCCGGGCATCCGTCGAAGTAGGTCTATCCTGCTGGGCAGGGATAGCACTAGATCGAGGTATGCGGAGGGGGACTCCACCTTCCTGAAGGTAGGCGAGTCTCGATCTAAGCTCCGAGATAGTCATGTTCCCGCAGTGGGAACACGAACTATCCACAAACGCTGCCTCAGCGTGCTGAACGCCCAAACACATGAGACAGCGATTGTGACCGTCAACGGGTGAGAGGGAACGACCGCATCCAGAAACGCACGGGTGGAATGACATCTTGAAAAAGACGCAGTGTCACACCCGTGTTGCTCTTTTGTGAGGAAACGCTCTTAAAGATGTGCTGAAGCACCCAGGGAAGACCGTGACAGAATGCAGGAGATGCAGCCTGTATCTGTACTCACTGTACGCCCTCACCGAACCAACAGAAAGTTTGGCTTGTTGTGAGAACAGCAGTTTTTGTGCAGCTGTGAGCACGCGGTCACACTGATCTGTGCTTTAACGCCAACACCAGCGATCCTCCTCATCCTCTGGTCTGTAGTAGACTTTCTCTCTCTTGCTGATAAAGCAGTCGAAACTCTGTGATAACGCCTGTTCGGCTCCAAAGTGAATGACAATAGTGCACTGCTCTCGCTTCCTGTTTATCCCCGCGGTGCAGGGCGGAGCGTGAGATGCAAATCTCGCACGCCAATGGCCATTGGCCCGTTCTCTGTATCTCGAAGCTGATAGGGGCTCCCTGAAGTGATCCCAATTCGTCGGTTATGTCCGACGAACGTTGAAAGTGACCGACTGAAAGGGAACCAACACTTGAACTGGTCAACACCATCATGGCTGAGTACAAACGTATGACAAAGGAGAATATCTAAACACCAACTGTCTTTATTAAATCCACAGGAGAATAAGGCAAACACAACCACTTTACATCGAGATTAAGCGAGGAAACTAATGAGTTAATTAATCAACAACTGAATGAAATAGGCACAGACATGGAAATTAGGTCAACTTAGAATGACAGAACCAAACACAATGAACAGAACATAGTCCTGACATGCAGAACCCACACAAAGTCCAACTGAGGAGGGAGGGCGGGGGTTCTGGAGGGGAACACAGAACTTGAGAGGGACAAAAGCAGTCAGGGGCAAACAAAACAGTCCAAGGGGAAGTGGAAGTGGAGGGAGAGAGTAGCCAGGGAGGAGCAAGGAGCAGAAGGGGCCGGATGATAAGCCAGAACACAGCTAGCACAATGTTCCAGGGTGGAGTCACAGGAGGGAGGAGCCATGGTGGATGCTTGGGAGATGGAACCAGGGATGCGGGCTCCTGTGATGAAGCTGGCGAAGATGGAGACCCAGGTGAAGCTGACGATCTCACACAACATCGATGGTACTGGAGACCGAGGTAGAGCTGCGGTGATGAGTGTCCGAGGTGGAACCTGAGGACTGAAGCGAAGCCAGTGAGACTGAGGACCAAGGCAGAGCCGGAGGGATGAGGGAGCCCGGTGCAGCCATAAGGATGATGGTTTCTGGTGGAGCAAAGGGAGGGAGGAGCCAAGGCAGAGCCAATAGGTCGACAGGCCAAGGTGGAGCGATGGGCTCAGAGCCTGGAGGTGGAGCCAGGGGAACCTCTGGTCTAGGTGTAGCTTGTGGCCTGAAGAACCAAGGCAGATGCTCACAGTGATGTGTAGAAGGAGATGCAGAGGGGCTGAAGGGAACCAGTGGAGGCGGGGTTGAGGAATTGGTTGTTTTGGGGAAATAATTTGGGAGAGGGAGGCTGGGAGGGCACTCTGGAGGCATAGGAAAATTTAGGCTGGACGGGACCTGCGGGGAAACACCATCTCCAAAGTCTATGTGGAATCAGGCTGTAGCTCCATCAAACTGTGAGAAGGCTGACTGGGCTCTGGGTCCATCTGGCCGATGGTGAATGGCAAGTTATTATTCACCAGTGCTCACTCGACACATGTGGTGAAATCCTCACATGGACTGCTCCCTGGGAAGTGGTCATTCTGCTCCAGGCACAAAAGCTGGAAGGAGGGAAAGTCCATACCGGGACAAGCAATGTAGTTCTTCAGAAGCGGAATGGTGGCCAAGCAACACCAAAGTCATTTCACTCGCCGGCAATCTTTGAAATGCCTCTCGGGTAGCTATTTCAGTCATACAAGTGTAATGGAGTTGTAAACCTCACTCCCCTGCCCTCAAACACGCTAACAAGGGTGCAGCCTCTAACGTCACTTGCTAGCGCGCTTGAGGGCAGGGGAGTGAGGTTTACAGCTCCATTACACGCCCGCCTCCCAAGCCGGAGACTCCGGTTCGAGTCCTGCTTGGAGCAAATAGCATGTACAGGGTGAAAAGCAATGGTCCTAGCACTGAGCCCTGCGGTACTCCATACTGAACTTGTGATCGTGTGACATCTCTTCATTTACTGCTACAAACTGATAACGGTCAGATAAGTATGATTTAAACTATGCCAATGCAATTCCACTAATGCCAACATAATTTTCGAGTCTATTCAAAAGAATATTGTAGTCGATAGTATCAAATGCAGCGCTAAGTTCGAGTAACACTAATAGAGAGATACAACCATGATCAGATTAAAAGAGTAAATCATTTGTAACTCTGATGAAAGCAGTCTCAGTACTATGATACGGTCTAAATCCTGACGGGAAATCCTCACAGATACCATTTCTTTCTAAAAAAGTAGCATAATTGTGAGGACACTACCTTTTCAAGTATTTTTGACAGAAAGAGTAGATTTGAGATTGCCTATAATTGACTAATTCTGTAGGATCAAGTTGCGTTTTTTTAATAAGTGGTTTACTAATAGCCAACTTAAAAGTTTTCGGTACATATCCTAATGTCAAGGATGAATTAATGATATTAAGAAGAGGATCTCTGGAAGCATCTCTTTCAGTAGCTTAAGCCACGTTTCCACCGCAGGAACTTTCCCCAGGAACTAGGAACTTTCGGGTGGTACTCGGTGTGTTTCGACCGCAGGAACCAGGGACGTTCCGGGTAAATATTTTCCCCTCCAAATGGCCCTGCTCGCGAGGTAGTACTTTTTCAAAGTTCAGGAACTTTCGGGGGTGGCACTTGGACGCTGAAAATGTTGATTGGTTGAGTTCACGCAGCATTTTATTTCAACCTGCATTTTTAAAAGTCTTTTGCGAGATTTGTTCTGCATTCAGTAAATATCAGTCTTGCTCTTTCTGTCCAATGGCGCTCATTGTCTCAGAAATCGCATAGTCAATGTCTGCAATAACTGATAATAATATACGTTGCCTTATTTTAAATCTAACGTTAGCTTTACAAGCTTTCATAATACGCTTTAGTATCAGTGCTCGTTTCTTTTCTGGCATTTTGTTAATTACCTCTTTAGTAAACCAATACATAACTAGCAAAAGCAGCGCTGCTTGCATCTCCTCCAGACAGTAGCAGGTCTGGGGGAAAAAAAGTTCCTGGTACAAATTGTTCCGGGTAATTTCGGTGGAAACGGGGCTTTAGTCAGTATTGGGTCGAGCATACATGTTGTTGATTTAGATGATTTAACGAGTTTAGCCAATTCTTCTTCTCCTATAGCAATGGATGAGTGTAATTTTTCCTCAGTGACACTACAATTTTTTTTCCTAATATTATCAATCTTACACATAAAGAAGTTCATAAACTCAATGCGCATACACAGTCCTATGCGGGCCGTCTCTGGAGCTTCTAATGGCAGCTGCAATGACCTGCAGTGCAATGACTTTTCTGGAGGGTTCTGGAAGTAAAAACGTCTCAGGTTATGACTATAACCATAGTTCCATAGAGAAGGGAGCGAAACACTGCGTCCACTAGGGACAGCTCTGGGAACGCCTACAGCGTAATAGCGTCTGATGCACGTATGTCAACTCGCGACACGGGCGGGTGACGTCACGTCCAGGAAAGGATAAATACACATCCGGTCTGATCGCACTTCAGCTAAACTCCGAAGCAAGGGATCACAGGGATGCAGGGAGTATGGCAAAGGGACGCAGTGTTTCGTTCCCTTCTCAGGGAACTATGGTTATAGTCATAACCTGAGACATCCTGAGACTTCACACTGCGTCCACTAGGGACAGCTCTGGGAACGAAATACCAAAACGCCATTATACCAAATGCCTGTCATGTGAAACTGTGGCACATTCAAGACAGGAGCACTGAAGAACCTGGAGCACATTCCAGGTCAAGATCATAGTATCTCACAAACGTAAGAGGCGAGGACCAACCGGCCGCATCGCAAACTTCTTTGAGGGAAACCCCCGATACCAAGGCCTTAGAGGCCGCCATACCCCTAGTAGAGTGGGCTCTGACAGCTAAGGGACACTGCTGACCAGAAGACCCATAAGCCAGTGAGATAGCTTCGACTATCCACTTGCTCATTGTATGTTTGGACACAGGGAGACCCCTGTTCTGAGGTCCAAAACAAACAAACAATTGATCCGCTTTCCTCCACAGGGCAGCTCTGTGGACATAAGCATCCAGTGCTCGCACTGGACATACAAGGTTCAATCTTTCCTGATCTGGATTAACAAATGGAGGAGGACAGAGAGCTTGCAGCACTATAGGCCGTGGAACATTGGTTAACACCTTCGGAACATATCCTAATCTAGGATAAAGCAAAGCTTTAACCATCCCTGGTGCAAACTCCAAGCACAAAGGGGATATTGGATAAAGGCCTGAAGGTCTCCTACTCTCTTAAATGGTAAATGGACTGCATTTATATAGAAGAGATGGCAAGAAGGAAGATGGTTTTCAGAGTCAGAAACTTTTCTGAGATGATGTCAAGTGGCTCAAACAGAGCCGCAGATACTAGCACTGAACCAACAGGGCAGTTGACTGGATCGAACTGACGTTCTTGACACCAAGAAATGAACAACCTCCACTTCAGGGCATATAGTCTCCTCGTGAATGAAGCTCTGGAGCTGAGAATGGTTTCCACTACCTCGATAGAGAGACCAGACTCTATGAGCTCGGCCCCCTCAGCGGTCAAACCCACAGGTTCCACATTTCTGGGCGGGGTGAAATATTGAGCCCTCCGCTTGAGATAGAAGATCCCTCCTGATCGGAATCTTCCAGGGTGAGCCATCGAGCAGTGCTACGAGGTTCGAGAACCAAATCCGGCTCGGCCAGTAAGGAGCTACTAGCAGTAGACTTATCCCCTCCCGGCGAACTTTCTCCAGAACTCCCTGGAGCAGAACAACTGGAGGAAATGCGTACAGACGCCACCTCAGCCACGTCTGTACCATGGCATCCAGTCCCAGAGGAGAACCAGAGTGGGCAGTGCGTCATATTCTGAGATGCAAACAGATCCACTTCCGCCTGGCAGTAAATCTCCCAAATGAGCTTCACCACCTCGGGGTGAAGTCTCCATTCCCCTGGCCTCAGCCCCTGTCTTGACAGGATGTCCGCTCCTATATTCTGGGTCCCCGGAATAAAGATTGCTCTCAAGGAGAGTAACTTCCCCAGAGACCACAGGAGGATCTGGTGTGCTAGCTTGCACAATGAGCGCGAACCTAGACCCCCCCCTGGTGATTTACATAGGAGACCACCGATGTGTTGTCCGTACGGACCAACACATGATGGCCCCTCAGGTCCGGGAGGGAAAATTTCAATGCTTTGAAAACTGCCATCATCTCCAGGCAGTTGATGTGCCACGAAAGATGATGGTCCCCCCAAAGACCCTGAGCTGAGCGGCCTTCCATTACCGCTCCCCAGCCCGTGAGAGAGGCATCTGTCATCAGGGTGACTCGACGACATTGTGCCCCCAACACAGGACCCTGGGACAGGAACCAGGGTTTCCTCCATATGACCAAGGCGCGGAGACACCGCCGCGTGATCTTGATCATACGAAAAGGGTTCCCCCTCGGGGAAAACCCTCTGGTCCTGAGCCACCACTATAAGGGTGTCATGTACAGCAGGCCAAAAGGAATCACGTTGGACGCCGCTGCCATTAACCCCAGCAACTTTTGAAACTGCTTCACAGTGAATGACTGGCCTAGTTTTACTCTCTTTACAGCTGACAGAATTGCAGCAATGCGCGTGGGTGAAAGCACTGCCCGCATTGCTACGGAATCCCAAACTACACCTAGAAAAGTGGTCCTCTGTACTGGAGAAAGCACACTCTTCTTCGCGTTCAGCCTCAACCCCAACATTTGAATATGAGCGAGGACGACATCTCGATGCCGAACCGGCATCTCCTGCGACTGTGCCAGGATCAGCCAGTCGTCTATATAGTTCAGAATGCGTATGCCCTGCAGCCTGAGCGGTGCCAGAACTGCATCTATGCATTTTGTGAACGTGCATGGTGAAATAGCTAGACCAAATGGAAGAAACTGGTACTCTTTGCCCCCGAAAGTGAACCTCAGGAACTTCCTGTGTTGTGGAAGGATGGAGACATGGAAGTATGCGTCCTTCAGATCTATTGTGACAAACCAATCCTCGGATCTGATTTGTGTCACAATCTGACTTAGCATCAGCATCTTGAATTTTAGTTTTCTGACTGTACAATTCAGACGACGAAGATCTAATATGGGGCGCAACCCTCCATCCTTTTTTGGAACTAAGAAGTACCGGCTGTAAAAAACAGATTCTCTGTTCTGTACAGGGACCTGTTCTATAGCCTCCTTTCTTAACAAGGTTTCTACTTCCTGTTCCATTATCAGAGCCTGCTCGGGACATACTAATGTTAAAAGCACCCCGTTGAATCGAGGTGGGTGGAACCCAAACTGAATTCCGTACCCCGGTTGGGGGCGCCCTCGGAGACCTGACGCTGCTGGCGTCAGGACCTCTTTTGGCCTGAAGCCTTCTTCGCCTGAAGCACGACCCTCAGGTCGGTCTTTGGTTTAGAAGGCTTCGGCTGAGAGTGCCGACCTGGCCCACCGTATCTCTGAGGTGGAGCACGAGATGCGACACTCTCTTTTTGCTGCTGCCTATATGAAGAGCTAGACGGCTGGGGCATCAAGGGGAAAAGCCCTGTCTTTGTCCTTAATGTCAGACAAATTGAGCCACAGATGTCACCAAGGCTGCCATAGAACGCCAAATAGCTCTAGCGGTCTGCTTGGTGGCTCTCGAACTGCCTCAGGGCTCACCGTTTCACCGCCATCCAAATCCCCCAGCAGTTCAGCCTGGTACGTTTGCAAAATACTCATTGTATGCAAACACGCACCAGCCTGCCCTGCTGCCGTGTATGCTTTCCCCACCAGCCCGGATGTTGTTTTTAATGGTTTCTCAGCTGGCCAATCAATATTTAACTTCGCCACAGCGCAAGTAATCACCTCCACCAGCTCTTCATGTGCTGGGGGAAGAGATGGCTTCCCCCAATCCGACGCTCAACGCATCCACCTCCTCAGAACTGGAGTGTTGAAGCGACGGGCTCTCTCTCTGGGCGGAAAAAGCTGCAGCACGGGCTTCCGACACCAGAGATTGAGCGACAGATCTCTCGGGTGAAGGCAGAGAAAGGGCGCTTGCGCCCGTCTTAAACCCCGCTGAGAGATCCATCTGCGATCCCCATGAGGTCCTTCTCCGCTGTGCCTCGGCAGCAGCGGGTACAGAACCAGAGGGAACGCGATCCTGATCACCCTTCTCAAAGAGTGACAGGCGGGAGTTGAGCATGCGACGTGGCAGCTTCTCACAATGCTCGCACTCAGCCCCCTCGATGGCTGGTAGAGCATGCTCCACTCCCAAACACATCACACACAAATCATGTGTATCTCCACCCGTAAGGAAACGGGGCCACGGAGGAGTACACTGTTTGAATACCGATGTGTTTGCCATTTTTGAAACTGAGACTTATTGTGCTTTTGACGGACAAAAATAAATAGACAGAGACAGTTTTCACACAGATCGCTTAGCTGAGGCAAAAAAGCTGAAGTGCGATCGGACCGGATGTGTATTTATCCTTTCCTGGACGTGACGTCACCCGCCCGTGACGCTCACTCTCGCCGTTGGCTGAGTTGACATACGTGCATCAGACGCTATCACGCTGTAGTTCCCAGAGCTGTCCCTAGTGGATGGAGTGTGAAGTTCCCTCGAAAGGGAACTCCATTCATTTCATTTTTTCCATAACAATAGCTTTTTTTTCTTTTTACAATTAACCTTTAAAGACAACCTTTCTGTGAGCTACAAGGTTGTTAATTGATGGTATTTGCTTCTGCTTAAGACATCCAGGAACCAGCGGCACTGCATTTAGAAGGTGGGACTTATTTCACCATATTCTCCAATTTATAGTAATACGAGTGCACCGTGCATATCTAAAGTCTCTGCAGC
The DNA here is from genome assembly GCA_023566225.1 of Romanogobio albipinnatus. Lineage (NCBI taxonomy): Eukaryota > Metazoa > Chordata > Actinopteri > Cypriniformes > Gobionidae > Romanogobio > Romanogobio albipinnatus. The sequence continues at coordinate 22,347,693 of CM042254.1, read as the reverse complement.
ACACAGATGCAGTGTTTATAAAGTAGTCTACTTTTTGATGTTTTTAAAGCTTCACCTTTCACCTTTTCATTATTTTGTTTTACAGAAAAGAAAAATTCGAACTCATGTTGTTACTTGAAAGAGAAACAAACATACAAGCATTATTATCGTAACTTATATAAACTAACAACTAACTAATACAAATAAATGTTAAATGAGAATTAAAAGTAAGCATATTTTATTTCAGCTAGTTGGCAAGGCAACATTTCTCATTTCCATTTAGTTTAACTGGAAGTAGGCTACTAAAATAGCTAAAACTAAATAAAATAAAATTAAATTAAATTAAATTAAACCTACATATTACAAAAAAAGTACTAAAAATGACAAAAACAAAATGACTAAAACTTTACTTAAAACTGAAAATATAAAAATAAAATCGAATTAAATATTAATCAAAACCTACATCAGTGATACTAAAATAAGTTGATTTTAGATGAATATTTCCTTTCTTTCAGACAGTAGATGATCGTCACTTAAACCCGTCTGCTGCCCTCAACTGGAAATATATAGTCTGTAAAAGGAACTTTTGAACTCACACTGTATCATTTTAAAAGACTGTAACATTTAAACAATTTCCATTCTAAGCAACAAAGTAATAGTGAACGGGTAACAGCACTAACATATAAAGATATGAATTCGAGCCATGTAAATAATTAGCATAACGTTAACATTTCCCTCTAGGAAAACATGCCTTCATAACCAGCTATTTCATAGCCAGTATTTGCCCGTTAGGTCCTTCTGCCATTTGGACTGAGGACTGTATATTCATGCTGTATATTCAATATTATACAGTAGTGGATGTGATCACTTGCAAAGAAAATGAAGCCATATTAGCGCCATCTGGTGGCAGCACCAACATGAGCCTTTTTATGCAGTCACAGGCAGACAGTGATATGTTTGTAGGGTATTGTTTTCCAGACATTTAACACTTAGTTTAGAAATAACTTATCAAATAATTTACACACAAAATAGCAATAAGTGTGGTCTGATCACATATCTGCAGAATCTCTGGGAGTCCAGACCCAGAACTGACAGGTGAGTCTTAATGATGATGCTTTAATTTATTTGTATTATCTCATCTGCAGTAATTATTGCAGAGGAACTTAATCTAATTTAAACTATAGGAACCTAATGGGGCTCACTTGTGTGTGTGTGTGTGTGTTTGTGTGCAGGGTCTGTACTTTGTGGGGTATCGTGTGAATAAGGGTTTAATAAGGGTTAATCTTAATTAACAGTATGTGTGGCATATTTTTGATTACCACAAGAAATAGCCATTTTAGGTTTTTATACAGTATGTTGGCATGGCAATGAAGTTGTAAAATTGTTTATAACTCTACACAGAAAAGGTGAGCATTTTATTTTTTTTCACACTAAAATTGTCTTAACAATCACGTTGACATCTGGTTTTATTATTAAAACAGTAGCCTAAGTATTTTTACTCTTACAGCAGTGTTGTTATTGTTATGTAAAACTATACTTCAAATTTGTTTTGTTAATTGCAATATATATATATATATATATATATATATATATATATATATATATATATATATATATATATATATTAGATGGAAAGGATAAATGTTGCCTTCCCTGAAAAAAATGGCGCAGAAACAATTTTCTCTCAAAAGATAACTAGTACATTTTACAAACAATTATGAAGAAATGCAAGTAACATTGAATGTGAAACTGTGAAGTAAAAACTGAAATAGTATTTTCTTAAAAAATGACTCCAATAATCTTTTTTTACAGTGTTGGCAACTAAAAATCGAATAAAATTCAAGTTAAAATATTACAATTACAAAAAAAGTAAACCTGAAATAAAAATCAATTAAAGCAAAATAAAAATGTGTTAAAAAACGAATTAAAAATGAAAAATCTGAAATAATCTACAGTATTTTACTATTCTACTATTTCACTATTCTACAGACTGACCCATTTACTTCTATTGTAAGTGCCTCACTGTAACCCAGTGATTATCTTTTTTTTTTTTTTTAAACACATCAAAATTATGTTTGTGGTAATAAAACATATGCCGCAAGTGTCAGTATAAAAAAAAAAAAAACAGAAGTCAAAGACTCAAGCATGTGTGTGAATGTGTGTGAGACAGTGTGAGCCAGTGAAGCTCACATCGCTGCCCTAGATGCACACTCTCGCATTGAATAAGCACATGCTTGTCCAAACAAACAAGCACACATGCACACAAACCAAACCCTAAACACACTCGCTTAAAGCATGATGAGAAGCTTTGGAGACCCACCCCCTCTCCTCTCATCTATTACAGCTGCATTCTGCTCTCCATCCCTCTGCTCGTTTCTCCCTGTCTCGCTCTTTCTCACATGTGCACACTGGTGTGACTACAAGCGGGTGAGTGTTACGATGCTGTGGCTTGTTTATCAAGCTTTCCCAGCTGTGTTCTGCAGGGCAAGGATGAAGAGCGTAGAGAGGAGAAGAGGGGAGAAGATTACACCAACACAGACCCACTGACAGCAAATCTGAATGAGAGAGAGAGAGAGGAGCGAAATGATGGAGGGAAAGAAAAATGGAGGGTCTGAGAAATTGTTCTGAGAGAAATCTAATGTCTGAGAGTTTTTTCGGATTGATCTTATGATTGATTTTATGGTACTGGTGTGTTTAAAGCACCGAACAGCTAGAGAATATAAAAATCTCAGTCTGTGTACTGATATATTATCATAATTATTATTGTCTTGTGTGTGTGATATTTAATTAGTATTGATTAAGTTTATATATATATATATATATATATATATATATTATATATATATATTCTATTTGGCTTTATTTTTTATTTCAGTTTTAGTTTTAATAATTTTAGCACTAACATTTCTCACATTTCTCTCAAATTTTAAAATTTCTTAAAGTTTTTTATTATTTTTTCTGTATTTTTTTCCAAACATCTATGTGTTTCATGTAATATTTATATTTTATTCTATTTTGTCTTAGTTAATGATTTTCAATGGTTATATACACTCACCTAAAGGATTATTAGGAACACCTGTTCCTAATAATGTCACAGCTTTGTGACATGGTGCATTATCCTGCTGGAAGTAGCCATCAGAGGATGGGTACATGGTGGTCATAAAGGGATGGACATGGTCAGAAACAATGCTCAGGTAGGCGATGGCATTTGAACAATGCCCAATTGGCACTAAGGGGCCTAAAGTGTGCCAAGAAAACATCCCCCACACCATTACACCACCACCACCAGCCTGCACAGTGGTAACAAGGCATGATGGATCCATGTTCTCATTCTGTTTACGCCAAATTCTGACTCTACCATCTGAATGTCTCAACAGAAATCGAGACTCATCAGACCAGGCAACATTTTTCCAGTCTTCAACTGTCCAATTTTGGTGAGCTTGTGCAAATTGTAGCCTCTTTTTCCTATATGTAGTGGAGATGAGTGGTACCCGGTGGGGTCTTCTGCTGTTGTAGCCCATCTGCCTCAAGGTTGTGTGTGTTGTGGCTTCACAAATGATTTGCTGCATACCTCGGTTGTAACGAGTGGTTATTTCAGCCAAAGTTGCTCTTCTAACAGCTTGAATCAGTCGGCCCATTCTCCTCTGACCTCTAGCATCAACAAGACGTTTTTGCCCACAGGACTGCCGCATACTGGATATATATATGGACCACAGAGCAATGGAAGAAGGTGACCTGGTCTGATGAATCACGTTTTCTTTTTACATCACGTGGATGTCCGGGTGCGTGTGCGCATACCTGGGGAACACATGGCACCAGGTTGCACTATGTGAAGAAGGCAAGTTGGCAAAGGCAGTGTAATGCTTTGGGCAATGTTCTGCTGGGAAATCTTGGGTCCTGCCATCCATGTGGACGTAAGCCTAAGCATTGTTGCAGACCATGTACACCCTTTCATGGAAACAATATTACCTGGTGGCTGTGGCTTCTTTCAGCAGGATACTGCGCACTGCCACAAAGCAAAAATGGTTCAGGAATGGTTTGAGGAGCACAATGAGTTTGAGGTGTTGACTTGGCCTCCAAATTCTCCAGATCTCAATCCAATCAAGCATCTGCGGGATGTGATGAATAAACAAGTCAGATCCATGGAGGCCCCACCTTGCAACTTACAAGACTTAAAGGATCTGCTGCTAACATCTTGGTGCCAGATACCATAGCACACCTTCAGGGGTCTCGACGGGTCAGGGCTGTTTTGACAGCAAAAGGGGGACCAACACAATATTAGGTCATAATGTTATGCCTGATCGGTGTATGTGTGTGTGTGTGTGTGTGTGTGTGTGTGTGTGTGTGTGTGTGTGTGTGTGTGTGTGTGTGTGTGTGTGTGTATTATTCTGACCTAGCTGCATGATGTGTACAATGTATTATTATGATTTAGGAAAAAGGGCAGTTGTTCAAAATTGAAGATGGCAGAAACAGAAAAGTACTGATTGGTATTTAGTGCATGTGAACCAGCATACTTATATAGGGGTTGACTACTTGACTAGTTGTTCAGACAACCAACTAACAAGTCAATTACCATGATCACTGCACCATTGAGTTTATAGGAAATAGAAGAAAGAACTGGAAAATTCAGTTCAGCAACTGATAGAGAACTGCAGAATAGACGTGAACTCTGAAGATAACATCATCCTATTTATGAAATTATGCTAAAATTATTTTGTTGTTTTTGTCAGTGGATATACAGTCAGGAAAATAAGTATTTGAACACCCTGCTATTTTGCAAGTTCTCCCACTTAGAAATCATGGAGGGGTATGAAATTGTCATCGTAGGTGCATGTCCACTGTGAGAGACATAATCTAAAAAAAAAATACAGAAATCACAATGTATGATTTTTTTAACTATTTATTTGTATGATACAGCTGCAAATAAGTATTTGAACACCTGAGAAAATCAATGTTATTATTTGGTACAGTAGCCTTTGTTTGCAATTACAGAGGTCAAACGTTTCCTGTAGTTTTTCACCAGGTTTGCACACACTGCAGGAGGGATTTTGGCCCACTCCTCCACACAGATCTTCTCTAGATCCGTCAGGTTTCTGGCCTGTCACTGAGAAACACGGAGTTTGAGCTCCCTCCAAAGATTCTCTATTGGGTTTAGGTCTGGAGACTGGCTAGGCCACGCCAGAACCTTGATATGCTTCTTACTGAGCCACTCCTTGGTTATCCTGGCTGTGTGCTTCGGGTCATTGTCGTGTTGGAAGACCCAGCCTCGACCCATCTTCAATGCTCTAACTGAGGGAAGGAGGTTGTTCCCCAAAATCTCGCAATACATGGCCCGCTCATCCTCTCCTTAATACAGTGCAGTCGCCCTGTCCCATGTGCAGAAAAACACCCCCAAAGCATGATGCTACCACTCCCATGCTTCACAGTAGGGATGGTGTTCTTGGGATGGTACTCATCATTCTTCTTCCTCTAAACACGTTTAGTGTAATTATGACCAAAAAGTTCTATTTTGGTCTCATCTGACCACATGACTTTCTCCCATGACTCCTCTGGATCATCCAAATGGTCACTGGCAAACTTAAGACGGGCCTTGACATGTGCTGGTTTAAGCAGGGGAACCTTCCGTGCCATGCATGATTTCAAACCATGACATCTTAGTGTATTACCAACAGTAACCTTGGAAACGGTGATCCCAGCTCTTTTCAGGTCATTGACCAGCTCCTCCCGTGTAGTTCTGGGCTGATTTCTCACCTTTTTTAGGATCATTGAGACCCCACGAGGTGAAATCTTGCATGGAGCCCCAGTCCGAGGGAGATTGACAGTCATATTTAGCTTCTTCCATTTTCTAATGATTGCTTCAACAGTGGACCTTTTTTCACCAAGCTGCTTGGCAATTTCCCCGTAGCCCTTTCCAACCTTGTGGAGGTGTACAATTTTGTCTCTAGTGTCTTTGGACAGCTCTTTGGTCTTGGCCATGTTAGTAGTTGGATTCTTACTGATTGTATGGGGTGGACAGGTGTCTTTATGCAGCTAACGACCTCAAACAGGTGCATCTAATTTAGGATAATAAATGGAGTGGAGGTGGACATTTTAAAGGCAGACTAACAGGTCTTTGAGGGTCAGAATTATAGCTGATAGACTGGTGTTCAAATACTTATTTGCAGCTGTATCATACAAATAAATAGTAAAAAAATCATATATTGTGATTTCGGGATTTTTTTTTTTTTTGATTATGTCTCTCACAGTGGACATGCACCTACGATGACAATTTCAGACCCCTCCATGATTTCCAAGTGGGAGAACTTGCAAAATAGCAGGGTGTTCAAATACTTATTTTCCTCACTGTAGATCAGAATGCACCTGTGTCACATTAAAGCATCCACTCATCCCTTATCCATGGCTGAACACACACAACACGCTTAAGAGCCTGTCAACCTCTCCACTTTCAACCTGTTTTGCACACTTCTCTCAGACAGCGTAGCACTTCCTGAATGTTTCTAAATGCTGCTGAATATAAATACACACACACATATACAGACACATATACAGACATACAAAAGTGCCCCGAACCATTCCATCCCCCAACCTCTGCATTCATGCCACGCTTCATTCCAATGATTCGCAGTATGTGGAAAGAGTAAAAATATCCCATGTTCTCGCACGGAAGCATCAGTCACTATATGTCAGACAGGCTAAAAAACAGTGATGCATTAACCAAATAACCTGATGAACATAGACTGTAGCCTATGTATTTAAACAGGTCTATAAATGGAACACGAGTGTCTTTCCAACCATTTTCAGATCCCTACACAGCTGGAACAAAATTTCCCAGTCTTCTTGCAAACCGTAAGTAGTGTATTATGAGATAATCTGTGCTCAAATGAGAAGAACACTCACTGGATGGTCCCAGAGCTCATTACCCATCTGTACAATGCACTCAGGCCTATAACAGCCAGTGTGTATCTGGGCGCTCTTTGTATGCTTCACTGATCATACGTAGGCATAAAATCTCATTTTATTTTTAAAACACTGCCCCCCCCCCCCTTCTTTTCCTCAGTTGCTGTCTCCCTATGGAGTTTCCATGGCTACTTGGTCACATGATATCACAAAGCTCCTCCCCTTGCCCTGAGGTGACTGTCACAGCGGTTAGTCAGAATCGGCCACCCGACCAGGATGCGATCCGACTGTATATTGTTTGCGTATATTTGTACAGGTTGGAGCTTATGTGTTGACCCTGCAGTACCGCTGCCTTTTGTCATAAACTAATCACAAATCATGTAAAATACCTGGTTATTCACTGATTTTAACAAAAAGATGTTATAGTTTTACAGCTGTCGTTCAACTATTCATTATATTTTACTGGACTTTAAGTCACAAGTGTGATGTGATTCGGTTTAGCATTTCAGTCTTTCGTCTGTTGTGTCTTATCCACGGGACAAAAAGAAGGGTCCTGAAACCACTGCCTCATGCAAGTGCAGACTAGAGATCAAAAAACGCCAAGAGACAGCCAAACTTTCACAGACACATTTCTGCACATCTGCGCACAGGCAGCCAAAGCACATCTGCCCACAGTCAGTCAACCTTTCCAGTGAACTGACGGACAACTAAAGTCAACTAACCTTTCTTCTGTGAATTTGTAAAAACACTACCATCCTGTCAGTCAATTTATATAATTCTACCATCAGTCAAACCATCAGTTCTACATATCAGTCAAACAACTTTTCAAATAAATCGACTGTATGAATTGGCCTCCTCCTGACCTGTTCGTCCAGGATGAACAGTGCCCCACTGAGTTAGCGGCCGGTCCTGCTTCCTTTGACGGACCAGAGGCGGAGGAGGATGAGGATGACAGCCTTTCTCTCGCTGCATCCGTTAATGACGACTAGTCGGGCTTGATCGCTGACCACGCACCCTCTACCCAACCCAGTTCCAGTGGTGTCAGAGCTAACATCGACTCTGAACTCATTCGCATGCTGACCATGGCCACCCCTTTTTCCTTGAGGTACACAAAAAGAGCTTTTCCTCTGTTCTGACTGTAGGCAGTGTGTCCACTACACAATATGCACAGTATGTACATAAGCACTGTTCACACAGCGCCACAAAATCATACAGATTCCCCCATGTTGACTCGCTCGCCGGCTCGCGCCGTGAGCATTCTAAGTGTAAAGCACCACACATAAGCGCTGTCCCCACAGTGTCACAAGCACAAACCAGCCGGGCAACCGGGTCTCTGCTACAAAGCGGCCCGTCCGCAAACTTAATTCAACCCTTTGCAATGCGGGCCTGGGAGGCCATCCCCGGTAAATCAGAATGGGTGTTTAACATAATAAAATGAGGTTACTCGCTACAGTTTCCTCGCAGACCCCCGCGCTTTTACGCCGTGGTCGAGACATCAGTGAGAAGTGACGTGAGTCAAGTGCTTTGCGCCGAAGTGTCGAAACTGATAAAAAAAGGGGCTGTGGAAGCAGTAGTTTGTGGAGGTTGAATTACAATATAAATAGTTATCCCTAATGTAAACTAAATCCAGCGATGTAGAGTCATCATTAATTGACAACGCTTTGAAGTGACGCTAAAGGGAGCGAGGATATATAATTTCACTTGATTCAATTCCATCCTGAAGGGGTGGAAGAAAGGAAGCTAGGAAAGGACACAAGGATGCACAAGTAAGAATTAAGAAGCAGTCACCAAGCGGCAACCTCTTAAAGCCATGCGGAAGTGACTTAAACTGCAATTCATTGACTGGCAGCTAGATACAGGCTCCAGAAGGAAGCAGAATGTCATTGAGCCCCATGTTAAAATGTAACATGTTTACAGCCTGGTACAAATTGTGGTTTTGGTCAATATAGCTAATTTTGCCCTTCATGACAACTATGGGGTGGGGGGGGTGGGGGGGGGGTGGGGGTTATAACCCATTCGTTTACATTATATAAAGCCAATTTCTGCATAGAGCGTGGCCACTTTGAGTGACAGGTGGATTGTCATTTGTCTGCTGTCTGTTAGTCATCAGGTCATCTCAGCTCCAGCCACGTCCCGCCTCTTTGCCCATTTTCTGTTATCCGGGAGTGACACACGATGACACGATGACAAGATGGTAACGGCCGACTTTGAGGCTTCAAAACTGCTCTTCAGACCCTATGGGTGTCGTCACGGACACTACGTCCATATTTTTTTACAGTCTATGGCTGTCACACACATCTCATTTTCTCACAACTCTTTAAATTAATTTAAGATGTTATTTAAAGGGTTAGTTCACCCAAAAATGAAAATAATGTAATTTATTACTCACACTGTAAAAAAAAATTGGGGGGAAAAATTGTGTAAATTGATCATTACATATTGGCCCAATAAATGACTTCCAAATAATTATCGCCATGCAAAAAGATGCATTGTACTAATCATAGCTTAAGGTCTTCACTAAAAATTAAAATTGTATATTCACCGGACATATTTAATTGTGCTCAGTCAATCTATGAAGTCGAAGTGAAAAATCCATGTTGGCTGAACAAGTCCTACGTCCGAAAAACGGTATACGCATGCGCAAAATGCGCTTGAAAAAAAACCGTTCGTGTGGAGATTTCAAACGCGGAGACGCGCGGGAGCGGCAGCGCGAGCGGAGCCGAACCAGCAGGTGCTGAAGACCGAGACACATTCCCGAGAGAATAGAGATATTCATCTCACAAAGACGTTGGTGAGTATTGAGCACTGAAATTATTCTCCAGAGTTTTGCTTTATGACCCGGTATGAAGTTTAAAAGACATTTTGTAGAATCACGAGTTCATGCATTCATTGTTTTCATGAGTGTGTTCTCGTTTACCACATAATTATCTAATGGTAGCCTGTAGCCAATAGTTTTATTTTCCTCATGTCTTATATGTCTAAAACAATAGGTGATAAGGAAATTAAGTCATTTGTGTGATATGTGCGGCATGCGACTGTTGAACACGGTGTGTTTAGCGTCGGCCTCTTTCAGGGCTGAAGTTATTGCCTTTTAATATCAAACACGTCAAGCTCGTGATTTTCTTCTGTCCATTTATTCGTCTCATCCTCATTATATAATGAAGAAACTTCTGTTCTGTCTCTTGCCAGATGTGATGCAGGGGAGCTTTGTCATTAATGTTAGTTTTAATTTTTATTTGCAGGTTTTTAGCTTGCCGTGCCGTGTTTTCTTCACCACTTTAAGACATCCTGTTATGCAGAAGACTTCTTGAATGCATTCAGAGTTTTTCCTTATTGAAAAGAAGGTATTTTTACCCAAATATCTTGTGTTGGAATTTACTTGTTAATAAAGTAATGTGATAAAATGTCAACCCTGTTGTCTGTTTCTGTATTTTGCTTAATATATTTATGTTTTTAGTCATTTTTGTCTTTTGGGACAGTGAGAAATAAACAATTGTTACTACAATTTAAAATATTTAATTGGACCAACCACACAGTTTCGCTGTAAAACATTTCTCCAATTCAAAAATTTCTAGTGACTGATCACATCTAAATTTTTCAATTTGGCCAACTAAAAAATTTAGATGTGATCAGTCACTAGAACATTTTTAATTGGAGAGGTCTGACATTTTTTACAGTGTTGGTAAATTACATTTTTCCATTACCTCAACATATTTCTAATTGAGCCCATGTTAACAGGCTGTTGCCACAATGGATAAAATTCAATTCACAGAAATTCAATTTGGCTAATTGAAAATTTTAGATGTGACCAGTCACTAGAACATTTTGAGTTGGGAAGATTATACATTTTTTCCATTGGCTCAACATATTATTTCCAATTGAGCCCATGTTAACAGGCTCTTGCCACAATTGATAAAATTACATTTACAGAATTTCACTTGGGCCAATTGAAAACTTTAGATGTAAACAGTCACTAGAAAATTTTGAGTTGGGAAGATTATAAATTTTTTACAGTGCACCCTCATGCTGTTCCACACCCGTAAGACCTCTGTTCATCTTCGGAACACAAATGAAGATATTTTTGTTGAATTCTGAAGGCTCAGTGAGGCCTCCATAGGGAGCAAAGCAATTTACACTCTCAAGATCCATTAATGTACTAAAAATATATTTAAATCAGTCCAATAACGACTTATATAGTGATAACCGATTTCAAAACACTGTTTCATGAAGCTTCGGACGGAAACGAATCAGCGAGTCGAATCATGATTTGGATCGCGTGTCAAGCTGCTGAATCGCGTGACTTTGGCGTTCCGAACCACTGAATCAACTCGCTGATTCGTTTCCGCTCTGAAGCTTCATGAAACAGTGTTTTGAAATCGGTTATCACTATATAAGTCGTTATTTCGTTTTTTTGCCGCACGAAAAATATTCTCGTCCCTTTATAATATTAATATTGAACCACTGTACTCACACAGACTGATTTAAATATGTTTTTAGTACATTAATGGATCTTGAGAGTGTAAATTGCTTTGCTCTCTATGGAGGCCTCACTGAGCCATCGGATTTCAACAAAAATATCTTCATTTGTGTTCCGAAGATGAACGGAGGTCTTACGGGTAAATTACATTATTTTCCTTTTTGGGTGAACTAACCCTTTAACTCATTTTAGACTGCTCTTATGAGAAAACTCATAATTCTGTGTTGTTGTTCGTTCAAGCATGAAAGAGAATTTGATTCTGGCGCGCTGTCTGTGCTCACGATACTGGTGTCTTTCTGAACGTTGTGTGTGTCACATAGTCAGCATTCACAGGACATTCACAGACCGCATCTTTTGGATTGTCACGCTTGAATGGTTTAAAAGCATTTGGGACCCACTTTATATTAGGTGGCCTTAATTACTAAGTACTAACATTTATATTACTCATTTGATACAAAGCACTTATTGTGTACATACATGTTTTTACATTGTATTAACATTTTTTAAATTAGCTGCATGTAATTACATCTGTAATTCATTTCTGTAGTTACATTTATAATTACACTGTTGACCCATCCCTTACACCTAAACCTACCCTTAAACTTACCCATACCACCACACCTGTCCCTAACTTTACCCGTATCACACCTCAATATCAGAAAAATTGTGTCCAATACAATATGAACACAAAATATGAAGTACATTGTACGTATTATTTGATGTAAGTACATAGTAGTTAATATAAAGTGGGGCCAGCATTTGCATGAATAAGAGCATGATCATATAATGTTACACGCCAAAGGATGACAGAAAAGGTGGATACTGAGTTAATTGCATTAAATATTAACGTGTTAAACTGAAAAAATGAATCGCATGCGTTAATGTGCTAATTTTGACTATTAATATAATTTCACGAGTTTGTGTGCCCATATAATCTTAGTGAAAGTGGTAAACAGATTTGGCTTGCTGTCTGCTATAGAGGGGCTCGGAGAGGATATTCAACCCGAGCTCCGATTGCCCCCCTATAACAGGCAAAATGTTATACCTTGGTATTAATTGGAAGATTAGATGGGCGTACTCCTCCTGAAATTACATTTAATAACTTCACATAATCCCGGTGACCCTAGGACAAGTGGTTTCGAAAATCTATAGATATTATATTAGTAGTCAAAATTATTTCAATTAACGCAGCATCCGCCTTTTCATTATATATTCCATATATTATTCCATTTATCCATTTGTCCAAAATACATCATTTTGCATATTTTAATATGTGTCATTGGTCTCAATGAGTGATCTAATTAACAGCTCATTAATTGAGAGGCAGACAGAGGGGGAGAAAGCAAATATCAAGAGGATGGCTGAGGAATAACTGTGTTTAAAAAAAAAAAAAAAATGTTGGCAGAGAGGAAACTACAGTGCCACGGTTGGTGACCTAGGAACAGGCTGAAGATCACAATAAAACATCAACTTTAATCTTAACTTTACAGGAACATGCAGCAGTGACGAAACTAAGACAAAGTCTTAGTGGGAAACTAAGACAAAGGAACACGTGACAGAATCAAAACACAACAGGAAGACCAAACAAGCAGACAGACATGTGACATACAGAGGCAGAGACGAAGCTAAAGACCTGCAGAGAGAGATATACAGACAGAAACACAGAGAAACGCCACTGTGTGACCAAAAGTGATTAGGACTGCATGTTTCCCCGGTGATAAGCTTCTCATTTTTTTTTATCTGGAGGACACTTCAAATGAAGAGCGGGGAGATTAATTTCCTCAGGAGAAGATGCATCGAATCCTTCAATCCCCCAGCATTCAATTGCAA